>CM021697.1:142841080-142856750 GCA_011074415.1 Stictonetta naevosa | reverse complement strand
TTTTTTTTTTCTTTTTTCTTTCAAAAAATATCCTTAATAACAAATTTCACTATTTGGTTTTCTTGAAATAGAGAATTCTTTTCTTCAACCTTCTTGTAATGAATTATTTTGACACAGTGAGAGATAGTTAATACTACTATATTAAATAAAAGAGTCAGAGAACAAGCTCAAGCCTAAAATCTTTGTCTCACACCAATTAACAATTTCTTTACTCCCTGTCTTATTTGGGTTGCTCAAAAAAACTCTATTCAAGCCAATAGCTGGGCGTGGTCTGGGGATGGGTCACTTCAGTTCTTTTTGAGATGAAATTTTAAAAATTACGGTCTTGTTTCCCCTTCCAAGCCCTCCAAAATTTGTGCCAGCAGGGTGTGCATCTTCAAAAGCCTCCTCATATACTTATGCCAAACCCTTGTTTCATGCAGTAAAACCAAGGAGTTATAATACAGCCCTCACATTATTCCTTGACCTGAAAGAAAACAAAAAAACAAATGATAAAACTACAATAACAAAAAAAATGTGCATGTCTCAGGGATACTACTCAGAGTCACATAAGTTGCAGTACAAAATGGTTTACAGTTTGGATACAGCAAGTCTGATCTAAGAGAGGTTATTCTTAAGCAATATCAACATGAACCTCTCCATGCTGTCTAGCATTAAGGGCATGATTATTTAGAAATCCATCCACAGACAGATATCTCAAAGTCATGCACAATGAATATTATTCTTAAAGAATTGTCCAGGAAGAAAAAAATAAATGTCAGGTTTTTAAAAAGTCAGTTGCAATGATTAATGGAACACATGGAAAATCAATGTTCCAGTATGGCAGAAAAGGAAAATCTCACAGTTGGCTTCAGATTCTTTTGGACCACTTTATGTGCAGCAAAGCCAGAAAGGCTGTTATAATCTACTCACTGTCACCAAAATTACCAGTCTTTTCTAAAGCAATAATAGTAAAGTGATAATATCTCTTATTGTAGAGATACAGGAGTGACATTAGAGGATAGATTATTTTCCAGCATCTGCAACTCATATTTTTCACAATTTTATAAGAGAAGATGCTTGAACTTCAATTAAAAGGACAATGTAAACCAAACCATAGAATATGTGCTTCTGAGATTTGTTTTCATTAATTATTTTAAATGTGTCTGCACATATGACATCTCCATGTTTGAAATGGATGTATGGACTGCAATCCCATAATTCCTGCCTTGGATAGGTTATTGTCTCTTTTCCCTGTAAACTAGATTTCTGTACTTGAGACAATAATTTGGTGTTTCCAGAGCATCTAGCAGAAGTAGAGTAATAGGTACATTATCTTTTAATATTATTAGTTTAGGTAGCAGGCCATGGAAGAAATGCTATCATAGCTTTTATCCTGTACCAGAGAAGCCCAACAAAACCCTGGATTCCATGACTTGGTCAATAATTCTGTGTCAAACCATTAATATTCAGTCCCTATGTGTGGTGGTTTAACATCAATGAGCAGGTAAACTTCACCACACTGCTCTCCCACTCTCCCTCCTCAGAACAGAGGATTGAAGATATTATGAAAAAAAACTTACGGGTTGAGATAAGGACAGGGAAATCACACACCAGTTACAGTAATGGGTAAAACAGACCCGTGTAAGCAATAGTAATATAATGTATTACCTATTACTAACAGAGTAGAGCAGTGAGAACTAAAAGAAAATTCAAAAAGCCTCTCCTCCATCCACCCTCTTCAAAGTCCTCCCCCTGAGGGGCACAGGAAATCAGGGAATAGGAGTTGAAGTCAGTTTCTAACACTTCATCTCAGCCACTCCTTCATGGTCACTCTCTTCCCCTACTCCAGCATGGGGTACCTCCCATGGGATGCCATTCTTCCTGATCTGATCCTGCATGGGATTCCCACGGGCAGCAGCTCTTCAAGAACTGCTCCAGTATGTGCCTGTGCCATGGGGTCAATCCTTCAGGAGTAAACTTCAGCGTGTGTTCCCCATGAGTGGCAGTTCCCATTAGAACTCCTGTTCCACCATGGGCTCCTCTCCATGGGCTGCAGCTCTGGCCTGGATTCTGTTCCTGTGAGGGCCCTCCATGGGTTGCAGCCTCCTTCAGGCCACATCCACCTGCTTCACTGTGGGCTCCTCTGTGGGTTGCTGCATGGAGATCTGCTCCACTATGGTACCCCATGGGCTGCAGGGGGACAACCTGCTCCACCAGGGGCCTCTCGACAGGTCTCAGGGGAACTTCTGCTTTGGTGCCTGGAACACCTCCTCCCTATTCTTCATTCACCTTGGTGAGCAAGGCTGTTTCTCATTCATTGCTCTCCTAGTTGTTGTTGTGTAGCAGTTTATTCCCCTTTCTAAAATCTGCTTTCACAGAGATGCAACTAACATCGCTCACTGGCTTGGCTCTGGCCAGTGAAGGGTACATTTTAGAGCTGTCTAGAGCTGGCTCTTCTCTGACATAGAGCAGCTTCTGGACTTTTCTCACAGAGGCCACCCCTGTAGTCTCCCTGCTACCAAAACCTTGCCATCTAAACACAATACACCAGGTCAGTGATCATAGGGACCATTTGTCCATTTGTCCTTTCAAGGTCATGGTTATAGGGTCAAGGTCATGTCTATTGAGATTATATGTGAAAGAAGAATATCAAATATTGATAATGTTAATCCATCCTAATGCATGACTGAGAAGAAGTTGCGGCACATCCTACCCTCAAAAAAGGGATCCAGCATCTACAGACAGTACTGTTATTTGATAAATACTTTATAGTAAACAGAAAAGGTGTTTGAAATTCTCCATGTTAGTCTAAGCATATTTTCTTCTGGCAGCCTTTAAAAATCACTGTCTTCCAACTTTAGAAGTACTTAATCTATTTAGCAGGACCAGTGCACTGAGCACATAAAACTTAGACAAATTCAGATGTCCATATAAGATTGACTATGTCCTACCTAAATCAAGAAGTACTGGAAAATCCTTGATCTAATTTATGGCTGGATACCTATGTATATTTAATAATTCACAAGTGGATTTTGTTTTTCCTTTCATAAATTGTTTTTCAAAATACAGCAGTTCTATATTGCATATATACATACAAAAACCCCACACTGTTTTCATTTTAAACAGTAAACTAACATGGCTACAAAATAAATCTATTACAGTGAGAAGAGCATCACAAAAAAAAACAAAACAAAACAAAACAAAAAAAACACCACCACTACCACCAAAAAACAAAACAACAACAACAACAACAACAAAAAAAAACACAGCAAATGCTTTTTAAATTTATGCTTTGAAATCTGTAAAAAATAAGTTTCATTGCATGTGCAGTCTATTGGGAGATTTAAATACAATCTTGCCAAATGTGCCAGCTATTAGATCATGCTATTCTGATTATGATTTATTCCCTAGTAGTTTTAAAGGAGTAGGTTCATTTAGTTTATAAAATATAATGTTTATATATATATATATATATATGTATAAAATGAATTGCACAATGACTAGTTCTGAAATCTTAATGGTTGTTACTGTTTGTTGCTATCTGTTCCAAAACTGTTGACATACCTGCAGTCCATGTTTTTTTTTGTTATGATAATAACTAGTAGTTTGTAAGTTTTATAGCACCTCCCTTGGTACTAGATA
This sequence comes from Stictonetta naevosa, assembly GCA_011074415.1. NCBI lineage: Eukaryota > Metazoa > Chordata > Aves > Anseriformes > Anatidae > Stictonetta > Stictonetta naevosa. The sequence goes on along the minus strand of CM021697.1, from coordinate 142,853,126 downwards.
TCAAATCCCTGATCCTTCAAATGTGCACTTTGGGCTGTTAAAGAAGCAATGGGCAGAAGATTTCCCTTGGAGATGTCTATTAATTATAGTAGTTAGGTGTAATGATCTCTAAGGAGTCTGACCAACAGAAAGATTAAGGGTAAGATTACAATAAGTATTCTACAAAATAAAGTAGTAAGTCATCAGCATTAGATACAATACCAATTGATTCTTTGTGTTTGTTTACTGTTTAGAGTACATTAACAAATACTATTAAATATAATAATATCTTTGGTGGAATGGCTTAGCAGGCAAGAGGAAGCTTGGCTGTTTGTCTTTCCCTGGCTATTAATTTCATGTTTGATGATACGTTCTGAATGAGGGAATGTATGATATGCTCTCTCTTAGAACATGCTCTCTCTTAGAACGAACAGCAGCAAGCCTCAGGACATACAGCAAGAACACAATCTGTAAGTAGACTAGAGACCTAATTCTTGAAAACAAGGAGTAGATAGACAGCAAGACTTCCTAGTTGAAAGAAATAAAGAAACTTTCCTAGAGATGGAGATAGAATGACCCAGAATTTGTTATAACTCTGGAAACCATCAAAAATTCCAGCATTGATATGTTTTCAGACCTTGGTTTGAATCTTTCTTACATGACATATCTGAACAGTTTTCTACTTCTGTTTTCAGTATCTGTAAAATTAAAAGTAGTTTAATCTTCAGTAAAATGGGATAACAACTACAAAAAAAAAAAAAAAAAAAAAAAAAACAGAACACGTTATCAAGATAACACAACTTTCAAGGCACACCTTGCAGCTACATATGAATTTCTTCTGTGTTGTAATTCTTGTTTGGTAGTGTTAGGGAAATGACCCATTTTCATCCTGTGTCACCCTGCATGCTCCTCGTTAGAGATCCACTGTCTAAGAGCTCTGTCTTTGGCCACTGTCTCCCAGTTTCAAGCTGAGATCATTAAGTAATCCCAGAATTGAGATTTATTATTATACTGTAATTCAGACACTACTGGCTTGATGAATGGAGGACTCCCTGTAAAACTTGTTCCTTATTACTTCATTGTACATCTAAACTCTGAACCAAGAGATTGTATAGTGCAAATGTAGTAAGGTGGGGATTTATTTATTTATTTATTAACCATTTATCATAGAAGTTTTGTGGTAATACATTACCTTTCTAGTTTATAACACTAGTTTAGAAATCATATAGCAAAGAAAACATTAACTGTACAAGAATCTTAATATTTGCCAGCTTACCAATGTTTTGCTGAGACAAACTTGATGCATTAAATTAATATATGAAATGTAATGAGTAATGTGGTGGTTAGACAGTATAACAGCATACCACATGCTACTAGGTTTTGGAGATTAGCTATACCTCTCGGTATTCTACTGAGCATAGTAAAAATGCATAAAAAAAACTGACTCTGCCCTTTGATGAAAACTTAATATCTGTGAGCATGCAAGATGTCAAAGAAACAGGAACAGGAGGAGACAAAGCCTGTTTAGGGCAGGAATCTGTCTGGACTCTAGATAAGACCTTTCTGAAGTCATGAGAGAGAATGATGGATTCTGAGGTTGATCCTCTCAGCATGTTTAAAATTATTATCATGTCTGAAATGCCATACCTTAGGAGGTTTCTCCATTTGTGTTCAGTGAGTGGAGGCAGAGCCCTGATGGGTAACTTAGATTTGAAGCCTAAAGTTTAAATAGTTGAAATCAGGTGAGCTACTGAAGAAATACAGCCACTTCTACCACAATGGGAGTGTGTAACACTAAAACAGTTTCACTCTGCAGCTAGTAGATAAAGACTTGTACATTTCCACAAATGTGATGCCAACAGTGAAACTACTCCAAACCACAGGAATGATGAAAGCATCTTTATCCTCCCTCCTTCCGGAACATTGAGAAACCTCATTACAGGTTATGTGATCTCGTCTTCAAAGCTTTCAGCCCCACCCTTATTCTTCAAAATGGAAACAAGACACTTATTAAATATTTAAGACACATAAGACTGTGTGTGTTAGGAGTTCTTTTGGCAAAGTTACCAAGTGTATAGAGTCTTTAGATGATGCTGGAAAATAAAATAAAATAAAATCATTCATAAAATAAATTTAAGCAAACAAAATAAAACTAAAGGAATTAAACAGAAGACTCTTTAGACTTCTCTAGTCATCTCAGCCATATGAGAGGGAAAATATGTGGTACTTGGAAGGGATCTTGGAAAAGTATACAATTACTATATGTCATGCACCATTTACTTAGGTACAGATCATTAACATTTCTCTGCTTTGTTCTGCTTACATTCAAAGGATGGTCTATTCTAACTACTCAGGCAATTGGGGTCCATAATTGTAATATGTCTATTTTTTTCTTTACCTAATTTTTATTATAAAAATGGCTACCAGGAGATGTACTTCATGTAAGTTACATATTTAGAGACCATCTGTTGTGAAAACATTTATTGCAGGGAGAATTTATCAATGTCTGACTTCCTCTCCATTTATCTTCTGTTGTTTAGTAAAAGGTTATGGTACAAAATTTTAACTGTACTTATGTTGCTCAAGTGTTGTATTCTAATAATGATTCATTTTCTTAAATATAGTTTTCATTATTGTTATAGAATGCTGATTTTCATCCTTTCAAGACTAAAAGAAAGTTGTACCATGTGCAAAACATGAGGTGCTCTACTGCTTTCCATTGAGGCATGTTTCCCATGTATTTCAAAATAAAAATAAAACTCTCATAATTATATTTGGATTGTACATTTCCAAAATAATATAGTATTGTTTCAATTAAATACTTCCAATATTTCAGAGATATAAATGGACTGCAGGCACTGATATTAGTTGTCATATAAAGGTTACTTTGGTATTCTTTCTTTTCCAGATCCAGATACAGTAACACTAGAAAAAATTACCTAGTATAATCTTCACAATAGATCTGTAATCCATGATGCAGGTATATAATATTTATTTTAACGCAATGCTTCTTCTGCTAATGTGGATTGGAGAGGATAATTCTGACTTTATGTAACATCATATTTTCTCTATAAATACTTTCTTTTGGTAAATAATAATAGCAATAGACATCACAGTAATTATAACAGCCTTATGTAAAAGCATAGTAAAATATTTATAAATAAATAAAACAGTTTTTCCCCCAAAAGGCCAGTAAATCTGAGAGAATCGTAGGTGCAGAAAGGTACAAATAAAATATGAAAGTAAGACTTGTTTTAGAAAAAAGTTATAATTTCTTTTCTGTTGATTCACACCCAGTTCACTTGAATTATATGTTTTCATGTACTGTTTTGTTGTTTGCTATAGGTAATATCCTACAAATTTTGTCTCTCTTATCTAGTGAATAGAGAGAAACAGCCCTCCATAGGTCTACCTCCACACTACCAGAATTTAGATATCTGGCAATAGAGTGAATTCCTAATTCACCTAAGTGACTTGTCACTTGCATTGTTGGGACTGGTTCACTAAACAATGAGACTGTAGGCTCATTTTGAATGATATGACCTGTTGAGAATTCTTTCTCTTAGGGCAAATAAAATATATGACAGTCTCACATTATAAATGAATATGACAAGTTCTTTGTGAGATGAAAAAAATATTAATTTTATTAAGATGAAGTAATTGATACGCACATAACTCTACAAGAAATCAAAGAAAGTCTCCTGAGTGACTTTCACGGCTGTAGCCCGGATGACAGTTTCCATGAGTATAATTGGGTGGTTTCTTGTACATTACCATTCTCCAAAATTTATTTGGGACTTCAGTTTGATTGATTATTTTAGAACTAACAGGTATTTTTCTTCTCCTGGCATTCATACCTGAATAGAAATCTGTTTTAATACTGATTACAAAAAAAAAAAAAAAGTGTTTTAATGTATACCATGATAAGAAAAGAATGGCAAAAAAAGATATGAGAATGAAAACAGACTCAGATCAAGAAGAAAGTTAGATCATCACAGAAACTAAATTCAAAACTTGTAAGTATGGGCTAGATATCAGAGAATAAAAGGTATGTCCTAATACTCTGCAGTATTTCTATCATGCATTTCTATCCATTTCTAATGCTTCCAGCCTCATCACACCCCCAACCTGCATGTTTTTTCTTGTTCTTATTTTATTTTGCTTTCAGGTAGTACTTTTTTTTTTTTTTTTTTTTTTTTTTTTTTTTTTTCTCATTGAAGTGTGCTTGGTCTTTTATTGTTGTTAATAAAGAGGAAATCAAGAATATATATATTGCTTTTGAATCTTTTGTTTTATAGTCCTTAATCATGTAATCTGGCATTGATACTTTCTTTAAACATATAAATTTACTTTTCAGCTGCTGCAAATTAAGCAATCTTAATAAAATCTAAAGCACTACACCAATTTAAATTTGTTGTTCAACTGGTTTCAGAATTATGTTGTATTTAATATTTCCTTATAGTAACATATTTCAATAACTTGAAACTTTTTTACTGTTTTTCCCTGGACTTTGTAGTTGTTTTTCTTATATCAAAGAGAAGATATCCTTCTAACTTATATGATTATTTTCAGTGTTTTACTTTATTCATTTCTTAGTGAATACCACTACATTTTTATTGACAATCAGAGGGCATTAAACAGATGTTTCCCCTGAGCTTCTTTAAATTACGCTTAGTTGTTACTGTACTTTTTCTAAGATGGCTACATTTAACTAAGCATCCATGAGCTTGTACAAGGTAACTAAGCATGTTTGTAAGTACTACTTCTGACTCATATCTATGCTAATTGTTATTATATTTTCCTTTTCCTTGATTTGAGCAGCTTAGTGAGAGTACTTACCACTCCCCATTCCTGCTTCTGCCTCTTCTCATCCATAGATCAGTAATTTACTTATATACTTTTTCTTTTTTCTTGCAAGTATACATTAGATATCCTTCAATTACTTACTTGATCACATTTTCTTTTAGCATGTTAAAGTGGATTATATTATATATCTTACATTCTGTAGTTCAGAAGTGGTCTTGGGTTGCAAATCACAGTCTCACTTGTTTGCTTAAATTAGATTTTTGATTGGATAATGAGTCTCATGAAAGCCTAACATGAATAGGCTAATATAATAATTAAAACTCAAGATTTCTATAAAACAAGGAAAGAAACAATAGTAATTCTGGATTGTGTCACATCCAAGACCTTTTGTAGATTTGAACCCTGAATTTTGAATACATACATTTGTCATCTGTAAAACTGAAAGTTGTGAACATTACATCCCGTGAAGTGCCCAGATCCATGTTCACGTGGTGCTGTAGAAGTAGACCAGAGCAGAACATGTAAGATAATCAGGGATCTGGAAAGAATAGTAAATAAAGAAAGACTGAAGAAAGGAAGCTTCTGTAGCCTAAGAAAGAAAAGATAGTGTCAATACAAAATAAATAAATAAATAAATAAATAAATAAATAAATAAAAGCAGTATAGAGAAGGGAAATAATGTGTTATCTGTCAGTGATGATATGACAACAATGAATTCAAATTTCATCAGAAAAAAATAAAATGTTTAATAAATAGGAGAATGGTAATACCTTTTAGAAGGTAAAGTTCTTGGTGTGGTGGTAAAATCTCTGACAGTGAAAGTCTTTAAGAATAGGTTTAATAAATAGCTCTCAAAAGTAAAGTTAAAAGAATTTTGGACAATATTCAAAATTTGAGTTGTGCTTCACGGTTTTCCTTACCTGAGGGAGTTCAGGTCAATTCCACAGTCCAAATCCTTGCAACTTTTGAACTTGCAATAATTAATAAAATCTTCCTTGTGTCTTACAGCTAAGGAAATTAGCTCAGGAAGATGAAAAGGAGATACATTCATTGCCTTCCTTCTCCTTTTCTTTCTAGTCCTCTCCTCCCCTCTTCTTCTCTTCTTCCTAGTCAGCACATCTAGTATCTGTAACAGGAAGCAATCTTCAATGCATTTTAGAAACCTGTGCGCCATTGTGTTGTTTTCCCAACAAATGCCTAGGTAATTGAAGTCACCCGTGAGGACTGGGTTTTGTTGTCCCAAGACTTCCTTGAGAAGCTGAAGTATGGCTTTGTTGGCCATGTTGTCCTGCTTGGGAAGCCAGTAACAGATGCTTAATGTATTTGAGTTACTTGCAGGTACTTTGAGAAATTCCCCATGTGTACATAAATGTTTGCTTAAGTAGCTGAGACACTGGTCTTCACAGAGCTTTTTATCTATCAATGTCATAAGAAGAAGTAATATATATATATATATATATATATATATACTTTGGATTTAAAGAATTCTAATATATAAGCAGAAAAAATCTTGGAAGAATACACACATAGGAAGCATACAGGTAAAACAAAACAAACAAAAACAAAAACAAAACAAAACAAAACAAAATAAACAAGCAAAAAAAAAACAAAAAAATCAAAAAAAAAACAAATATATAGAGAATAAGATAATATCTTTATTCTTTATATATGCATGTTATATATATATTTCTTATATACTCTTTATTTATTTTCCAGTTTCAGCGCTGTTGTATAGGAGGTATCAAGGTTACTTCTCATAAAATTATTTGACACTTAAATATGAGCTACTGCCATAACTATTTTCTATGCATCTGGTCCTGCATTGTATCCCATATTCTATGCCATATTATATGCTAAATTCAGATGTCTAATTTAGAATGTCTTTATATTTGTTAGAAAGATATATACCTTTAGTTGGTTATTAAAACGTTGAGAAGGTTGAATTGTCCTTTTATCTCTTTTCTTTGATCATTAGGATCTTGACTGAGATATCTTAGAGAAAATTCTCAGAACTGAATATGATTAAACATGATGAACCCAATCCATCCAGAGCCCAAACAAACAAACAGAAAAAAAACTGTGTTAAATGATTAGGTTCCCAGTACAGATTAGGAAATAAGTTGAGCATCTAAGCACATGTGAAAGTGTAGTTAGCTTTATGACACTGCTGAGAGTGCCCAGGCCAACTAACTAGCTTAAATCAATATTTTCAATAAAAAGAAAATAATTATTTTTATCTTTTCTGGCCAATATCCCTATAGAATACCTTCTATAGAATACTCTATAAAAGAGTATAGAGTATACTCTATAAAGAGTATAGAATACTCTTTGCATCCCTTGCCAAATTCAGTTCTATCTGTGCCTTGGCATTCCTGATCCCATCCCTGCACATCTGGACAACATCCCTATATTCTTCCCAGGCCACATATCTCCACTTCCACTGCCTATGCTTTTCCTTCTTGCACTTCAGTTTGACCAGCAGGTCCTTGTTCAGCCATGCTGGTTTCCTGCCTTCCTTGCTTCATTACACATGGAGAGGGCCAGTTGTTGCATTCTAAGAAAAGGTGTCCTTAAAGATGCCAGCTCTGTTCAGCTCCTAAGGATGTAAGGACCCAAAGGACCCTAAGCCCTAAGGACCGTATTCCAGGAGATTTCATCCATGAGGTCTTTAAACATTCATGAGGAAGTTAACCTCAACATACTTCAGGAATTTACTATATTGCTTACTGCCTTCTGTGTAGCTTTCCCAGCAGACATCTGGGTGCTTGAAGTCCCCCATCATGATGAGAGCATGTGTCTTGTAGATGAAGAAAGAAGGCCTCGTCAACAGGCTACACTTGATCAAGCAGAATCAGGAATATCCTGAAATAAAGTCTAACACAATATTCTTCAGAATAAGTTAAAGAATTATGGATGAAACATTGCGACATTTAAGTTTATTACTTGTAAAATCTTTCACTGTTTTGAAGAAGCCAAAAAAAAAAAAAAAAAAAAAAAAAAAACAACCCTGACCTTTGGATATTATTTCCAATTGTCATTTTAAATGTAGAATATAAAATATTGTTGAAAGATATTGGATTACATTAGTTATCTATATAACATGTGAATTAAGAATACCTTATTTGGATAAATAGCTGATATTAACAGAAGTAATCTGAAGTATCTTTAAAAAGCTTGAATTATTTCCATTAAAGCACTGTAAGATCACTTATTAAACACTATAAGATCGGCCAAATTGTGAAGCATGGAAAACCCCTGTTAGAAAATTGTAGTTATTTCATTGCTAATTCATTTTGATGCAATTTTAGTGACAGAATCTGGTTCATTATCTGTACCATTATAGTTTAATACAGTGCAACAGAGAAAGCAAAAATACTTTGTGAAACAAACTAACTATCCTTTCTCCCTTCATCTGTTGTAAGAATAACCCAGCCACATTGTTAGATTGTTTTTCTTATCACAGAGAGCCTGCAGCCAGGAAAGATTCTGGTAAATAGAGCTGTATTTCCCTCTTTTTAAAACTTGAGTGCGTTTCTACTAAGGGAAAAAAATAAAAAAAAATATATAAAAAAAATAAAAATAAAAAAGGCACAATCAAGCAACTTCGCTTTGCCTTATACATGGAGAAGGTATTATGTTCAGTTTGACCTTGACCTACAACTCTTGACATCAGCTCCGGAAAATGTGCCAGTTTTCTTGCCTGGTTTGTTATATTGGTGAAGCTTTATTATTACTGTAAGCGCGTATTTTACATACATACACAAATACAAGTGTGCTTATTTCCATGAAATCAGAGGTAACAAAGCTCTCTTTGTATCTAGCAAATATAATTCTTTCCTCCTTGCATAATTGCTTAGATGTTTTTGTTTGAAATTCTATTCACATTGACACTCCATGTAAGTGTGAAACTGGTTTGAATGATGTCTACATTCATTAGTTTTTGCACAGTAACTATTTCCCTTACAAGGTACATGATCCCAGAGCAAAGAAAAGTTAAGAATTTAAAACTCTGAGGGTTCCTTTGTAGGGACCAGTATAATTTTTTAATTCACATTCTTTTCACTTTCTTAGTTTCTATAATCCCTGAAGAGAACAGAGTCAAACTTTGTGTTTTAATTAGGATTTTCAGTATTTATGGCATGCAGCAACAAAAGAAAAAAAATATATTCAAGGACTGTTGTGGGAAAAAGGAGTGGACCAGGGCTGAATTCTTGCAACTGTCATTTACATTTTCTAAAAACAGATGTCAAAAGTTAAAACGGCTTTATGATTCACAACCCAGTGTGACTGAGAGGGTTTTGCATGAAATATTGGTAAGAAACACCTATCAAAGAGTTTGGGCAAGAAATGCCACTCTGAGAAAGAGAATAGACTGGATGATGATAACAACTAAGGTTCAAGAATAAAAATTTCACATATTGCCACATTGATTTTTTAAATGCAGATACTGCATTGGTAGTGCAAATGCACTGCAAAATTTTATAGGGGCAGTTGAAAAATGATTTTGTGCCAGGCAACCAAAGTTTTTGAAAAGATGTTTGAAACCTGATGTTACTTCAAATGTGCTCAGATTGACTATGGTACAAGAATTTTGAAAAAGTACATCTTTGCCCTCCTTTGCTTTACAATAGAAGTTTATTAAAGGGTCAAATATAAAGCATTCAGACCCACCAGATGAATGAAACATAATTATTCCATTTTTACTTAATTATGCAGCTTCCTGTTCTGTTCTTGTTGGTACCTGATTTTTTTTTGATTGTTTCTTGATGAATGCTTGACAGTCATAGTAGGCCAAACTGTGTAAGAGGATCAAGAAAATAACTATTGGCAATTTCTCATTGAATATCATGCAAATCTGGTGGTATTCTGGTACTATTCTATGGTAGTTTAACAGAACAGAACAGAAAAAGCATCATCCCAACTCTTTCTCTTTTCAGTGAAACTTTGCAGTAAAAGCATTCACAAAAAGACAAAAAAAAAAAAAAAAAAAAAAACTTAATAAAAATGAGTCTGCAAAGACTATTAAAATAAGAGGAAGAGAAGAAAAAATAAAAAAGCAGCAACAACAAACAATAAACAGCATTTAAGATCAGAAGAAAAAAAAAATGTTATTAAGATAAAATAAAATAAAATCAACATAAATGCTGCTCCCCAAAAGAAGGGTTTTTCACAGCTGAGGGAAGGAGAGAAAAGGGAGAGGGTGAGAAATTAAGTGAGTTATGTGGAAAAATTATGACAACCTTTTTGTTTTGTTTTGTTTTCAATAAATATATTTTAATTAATCAAGGAAAATATCTAAAAGGACTCAGGAAAAAAAAAAAAAAGTAAGCATTGTGAAAATTTATTTTTGATTAGTAGCTTTGTTTCAGGCGATATTTCTTAGGTATTCTAGATACATGGGAAAACTATTGTAGAAAAGCATAGACAGAAAATCCTATTTTACATTTATTTTTTTAAAAAATCCAATTTAGCAAAAATTAACTTGGAGACAAAGGGAATTGTGACAGGGAAAAATATTCACATATATACTAATTTATCCAAAACTCACAGATTCAAAGCTGAAATTTAAATCACTGTGCCTCAATTTTTGTACGTGTCCTGGTATTTGTACCCCTCAGTACAAAGCACCTGTACGAAGTACCTCAGTACTTAGTACCCCGAGCTCAGCCTTTCAAAAATCTTTTAAAGTACTCAATATGTGGACATATGTGGAAAATAAACAAACTAATAAAACAAAAGGTAAAGCCTTTGTCTTCATCTGGATACTTGTTGAATGGCATTTAAAAAAAAAAAAAAAAAAGTAAAGAAATTTACAAGGTACTTCTATAAAGTTTACTTTGTTAATTTATGACTTTTGACTTCTATTTGACTTCTATTTGACTACAAAATTGGTCACCAATTGCTAAGGATAGAAAATTAATCATCTCTTTCCATTCTTCATTATTAGTTGAACACAAATGAGAGTTGGCAATTTTTTTCTGATCTTTCTTAAAGTTTATGGAAGAAATTTGTGGAGGACAATATATATTTACTCAATAAGAGTAACAGAGGAAAACAGTTTTTTATTATTATTTTTATTTTTTTTTTCTAATTCATTCTTGCATCTTGGACAAGTCAACCATAAGGCAAAGGAAGACAATAACTTCTTTCAGTATCTAGCAGATAAGTGGGAGAGAATTACTATTGTCTACATTGAAGATTTCCACAAAACTGCTGAAATACAATAGTACAAACCTTAACACTTTCTAAAAGCTTTTACTTCATGCATGCCATCATTACTTTCTATACAGATTCATTCCTATATGACACATACATACATATGCACACACTCTCGTTTTTCTAAAAACAGTCATAAAAATTAGCGTGGCTGTCTTTTTCATTAAAGTATGTGGACACATTTTTTCAGAACAAAATCTAACTTTCTAACCACCATTCTAACCACCAAAATCTAACCACCATTATTACTTATGGGAATAAGGACAAGAAGGATAAATATTGAAAATATGTGGAATTTTACTTTGACCAAAATTCATGTAAGTGGTTCATCAACTTTCTCTCTTTTTTTTTTTCTCAGTTTTATATTACAAGAGATATATATAAAAGAATCATTAATATTATGAGGAAATCATTAGCAATTTTCATTTTAGTTTGTTGGAAAAAGTAGTCACCAAATTTATTTATGTTTTATTAACAATTTCAGTCAAAAGTACAGTATGCCACTATAAAATAATACAAATTAATTTTTGCAAAATAAATTACTCTAAGTGGTCATAATCTCAAATTCTTGTTCAAACATTGACAAGGACATCTGAAAACTGTTATTAAAACTCTTGATTTAGCTTCAACAGGGGTGGAAGAATCACAGGGAGAAGCTGTTTCACATTAGTTTTCTCCTAACAGAAAAATAATGATAATAATGTTGTTTATTATGTGTAATTTTCTTTTAAATCTGTATGCATATAGTCATGAATATGAAATAATGGAAACCGTATGACTGAAATACATGCCTTTCATTAGACGATGTCTTGCATTGGACAATAAGAATTTGGCATTAAGTATCTAGTTTGAACAATTTGAATATGGACTTAAACTACAGAGTTCATATTAAAATACATTTGGGGAATATATATATATAATATATATATTATATATACATATATATATTATATACATATATAATATGTATATATTATATATATGCATACACATATATAAAATAAATAAATTTTATATTTTATATATATATATATATATAAGTTTC
>CM021697.1:142827249-142840980 GCA_011074415.1 Stictonetta naevosa | reverse complement strand
CCACGAACAAACAAAAAAAAAGAAGGGAGAAAAGGAAGACCTGGGGAATTACATGCCAGACAGTCTCACCTCTGTACCTGGCAATGTCATGGAGCAGAGCAGATCCTCCTGAAAACTCTGCTAAGGAACATGGAAAACAGAGAGGTGGTTGGAGATAACCAGCATGGCTTTACTAAGAGCAGATCATGCCTGACATATTTGGTGGCCGTCTACAATGGGGTTACAGAGTTGGTGGACAGGGAAAGAGCAATTGACATAATTTACCTGGATTCGTGCAATGCATGTGATGCTGTCCCCCATGACATCCTTGTCTCTAAATTGGAGAGACATGGATTTGATGGATGGTCCACTCGTTGGGTAAGGAATTGACTTGATGGTTGTAGTCATAGAGTTGCAGTCAATGGCTCAGTGTCCAGTTGAAGATCAGTGACTAGTGGTGTACCTCATGGGTCCTTATGGGGAATGGCACTATTTAACATCGTTGGTGACATAAACAGTGAAATTAAATGCATCCTCAGTGAATTTGATGATGACACCAAGCTGAGTAGTGTGATCAACACACTGGAGGGAAGGGATGCCATCTAGAGGGACCAGGACAGGCTTGAGAGGTGGGCCTGTGCAAACCTCATGAGATTCAACAAGGCCAAGTGCAAGGTCCTGCATCTAGACTGGGGCAATCCCAAGCCCAAATACGGGCTGGGAAGACAATGGGTTGAAAATAGTTCTGAAGAGAAAGACCTGGGGGTGTTGTTTGATGAGAAGCTCAACATGAGCCAGCAATGTGACATCGTAGCCCATAAAGAGCAACCATATCCTGCTCTGTATCCAAAGAAGGATGGACAGCAGGTCAAGGAAGGTGATTCTTCCCCTCTACTCTGCTCTTATGAGACCCTACCTGAAGTACTGCATTCAGTTCTGAGGCCCCCAGCACAAGAAGGACATGGACGTATTAGAATGAGTCCAGAAGGGTACCACGAAGATCATCAAAGAACTGGAGCACCTTTCCTTAAAATATGAGGTGATACCTTATCAATGTGTATAAATATCTGAGGGAAGGTTGTCAAGAGAATGGAGCTGGTCTCTTCAGTTGTGCCCAGCAACATGATGAGAGGCAATGGACACAAACTGAAGAACTGAATATTCTGGCTGAATATGAGAGGGCATTTCTTTACTGTGAAGGGTTCCAGAGCACTGGAACAGGTTGAACAGAGAGGTTGTGGAGTCTCCTTCTCTGGAGATATTCAAAACCTGCCTCGATGCCATCCTGTGCAATGTGCTCTAGGTGATCTTGCTTGACAGGGGGTTTGGACTAGATGATCTTCAAGAGGTCCCTTCCAACCTCAGCCATTCTGTGATTCTGTGATAGGCTTAGGGAGATGGGGTTGTGCAGCCTGGAGAAGAGAAAGCTCCAGAGAGACCTTAAAACAACCTTCCGATAGGTCTCTATGGGAAAGATGGGGAGGAGTTCTTTATAAGAGAGTGTAGTGGTGGAACAAGGAGTAATGGCTTTAAACCGAAAGAGAGTAGGTTTAGATTAGATATAAAGAAGAAACTTTTTACCTCTAGAAATGAGGGTGGTGAGGCCCTGGAGGTCCCTTCCAATGCAAACTATTTTAGGATTCTATGATTCTATGATTCATATTGAGATTTTTTTTAATAGATCAAAATTTCTTTTACATCTTTACTTTTGACATCTAATCCCATTTTGAAATAGCTGCTATATGAAATTCGCTCTATTTTATAAGTGCAGTAGATATAGTTGTGTAATTTATTGGGGAGTGAAAGTACAAAATGTAAAGTTACTCATTTTATGCATGGTGCACACAATATTTTCCTGAGGTTACATTTAAATGGTACATGGCAGAATGGAAATTACTAGTCTTCAAGAGAACCAGTTGCAAGATAAATAAATATTCTGTGTTATTTTAGTATTAAATAATATGAAAATATAAACAGCTTTTGTTGTTGTTGCTCATAAACAGGTCTTATATAAAGTAAAATATGAAAAAACCCTATGCTTTCTTGAGACATTTTAAAAAATTAAAAACAAAAACCAAAAAGAACAAAAGAGAACAACAACAACAACAAAAAAAAATAGTATTGTCATCTTGTCGTCTTTTAAATAGTCTATTTCACAAAAGATATTGAATAGTCTGATTCCTTATCTTGCTATGAAGTTGGTGGTCTGGTAACCTTACTGATAAGTAAGCTGTTTTTGTCTGCAAACATAGAAAAGATTCTGAGCATTTTTAAACAGGTGTTCTTTTCACCTTTCTAAAGATGCCTTTGATAGCTAAAAATATCTGTAATAGATTTTTATCTTTTTATTTTTATCTTTCAGGACTTTTAGCTTTGTTTGTTTTCTTCTCTAATTGCTCTATTTCTCAATGAGATATCATGATAAAGAATCATATTTGCAGAAATGGGTTTAAAGTCCTCTATAATATTGTGTAGTGTTCAAGTTAGGAATTTGGTGGTAACTATATAAAATCAAAAAGGTCTCAGAATGCTTATATACAGCCACAGGAAGTAACCAGGGTTTATTGTTTTCCCTTAGTTAGACCAGCAGGAATTCAGTGCACTAAGAGGCACATTAATGATTCATAATTCCTTGTCATCTTTATTAGCTATTGGGAAGCTCCTGGTCTAGAAAGGTTTTTGACCATCACCACCACAAAAATATAGATTTTAAACTTTCTGCGTACTATTAGCTCAAACTATAAGAAAGGAATGTGAACATCTCCTTGAACTTTCCCTTTCTGATTAAATAAATAAATAAATACATACATTTAATATCCTCTGGAGAGGAAGAGAGGTAACTTTGTTTGTTTTTGTTTGGAGAAAGCAATAGCTTCATATATTCATCTAGTGACAAAGAAACTAGAGGAAATGAAAATGTGAATTAAGACAGCACGTTGAGATACATGTTAGCATTGGTCATATTGTTAAATTTCTAAGCATTTTGGCCACACTTAGAGGATCTTAACTGGGTTTCCCGTGCAGTACAAACTTGAGTTACCTCTATATTTAACCATACTGTACTTGATTGAAATTCTCCCTTCAGTTTATTGAACACTACACAGAAATGCCATGCTCTGGGGAGAAGGGAAGAAAATAGGAAAAACAACAACAAAACAACTTTCTATATGCAACAAGACAGTTGTTGCATATACTGAAGCACATAATGTGTAGAGTAAAAAAAAAAAAAAAAAAAAAAAAACTTTCCAGCAAAATCTCTTCTTCTAAACAATCTGGTCTCCTTGGCTAAAAATAATAATAACTGCTGCCATAATAACATATTGTTCTTGATGAAAAATGTTCATTAAATAGAATTAATGTTCTTATTACTGGCTAATATTTTTCCTAAAATAATAAATTAAGGACCAGAAATAACAGAAAAATTATATAGCCTAATAATGATTTAGGTATAGTCTAAATATAGCCTAATAATGACTTATTTGGGTGCATAATATATATTATTATATGACATATATAATATTATATAATATATAATATATATAATATATAGCCTAATAATGACTTATTTGGGTGCATTAAAATTTTTAATACTGTAGATGTTTCATCTAACATGAATTCCAGACAAGAAGTGTTCTTTCTAACCAACTTGTTTAAAAACAGTAGAATAACAGAACAGTTGGAAAGGACCTTCAAAGACCATGAAGTCCTACTGCCTGACCGCTTCAGGATTAACCCCAAGTTAAAGCATATAATTAAGGACAAAATGCCTGTTGAACTGACAGGCATGGAACATCAACCACTTCTCCAATAAGCTTGTTTCAGTGTTCGACCACCCTCACAATAAATAATTTTTTCCTAATGTCCAGTCTGAACGTCTCCTGGCATAGCTTTGTTTCAATCCCATAGGTTCTGTCATCAGTTATCAGAGAGAAGAGACCATTATCTCCCTCTCCACTTCTCCTCAAGAAATTGTAGAAAGCAATGAGATCAACTCCTTTTCTCCAAGCTTAACAAACTCAGTGTCTTCAGCTTCACCTCATAAGACATGCTTTCCATCCCTTTTACCAGGTTTGTTGCCCTTCTCGAGACACATTCCTGTATCTTAATATACTTTTATATTGTGAAGCCTAGGAGCACCCACAATATTCAAGGTGAGGCCACATTAATGCTAAATGTGGTGGAAGAATCACCTCTTTGGTCCGGCTGTCTCTGCTATGTTTAATGCACCTCAAAATGCAGTTTACTCTGAGTGCCAGGGCACACTACTGAAAGTCAATAGGTGAACATTTTGAATCATCTTATTTCATCTTTTCTGCTTCGTTTCTCATGTTTATCTATCGTTGCATTATTTTGCTTTGCCATATTCAACACTGAAGAAGCTAGGTTATATAGTTTGAAGAGTGGAGGGAAAAATCAGGACAGAAACATTATGACCGTATTTTGGGAACACCTGAACCCTTATAGTACAGATTTTGTTTATTATACATTTATCATTAACTTAACCAAATTCACCTTCTTAGAGAAAAAAAAAAAATCAAAATAATGTATGGTGGTTTTACCTTGCTAGGCAGCTAACTCCACCACAACTGCTCTCTCACTCTCCGACTTCAGAAGAGGAGGTGAAAGGGAAGAACAGAAGGAAGAAAAAAGTTGCAGATTGAGATAAATATAATTTAATTAAAATAATTACTAAGGGACAATTGTTATTAATTAAATAATTTCACTAAAGGAAAAAAAAAAAAAAAAAAAGGCCATGTGGAAACACAGAGGAAAGAAATTATTCCCTAATTCCCACCAACAAGCAATGTTTTACTACGTCCTTGAAGCAGGGCCTCAACACACATAGCCATTGTTCAGGAGGACAGACATTTTCACAATGAGAGCCCAGCCCTCCTCTCTTACTCCTTTTCCCACCTTTTATTTCTGAGTGTGACATCATATGGTATGGAGTATCCCTTTGGCTGGTTTAGGTTAGCTGCCCTGGTGATGTCCCCTCCCCATCACTTGCACACCCCCAGCCTGCTGGCTCTTGGTGGGTTGGAGGGAGTCCTGATGCAGTGCCAGTATTGTTCAGCAGTAGACACAACACTGGTGTGATAGCAATGCTGTTCCAGCTACATGTGCAGAGCACAACAGTGTATGGGCTGCTGCAGGGAAAGTTAACTCCATCCCAACCAGACCCAGTACAGAAAGTCAGCCCCACAGAATGAACTGGTGGGGCTGCACAGAAGTATTTTATCTTTCTATACTTCTGGAAATCTGTAAGATGTAAGGTTAAATCCCTTCTTTCTTCTTCGGACTGAGACAAGCTCTTCCAGCTCATTGTCTTTCAGTATCATATGGACTCTCAATAAACAGGCTCCTATCTTTCTGCATTCCTTCAATAATCACTGAAATAATTACATTACTTTGGTGATCAGATAAAATTTTCTCCATTATACCATTTCTGCACAATCACATGCCATCTCTATCCCAGGAAGTTCAAATAAAAAATTAATTATCTATAAATATGCTATGAATATGTGCTCTGAAGAGCACATATAGGCAAACTGTCACTTAGCTCAGTCTCCTATTGGTTCTGGTCAAAGAGAGATCTCTGGCTGGTATCAATACAGTGTCTCTAGGGTGGGTTGAAGGAAGTATGTGAGCACCTATGAAACCAAATAGAAATGCCATGTCTCTCTTATGTTGTATCATTTCATAAATATTTTTAAATTTTAAAATAGAAGACTTTTACATCTGTAACATAAAACTGATCACATTAATACAATAATTAATTAATATAGATAATCTTCCAACGTTTGAAATAAGTTTATAATCTGGATAGGATTTTCCAGGCAGATGATTAAAGGATTATCACCAAAAATGTTAAACTTTATTAAGTTTAACTTTAAGTTACCTCTGTACTGATACAAAGTTTCCAAACTGAAGCTCTGTAAAAGAACAACATACTGAAACTTTAGTATGCACTGAGCATCATCTCTGTAAACTGGGTAGATTATTTTTATCATACAGCAAATAGAATAAATAAATTAAAACTAAAAAGAAAAACGTGTGCCAGACCAGAATAATATCGAAATATGCCAATGCTGGGGAGGGTGGGAGGAAATACAACACAGAAGGCACTGATTAAAAAATACAGGAACACATTCAGTGCCTGTTATATTAGTGGAAAAAGAAATCCATTGTCCTCACAAGCTCCAAACTGTTTTCCTGGACAGGCATAAACAGATCTGAGCTCCTCTTGTATAGCAATCAGATATCTGTCTTGGCATGGAGTTAGTTGTTCCCGTGATGCTGGACTCCTGTGCCCAGCTGAGATGCCCAGCTCTGCTCTTCCCTGGCTGTGCTACAAAACCCCAGAAAAGGTACTAGAGAGCTTATTCATGAGCTTCACTCTTGGGAATTTTGGTTTAGATCTTACAGCAGTGTTAATCCTTGACTGGCCTCTAAAATAATTCCCTAGTTAGCACAATTCAAAATATTGAAACGAGACAGTGCTAAAGGGGGTATAGGTGAGACTAATACATTCCGCAGAGTAAATATAAAGTCCTACTAACACCTAAAATTTTGTAGGCAATATTACAACAAGTGTAACTGCTAAAATTGTGATTGAAATTACTACTTAGTAGAAAAAGGTCTGTCATTAATGGAAATCTATTAACTGCTAATATATCATGTAAAATATCTATTTGTTACCCAAACAAAATGTCTACAGAAGATAACAGTTCTGCAGCATACTGGTCTCCAGCTGCTATATAAAAGACTGGGATAGGTCCAACATGAGACAGTTATTGAATCAGATAGTATTATTCATTTTGTTACAATAACTACTTCTTAAAGCTATTATTTTTATCATTTTATTCTTTAGGGTCCATTTTTCATCTTTGGTTTTTGCATGTGAAAACACACCAGTGAGTATATAATTTCTGCCAGTACTAGCCAGTTAAAAAATAAATACATCTACTGAAAAGTGTATACTTAGGGGGGTCTTATGGATCTTTTGCATGAAAAAAGATTTTCATTTATTTTAACCTGTAATGGTCCTAAATCTAAACTAACTACTCTAGGCTTTCTTTAGAAAGCACAGAACAAGAACCTTAGGAAGAACCTAGAGAAGAAGATTCAATGTCATGAGACCCATGTTTTGGGTTGAATTGCCTTTAAAAACTATTCCTTTAAGGAGATGATATAGGGGTCCTGGTGGTATGGAATAATTTCCTGAGGCAACTGAGGAAATTAAACTGATATTCACATTTTAAAGGAAAAATACAGCATTGAAGAAGCTTCCAGGCTGGAGTGTAGCTGCATTACATAGAAGTTCCCTAGGCCTCCAACCTTAGATGTTAATCGCACCAGGGGAACCTGGTGTGCTAACTCTAAGAGGAACAATACAGAGTGTGGAGCAGAGTGGAGACACCACTTATCTCTGTGATAAGACAGTACTTGACTGTTCTTGTGCACAACGAAAATGATAAGCTACACATTTGTTACCTTGAGTCAACAGCCTGTCATGTATTTGACAAAATGCTGTACTTCGGTTAACTTTGCTCATTATAATATCATTATAATACCAAAACACACCTCCACCCCAAAGGCTACCTGTCTCCAAGGTGTGACAACCCCTCACTGAGCATGTGCTCTGAATTTCTCTGAGCCTTTAAGCAAATATGAGAAAAATTATCACCAATCGTAACAAAGGGATGTATGTCTAGAGTCACGCTATCTCCACCTGATTGATAAAAAATGATATAATTTACCTTAAGGAAGAGAGGATGTTAAGGAAGATACCATCATGAAAAATACCTTCTGACCTCTGGGATCAAAAGTTGAGCCTCTCTTCCCCCCATTGGGATGCCTTTGGGTAAGATTTGAACACTTGGTTGTACGAAGTTCCTCCCCAGAAAACTTAGAATTGTCAATAGAGTTGCTTTATACATTTTAACGCATTTATAGCCAGGCTGAATTACTCATACTTTTGGTATTTGTATGTGCTTTGCAGACAGTGAATTTACCACTGGCAATCCAAAGAACCTGTGTACCTGTTTCTTTAATAAATTGCAGTAATCATTAAATCTAGCTGTGATAGTTCTCAGTGATGAGGTAGCAAAGAGAAGCCCAAGAGCAATCAAAAGAGAATTTAGGATTTGGGGGCAATTAATTGAAGGATCAGGTGCACAGATAATATTTTCCTCCATCCTTCCAGTAGCGGGGATCAATATTGAAAGGAACAGCTGAACCCAGCTGATCAATACGTGGCTCTGAGGCTGATGCCACCAACACAGTTTCAGGGTTGTTGATCATGGGAAGATCTACATGACACTGGACCTACTGAGTCCTGATGGAGAGCACCTTTCTATGAGGGGGAAAAGGATTTTTGCCCAGGAGTTAGCAGGGCTGATTGATAGGTCTTCAAACTAGATTTGAAGGGGGAAAGGGATGAAAGTAGGCCCACCAGTGATAAGCTCTGGGACTGCAGGCCAATTTTTGAGGAACTGCATTCTGGTGAGGCCCTTCAGTCTGCCCCATAAGGGACTGAGCTGAATGAAAGACATCTGAAGTGTTCCCATACATACACATGCAGCATGAGAAATAAACAATTCAACACCTTGAAATGTTTGTATACTAATACAAATAGCATGGGAAACAAACAGGAGGAGTTGGAAGCCACACTGCAATTAGAAATCTATGATATAATCACTATCATGGAAATGTGGTGGGAAAAATCACACAGCTGGAAGATCAAGAGGAGTCTGTTAATGAGCCATTCTTACTCCATCTACAGGAAGCATCATGCTCACAGGCTTTCATCCTCCTGGGGAATTTCAACCACACAGATGTTTGTTGGAATAGCCGTGTGACAGGAAGAAATTAAGGAGACTCCTAGAGTGCACTGAGCACAACTTCCTCATCCAAGTATTAGACAAACCAACCCAAGGAGAAGCATTACTGGACCTGGTGCTCACCAATACATAAAAGCTCATTAAGAAGTTAAGATTGGAGTAAGCCTAGATTGCAGTCACAAGCCGGGGGGGCCGGCGCCCCCCCCCCAGTTGAATTTATGATCTCAAAGGTTATGGGCCTGACTAAGAGCTAAATCAGGACCCTGCACTTCAGAAGAGCCAACTTCCAGCTGTTCAAAGATTTAGTGGATGAGATCCCGTGGGACACTATCCTTAGGGACAGAGGATCTGATCAGAGTTGACAATTGTTTAAGGGTATTTTTCTTGGAGCACAAAAGCTCTCTATTCCCATATTCAGTTAATCAAACAGGGAAGGTAGGAAACCACCATGGTTGATAAGGATCTGCTGGTCAAACTTAGGCAAAAGAAGGAACTGCACAGACAGTGGAAGTAGGGCCATGTGTCCTAGGAAGAGTACTGAAATGCTGTCCAGATGTGCAGGAATGGAATCAGGAAAGCAAAGGCACTGGCAGACCTAAACTTGGCAAGAGATGCCAAGAATAACAAGAAGAGTTTCTACAGGTACATGGTACACAAAAGAAAGACTACGGAAAGCATAGCACCTCCAGCAGATGAAGACAAATAACTGGTAATGATGGATGAGGAGAAGGCAGAGGAACTTACCAACTTGTTTTCCTTGGTCTTCACTGGTGGTCAGGCTTCCCACATCTCTCATGTCCCCGAACCTCTAGGAGGAAGCTGGGGGAGCAGAGTCCCTCTCACAGTAAGTAAAGAGCAACTTCAGGACCTCCTGATGCAACTTAGCAACTACAAGTCTTTGGAGCCTGATGGCATGGTCTCCAGGGTCCTGAGGGAATTGGCTGATGCAGTCACCAAGCCACCAAGCCATTCTCCATCATATCTGAAAAATCATGGCAGTCAGGTGAAGTCCCTGGTGACTGGAAAAAGGGAATCATCGCTCCCAATTTCAGAAAGAGTAGAAAGGAAGACCCAGGGAACTACAGACCGGAGAACCTCACCTTTGTGCCTGGGAAGATAATTCAACAAATTCTCCAGAAGTCCATCTTAAGGCACATGCAGCATGGTTTCACCAAGAGTAAATAGTGCCTGACCAATCTGGTGGCCTTCTATGATGGAGTAACTGTATCAGATGACTAAGAAAGACCAATCAATGTAATCTACCAGGGCTTCTGTAAGGCCTTTGACACAGTCCCATATGACATATTCATCTCTAAATTGGAAAATATTTATTTAAAGGGTGGACAATCCAGTGGATAAGGAATTGGCTTGATGGCTGCACCCAGAGAGTAATGGTCAATGGTTCTATGTCCAGGTGGAAACCAATGACAAGTGGTGTCCCTTGGGGTTCTGTCTTGGGACCAGTGCTTTTTAATATCTTCATCAATGACAAAGACAATAGGATTAAGTGCACCTTCAGCAACCTTGTCGATGAAACCAAACTAAGTGGTGCAGTTGATGCCAAAGAAGGAAGAGATGCCATTCAAAGGTACCTGGACAGACTGGAGAAGTGGGCCCATTGTAACTGCATGAGGTTCAACAAGTCCCAGTGCAAGGTGCTGCACCTGGGCCAGCGCGATGCCAGATGAGTACAAACTGGGAGAAGAACTCATTGAGAACAGCTCTGTAGAGAAGGACTTTGGGGTTCTGGTAGACAAAAGGCTTGATATGAGCCAGCAGTTTGTGCTTGCAGCCCAGAACTTCAGCTGTGTCCTGGGCTGCATCAAAAGAGGAGTGACCAGCAGGTCAAGGGAGGTGATTGTCCCCCTCTACTCTGCCTTCATGAAGTCCCACCCAGAGTACTACATCCAAGTTTGGGGCCCCCAGCACAAGAAGGATGTTGATCTGGTCTAGAAAGGGCTGCAAATATGACCAGAGGGCTGGAGTACCTTTCCTATGATGAAAGGCTGAGAGAGCTGGACATGTTCATCCTGTAGAAGAGAAGTCTCCAGGAAGACCTCATTGTGGCCTTTCAGTATTTGAAAGGGTCTTATAAAAGATGGAGAGGGACTCTTTACTTAAGTAGATAATGATAAGACAAGGGGAATAGTCTTAAACTAAAAGAGGATAGATTTAAACTAGACATTAGGAGGAAGTTTTTCAATGTAAGGGAAGTGAGGCACTGGAAGAGGCTGCCACGAACAGTTGTGGGTGCTCCATCCCTGGAGATGTTCATGGTCAGACTGGATGTGGCCTTGGCCAACCTGATCTGGTGGGTGGCATCCCTGCCTACAGCAGGCGGGTTGATGTTAGATGATCTCTAAGGTCCTTTCAAATCCAAGCCATTCTATGATTCTTTGCATGAGAACCCACCTCATGGGTGGAAGCAGGCACACCTTTGAAAGTGAGATTCAGAGTTAGCTAGATTGATTCCATCCAGAAACACATTGCATTTTGAGAAGGAGATGATGGCAAAGAATTGTTCAAGAAATGTAGCACTGAGGGAGAGACATTTAGAAAATCCTAATAACAAGATTATCCTAAAGCCTCCTTTCTCAAAAGGTTTGAAGATGTTTAAGCACCAGGTCAGGTTCTTAAGCTTGAGAACCTCGTTAAAGCTAGACACCCAGTGAGGAACTGAGAAAATTGTGAAGGAGGGAGGTGGTTTGGGAAGTGTACTTTTATAATGACATGGTAATTACCAAAAACACGGAAGACCCATTTTCAGTTTTCTCTTGAACCTGAGGAGATTCAAACTCACATCTACAGCAGCTTTAGAAAATTCTTTAATCACTTGGCTGGAGAATTATTAGTTGACATGCATTTTACATTATGCAATGAAACACTGAGTCAGATTACTATTGTCTATCTCAGTGCTAAGCCCCTTCAGATAAGAAGTTCAAGATTTTCCTTGCTTGTTTCTCATTGGCTGGGAAACCATTTTCCTTTGCACTAAGAGAAAGAATATCTGCTAGTAATAGATTTAAAGTTAGCATTCTCTTGATGACTTTCAAATTACTCAAAGTGTAGGAAAGCACTGTGACACTTCCATGATTTTAACTGGATCCTACTAAAGTTAAAGGGTTTAATCATGCACTAGACTGAGGTTTAACAAATAATGCTTATCTCTATAGTTTCCAGCCAGTGGTAGGGAGACTTTACCTTCAGTCGTAAATGGATTAAGATGAAATGCTTTCAGAAATGTGATACTTACTCATTTTCTTTTAACTAATGAGCTCAGCTCTTACAAAGTGGTCTCAGGACATGTTTTTTTTTTTTTTTAATTTTTATTATTATTTATTTATTATAATATTTATTTATTTTTTAATTTAGGAACTTAGCAGTGTCTGAGCATTATATGGACAGATATTGTTAAGGATTCACAAAATCCTGTCAAAACAGCAGTCATCATCCTCTCCTTTGGAAACTATAAACTGAACAAAATTAACTCCTAAAAAGTCCACAGACAAAGCTCTCAGAGACTGTCATTTAGACATCAGAATATATGGTGATAGAGCCACTCCGTCATTCTCTTCTCTGTTTTGCTCCCATTAACAGCACTCCATTGTATTATGGGCAAAGTGTCTTTCTCTCTGATGAGCTATATATTTGATTTTTTTCTTCACCCAAAATTCTCATTTAAATTGCAATATGTATTTTGATAGGAAAACATTGGAAAATTTCTAGCATCACTACCTTTCTTGCACATTTTTGATTTGGTGAAGGTATGCTGTTAGTGGTTTGACAAAATATATTTAAGGGGATATGAAAATGTTATTATTAGGAACTATTTACCAATTAAATATGAGAAAGCTTTAGTTATTCCAAAACATGAATGAAAGAGCAAGGAGATTATTTTCAAAAATAAATAACAAGATCTAAGCAGACAACTTGTGTTTAATTCCCATATGACTTTTTTTGAACATTCATTTATTCTCTTTTAGTATTCCAAGTCTTTTATCATTTATCTGTTTCTCTTCTGTTGCATACCACTTAGTCTCATAGTATTCCTCCTTCCAACTTCTCCCTTTTAGAATTTCCTTTTACTTCCCTAACTTTCACTTCATTTTCACCATTTTTTTTACTGTGTGATTTTCTGTTCATATGGTATATGTAGCCTTTTGCTTTTTGAAGATTTGTACCTGGATCTTATGTTCTCCTTTCCAATAAGTTTTTTTCTTCCTTTTATATTTTTTCTGTTCCCATTGCTGCCTAACCCTGACAATCAACTTTTCATTTCTTACACTTTTGTCTTTTTCAAGACTCCTGATGTATATTTTATTTGACTAGCTTCAAACTAGTGGGTCTAAAACCTCCCAGGAAACCACCCAAAAGACCGTTTAGATATCTAAATTTATGAGTATATATCTGAAATCTTAATCTGAAATATATCTAATTTGAAGTAGATTGGAATCAAACTGATGGTTATAATATGGCAAGAACAAAATATATTGAAATATTATGTAAAATATAGCTCCTCCTGTGAGATTTTTATATGCAGTTTGTACCTTTTGGAGATGCAAAACTAACCTTCACCACAGCTCGAATTCCTAAATATTGTGAAAGAGCTACTGATCTATATTTTAATGAACCTCTCAGAAGATTCCACTGTTATACTCTATTTGTTTTTAAATCCATACAAAAAGATTTCTGAGATTAAATTTCTTAGTGTGTCATTATATAGATGTGTATATTATATTAAGTCCCTGAGCTGCCTAAGAATATACTGGCACATTGCAGGACTAGTCTGGATACAAGAAAGCAATATAGTGTGTTAGAAAAAGCTTCCTCACAGTAGTCCAGAATAGCTCAGAGACATGGAGGGAATTAAGAAATTTCAATGTCAACCAGAGGCTACCGAACTGCTTTT
>CM021697.1:142793628-142810264 GCA_011074415.1 Stictonetta naevosa | reverse complement strand
CCCCCCCCCCAAAAAAAAAAAAAAAAAAAAAAAAAAAAGAGAGCCCGCCAGCACAGATATTACCACCGGAAGAAAAAAAAAAAAAAAAAAAAAAAATGCTTTTAAGATCCTTTTGTACATAGAATATGGATTAAGGATGTTGACATGGTAACTCCAAGATATATTAACTTTTCGTAAAGGACATAAAAGAAAAAATATACTGTGACTGTCTTTAAAGGCAACGGAATGGATAGCTCACCACTGCTTTTGCTTACTATTTTAAGAAGAAGCACACAACCTTCAGCACACTCTACCAAGAGATTGATAGCAGTTCATATGAATGTCAGTTAAGATAAATACAAGTTCTCACTGTGAATTCCAAAAATAAGAAATAAAGTCAAATTATTGCATAATAACCTGCAAGATGTCTCATGTATACCATGAGTTGTTGTTTTTGTTTTTGTTTTTTTTTTTTTTTTGGTTTGTTTGTTTCTTTGTTTTTTAGTATCTTAATTAAAACAAAATAAACACAGAAACAAGTGGTATAAAACATGAAATTATTTTCATTAAAAAAAAAAAAAAACTACCTTAATGAAGACATTTTTCTTGGATGAGATAATTCTGTAAGGCACCTTGTGATCAGGGCAAACATGTAAGAGACTTTATCAGCTGATATTGAAGTGTTCTGGAAATTACGAGTAATTCGAATATTAAGAAAATACAAACATATAATTAAAGCTTTCATATTAACACTAATATCTCTGATCATAATAGGAAGTGAAAAGTGCTATTGCAGGTAGCAAAATAAAATTTTATAACATGCAATTTTTCCTTAATTGTTCTTGTTTGTTTATATGTCTTATAAAAATTTTAAAGCAAAATAGCTTATTTGAGTAGGAATAAAAATCCTTATTAGATCAAATGGAAACATAAACAGTATTATCTAAAGAAAGCATCACCAGGTTTCCTATTTTTCATCTTTGTTTCTTAGCTTGAAGCTGTAAGAATTCCTACAGCTGTTGCAAAAACTGAACCAAAAAAAATAATAAAAAAATACAAATTTTATTCTCCCAACTTTTCAGTTATTTACTTATTGAATATTATAAAAATAATAATAATAAAAAGTAGTGTCTACACTTTAGTGTCAATTTTTTGTATTGATCCAACTTTTGTGAAAGAGGAAGTTCATTCAGCAAACTACAAAATTTTCCATATAAGCTTGCTTCTTCTTACAAATTATGAACAAAATTGTCACTTTTAAGGAGTGGTTTACTTCAGGTTTTGGACCTCTATTTTAGCATTAAATGAAGTGTGCCTTGGAAATGTACATTTCTTTCAGCTGTTAAGAAGAGAACCTAAGATGATCTGTTGTCAAAAATGAGGTAAAATCAATCCCACCCAGACTTTCTATTATTTGAAAGGGTTCTATCAGCTGGTGAAAAATATCAAACTGTGTAATGTTAGAATATTTTCATCTCATTCTGAAAGAATTTTTAACACTCAAAACAGTTCCATCTTCTCTGCTTTTACTATCACTACTGCATGTACTATTTCATACCAGGTACTCCTTAATTTTATTCCCCTTGTTACTGATATTTGACAGATGACTTTTAGTCAACCCAAGGGAAAAGGGGAAAGAATTGATTAGGAAATCATTTATTCCAAGGAAGATCAAGAAGCTTGCAAGTATTTGCCACATTTGATATTCTATTATCTTGTAATGAACCTCTAGTGACCGTATGTAGATGTGCTTGAAAACGGGCACTTCATACAGGAGTTAGTTCAGCAAATATCCAGCTTGGTACATTTACTGAGTTTTATTAACAACTGAACAACATTAAGAAGACTCAAGTACAAAATATATTTAAGATTACTTAGTTCTTCCAAAGTTTAAATTCTAGCTTCCTTTATTGAAAAAAGTCTAAAAAATCAAACCACAAAGCATAAGTTATGTCTACACCTATTTTTGTGCTCTATAACTTAGATAGGAACTCAAACTGTGCTCTTCAATAGCACAATACAAATATAAAAATGTTCACATGATCTCCTTGAGTCAGCAGTGTGCCCTGGAAGCCAGGATGGCCAACTGTGTCCCGGGGTGCATCAAGCATGGCATTGCTAGCCAATCAAGGAAAGTGATTGTTTCATTCCACTCTGCACTTCTGCGGCCTCTCCTTGAATACTGTGTGCAGTTTTGAGCAATGCAATATAAAAATGACAGAAAACTATAAAAAATGTCCAAAAGAAGGCTACAAAGTTTCTGAAATCGAGAGGGGAAGATGTATGAGATGTATGAGAAACATCTGAAGTCAATTGGATTGTACAGCCTAGAGAAGATGTTGAGGGGAGGCCTCATGGAGGCCTACAGCTTCCTCATGAAGGGGATCAGTGGGGTAGGTGTTGATCTCTTCTCTCTGATGACAGCAACAGGACCCAGGGGAATTGAATTAAGTTGCAACAGGAGGTTCAGGCTGGATATTAGGAAAAATTTCTTCACTGAGGTGCTGGATGGTCATTGGGACCAGCAAAGTTGTCGTGACAGTGAACCTTATCGAGTTCAAGAAGTGTTTGGACAGTGCTCTCATATGCATGGTCTGACTTCTGTGCTCTTGTGTGGAGCTAGACTCAGCTTGTGGATCTCTTCTATTTCAGAATATTCTATGATTCTATGTGACAGTTTTTCTATCTATGTGATAGTTCTAAAGAATATTGTCTCCTTTTAGATTTGACAACTTTAGCAATACATCAGTTCTTATTTGCATGGTGATCTTGACCTAGTTTGAAAATATAATTCTAAACATGATATTATCAGAGTATCCGGAGTTTATGCCAAGATTTAATGTCCGTACTGATTATTTAGCTATTAGTTGCTATTAGTGCACTTGATCACAGTGTGAAGTAGTATCTGGGAACAGATGGAGTTACTGTTTTATGTATCCAGATGTCTGTGGAGAACCTGAACAATGCTATTAGCTCATTGTTTATCCTACTAGCATTTTTTTTTTTTTTGAATACCATATGATTTCGCCTAGGAATACTCAACCAAACAAGTAGCTCATATTCCCAGGCCCTGGGTATAGAATAGCTAATGATGATAAATAACATAGCAGTTTATGTGACCCTGGAAAGTAGACCACCACGGATGAGTAGATACTCATCAGGCTCTTACTGCTAATATGTCAATATGACCACTACATATGTTAATATGACCACTACAAATTTTCTGATGGATTCGTTTGCTGCTCTGAAAAAATATTTTGACATCCTGCATAGTAGAGACAGTACTACACAACATATTTCTATAATACGGGAAAGAATTTTAAGCTAATGTATATTATTACAGCTGCTCTGAAAATTTTCTGCCTAGAAACTTTTTGGAGTGGAGGAGCAGGGTAAAGGCAGAGTATGGAAGGGATTAGGAATAAGCATCACTAAATGACAATAATGGGTGTTTTAGAGCTCTGTACCTTTAATTATTATAACTTACATTTCTCTCCATTCTTTTTTCCTTTATCTGTTTCCTATCATCCACTATTGAAGCAGATGAATATTTAATTATAAACCTATGTACTCAGGGGAAGTATAGATAAAAATAGAAACCTTCCAATTAGTCATTCACTGTTTCCTTGACACTGAAATATTGTTTCCTGGAGTGTCTTTGTCCAGACAAATAGTAAGTGCCCTACATGCTTTGGCCTCTCTACTTTTCTTAGCAGGCATTTTGACAACATAATCACACCTCAGTGTCAGAAAGTTTATACAGACATTCAAATGAACTATCCCTCCTGAACTTTAATTTCTACCATCTTATACCACTGATACCATCTTAAATAATTCCTGCTCTATTGGTGTATGTACCCTCCAAAGGCTTTAGATGACAATTTCTCCTCTTTTAGTTGAAAATCTAATTATGTTTGTAATGCTCAAGCAAATGAATTGCTACTTAATCTCTGAACTTATTTTTTCTTGGAACTTTTTCTGCAACTATGTCTGCATTAGCTATTGGAATAACACCATAGGAATTATCATGTACAACAAAACAATACAGATATTCACAATATATTTGCTGTAAAGCAAAACTTCAGAATGACTCTGGTCATGCAAACTTGAAACCCATGAGTGTAAATCCATCTTCCTATCCAGAGTTTGGTAAAAGTAGCCAGCACAGTTGTGTGTTCTAATGTCTGCTATACAAGCCAAAGAGCATTAAGTGAGGATGACTGAGATATCCTTTTCAAAGTACACTCCTATCTAATATAAAACAGTGATGTAGATACAACCCATTCCAAAGCACCTAAATTTGAATTCAAATAATAACTGAAACAGAAATACATATCACAAATTAGATGTTACATTTTCTTTATGACATTATCTCTGCAGCTCAAAGTGCTCTTGTCACAATTCACTATGGCCACTGGAAAGGCCAAATTCCAAATGAGGTTGCTATTCCCTATCCCATGGGCTTTTTCATTTTACTGTTTTTCAAGATTTCATTTTTATTTAGTACCCTTGCTATAGGCTGCATATTCTCAAAGGTATTCAGTTACATCTTCTTTGATCTGAATCTTATATAAATGCTAGTTTTTTTAGTAATGTTAAGGATAATTAGCCACTGAAACAATATAGCTAGGGTTGTGATAAATTCTCTAAAATGTGGAGTTTTTAAATTGAGATTTGATTTATATTTCAAATAGAGGTCCGTGCACATCCTGAAGTTATGGGTTTGATGCAGAAATCACTTCTTAACATTCTATGGCTTGTACTGTGCAGGAGGTCAGACTACATGATTATTATAGTTCCTGCTGGTCTTAAAATTTCTGAAATTGTGAAATATTTTGGTATTTTATGTGTATATTACTATTTTTCTATCTCTTTCTGTATTATTTCTTTTTCCTTGGAGGTTTCCATAACACCTCCCAAATGAATTTAGTATTATCTTGCAATTTCATTTATATGCTGTAAATTCAGCTGAATACATTGTCATTTGTCAGTGTACTGTTTGTGGTCCTTCAGTGAGTTTTCATTTTCTGTGACAGTGTTCATATCCATGTCAATTTGAATTAATTTTGTGAGTAGAATTTCATTTGACACTATATCAAATGTTTTAATAAAAACTTTATATATTACATCTACTTCATTCTCCTCGTCAAGTGTTTTGTCATTTTATCAAAACAAAGTATTCATGTTTGTCTAGAATGATTTGTTCTTTGTAAAGTTACTTCTAATATTGATTGTGCTAAAGGGTGTTATACATGTTTCTTTACAAAGTGAAGCCTTTTAAAATGTAAAAGAAGATGAACCTCATCCTAATTTGTAAATTTGCAATATATTCATGCTTTTTTCCTACTCACCTTCCACAGCTGACACATACAATATTTTTCTGAGTTCCTAAAATATTCAGTAATGGTCACTGTCCATAAAAATTGTCAGAGGTTTACCTTGATTCAGTTTGTGTAAAAAGGTAGCATGAGTAGCACATACATTGTAACAAGGTAGTAGTATATCACATACATTTTTTTTCAGACTGTGGCACAACAGAATCATGGAACTAATGCTGAATGTAGCTGCTGTATGAGAATATTTTCAGACACAAACTCCACCTCTCATACCCCTGAATTCACAGTAAACCAGAGGTCTGGACTTTCCTAGATTCTCTGACTATCCCTCAAGCTCTGCAACTGACTGTATGAAAGATCATTCTCATCTCCCTCTGCCTTGTTTGCTTAGTTCCCTCAGTTGCCTCTGTGAGATTTGTTGGTCATGTATCTAATCTCCTTCAGGGACTGTCCCTTCAACAGTCCATTCAGCATCATACATAAAAAATACCTGAGTAAACTAGTGAACTGAGTTTTCATTTTCTATTTTTTATTTATAGAACAGCATTCAAAATAAGAATCTTCCATGTGCTGAGTTTTTAAGCCTTTAATAGTCTGGACAGAATATGGGAAATCATCTTTTTTTTTTTTTTTTTTTTTTTTTTTTTTTCTCTGTTTGTACCTATTTCAGTAAGTCTATTACCATACATAGGCACCATTCCAAATAAAGGATAAGGTGCTATTTTCTACATCACATGATCCTACCAGGTTCAGATCTGTAAATATCCAGGTGAATATTTACTTTGGCTGGATTTTGTTCTCGTTAATATCAATAGGAATATTCTAATGATTTAAAGGATGGTTCTGCTTTTGGCTGAGATAGAATTCATTTTCTTCATAGCAACTGCTATGGTTCTGTGTTTTGGATTTAAGATGAGAATAATGCTGATAACAGATTGATGTTTAAGTTGTTGCAGAGCAGTGCTCACACAGAGTCAAGGACTTTTCAGATTCTCACACCATCCTGCCAGTGAGGAGGCTGGGGGTGCAACAGAAGCTAAGAGGGAACAGAACCAGGACAGTTGATCTAAACTAGACAAAGGGATATTCCATACCATATGACACCATGCTGAGCAATAAATTAGGGTGAATTGGCTAGGAGGGCTGAAGTTGCTTGAGTATGGGATGGGCATCTCTGGTGGTTTTACCTTGCTAGCCAGCTGAACTCCACCACAACTGCCTCTCACTCCCCCTCCTCCTCAGAGAAGGGGAAGAAGTAAAGGAAAGAATAACTCACAGGCTGAGATAAGGATCATTTAATTAAAAGAAAAAATAATTATTAAGGAAAGACTATTATTAATAATAAAAAAAAAAGACTAAAAGGGAAAAAGGAAAGGGGAAAGGGAGAGGAAAAGGGGAAAGAAAAAATAAATAAAGGCTGTGTGGAAGTGCAGAGGAAATAAATTACTCTCTACTTCCCACAAATGAGCAATGCTTGTCCACGTCCTTGAAGCAGGGCCTCAATACACATAGCCAGTGTTTGGGAGGACAGACATTTTCACAAGAGCCCTCTTTGTAATTTTTCCACCTTTTATTGCTTAGTGTGACATTATACGGTATGGAATATCCCTTTGGTTGGTTTAGGTCAGCTGCCTTGGTGATGTTTCTTTCTCACTTTTTGCCCACCCCCAGCCTGCTGACACTGGGAGGATTATAGAGAGCCCTGGTGCTGTGCCAGCACTGTTCAGCAGCAGACACAACAGTGGTGTGATACCAGTGCTGTTCTAGCTATAAGTGTAGAGTACAGCACTGTATGGGTTGCTGCAGGAACAGTTAACATCCCAGACAGACCCAGTACAGAATCAGTACATTGTTTTATATATCTCAATGCACAAGTTTTACCTTTTTTTCCAGTTCTGTCCCCCATCCCAACATGAGAGGAATGTGTGGTGCTTAGCTGCCTGCCAGGTCTTTCTGGCACCAAAAATGGGGCACAACATGTTGAGATCATGAGAGATTTGACTAGAGTGTGTTAAAACAAATTTCTTGTATATATATGTATATATATATTAGTTTAATGTTTGCTGGTCACAATGTTGATTTTTATTTTTTTCTTTCAGAGTTATTGTAGTTGTTCCCAGAGTTGTGTTATGGAACATTTTACTTGTTGTTTATGTTCCTTGCTGTGATATTTATCATATCTGGGGGCTTGTTTAAGGTTATTATTTTGCTTTACAGTCTAATACTGGCTTATGATGCTGAACCAGAGATGATTCTGAACTGGCTGAACCAGAGAAACAACCCATTGTGGTATCAGTCACCCCTATACACAATAAAACACAGTGGAAACAAAAGTCAGATCACTTAGTAAGGGAAGAAACTTCTACTAAGAAGAGGAAAGAAGAAGCGAACAAGGAACCATCATGAGAACAGGAGGAGGAATAGGCAGATCTCATAAGTGTTACAGTAACCACTCAATCCCTATCCCTGATTGTGAGAAGCGAAGCGAAGCGAAGAGAAGAGAAGCGAAGAGAAGAGAAGAGAAGAGAAGAGAAGAGAAGAGAAGAGAAGAGAAGAGAAGAGAAGAGAAGAGAAGAGAAGAGAAGAGAAGAGAAGAGAAGAGAAGAGATCCATACTTTTTGTAAGACTCCTTTAGGTACTGAAAGGCTGTCATGAGTTATCCCCAGAGCTTCTCTTCTCTGGGCTGAATATGCCCATTTTTTTGTATTTTTTTTTTTCATAGGAGAGGTGCTCCAACCCTCTTATCATCGTTGTGGACCTCCTCTGAACTTGCTCTAACAGGTCTACATCTTTCTTGATGAAATCATAGAATCCACCTGTATGGACCAGTATCTAAACTATAAGTAAGAGTATACTCTCTCAAGTGAGAGGATACACTGGGTATGCACCATGTACCACCCTGTGTTTTTACCTGTGTGACCATTGAGAGGATATGAAGAAGTAGGATGGAAAATCTACCTCAAATATGGAGGTATGGAAAAACAATCACAAAAGGGCATTCTTCCAGGAAAATTGATGCTCCAGTTTCCAGTGGACGGTTCTCCAGACAGAGCAGAAGGACTGATCTTACTTCTGAACTTAACAGAGGGACTTCTGATTTGCATTTACAAAAAATGAGTAACAAATGCTATAACCAAGACTAGAGGGATCCTGCCTCCAGCCAGGAAGAAGGGAGGGACAACCAAGTTTATTGGACTGTGGGGATTAGATGGCCTGGCACATCAGACCCACAGAAGAGGTCTAGTGGACACTGGTGAGCAATGTACCCTAATGTCATCAAGCTATAAAGGGGCATACCCCATTTGTATTTCTGGAGTGACAAGGGGATCTCAATAGTTAAATCTATTAGAGGTAAAAGAAAGTCTAGCTGTGAATGAGCAGCAAAAGCACCCCATTGTAACTGGCCCAGAGGCCCCATGCATCCTTGGCGTAGACTACATCAGGAGAAGGTATTTCAAGGACCCAAAAGAATACTGGTGGGCTTCTGGTATACCTGCCTTGGAAACAGAGGAAAATAAAGAGCTGGCTACCTTCTCTGGTCTCTCAAAAGACCTTTCTGTTCTGGAGTCGCTGAGGGTCAAAGAACAGCACATGTTAATTGCTACCACAACAGTGCACCAGCTGCAGTGTCACACCAGCCAAGACTCCCTGACTGCCACCCAAAAGCTGTTTCATTGACTGGAGAGCCATCAGAAAGATTCACTCACCCATACAACCAGTATGAAAGACAGATGGAGAGTGGAAGCTAACAATTAACTATCGTGGCCACGTTTTACCTTTTTTTTTCTGATTCTCTTCATCATCCCACTGTGAGCAAATGGCTGTGTGGTGCTTAGTTGCCTACCAGGCTAAACTACAACAGGTTTGCAACTCATTTTGATATAATTTAATGTTAAAGGAAAATGTTTTCTTACTTAAAAACTTTAGAGAGGTTCAGTGAGATGAGTTTCACTAGGATGATGAAGGCAATTAGCTATAATTTAACTATGAGATGTTGGTTCCCTAGACTGTAGGCATCTGTAGTGTATGAGAATGGCCACCTGCACCCTACACCGTAGCCCTAAAATTGAGGGTCCGTGTGTGCATGTTGAAGGACGATGCCCAATATGCATAGTGAGCTTCGTGAGAGGATGTGAGCACTTCTAAACTGGTGAAACTTCAAAGGAAAAATATAAAAATAAAAAGGATGACATTTGTACCCATGAGTAAGTATGCAGGCTAAAGATTATGAGAAAGAACATAGCTTGCAGCTTCCTTGATTTCATTTGATGCTGGGATCTGTTTTTTCAGTTCTTTTTTTAAAGTAGTGTGGGTTTCAGTTTTGAGGACTAAGCAGAGAGAAACTGCTATTTTATTATTATTATTATTATTATTATTATTTCTCTCTTATAACTTCTTTCACTGAATTAGGTAAATAACTCTTTCTTGGTGTTTTATTTTTATGACTCTTACTTTCAGAACGGGATTTGATTTGATATAGAAACTATGTTTGTCATCTAGTTCTTCAGGGTCTTTTCTAGTTTATTCCTTAAATAGTCCTCCAGAATCTATTTTTCAGAAAGCTTTCTCAACAGAATTTTCCTTGGAGTGCAGTTTGATGACTTCTATCTCAGATTTTTTCTGCAAATCTTCCTAAGAAGACGAATAGAGTCTGAAAATTGCTATACTGTCAGAGTGCAAGCTCTTCTTCTAGGTCTACACTATGGAGCTACCTAAGAGATGACCAGCTAAAATGATCAAAGATTTTGAACTGTTTAATCCTCTTTTGGTACTGGAATGCACAGCTGTATTGAGATGACCTAGTTATAGCATGCACTTTTGCCATTCCAGTTACAATTTCATTCATAAGACTACTGCAAGAATCCCAGGTTAGATAAGATAGTTAGCTGAGAATGTCTGGAATCCTCTGTGCTCAAGTTAAATTAAATTATGTGTGACAAACTACACTTGTACTAAAATGTACGTGAATGAAAGGATAAACTATAGCATAGTCTAGAAAGGTATCTCATGGAGTGGAGTGTGTCCAAAGAAGGTCAATGAAGCTGATGGAGCATCTAGAAAACAAGATTTATGAGGAGTGGTTGAGATAAATGGGATTATTTAGCCTAAAGACAAGGAGGCTCTAGGGAACACCTCATTGCTCTTTACAACTACCTCAAAGGAAGTTGTAGCAGGGTGGGAATGGTCTCTTCTCCCAAGCAATAAGCGATAGAAGACAAGAGGAAATGACCTCAAGTTGCATCAGGGGAGATTTAAATTGAATATTAGGGAAAAAAAAGAAAATCTTCTCAGAAAGGGTTGTGAAGTATTGGAACAGGATGCTCAGGGAAGCAATTGAGTCACCATCCCTGAAGGTATTCAAAAGACATGTAGATGTACTGCTTAACATTTGGACTTGATGATCTTTTCCAATTTAAATGATTCTATGATTTTATGATTCTATGACTTGAGCTGAAATGTTCCTTCATTCTGCAGATTTTTTATTTTTTTAATTTTTCAGCAGTAAAGTAGTATGAATAGAGTGGAGCATACAAGGATCCTGAGGTACTGTAGTATTGGCTAGACACCTAAATTTTGTTTCAAAGTGTTTTTCTTCTGAGCTGTTTCAGATGCACAGCAATCAGTCCTCCAAAGAGATGTTTTTCTTTAGGCCTCTGGGATTTCTGTACTTGTGTTGTGACTGCAGTCATGATTCAGAATTCTACTATTCTTCTGGTGCAGAAGCCAGATCAAGTCAAGGTCACCAATATATTAACTGGAGGAGCAAGGCAAAGAGCACAGTGAAGAGAATAAGGAGGAGTAAAATAATTCACTTCCCTCTGCTCCCTCTACAATGTCAGTAGAAAAGGGCAAAAGAGAAGCAGTGAAAGAGTGACCACCTTCTTTAGTTAGCTCCCAGGGCAGAGCTGCCATGTACTGCCTATTTTCTCCATTCACAATCCCTTGGTTTTGGCTAGCTGCAGGATTAGGAGCAAGACCCTTGAAACCAGAGCTTCTATTGGAAACAGAAGTTCCATGTGCTGGGGGTTTATAGGACTGGACCTGTAATTTGCTCAATTACTATCATAAAGAAAACCAAAGGAGACCTGAATAACAGCTATTCTTAACCAAGGACATTTGCACTTCATGTGAAACCCTGTATGATTTATTAGGATCACACCTCCTCCTTCTCCAGGATCTAAACTAATTTGTGTAGCTTAAATCAAGTATTAAATGTAAAACTAGGAGATAAAATCACAAACCCAGATCTAATTGGTATAACTTAAATTAAGTTTTACATTTATTGCTTGGAGATAAAATTTGGATAGAATAACTATTACAACAGAATTAAGGAAAAGAAAACAGATATAGTGGGGTACCTAAATTAACTTTTATTTAAAACACATGTCTGATAGAGGCAGGAGTCTGCAGAAAACATCTGATACTAGTGCAATGTAATCCCCATTTGCCAGAACAACACCATTCTGGGTTGCGAGGAGAAAATATTAAATCTTAAATATGATACTGATTTGAGAAAAATATATAAAGACTTAGGAAGTTCATTTGATAATGCATGTAGTTTATATGTATAGAACACTACAAGAATTAGACTCCCAAGATTTTTTTTTAACAGCAATTTTTATAAAGGTTTAAAAGATGCAGTCTAATAGAAGCAAAACATCAGGGAGAGATAAGCTGGCAAACAAAAATACTTCAAAAAATACAAATATTTGAGGAGACAAAGAACAAAGAAAGTAAAACTAGAAATTCCTACTTGAAACACTGTAGCTTGTTTTCACTTCCAGTATAATATACATTGTTCTGCATTTTTTAATGTTCTCATACTCAATACATCCCTTCTAACCCCTTATACAGCTTTATAGTAGGAAATATTAGGAATAATATTTTTCTACTACATATTCTTACTGAAGAATTCAACAATTTTAATCAATAGAGATGATTTGTTATTTTGTGATTTAGGGAATAATTTAGGTTGGTAGGGACTTCTGGACACAAAGTGGTGTAATGGTGACTGAAAGCAAGACTTTGGAGTTAAATGATGTTACTCAGAGTCTTGCGCAGTCAAGTTTTTAATCTGTTAAAAGAGGCAGCCTCTCTAAGCAAGTGTTTTGCAAGTTATTCTACTGTCAGACCATATAGATTTTTTTTCTTAATATTTAAAACAAATTTCCTTTGCTGCAACTTGTGTTTATTGTCCTTTCATTGTGCACTTCTGGGGAGAATCTGGCATTAACTTCTCTTTAACCACTGATAAGGTAGTTGAAGATCTAGATTAAATACCTCCCCTTAGTCTTTTCTTTCAGATGTTAACACAAGCCTTATTACTTCTTAAAAGGAAAATTGTTTGGGTCACTCAGAATTTACAGAAGGCTTAAAGTAGAACAGAACTGTAAAGAACAAGGAGAAAATAAAAGGCAGATGGATATTTTCCCCCAAGTTCTCTGGCTTTGATTTGTAAAAATAAAAATGTTCCTGTGTTTTGACAAACATTTGTGTGCAAATCTGCCAGAAATCCTTTTCTCAGCTCTCCAAAACAAAGTGAAATATCAGTGTGAGCTGCAGAAGTCTGAGAAAGGCATAGGAGACAGGCTCAGGCACAAATATAAGTGTCTGAAAATACCCAGCTCTTCACATAAATGAGAATAGTTCTTAAATGAGCATTTCTGGAAAACTGCAATCTTGGATAGCAGTTTTTGCTCAGATGATCACATCATGATTGCTGCCTGAAAATCTCCATCCTGAGTTGTTC
Source organism: Stictonetta naevosa (assembly GCA_011074415.1). Classification (NCBI taxonomy): domain Eukaryota; kingdom Metazoa; phylum Chordata; class Aves; order Anseriformes; family Anatidae; genus Stictonetta; species Stictonetta naevosa. The sequence continues at coordinate 142,797,199 of CM021697.1, read as the reverse complement.
TGTTTAACATATATCATGCCTGTTCAGTGACTTCTGTCACTGTGTATGTCTTATTCCCATACTGCTCAATATAGGTCTTAATGATTCTATGATTGTAAGTATTTTCACTTGTTCAAATACTCTCTGATTCCTGCTAGATCCCACTAAAAGTATCAGGTATTCTGTGTTCTGCCATTTCTAACACTGTTTAGGTCTGGAACTTGCAGGAATTTCCATAAAACAACATTAGCCATACCTTTCTTTCATTATACTAACAGAGGTTTATATAACCAAAATATCCTCCATATTGAAGAGAGATTACCCACATGTAAGTAGAGTCAGATGAGATTAGTCCTAGCTTTAAGATTAGCCTTTGCCATCCTTATTTTAAGAATTCTAGAAGAGAATTGTATTAGTAAAAAATGTTAATCTCCTGAATTAAGGCAGTCAACTCCAGCAATTTTAATGGATAACAGTCACTACCAGACATTTGTTGCACAGCATACGAAGCAGGTTATCACTGGTGACAGAAATAAATAAATAAATAAATGGGTGTTTTGGGTGTTTTGCATTGTGCTCTGAATTTCTGAACCAGTTTCTGCTTTTTCCAGTGGGTGTACATTTAGTATCACTGCTGTACATTTGCTCTTGCACCTAATATCCTTAACTTGCAATTAATGTGCTGTGCAAAATGAAATGCCATCGCTGCTGCTTCTTTTCCTAATGCTGAAATTCTATCCTTCAAAAACTGTCTATAAAGTCACAGTTCTAGGGGAAATGCCTTTTTGGTATCCCTTTAATGCCTCTGTTTTTCTGACAAAACTTCACCCCTCACTAGTACATATTTCACGGCCATAGTGCCCTTATTCCTCCTCAGCCCCCATGACGCAGATATGTTAAAACCAGTCAGCCTATTTGGTTTAACCTCTACACTTTTTTCTCAAAAGGGTTTTACCAAAAATCTACTTAAATACATATGTATATATATTTATTAACTGAAGAGTACATCCTGCGAAAGAGAGGATTAAAAAGAAGCCTACAGCCACATACACAGTGGCCTATAGAAATTCCATGGAGCTGAGATTGGTTTCTGTAAGGACTGGAAAGAGAGGATGCACCTTAAAATAAAATAAATAAAATAAAATAAAATAAAATAAAATAAATAAAATAAAATAAAATAAAAGATAAATAAATAATCCATTTCTCTGTCATTCTCTCTTTGAGGACCTTTGCTGATCACTCAGTTCTTTCTAGGTTTACAGTCTTCACCTGCCTGATGGCAAGTGGATGAGCTGAAAACAAGTAATACCCCTGGTCACTATCTACAAATTCAATTCCAAAGCTAAGTATTTTAGCTATAGAGCAAGACATTCACATATCAAACAGTCCATTCTAAAGTGTATAAAGAGTGGGAAAAAATATTATATATATATACATATATACATATATATATATACTGATTACCTGGTTTAATTAGTACAGTTCTGTTGAATTCAGCAGAGATATAAGTATTTGGTAATATTGCTAAAATTAATCTTTATCCCTTTGTTAGCCACAAAAGTAAAATATTAGCTATAAGAGTTAAGGTTCTTTATATGCTCCCTTTTAATATGTTCCATTTCTTTAACTCTTATTGAGTTAAAATTGTAAAGCCTTTGACTCCGTCTCTGCAACTCTTCTAATGCACTGCAACAAGTTGGGAGATCACAAAATGCAGAAATTAGTATTCTGACTTTCAACTCATTTGATCAATGAATACTTCAAACTGAGATTAAGTAAGTACTAAGAAATAATCATTCACATGTTTATGTTCATAAATATCATAAAATAGACAAATTAAACTAATTCTTCCCAGAGATATATCTGAGCAGCTATATTGCTTATAGGAATTAACATTAATATATGTAACCTAGTACTGTTTTACTTCCTTTGTCTTCAGTATGATCTGTTAACAGTTAGTTTCATATATTCATTACATTCAATATTGTGTTGTTTTATTTTTTCAATTGTTTATAATAGTTATCAGTTACTTGCTTCTGATAAGCTTGCCTTTTCACAGCTGAAAGACATATAAACAAGATACAACTGTAAATTTTTACTGAGCAACTACCTTTACTGTTTTTACATTGTTTGAATCATTATTAGCATGAACCATTATTTTTTTTTGCTTTCACTTTAATAATATATACAATTAATATTCAATAATAACTAGGAAAAAATGTAACAAATTGATCAATTATCTTTCTTGGCTGTAAACACAAACAAATAACAAGAACTCTGTGTAATATCATATCTGATTTTCCAGATTAATAAAAATATTTTTCTTAAAGTCTGATTTCATTTAAAACCACAATGTGAAGTTACTGTGCAGTAGGATATTTAGGAAAACACTGATAGTATAGCAAACTAAGGTAAATAATTGTTGTAGATTTTAAGTCTATGTAGAAGGACAGAAAAGAAGAAATGCTAACAAAAATATTTGTAATAGTGGCAAATTATCATAAAATCATATGATATTATAAATTCTGGGGATCAGACTTTAATGATTAAGTGCAATGACACCATTCACTGTGTCTTTTCCCTCCTCAGACTGCTCATAGCCATCTGTCATCAGCCGTACATAGAATGAAAACCTCCTTTGATAGTGGTTATCTAGTTGTACTACGTTTGTCATGTTTAGAATAGAGGCTTCCCAAACTAAAGCAAAACCTGAAAGAGCAAAGAATAGAGGAGAAGATCCAAAAAAATATGTTCTGTTAAATTAGACCAATTCAGAATTATTGAACAAATCCAAGTGACAGTCTATATAGAGGCCTTAACTAATACAGATATTTTCTTTCCTAAGTACACAGATTTGTGGGTGTTTTGTTGTTGTTGTTGTTGTTGTTGTTGTTTGTTTGTTTGTTTGTTTTGTTTTTTTTTGTGTTGTTGTTGTTGCTTTGGGATTTGTTTTTTATTTTGTTTGCTTTTAATTAGACATAAAATTGATTGTCCTCCACCTCAAAAAAAAAAAAAGCATGCAAAAGTGTATATAAAATTTTATATGTAAACACACATAAAGCTACATAACCTATTTTATATTTTTTATATATAGTTACTATATGTTTAATTTATCCAAGTACATTAAGAACTGTGATCACAATAAATTGTAGGTAAGCAATCTTCAGCTTTTGTAAGTCAGGATATGAAGGAATAGCTTCAAGAACTACTGTAGGAGGACTGTATTTCATGACAGCAATTTCAGTGGAATTAAACAATGTAATGAGTTAAAGTGGAATGGGAAAAAAAAAAAGAAAAAAAAGAAAAAAAAAAAGTTGAGTATGAGATTTTTCAGTCATTTCTTTTCACAGTAACAGTAAGATGACTTTTCAGGATACAATTTCCCTTGTGGGTTGAAAAGCAAACAAACAAACAACAATAAATAAATGCTAGGAATATGACATGAAGAAAAATTAGAAAAATGAAGAAAAAAGAAAAACGACAGAAAATTAGAAAAATCGCAGCCTCTATGTTCCTCTTACCAGACCCCCAGTTCAAAAACCTCTGATAGAACAGAAAAGGACATAAAATTAATAAAAATATATTAAAAAAT
>CM021697.1:142743867-142773628 GCA_011074415.1 Stictonetta naevosa | reverse complement strand
TTTTTTTTACTTGTGTGCTACTTAATAGTAATACATCAAATTCTTAGCAGAAGCAGTCAGTGAATAAAACAAAGGTCTAAATATTAATATGAATAATGAAATTTCCATGGCAGCATACTCAAGAAAGAGTAGAAAATTTTAAGGCATAAGGAAACAAAACATATTTCATTAAAATCTCCTACTGAACAGGTATTGTGTACAAATATATTTTCTAAACTGTATCAGTTTATATTTTCATTCATGAACAAAAAGCTAGGAACACCAGATTTATATTCATTATTCATGTGTATATAAAAAGTATATCTGGAAGCACTCTTTATTATACAAAGACATTTAGTTACAAAAGAGAATAAGAATATTTTTTAGGAAATGAAAAATCACATAAAGATTTTGTTTACTTTCAAAGTCAGCTTCAGAACTGTCTTAGCTTTATGCTGATATGTCATGTGTACCTACACTTTACATACAATACAAGTGCAAGTGTGCAATGTTTCATTTTTAAAAAGGCATAGGGTATGGGAAATGAAGGAATTCAATTTGAGCATCCAAATTTGGAGTTTACTGATTTATCTTGAAACCACTTTTAGGGCATTTATGTTCTGCTCTATGAGTTGAACTGAAAAATATTTGACAAAATCAGCACTCAAGCTGTATTTTACATTACTTATTAGATTTTTAAAATATATATTTAAATATGCATATGAATAAATTATCTATTTAGACAATCCCTATACAGAAATTTCAGTTCCTCTTGTGAGTGGGAGGGATATGGAAACCTGGAATTAAGAAAAAAATAAAAATGTTTAGTTTAGTTAATTTAGTTTAATTTTGTACTTCTATTAACTCTATTTTTTTTTTTGCTGTTTCCCAGGGTGTTAGGAAGAGAAAAATGTCTGACTAGAATACAGTGGGAAGAGAGCCAGAGTGGAATAGGAGAAGAAAACAAAATAAGGAATCAGGGTGGAAGCAAAGATGGTGCCTGGGAATGATGAAATGGGAGTCTGGGAATTAAAGTCTAAGAGGGAAATTGTGAAGAAACCTGTATGGTTGGAGTGTGAAGAAAGCTGGGGGCAAGGATTTGGTGAGATTGTCAGGATTACAATGTTACAACTGTGAGTTCTGTACAGAAAGCCTCTAAACAAGTGAACCTGACAATGTATTAACATGCATGGTGATAAAGGAGACTATGTTGGCGAGACAGGGATATAGGCATGCAACTCAAGCAGAATAGAGCAATCTTAAGCTTTGCAAGTTACAAAACATCCACCAATATGCCATTCACGAATTTCGACAGGTAGAACATGTAAGCTCACTGAAGAAAATAACACTTTTCAATCTTAATTTGATAATTATAAAAGACTACGTTTAATTAAAAAAAAAAAAATCACTTCTAGAAAACATTTAGATGAAAGTCTAAATATTTTTTAGGGGTCCATCCCTCAGGAGCAAACTGCTGCAACCCAAGTCCCCCACAGGCAGCAGCTCCTGCCAGTTCACCTGCTCCTGCATGGTCTCCTCTACACAGGCTACAGGTCCGGCCCAGAATCTGCTCTGGCAGGGGCCTTCCACAGGCTGCAGTCTCCTTTGGTGCATGTCCACCTGCTCCACCATAGTCTCCTCCATGGGCTGCAGTGTGGAATCCTGCTACACCATGGTACTCCATGGGCTGCAGGGGAACATCCTGCTTCACCATGGTCCTCACCACAGGCCGCAGGGGACTTCTGCTCTGGCACCTGGAGCACCTCTCCCCCTCCTTCTTCACTGACCTTGGAACCTGCAAGGTTTTTCCCCACTCCTCTCACTCTCCCAGCTGGGGGGTGGTGCGGGGTTTTTTTTTTTTTTTTTTTTTTTTTTTTCCCTGTCTGAAATGTGCTCTCACAGCGGCGCAAACAACATCACTTTTTGGCTCAGCTCTCGTCAGCAGTGGGGCCCCTACCTAACATGGGGCAGCTTCTAGATTCTTCTCACAGAAACCACCTCTATGGCCCCCTGCTACCAAAACCTTGCCATGTAAACCCACTACACCAGGTCAAAGCAGAGATCTTGCCACAGATGACAAAGGATCACTGACAGTAAAGGTAGATGTTCAGGGAGGGAAAGGGATGTCGCAAAGACACCAAGAATATGGGCAATATGGTTTAATAGCAAAGTTAAGCAGAAGCAGAAAAGGTATATCATGCACATCCTCTCTACATGAAAACAGGAATCATGGTAATCAATGATTGATAGAAAAGCTCCAAGATAAAGAAGATTCTAATATATTTAACTTTCATATTTATTTGTATTTTATGGCTATGTATTTTATGCAAATGGCAGTAATGTGTTTCAGTTCTGTTTCTTATGCATTTAACTTCAAAAGAATTTAACTGTAAACCAAAGACTCACACCTTTGGTGGGATTATAAGAAGACTATACGTAAGATTTGGGTGGAGAAAGGTGGAGAATATGGATAAAGAGTCAGCATTAAATGGAAACAAGTGCCTAGAGCATGGTATGGTATTTCAAGACAAGATGTGGGCAAAGAGCTCTAATTTCTGGTTTGTGTTTCTGTCCTCTGTATGAGGACAGAGGGCTGCTGGACCTCTCTTCAGAGATGATGTATTTACACAGCCTGAATCTCCAGCAAACACTCAGGCCAAGATAAGTCCACATTTGTCCTGGTTTCAGTTAGGACAGAGTTAATTTTCCTCCTAGTAGCTGGTAGGGTGCTATGTTTTGGATTAGGATGAGAAGAGTGCTGATAACATGCTGATGTTTTAATTGTTGCAGAGCAATGCTTACACTAAGCCAAGGTCTTTTCAGCTTCTCGCTCTGTCCTGCCAGCGGGCAGGCTGGGCGTGCAGCAGGAGCTGGGAGGGGACAGACCCAGGACAGCTGACCCAAACTGGCCAAAGGGGTATTCCGTACCATCTAACGTCATGCTAAACGATATACAGGGGTGGCTAGCCGGGGTGGGGGGGGTAGCTGCTTGGGGATAGTCTGGGTCAGTGGATGGTGAGCAATTGCATTGTGCATCACTTGTTTTGTACACATTATTATTATAATTATTATTGTTATTATTATTTTCCTGTCTTAATAAACTGTCTTTATCTCAACTCACAAGCTTCACTTTCCCATTTCTCTCCCCTATCCCAGAGAGGGAGAGGAGAGGGTGAGTGAACGGCTGTGTGGTGTTTAGCTGCCAGCCAGGTTAAACCACAACAGTCCAAAGTTATGACAGACTGCTGTACTTTGGTATCTGTGATTAATTAGAGTTCATGGCATGCCTTAGCCACTCTTTCCATTAGGAAGCACTGTTGATAATAGATATTTTGATTAAACTTAATTTAGAAATAAAACACATGAAGACTAGATGAATGACCTCAGGCAACAAGAATGTTTTGCTTGCAGAGCTTATAGTCAACAGCTGGCATGCAAACATCTTCCACATTTTCCTCAGAGCCATTCTCAGTTCTGTCTTAATTGGTGTTTGGAGCTTGAATTACTTTTCTATCACTGCCTGTGGTGGTTGCAAGTCTCTTTCACACACACCAAAGCAACACTCACTCTGCTGACAACCTCAGAGTGGCCTTGTGTTTCTGATGTTTACTGGTGCTTTCACTTTTTTCACTCAGAGTTTGTTTGTTTGTTTGTTGTTGTTTTGTTTTGTTTTGTTTTTGTTTTTGTTTTTTTTTATATTCACCAACCTAAAGGTATTTTGGCTAAAACATAACAGATTTCTTGGGACATACTACAAAATAAAATTGAAAATTGTCCTGAAATACAGTAGTGGAGGGAGAAGTTGAGAGGTGAGGGGTGGGGAGAGAGGAAGAATAAGTGATTATTCTACCGTAAATTTTTTGGATGTGTAAAGCTGCATAGTTTTGTTTCCACTGGAGTGTTTTGGTTTAAGTATCTTTTTTACTTAGTATACCATCTTTGTAAAGGTCATATTCTACCTTGGTAAACATTATTCCTTATGTTTGTAATACCAACTGGAATGCAAACTTTCTTCCTCATACATACAATCTGCATAGCATTTTAATTGAATATAGTACAGGACATGCTGCTAACCGTTAAGGGGGCAGTATTACATGTGTATTTAAACTTGAAACAAAACCAAATCAAAGCAAACAAAAAGCAAAGGATAAAAATACTAAATATATAGATACATATATTTTCAAAAAAAAATGTCATTTCAAAATAACATTTTTTTCCTTCCAAACTCCTGCCAATAAAAGAAATAAGAAGAGTCTGAAAGATAAAACACTATTAATTTCTGTTTAATAATTATCTGCTGTCCAATTTCCCAGCTCTTTCCTTGGTTTTGGATCTAGGAATGGTGTCTGCACTTTCAGGTTGATTAATGAGCTGAGCTAATGGAAAACACAGCCATGGGAAAATAAAATCAAATAATATTGGGAAAAAAAAAAAAAAAACTGTTTCTGTTGATTCACCTTGACAAAGTGGATAAAGTGGATAAACCACAGAGGATTGACTCAAAGAAAATTCACAGGTGGGATTGAGCTAGGCCCCTCTTGGTCTTAGACAGATATTCTGAACTAGAACAAATTCAGAAAACTACCTGACAGTTTAGACCACAGTTTTTCACCTGCGCAACTGATTCAGTGCAACAGTTATCTGCCAGGGCTATTTAGGGAACTAGAAAGATAACAAGACTGTTAATCAAAATGTGTAAATGTAGAACCATTATCCTCTAGTTTGGGAGAAATGCACTAGTACATAGTGTTTGTTTCTCTTTTGCTCTCTTTGCTTATATAATTTCCTCCTTATATGTGTATTGAAGTCTCTTACATTCAGGTCAGATAAGAATACTTTGGTATTGTAAACACATTGTGCAAGCACTGCAACAGTATGCAAAGGAATCTGTTTTATTCAGGGCAAGTACAAATTGTTAAAAAGGAAAGGCAAAGAGTACTGAGGCCAGTGTGGTAGATTTCATAGTATCAACTTGTCAAACTAAACAAATCTTCTATAATAAATGGGATACCCAGAACAGGACAAAGGTGAGAAATGGGTCTTTGCACCTAATATCTGTATCACCAGTATTAGGCACTGCACCATTTGACTTCCTTGCCTCAACATCCAGCTGTAATTTTGAGCATTTGAGTACAACTATGAAAAATGGCCTGCCATTGTTCTCCGAATCCTACATTGTTCACTGTAGGCTTATTAAACACCACCGTTACTCATGTATATAACTCTTAGTTAAACAGATATATTTGCACTACTGTTATATTCTCTGGTTTCCCTGCAGAAAAGCAAATAGGAATATATATACTCAGTTTCTATAGAAAACAGTTTCTATACAAACACATATAGACTTGATTCCAGCCCCATTAATTCCTGTGATATCAAATGCTGCTCATTTTAAGCACTGGCATTCTCAGGAGCCAGATGAATTTTTGTACAGATTAAACAGCAGCAGAAAGGACAGAGGTGTGGAATGTGTGGAGAAAGGAGTCATTTCCATTCAACAAGCCTCCCACTTGTTACTGAAAAACTGTCTATATTGGGCTTGGAGAATGCAGTGGAAAGAATTCAGGGGATAGCTTGTGTATTTTTCAGCAGAAATGCATGAGTCAGTTAATTCCAATCTACACTGATTGTCTCAGTGGAAAGTATTATCAGACAAATCAATATGCACAGTTTTTAAGACAACGCTTGGAAGAGGCACATAGGAATGGCTCATAAGAGTTATCACCCGCCCTTTTCAATTAATGGAGCCACCATACTGATTTATACTGGTTGAAGGCTTGCTAACTAGGGACCCAAAGGATACTTATGTCTAATTTAGAAAAGAACTGTTAACTTTTTTTTTTTTTTTTTTTTTTTTTTAATACTATTTTTAACAACCATGTAAAGTCTTACAGGAAGGATGGCACTGTGCAGTTTTGTATGTTTGAAAATCAGGCTGTACAAATCCATTTATTTCTTAAACTTAGTTCCCTCATGACATTTCCATAAAAAAAAAAAGGCAAGCTACATGTCAGAGAAAAATGATGGAGTACCATTTTGGGGGAGAAAGTATTTTTGTATGTATTTTTGAATGAAAACTCATTAAAAAAAAAAAAACCCGGGGGGGGGGCACGGGAAGATTTTAAAAATCAAAAGTGTCTTATTCTATTTTCAATAGAATAAATTATTGTGTAGAAAAGCATGGTTACCCATCTGGCCCTGCTTTACTTTAAAGGGAGGTGTCAGGAGTTCTAGAGGTGTCGTAACCTCAATAGAAAACTTCTTAATCTATTAAGCTATGTTAAAACCATCATGTTGGGCTTATTTAAACGTTTATAGAATGACCAATTTTTTTTGTCCTCCAGATGCTCCAGTGTTTTCCATATAAATTATGACTTCATTCCAGCAATATTTCAGCTATGAATATAGCTTGGTGGATGGGACTGATAGCATAGGAAAAGACCGAGAAGGAATTAACAAAATATATGTTAAAGATATATATATATAGAGAGAGAGAGCCTTGTATAAAAACTGTGAGCAAGTCGTCTGATAAAACTTTAGTACAGTTTACTTTATTTATTTACTCATTAATTTTATATAAGAATTGTTAATGCATTGGATAGCATCTCATGGCTAAATTTCCACCTTTTCTCTCTTTTTCTTTTTCCCCAGTAATAATCAAAGCCTTTTCTATTGTTTCGAGCTAAGAATGCCAGTCTTTTGACTGCAACATATCATTTGTTATTTTCAATGTACCTTAGCACAAGGTCATACTGACCTCGTGTAAATTTCACTTGAAAGACTAATGGCTGTTAACAATAGATCTCCAGTGCATTTGCTTCTGCGTCAACTTTTATTTTTTGACATTATGTGAAAAACATTTCAAAAGTATAAGTAAAAACCATCAGTTTCAACAGAAATAATGACCCCATTTGCCATGGAAACTAACGGACTTTATGAAAATGCACTGAGCTGTTTTTCATAGTGAGGTTAAATTATTCTAAAAATAGGACTAGTGCTTGGTGTTAGCTAGCCAAGTTGCATAGATTTTACTTTCTGAGCCTCTTCAAGAAAAATATAAACAATTATGAATATTTTGAGGGGTTTAGAAAATCAACAGCTGAATTCCTTTTATTCAGTAATTCTTTTTTGAAGATAGAAAGAAAAAATCAAAACAACCAATGACTTTATATAACAGCAGATGGTCAGTATAAGTAAACAGATGAAATTTAAAATAACATTTAAAATGAGTCTGTAAGAAAGTTATAATAAATAATTCCTACAACACACCCTTTCCTTTCCTTTCCTGAAATACACTGAGGGTGTGCTCAATTACACTGTTAATGTCACCAGTGAAGATATTAAACAATCCCAGTCACAGCATGGACCCCTGAGGGGCACCACTCATCATTGGTCTCTACTTGGGCATTGAGCTCTGTAGTGGTTTTACTCAGCTGGGCAGCTGAGCTCCACTGCAACCACTCTCTCACTTCCCCTCCTCAAAGGGAAAGGCAGAGAAAATATGATGAAAAGGGCACAAGGGTTGAGATAAGGATGGGGAGATCACTCATTAATTATCACCACAGACAAAATAGACTCAGAACAAGGAGATAAATATAATTTATTACCTATCACTAACAGGCTAGAAGAGTGAGAAAATAAAAGCAAACTAAAAACACCTTACCACCCACCCACCCTCTTCTACCTCCTCCCCCGAGTAGTGCAGGGGAATGGGAAATGCGGGCTGCGGTCAGTCCCTAACACTCCATCTTTGCTGCTCCTTCACAGTCTCTCTCTTTCCCTGCTCCATTGTGAGGTCCCTCCCATGGGATGCCATCCTTCCTGAACTGATCCTGTGTGGGCTTCCCACAGGCAGCAGCTCCTCAAGAACTGCTCCAAATAGGGGTCCATACCATGGGGTCCATCCCCCAGGAGCAAACTGCTCCAACCTGGTTCCCCCACAGGCAGCAGCTCCTCCCAGACCACTTGCTCCTGCATGGGCTCTCCATGGGCTGCAGCTCTGGCCTGGGGCCTGCTCCTGAAGGGGCTCTCCATGGGCTGCAGCCTCCTCCAGGCCACATCCACCTGCTCCACCGGGGTCTCCTCCACGGGCTGCAGCATGCAGATCTGCTCCATGTGGGATCATGGGCTGCAGGCAGACAGCCTGCTCCACCAGGGACCTCTCCACAGGCCACAGGGGAAATTCTGTTCCATGATGGGAGCACCTCCTGCCCTCCTTCTGCACTGACCTTGGTGTCTGCAGGGCTGTTTATTATTACTTGCTCTCCCAGCTGCTTTTGCACAGCAGTGTTTGTTTTTTTTTTCCCCTTTCTTAAATATGTTCTCACAGAGGTGCAAACAACATCACTTTCTGGAACACAAGTCTTATGATGAGTGGCAGAAGGAACTGGGGTTGTTTAATCTGGAGAAGAGAAGGCGCAGGGGAGACCTTATTGCTCTCTACAACTACCTGAAAGGAAGGTGTGGGGAACTGGGGGTCAGCCTCTTCTTGAAGATAACTAGTGATGGGACTAGAGGGAATGGCCTCAAGTTGCACCAGGGGAGGTTTACATTGGAAATGAGGAGACACTTCTTCTCAGACAGAGTTGTCAAGCATTGGAACAGGTTGCCCAGGGAGGTTGTGGAGTTCCTGGGGGTGTTTAAGGAAAGGCTGGATGTGGTGCTTAGGGATATGGTTTAGTGGATGACATTGGTGGTAGGAGGAGGGTTGGACCAGATGATCTTGAAGGTCTTTTCCAAACTTAATGATTTTATGAATCCATGATTCTATGACTTATTGGCTCTGCTCTGCCAGTGGCGGGTCCCTCTTGCAGCTGGCTGAAACTGGCTCATATCTAATATAGGGCAGCTTCTGGACATTTCTCACAGAGGCTACCCCTGCAGACCCCCTACTACCAAAACCTTGACATGTAAACCCAATCAAATCACCTGATGATCTCTTTCATTACTAGAGCTCTAACAGCAACATAGTTTTCAGGAATAAAGAGGCCACCCCTGCAGCACCCCTGATATCAAACCCTTGCTACGTAAACCCAGTACACTTATCCACTGAACAGTCCATCTATCAAATCTATGTTTCCTAAATTTAGAGACAAGGATATTGCTTGGGACCTTATCAAAGGCTTTGCATGAGTCAAGGTAGTTTCAAGGTAGATGACATCAGCTGCTCTTCCCTTATTCACTCATGCTTTCACTCTGTTATAGAAGGCCACCATTTTAGTCGGGTATGACTTGGCCTTTGTCATGTTGGCTGCCTCCAGTTGCTTCCTTGTTCTCTATACGACTTCACATGGTTTGCAGGAAGATCTGCTCCATGATCTTACTGGGCAAAGGAGTTAATCTGAACAATTTGTAATTCACTGGGTTCTCTTTTTAACTCTTTAAAAATGTGTTAAATGTCCCCTTTTGCAGTCACTAGGGACCTCAACTAACTGCCATGACTTTTCAAATATGATCAATAGTGGCCCAGCATATTCATCTGCTAGCTCTCTCAAGATGCTGACATGCATATATTGGGGCCAATGGACTTGACTCGACCAGACTAGACTAGACTAGACAAGAGTATTTCATTTGGAAGGGACCTTCAAAGATCATCAAGTCCAACCTCCTGACCACTTCAGAGCTAACCAAAAGTTAAAGCATATTAATGAGGACATTATACAAATGTCTCTTGAACACTGACAGTCATGGGAAATCAACCACTTGTCTAGAAAGTCTTTTCCAATGTTTCACTACCCTCACAGTAAAGATATTTTTTCCTAATGTATAGATGGAACCTACTCTAGCGCAGCTTTGTGCCGTTCCCACGTCTTATCATTGGTTACCAGGAAGAAGAGAGCAGTGCCTGCCTCTCCATTTCCCCTCTTCAGGAAGATATAGGGAGCAAAGAGGTTACCTGCTATCCTTCTGTTCTCCAGACTAGTCAAAAACAGTGTCCACAGCCTCTTCTCATAGGACATGCTATCCAGCCCTTTTAGCATCTTTGTAGCTCTTTTCTGGAAGCATTCAAGTAAATATACTTTTTATTTTGTGAAAGCCTGAATTTTACACAATATTCAAAGTGAGGCTTTGATATATGTTAAATATAGTTGGAGAATTATATTTTTTGATTCGATGGATATGCTATGTTTAATACACTCCAAAATGCAGTTTGCTCTCTTGGTTGCCAGCACACACTGCTGACTCGTGTTGAGCATACTGTAGGCCAGCATCCCCAGAACCATTTCTGCTGAGCTGCTTTCTATCCATTCATCTCCAAATCTGTACCTGTGTCTGGCATTACTCTGTCCCAGGTGTAGAAACCAGCATTTACTTTTGTTAAACTTCATGCTATTGATGATCTCCCAATGCTCTAATAGATCTAGATCCCTCTGTAAGGCCTTCTGTCCCTCCAGGGAGTCAACAACATGTTCCAGTTTAGTATCTTCAGCAAACTTGCTAAGGATGCATTTCATTCCTGATCCAGATCATTAACAAAAATTTTGATCAGTACTGGCATGAGAATGGAGCACTGGAGAACCTTCCAGTGATCTGCTTTCAATTAGATGTAGCCCCATTCACTATCATTGAGCCAGTTCATCACCCAGCATAGTGTGAACTTTTTTATCTCACAGCTGGACAATTTTTCCAGAAGGATGTCATGAGGGACAGTATCAAAGGCTTACTAAAATCCAGAAAGACTATATCTACCACCTTCCCTTCATCCACCAAGTGGGAGACCTTATAATAGAAGGAGATTAAATTACTAAAGCAGTATTGCCCTTGGTGAACCCATGCCTAATAACAGCTTTTTTTCTTTAACTGACTTTCAATAACCCGCATGATAATCTTTATATTTCCAGGGTCTGAGGTTAGACTAGCATGTCTGTAGTTTCCTGGGTCATCTTTCAGCAAACCCTGAGATGGGTAGATGGGTATAATGTTGGCTAGCTTTCAGTCAGCAAGGACCTCCCCAGACTGCCATGACCTTTGGTAAATTGTTGAGAAGTGTCCAGCAATAATGTCTGCTAACTCATTCAGAACACTAGGGAGATGCTTTCAGACCCAATGAACTTATGAAAGTTGAGCTGATATAACTATTCTCTTACAATTTCAGTGGTCACAGGTGGAAAGTTATTGTTTTCCCAGTCATGGACCTTCAAGTCTGAGGACTGGGCAGCCCATTACTATTAAAATCTGAGGAAAAAAAAAAAAAAAAAAAAAAAAAAAAAAACATTAAATGATTCTGCATTTTCCTCTTCCTTACTTGTTAGGTGCTCCAAGTATCAGTCAAATATTTCTCTTTGACCTCTTCTAGCTGTTAACATATTTGAAATATATATATATATATATAATTATTCTGACACCAGAGTGGCCAGTGTCACCTGAAGTTGAGCTTTGGCTTTTCTTCTTTTCTCCCTGCAGATGTGAACTGTAGTTCCATACTCTCCCTGTGAAGCCAAACCTCATTTCCAGAGGTTATGTATTTTATTTTTTCTGCCCTTCTTCCAGAAGGAGTTTCCTGTTTATCCAGGCTGGTCTTCTGCCCAGCTTCCTTGACTTACCACACAGTGGGATTGCCTGCTCCTGGTACCTTTTAAAAGGTGATTCTTGTAAAATGACCATCTCTTATGGACCCCTAAACCCTCTAAAGCAGGGTGAATTTATTCACATTCTTTTTCCTCCCATGGTCTCAAATCTGATGATCTCTTTCAGTGGGTGAAACTTTCTCCAGTTCCTGCCTTGAGATTCTGTGACATGGGAGATATGAAAGGAGCAGAAGGCAGTAAACTGAGGCAAAGAAGTTTTGAATACTTCAACCTTCTCCATCTCAGCTGTAGTGAGATCCTCTGTCTCACTCATTGCGGGGGTGGGGTTGGGGAGAGCACAATTTCTTTTATCTTTCTTTATGTAGCTGCCAAAATGCTTCTTTTTATTCTTCACATCCCTAGCCAAGTATACCTCTAGCTGTGCCTTGCCTTTGCTCATTATGAACATATTAGAAAGAGTCCAGAATAGGACCACAAAGATGATCAAAGGGCTAGAGTACCTCTCCTATGAAGACAGGCTGAGAAAGTTGGAGCTGTTCAGCCTGGAGAAGAGAAGGCTCCAGGGAGACTTCATTGCAGCCTTTCAGTACTTCTAGGGAGCCTATAGGAAAACTGGGGAGGGACACTTTTGTGAAAAGTGAAAAGGTTCTTTGTGAAATTCTTCCACACAGCTTGTTCTCATCACCTTACTTTGCATCAAATTAATGAAGAAGAATTTTATTAGGCTACAGAGCATCTAAAAGTTAAGTACTGTCTGGATAATATCACAGCGCTTCAGTATCTCTACGGATTTCAATAGTGGTGATTCCCATGGAAGACAATTCTATGCATAAGACAGGCTGAAATGCTGCTTTTACTTTAAAAATTTACCTTTGTGGTGATGGTAAAAGAAATAAAATAAATAAATAAATAAATAAAGGCTTCTAGTCACATTCCATTGTATATTTATGCAGCATAAACTGATTAATGAATCTGTCAAAGTACACTTAATCTAAGCTCTGAGATGTGTAGTTTAGCAGTTCAAATCTACAAAACCTGCAGAAAGTAGTAAATCTCCGAAACATGGACAGCATTTGCCCTAAAGGACACCTAAAGGATGAAAAGAGATGAAGTGATAGCTAAGGAATTTTTACTGTTTAAAAGGTGTACCATTAGAAAATTATTGTACTTTCTCTATGGAAAACTTTAAATTTTCAGAATGAGTTTAAAAATGAGTAAATGTTTTTCCTGTTTAGGTTCTGGATATATGCGCAAGCATTTGTCCACGCCTTTTTTGAACATGATATTCTGTGAAAGACATATTTAGGAGGATATTAGGAGGATATTTTACATGAGCAGAATTTGAATCTGGCCCTGAATCACTGAACAAAATAATGTGCTTTCAACAGATCAGTAATTTAATTTGTTACATTCATTTAATTTAACTATTCAAATGGAAATAGGGCATAGTTATCTTTTAGACTCTGACTTTGCACCTTTGGTCCACAAATTGATGCTTGGTAAGGATGACAATTATTCTAACCAAAAGGATGTAACACATGCTAAGCTAGTCAGTTTTAATTCTTACAACACTAAAATCTTCACAAAACTACAATGAGGTTTGGCACGGTCTGTCACTTGGCATGCTTTGCTCTGAAGAGACATTCTGAAATGAGCATCAGCAGAGAAACAGTCTTAACCAAATAGAAAAAATGAAGTCCAATTACACAAATAATTAACACTCTTGTGCATTTTGACTGTTCTACACCAGAACCCTCATAAAACCATAAAGCTGGTCTTGACTGCCCTGATCAGCGATGCTTTCAATCATAGAATCAAATAATGATTTGCGTTGGAAGGGACCTTAAAAAACATCTAATTCTTACCCCCCTGTCATGGACAGGGACACCTCTCACTAGACCAGGTTTCTCAAAGTCCCATCCAACCTAGCCTTAAACATTTCCAGGGATAGGGCATCTACAACTTCTTTGGGCAACCTATTCCAGTGTCTCACCACACTCACAGTAAAGAATTTCCTCCTTACATCTAATCTAAATGTACCTTTTTTTAGCTTAAAACCATTCATTATTCCTTGTCCTATCACTACACTGCCTGACAAAGTGTCCCTCTCCACCTTACTTGTAGGCCCTCTTTAGGTATTGGAAAGTCACTATAAGGTCTCCCTGGAGCCTCCTCTTCTCCACGCTGAACAGCCCCAACCTTCTCAGCCTTTCTTTGCAGCAGAGGTCTTCCAGCCAATTGATCATCTTCATGGCACAGCTTCCTCTTAGATAAAGCAATTAACATAAAAACAGAATTAAACTACAATAAGTACAGTCAACCACTGCTCTGTTTTAGCATTCTATGCTTATTATTGACCTGGATTTCTTTCTTAATTCTGTTTTGATAGTGATATGTGTACAAATATATGGCTTTGAATCATCTAATGAACTACTTATAAACAAACAGGTATACCTTGTAAAAAATCATACATAATGTTAAAACTTTTAATACATATATATTTTCTCTATAACAATTAAAAATATTGTAATCACAGAAAAAAATAGTGCAAAAGTAGCCAAATGAGTATATATCAAAGGATATAAATTATTTTATTTATTTTTGTACATTACCAGAAACCATACTCTTAACCCTCTCATAGTTGTGTGCCAATAAAATCACAGGATGTTTTCATAAAAAAAAATATTTATGAAAACCAGAAATTTTCAACTGAAACTATTATGTATTCCTTCTGGTTGGGTTTAGCAATTAGATGTGTTTGCTTTAGATGATACACATTTAATTCTGGAAAAGATGGTAGTCTGGAAGATAGGTTTACAAAATGAAGAGGAAAATAAAATTCTGAGACTCAAATTCTGAGACTCATAGAGTAATTCAGATTAGGAAATTTTCTCTCTTTTCTTCCCTTTTTAATGTTGCTTTTTTCTTCTGAAGATTTCACTGGGCTTACTTGATATAAGAGAAGAGGTTCAAATAAGGGCTTACTATTATATTAAGGAATTGACTGAGGTTGCTATTAGGTTTGACATTTCAGAAGAGGAAGATATTTGTCTGTTTTTAGATGAATAGAGAATAGTGTTACAAACTTACATCCAACAAGAAGAAGTTCCAGTCTTTGGGCCTTGGCTCTTTGATGAAACTATTTAAGTAGGTCTGGGCAAACCCTAGTAGTTTGCTGTCTCTAAGGTTTCTGAGAACAGTTCATCCTGTTTTGCCAAGTTTTGAAGAGGACTGAATTTAGGGTTGTCTTAAGGTGTGAATACATGTGCTTTCGCTTGATTTGGGATTAAATATAGGTTATATCCCTTTCTGTATTTTTTTTTTTTTTCATTCAGTGAACTGAATTCAGTTTCTGCTGGCTAAAGCCTCTATTGTTTAGGAGGTTTTTTTCTAGTAAATGAGGGTGGTGATGCACTGGAACAGGTTGCCCAGAGAAGTTGTGGATGCCCTGTCCCTGGAAGTGTTCAAGGACAGGTTGGAATGGGCTCTGAACAACCTGGTCTAGTGGAGGTGTCCCTGCCCATGATGATCTAAGATGATCTTTAAGGTCCCTTCCAAGCATTCTATGATTCTATGAAATGATAACTTTTTGACTTGTATGATACCTTTTTAGGATTGTTCATAAGTAAAAAATAAATAATAATAATAATAATAATAAGCCCAGTAGGGTTTCTTTCAGAGTAAGACTGCTGTATACTGACATTTATGTATGATGCATCTTTTACTATTTTGTTTAACTAAATCTTAAGTGTCTCCTCCTTTGTGAGACCAACTTTAGACACAAACTCAGAAAATATTTGAAATCTAGAGGTGAATATTTACATATATATATTTATATAATATTTACAATCAGGGAGGTTAATGAGAAGAGTGCCTAGCATCTGTCCAGATCCTTGCTGGAAACCTGGTTAAGGACTGCTCAGCAAGGAAGAGATAGGTTGGGACTATTGGGAGGTTCCAGGCCATGTCTGAAACTTTAAAGTTCACACACAAGCAAAAATAAACAAAAGTAAACAAAATCCTACTCATTGATACCAAAGTTTCTCTAGATTTAAGAAGCAAGTGACAAAATTGCAGATTTTGGTTTTGCTGTGGCTGTACTGTTCTTTCTAAGTGTTACCTGGATGTGGTCTCAGTTGCGAGGTCTCCAGTTCTTATTGAAGTTTTTTCTTCTGTAGTTAATTGATTTGCATCATAGGTACTGGAGCGTATGATTAGCAATATGTTTTGAGCATAATTTAAAGTATTTTCCAATCCAGTGGATATTTGAGAAAGTTTATTTATATTAAATTAAGGATTATTATTCAATTATATATATGTATAACTGCTGTTAGTTTACAGAAGCTCTCTATAACATTTTTTACTCAAAGTGTCCTATATCCTATATGCTCCACTGGATATAAAGTGACTACTTCAGTAGTGACCTTCATGCGTCAGAGGAAAATGCCCCTTCATTATTCTTTGGTGACACTGGATGTGACTAACTTGCAAGGCAAATGCAATTGTGTTGGGCATCTCAGTCTTCTTCCATAACGAACCAGCCATAACACAGGACCTACTGAAGCCAAGCACGCTGCCATTCCTTATTTTTTTTTTTTCTATTTTTTTTTTTCCCTTTTGAAATCTAGCAGAACATATAGAAGAAAGAAATGAGATTTAGTCATCTGAGTCTCATGTTGAACTTTCAGTCAAAATTAAGTCAGATGAGTATCCTGAGCTGTTAGTAGATAATTGTGTATTATTGCATTTTGGAAATATCCTTTGGAGATCAAGTATCAAGTTGGTGATGTGGCTACTCAGGTAGAAAGTGTAAACTAATTCCAGATTTCTGGCTGGATTGTAGTGATTTGTAAAAGAGAGGGAGAACAAAAGAAATAGCTGCAAAAGAAAACACATTATGATGATGGTATTGCTGTTTCTAAACTAAAAGTCTTGGCAGCATGCAAATGCTGTAACTTGACAGAAGTAAGGTATATCCTACAAAGAAACTGAGAGCTCTTACTTTAAGAACTAGCAATTACTGATAAAGTTCACTGCAGAACCTTAAAATGTCTTTAGATATCTGACCAGCAAGTAAAATTTGTTTAAAGTCTTTTCTTGTTTCCACCAAGGACATGGATATTATGTTTTTAGTTGCCATATTTCCCTATACCTAACATGAATGATAGTTGACAATTATTGAAAATATTAGTAAATGCGAGTGAACTTAGGAAAGCCCACAGCCAATATACACAAAATAGAAGCAATGGAAACACTTAAACTATGTCAACAGTCTACACATTTTCTGAAATAGGAAATGAGATGAGAATTAAGCTTCTTTGTTACTAACCAAGCACCTCAACCATACTCTTGCTGAATTGCAATGATTATTTTTTTTTTCCTCTTACTGTGGGATTTATTAGTGAAAATCTGATCTCTGTTAACACACTTCAGAGAGAGTTGAAATAAATATATTTTTGTTGCTCTGTTATGGTCAAGTGGGTTGATGTTCCATTACATAACATTATTGTGTTTTCATTATGCCACTTTGATGGTTTTAGGTACTTTCAATTCTCACAAATAATAAGGTACTGTTTAAAAACTCCTAGTGAAGTCTGGCATATAAAGTACTCCTAGTAAAACTAGTTGAAAAATTATGCAAAAATAAATATGTTGGGAAAAAATTTATTTGCTGAATTTGATTTCTTTTCCACAAAATGTTGTTTATTATAATCTTTAAAACTGAAAAACTTTTTTTTTTTTTTTTTCTTTTTTTATAATTGGGATAGGAGAAATTTCAGGTTCCCTTTTTGAATGCCAAATATGTTAGAATAAAAGTGAAATGTTCAATAGAGAAGTTTGGAAATTTCTCTGTGCCCAAGTCAGCAATGAAAACTTTGGATCATTCAGATGATCCAAATAAATTTTGGAGAGGTGCTAGAAAAGGACCAGGTACATTGTGACAGGGAACTACAGAGTAGTAGTAAGTGTTACATATAAATAAAAACTGATAGTTTCTAACAATGAATTTAAAAGAGAAAAGTGGACTCAGAGACTTTTATCAATTCTTATCTACAGGAAAAAAAAAAAAAAAAAAAAAAAAAGCATGTGTCATGTTGTGTCGTATCATAGGTGTAGCCTAGATACTTCTTTACAAAGCTGTTAATCTGTGGTGGAAAACAGTCTCTGCATTCTGCAGAAAAAGAGGATATTTAATATATACACAGTGATAACGACCACTGAATACAGGTTCTGTAAGTTCTGTTTGGTACAATACATGCATTCGACTTTTGTTGAAAAGTACTTTAATACTTTTTAATTTATATTAAAAATAGATAACATTTAAATAAATTAAATAAGGGAAAATTATTTTATTGCACATTGTGTTTCCAGTCTCTGAAGGTTACAAGGCTGGTCTAAGTGCAACTTGCACAGGTATTACTGAAACGGGAACCTTGCAATACTGACAAGCTGCTATGCAGTATTACATCTCTTCTGCTGCATATTTGAGATGACTGTCAGAAGCAGTGAGAATTTAGCAATGAGAAATTATTCCTCTATATGTTGCATAATGGGGCATTCCTTTTTGGTGCCTCACTTCTGAAGGAAATACTACTCTTTGTTTTAAAAAATGTGTACTCTGCAATAGGTGCATGTGTGCATACAACTTTGTGTTGTGGAAACAGTGTGTTTGGCTTCAGAAGCCTGTCCAAAAGGTGAAACCTCAAACCGTGAAAACATCCAGCCTATCGGTCTAGATATAACTGAACACACAGGAACAATATCCAGTCAAATAGATTTTAGATACCCATTAGTTATGCACATAGGTATATATTGAAACACCATTTATCTTTAAAACTTAGTATTTAAGTTTGTGTTTTCTGACTGACCATTACTTGGGTAGTTCCCAAGACTGAAATCCCATTTGACCTCAAAATGCTTTCATTCACCCTCCAATCTAGCATTAAGATATCGGATATCTTGAAGAATCACAGAATAACAGAATCACCTATGTTGGAAGAGACCTTCAACATCACCAAGCCCAACCTATGACCTAACACTAACAAGTCCTCCAGTAAACCACTAAACCATATGACTAAGCTCTACATCTGAACATCTTTTAAAGACCTTCAGGGATGGTGACTCAACCACTTCCCTGGGCAGCCCATTCCAATGCCTAACAACCCTTTCTGTAAAGAAGTTCTTCCTATTATCCAACCTAAACCTCCCTTGGCACAACTTTAGTCCATTCACCCTCGTCCTGTCACCAGGCACATGGAAGAATAGTCCAACACTCACCTCGCTACAGCCTCCTTTAAGGTACTATAGAGTGTGATAAGGTCACCCCTGAGCCTCCTCTTCTCCAGGCTGAACAATCCCAGCTCCCTCAGCCACTCCTCATAAGACTTGTTCTCCAGACCCTGCACCAGCTTTGTCACCCTTCTTTGGATTTGCTTGAGCACCTCAAAGTCCTTCTTCTAGCGAAGGGCCCAAAACTGAACACAGTACTTGAGGTGCGGCCTCACCAGAGCTGAGTACAGGGGGATAATCACTTCCCTAGTCCTGCTGGCCACGCTGTTTCTTATGCAAGCCAGGATGCTGTTGGCCTTCTTGGCCACTTGAGCACACTGCTGGCTCATATTCAGCCGACTATCAACCAATACTCCCAGGTCCTTCTCTGAAAGGCAGCTTTCTAGCCACTCATCTCCCACCCTGTAGCGCTACTTGGAGTTGTTGTGCCCCAGGTGCAGGACCCAGCACTTGGCCTTGTTGAACTTCATACAGCTGGCCTCGGCCCATTGGTCCAGCCTATCCAGATCCTCCTGCAGAGCCTTCCTACCCTCAAGCAGATCAACACACTAACTTGGTGTCGTCTTCAAACTTACTGAGGGTACACTCAATCCCCTCATCCAGATCATCAATAAAGATATTAAAGGGAACTGGCCCTAGTACTGAGCCCTGAGGGACTCCACTAGTCACCAGACTCCAACTGGGTTTAACTCCATTCACCATGACTCTTTGGGCCGGCTACCCAACCAGATTTTAGCCAAAGTGTATGCCAGTCCAAGCCATTAGCAGCCAGTTTCTTGAGGAGAATGCTGTGGGAAACAGTGTCAAAACCCTTACTGAAGTCAAGGTAGACCACATCCACAGCCTTTCCCTCACCCACCAAATGTGTCACTTTGTCGTAGAAGGAGGTAGGATTTGTCAAGCAGGACCTGCCCTTCATAAACCCATGCTGACTGGGCCTAATTGCCTGGTGGCCCTGTAAGTGCCACATGATGACACTCAAGATAATCTGCTCCATGATATTCCCTGGCACTGAGGTCAAACTAACAGGCCTATAGTTTCCTGGGTCTAACCTCCGGCTCTTCTTGTAGATGGGCGTCACATTTGCTAGCCTTCAGTTGACAGCCTTTCATGAGCCTTTGGCTCTTTATCAGAAGAGGAAAAAAAGGAAAAAAAAAAAAAAAAAAAAAAAAAAAAAGACCAGGGCCAGGGCCAGGGCCAGGGCCAGGGCTGGCCAGGGCTGAGAAGAGAAGGGCCGAGAAGGGCCGAGAAGGGCCGAGAAGCGAAGCGAAGCGAAGCGAAGCGAAGCGAAGCGAAGAGAAGCGAAGAGAAGAGAAGAGAAGAGAAGAGAAGAGAAGAGAAGAAGATCATCATTCTGATGTAAAATATTTTCATGTACAGATGGTGACAGTATAAAAGCATTTTGTCTAAGTGAGCTTCATCAGGTTTCCTTTATTGTCTCTTTGTGGCTGTATTTTCATGTAGTTGATTATAAATGAAGTTACACTAAAAATTCTCCAGCACTTTACCAGATGTTAAACTTAGATAGAATAATATCTACATCTGATGCTCTGATTTAATAAATAAATAAATAAATAAATAAATATTAATTTTGGTCCTCCAGTCAGGGTCATCAGAAAAAAAAAAAAAAAATACTACTTTTTCTATGCTCTCCTACTGGTGGTGGATCTTGCTGTCTTACTGGGTCTGTACTCTGTACATATATCCAGATATAAAAATTAAAATAAATTCTTTGTTGTTTTTGCCTTATGATGTCTTTTCCTCTATATTACCAATTTTTACAGTGATACAGTGCATAGATGTACATTTTGGCATTGCTATCTGCTCTTCACTTTTTTTTTTTTCTTTTCATAGAATTAAGTTCTTATGCAAAATATTATTTTATTTACCATTAGCATTTTTTATTCGTCTTTTTTAGCTATCAGTATGAAAATAGATGGTTACAGGGGAAAAAAAAAAAAAAAAAAAAAAAGGAAAAATATTTACAGTACCGTGGAAACACTGTGAAGATGCAAGAGATTTGTTTATAATGCCAAATCATACTTTTATTTTAATAGTGAGTTGAAGATTCAAGATCAGCTTCATAGTCATGAAAAACTAACAAAAATACTGATGGTCAGGTTTTCAGAGAGTAAAAAGTTACATTTATTTATTTTATTAGTCTTTTTGATATGCTTATTTTGATATCTCCATGCTACAATCTCACTGAATTCCACAAGAAGTTGACCTAGGGAATGTGTACTTGAGCTGTCAGTATAGATGTCAAGTTTAGGATGTCATGGAATTAATTTTCACAGTAGTTAAAAATTTTGAAGACATTGTTAGTTATTTTTGAATGCAGAAGCAGGTGTTTCAAGAAAGGATTTAAAGAAAGGGATTATACTATACTGACATAAAAGATTATCTTTAATGCCTCTGTTATCCTTTCACATTAGAAATGAAAGGGCCAAAAAAAAAAAAAAAAAATTTTGTTTTTCAAAAATTCCCAAAAAAAAAAAAAAAAAAAAAAATCTGCTTTTGCAACATTCCCAACAGAACTGCAGCAAAAAAGAATCTGGAATCTTATAAGAACTGCCTATGTTGTTCTCCACAGCTTTTGCCTTTTTTTTTTTTTTTTTTTTTTTTTCCCCCCCCCCAGTTTTCTCCTTTTCCACCAAACCACAATTTTTTTTGCAAGTATTCTTTTTTTGTTGTTGTTTTCTTTTTTTTTTTTTTTTTCCCAAAATCTTCTTTGTTGGAAAATAATTTTTTTAAAAAAAAAAAAAAAAAAAAAAAAGAAGTTTGATTCTCACAAGAGATGTGCTTGTATTCTTTATAGTCATTTGTATACTTCATAGAGAGGAGCACATACTCCTGGAACAGAAAACTGCATTTATTTAACACAAATAATGCATATATTTATTTTGTGTAGAAAATGGGTATATTTCTTTTGTTAGTGACTGCAATTGCAGCAGTCTAAGGTGTGAGCAAGTATATTTTGTTCTTGTAGCAGCACACAAAGTACATTCACTGTTTTAAACATAA
The DNA here is from genome assembly GCA_011074415.1 of Stictonetta naevosa. Taxonomy (NCBI): domain Eukaryota; kingdom Metazoa; phylum Chordata; class Aves; order Anseriformes; family Anatidae; genus Stictonetta; species Stictonetta naevosa. The sequence goes on along the minus strand of CM021697.1, from coordinate 142,751,807 downwards.
TTACTGCACTGACAGGCATACCTATAGCCCTGAACTCACCTGACAACTAAAATGGTTCCTGTCGCCATCAGCAAAATTAGAGCTCACACAGGAACACACAAATAAAAATAAATCCTTAAAAATATCTTCTCTGAACATGCCTGGGCCATAAAAACAGCTTCTGAGATATTGACATATCTTAGAGGTGTTTCCTCCAAGGTCAGGCTCCAGGCATGTTGAGAGTATTTGAAAATCTTTCCTGTTTTATATGGTCTCCGAGATTACAATAAACGGCTCTCAAATTCTTTGTCTAATATTTTATGAAAGTGCACAAAATTGAAAACCTTTGAGAACATGAGTAAAAAAAAAAAAATATTGCCCATGTTCTATCTTTGTAGAAACCAATTGAGGAAATACTTGCTCAGTTCCATTTAAATATTACCTCTTGCAATTGAAAAAACAAAACAAACCAAATTGCTAGAATACAAAGATTCAGCACAAAAAGCTGTGCTGAGACTGCAATACCTGTAAATGTTTACAGACCAGTACAACTTCAATAAATTTCCAGGAGCTGGACTTCATGATCCTTGTGGGTCCCTTCAAACTCAGGATATTCTATGACTCTATGAAATTAATTATTCATAAAACAAGGAATATATGTGGACATTCTGAAGAAGACTCAAAATGTTTAGATATGGAAATACAGGGGCAGCTGCTAGAATATAGTAAAAGTGTTTTCAGTAAACTGGTCTGAAAGGGGCATAAAAATGCATTAAAGAAACTAAACACCTGTAACCTTATCTTCAAGGAAAAATCATGGCAAAAATAATAGCAACCACTTATTAACAGTATTTGTCTGTCCCAACTGAAAAAAATGATTTTGATTAAGGGCTTAGATATTTTGCAGTGTGTACCTGTTGAGTTTTTGGCACCAAAACTGAAGTCTACAGTAGACATCCTGGCTCCATTCAGTCCATTCAGAGAGATCTGCTCAGAATGGCTTCTATAACAACCAGCATCCTGAGCTAGGAGACACCTGGAAACAGAATTTTTAGAAAAAAAAAAAAAATAAATAAAAATAAATCTTATCTTTAGCTAACAAAAGATTCATGCATAATCTATCTGTACCTCCTCTGTAGTTAAACAGTTAAACAGGTAGGAATCTGATCTGATTTGGATTATTTTTCAACCTATTGTAGGACATGTGTGAAAGATATGTGTGCAGGTAGTTAGAGGGCATTATAGGATCTGTGGAGAAGACGGTTCATTTTCTTTAGAAATGGAGCAGGATGACAGGCCATCACCCAAGGGTTCAGCTTTCTAGGTTATTTTCCCTTCTTGAGTCCAAACGGTTTAGATTCACTTCTTTAGCTTCTCAGGAGGATTTCCTAACCAGAGGAATAGGAATTGAAGCAAGTGTTTCACCTTCCACCCTTCCGTGATTAACTGTAACTAAGTGGGGCTAAAAATCACAGAGAAGGTGTGCATATTTGAGACTAAGTTGTGTTTTTATACTGAGTGCAATACCAATTACTGTCCATTTTTGAATCATTTTCTGATAAAAGAGGAATAAGGATCTCACTTCCAAGCACTGTGATCCATCATTGTTTTTCCATATTCCATCTCAAAAGTGTCTTGTTTATTTATAAGTTCAAGGTTGTATTTAACTTTGACCATTGTTAACTGGAAAATTCATTGCTTTTTCCTTATGAGAATGTGCAAGTGATAAGATGCAGTATCTCTGAGGCCATAACTGTAGAGATTTCTTCAATTAAAGTCAGTAACTGTGTGATACAGTGGGGGGGGGAAAAAAAAAAAAAAAAAAAAAAAAACTCTATTGCAGCTCTCTTTGCTCTCTTTGCACAAAATGCAGGCAGGAGGAGAGTGATTAATTCATTATATTCAGGATAGAAGCAATACTGAAAGACAGATGTCTGGTAATTTGTTTTGCTAATCCTTCCAAGGAAAATGTCAGAGCTGGTTAGCCTGAGGAATGGATCCAATTCTTTGAGATTTTTAATTAGAATTAAACAAAAACAACCAACCAACCACCACCAACCACCATCACCACCAACAACAAATGGAAGGTTTTTGTTTGTTTGTTTGTTTGTTTGTTTTGTTTTAATAATCTTTTCATATATTTTCATATCATTCATATTTTATAATCTTTATTTTTTTTCAAAATAATCCCTTGAAAATTGAGCATTTTATAGTCACATGATTATATCAGATATGTTATGGCAGGAGGATATGCTACTGCCTCAGTATACAATTTTGCCAGTAATTATTTGAGTAGCCTTGGGCTTTTCTCCTAGTTACTAATTTATATAATAATATCTTTATTATTAGATTATGATAACGCAAGGAAATTCTTTGTTCTAGCTTAAGTCTGTGTGCTCTTTTTATGTGAATTTCAATGTTTAATATGAATAAATGCATTGGTGAAGAAACAGAATGATATCTATGGACCGCAGAGTGGCGAACATGAAGCTGAAGATATCAATTTCCGAGTCAGTTCAAGCAGAATACAAATAATATCTGAGAAAGTAACCGAGAAAGCAAAAAATTTTGACTGAAAGATTGTGATGACGTAATAAAGGTAGTGCAAAAATACCAATAACTGTGGAACAGAACTACTTGGTTCTTTTTTCTAGTAAATGACACATATACACTGCACGTTTACCCAGGCAGCTTTTACAATATCTACCTGACAAGTGCCTTGCATACTGCTGGCATTGGGAGTAGTATTTAACTCCAGCTGTATAATAAAAGAGTTCAAAAGTTTTTGGCTCATACGATAGTTTACATTTAGAGTTGCATCTCCAAGAACATTTCAGGTAAAATTAAAATGTGGAAACAGCCTCTGGAGGTGTTAATTTTCTTTCCAAAGATTACTGGGTTGACAATGCAGGTGCCACAGTTCAGTGCATAATGTTGGATCAGAAGATTTAAGACCAAGACACACAAACATAAAGAAACTGCTCAGTAATTCTCTTTTGGTATTGCTCAACTCAGCTGAATTTGAGTGTCTCTTTATCAGTGTTTTGCTTCAGATCAAAGAATCATAGAATGGCTTGGGTTGGAAGGGATCTTAAAGGTCATCCTGTTTCACCCCCACTATCATGGGCAGGGACAACTTCCACAAGACCAGGTTGCCCAGGTCCTCATCCAACCTGGTCATGAACACCTCCAAGGATGGGACACCACTTCTCTAAGCAACCTGTTCCAGTTCCTCATCACCCTCTGAGTGAAGAATTTCCTCCTAACATTCAATCTAAATCTCCCCTGTCCGGGTGTATGTGTCTGCTTGAGAAGGTTGTGGCCCTTTCAAATTTGTTTCAGCCTCAGCCTGGCAACTGTGGTGGGTGGACACCATTTTTGTTTCAGTAGAAGGCTACTTCTTGTTGCTCCAAGAATGTGGCCCACCTTCTGTCCCTCCCTACACAGCTTCCCAAGCATACTGTTGTCCCCTGCCCTGGCTGCCAAACCATGCCCTGTTTACCCACCCTGTTCACCACGATCCTGGTCCCTCAACCTTCCTAGGAGCAGCTTTTATACACACGGGGGTGGCTGCTGCTGCTCCTGGCCCTGTATGAACTTCCTTGACTGCTCTCATGAGGGCTGCTACTTCTTAGCGACTAGCTTTGCTCCCTGGGGCTGCCTCAGTGCAGGAACCCCCCTGCACATTGTGATCCTCTGTTCTGCTGCAGAACACATTTGCATCAGAGCTGATTGTCTCAGTGAGATCAGGGGTTCCTTTTCAAAGTGGATCTCCCAGATGTCCTGACTTACCTTGCTTTGACTCACATTGAGAAGCAATCTTGGAGTGTGAGTACTATACTCCTTTATCTATGAAATAGATAATCAAGATTTCTTCCCAGAGTGCATCTAATTCAAGCACTGATGGATTGTCAGTCCTTCAAGCCAGGACACAGAAAATCCAAGCCACTTCAAATATAGATGCTAAAACTATATAGGCCAATTCCTTGACAGGAATTCTACTGGTCTGCTGCTCCAAATCTGTGTCTTGCAAGTTGACAAAGTATTCTATATAACTTAAATCACCTCTAGACACCTGCTCCAGCCATTATCTTCAGCATTTATTCAATTCTCTATGCTAGCGTGTCTTGCCTTCCAGTTTTGGATTGTCTTAACTATTGGTAAGGCAATGTGAGTTTACATTCTCAAGCCTGGACTAATAGTTTGCTGTCTCTCTTTGTATATAGCCTGCCTAATGAAAACAAAATAAAACAAAACAACCAAAAAAAAGCAAAACAAAAACAGAGTATATTTTGATGAAATTATTGTAATAATTTTGGTAACGTTATTGACAATTTGTTAATGATCTCAAGCCTGGAATGGGTATGAATTTCTTCATTATTTTCATGATATTCTCCTAACTCTTTCCAGGATAGAAAGTAGGAGAAGGTAGTCTAGAATCTGCTTTACATGCTCTCTGTAGCTCTTCACTGACCCACTGTAAGCTTAGTAGTGTGCACAGTAGTTTGCTTCTGTTAGTGAGAAAGTAAGGGATACCAACTGCTTGATCATGCAAGAAAAGAAGAAAAGGAAAAGCCTGTGAAAATCCACCTAAAACAAAAATATTATTTGCCACAGTAGAACTGTGGGTGAACTGAGGACAAGAACTATAGATTTTTACAATATCAAAAATCACTTTCTTTTTTTAACCTCAAAACATCTTATTTGCTCTGGAACTGAGATTGTGCATCATGGACAGAATCAGGCAAAGTCTTCTGCTGGAGCAAATTGTTCTTTTGAAATCAATGGAATTAAGTATATTGATATTCTTAAAATTGGAGGTACATATAAATTTGATATTATTTTGATTTTAGAAAGTGAGCAGAGATTTTTTTTTTCCCAATTTTAGAAGTTTATTTCTAGGATATCCTTCTGCATTTTTAATATTACTGAAGTCTATGGAGAGTAACATTAAAGGCTATGACATTATAGTCCCATGAAACATTTCCATCTATTACTCTTGCTTTAAAGCTGCGAGCTATTTACATAATTATTTTGTCAATCCAGCAATAGCTTTTCCTTCCCAAATGTAATACAATGAGTACTCATGATTCATATTTCACTCTGCAAAGGAAAGCTAAAAAGAAAGATAAATTGCATCCAGTTGTAGGCTGAGCTGGAGCCGATTTTGAGGTTTGTAAGGAAACTTATTTTAAATGCAATAGGGTGTAGTTTCAGGCTGGCAGATCCTAAAAATGGTCTATTACTTCATGTATTCATTTTGAAAAGTTACAGTAACATTTAGAGTAATTTCTGTGCACTTAGAACATACTTTAGACAGATGTTTCTAGGTCAGTACTTTAGTTTGGCACCAGTTTCTGTAGTATTCAAGTCATTAGGCTACCTCTGAAATGTGGTTGTGTCAATCTGAGGCAAGGTGGTGTGAAGTGGAAGTGTCATTCAACTTTTACATGTGTACGTGTTTTACTCATGCTGAATCATTTTCACTATTACATTGAGGTCCAGATTTTAACTATTAAAAATGAAAGGATACTGAAAGGTTCTGGGTAAGCTAGCTCTTCCTTAAAAATATCTTTAAGGACTGACTTCAGAAAATAATTAGCTTGTGAAGTGTTGTTTAAATTTAAAAAATCTCTTAATTGTAACAAAGAGAGAAGCGAGTTGGGCTTTTTCAAATGCAAAAAAGCAAGGACCTTAAGTCTTACACATGATCATTACTTAGAAGTCAAAAAGAAACCAAAAAGTAATTGAATGAACAAACATTTCTAAAGAGAACTGAAGTATATATGTAGGTAGAATATAATTCCACATTTGCAGTACTACATTTGCAGAATGTACCATTATATTTTTAATGACTCCATCTGTGTAGGTTGTTTCATGTCTCATAAAGAAACAAAACCAAATTCAAAAAAAGAACAATCCATAATCTTATGCCATGCATGATTTCTAGACTATTTTTATGGCGTTTAAAATATGTAATATGTTCCTATTATTATTAGGTCTGTGTTACTGGATATCTCCCTGCCATTTTTGATACCTCCTCAGTATTGATACGAGTTTTAATGTTGATCCAGTCTAATCGTGCATAGTATAGCAAGTAAAAATAAATTTCTGAAGTGCAATAGCTACAGTCAAATTTACTAGAAGTAAAACTGCTTGGAAGCATTTCTCCAGTTAGCTTCACTTTTTCATTTCAAGAAGGTTATTGACAGGAATCTATTAAAGAAAATGTGTTCAGAGCTAACAAAGATGGAGTTGGTCAGCATTTAAGCATGTATTTGAAAGAGAAGTGTTGGTCTTATATTCATATTATTAGAGCTACTTCTCATTCTTACATTTGTGAGTGAGTTACGGATAAGAAGTTATAAGATTTTATTTTTTTAATATGTGAAGTAGAAGGCTAGAGAAAATAAAATAATAATAAATAAATAAATAAATTTTAAAAAGAGCTCTTCCATGGGCTCCTAGCAGCAGTGGAAACTGTGTTGCTCTTTCCCTTAGTTATTATATTGGAATTTATCTCTTAAATTTACTTTAAAGGTGAGGTAAAAATGAAACAGAATGAAAGGCAATGAGATTTCAAACACAATTCATATCTATTAAGCAGGTCCACAATAGAATATGCTTTAAAAGCTACACATCATATAGTATAACTAAATAATTTAGCTATGATTATGATCAGTGTTGACTGACAATTTCATTCACCTAAAGACATGAACTACTAATTTTTTTACTTAACAATATAAAATGTTTTATTTCATTAAGGTAAAACTGATTTTGAGTCTCTTTTTCCTATTTTTTCTATACAGTAATTTCATATTTATTACAACTTTCATATTATTTAATTTAAAATAATTTAACATTACTGACAATCCAGATTATACTGCAGGTTAGTTTTCTAGTTTTCTTAATGTTAAGTATATCATCATAATATATTTTATAGTTCAACATTTTGTTATGGAAACAGACAAATATTTTTAATCTACTTCATTAAAATATAGAATAGTTTTATATTATTTTTTCCATGTTCTGTCATTTAAAGTTTACATTTTTCCCCCCAGATGTAGAAAGACTTTTCCACAGAAACAGATAAGATTTTCAGAATGTGTCTACTTTTTATTCTAGGTTTCTAATTTTCTTACTTTACTCTAAAAATAATAAAAAATATAAAAAAATCTTTGAAATTATTACATTATCATTACATTAAATTATAACTTTTCATACTAGCTTCAACTCAGTTATTTTTTGAATATACTTGAGTGAATAGTTGCAGTAACCTGTAAGAAGTATGCCCTTCTCTGCTCTTTTCAATCATTCCTGTTTCATCACTCTCTGTCTGAGAATGAAATTATTGGGTACTTTGCAGCTGTGCAAAACTAGTGACAGAACAGGTAACCCTGCTTGGCCGCCTGTCCCTAACTGTGCTTGTAACAACATTTCATTCAGAATAGGGATATGCATTGTTAAGAAAAGATCCTGGTTTCAGCTGAGATAGAATTAATTTTCTTCCTAATAGCTGCTGTGGTGCTGTGCTGCTAGCACGCTGATGTTTTAATTGTTCCTGAGCAGTGGTTACACTAAGCTAAGGACATTTTAGCTTCTCCAACTGCCCTGCCAGCAAGGTGGCTGGGGGTGCACAAGATGCTGTGAGGGGAGAGAACCAGGACAGCTAACTCAGCCTGGCTAGAGGGATATTGCACATCATATGACATCATGTTCAACAAAAAAACTGAGGGAAGTCGGGGGGAGGGGGGGGAGGCACAGTGGGGGGGGGAATTGCTGCTGCTTAGGGACTTGTCGGGCATTGGTTAGTGGTTGGTGGAAGTTCTTCTTAGCTTTGCTAGCTAGCAATTGAAAGCTTTATTCTAAATCATGTTTTAGGCAATTGCTTTAGAGAATTAGTTTCACAACTCTCTGATGCTATAATAACAATTTTAAATCAGATTAATATAAATAAATCA
>CM021697.1:142729242-142743767 GCA_011074415.1 Stictonetta naevosa | reverse complement strand
AAAAAAAAAAAAAAAAAGACAAAAGAATAATACACCTGGCTTGCAGAGTTATAAAAAAAAAAAAGACAACATTGTTTTGTGTTTGTTTTGTTTTGTTTTGTTTTGCTCTTTATATTTTTTTTTTTCAGAGAATCTGAGAAATCAATTCAAATTAGTTTTCTGTTCTTTATTGTAATTTATCACAGTCATAGTGTGATAGAAGTCAGAAGATTGTAGAAGATTGTAGAAGATTGTAGAAGTCAAGATTATTATTATTATTATCATATAAACACATAATACTTAGGCAAACATGATCCAATCCAGACATCTCAAATAGTGACAGGGCTGTAAGGAAGTTTGTTGTACTATTTCAGTGCTTACATTCTATCTAAATTCTTATAGTTTTCCTCTTTTCACACCATCTCTTATGCATATTCTTCTTTGTTCTTTACATAGTTATCTTCTCAAAGTCATACAAAAGACAAACTTAATTATATTTTACACTCTTCACATAGGTTAGTGCAGTTATATTTATTTTCATTTAGCTCAGCTGCAATATGAGTTACACATACTCAATACTTTCTATTCTTAAGAGGTTCCAAAGTTTTTCTTTGTTGTCTTACTCAGACTGCTCTTTCCTTTTGTTATTGCCCTCCCTCCAAAGGATAAGAACATTAAAAGAGCTTCTATTTGCTTGAAATGCCATATCTTTATATAAATCCTGCTGCTTGTTTGTTTGTAGCTCGTTCCCTTTGGGTCATTTTGCTTTCTCCGTGTTTATCCTCTTCAGTCATACTACTTTTCTGTGTCAAAATTGTTAGTTCTAGTTCTTTAGCCAATATAAAATTTCATTACATAGCTTTAACTCCATTAATTAATATATTTCCACTATGATCTTATTTTGGTCACTTATTTCCTAGGTAAGAAAGGGACCAATAAATCATAATCTCTACGGCAAATTTTTGGGTGCAACCTGAGGCTTATTGTTATCAATTATTTTAGTATAATTTGCATCTTAACAAGGACCATTTTAGCTTCTTTCTATTTCTGATCATCTTTAGGCCCTTCCTATCATGGAACAACATTCTAATATTCTATTAATATTGTTTCATTCACAAGAGATATGTTTAACAAATGATTAAGGGACCTGGGATTTCCATCATTCCTGCAAAATGAATATTGTAACATGCTTTGTCTTTATATTTCAGTTCTTGCTCTATTTTTCATGGAGAGTGAAAAAATAATTCTGTTACTTTTAAAAATATCTGTCTACAAAACTGCTTTTATTTTTCTACAACTGAAAAAAAAAAAAAAAATCTGTTATCCTTTCATCTCACAGTTGTAAAATAGCAGTGTGAAAAAATCACCATGGATCTGAACTGACATTTAAGAAAGGATTAGCTTGTTTCTCTGTTATCTTTTATTTTTGTAAAATTGTGTACCTGTATCTTGATTTTTTAGGATGCCCTGTGGGTAGAGTCTGATAAGATGAAACATGTCATGCAGCTGCCTCCCTCCAAGACTGATCCATGGAACTGAAATTTATTGTCAACTTTTAACTTTTCAGTATCTTTTTACTCTCTGAAGGGTTCTTAAAGGTTTATCTAATGTAAACTACACCTTAAATCTTCTACTGTAGCACTATGGGATAACTTTGCTGCTGAGATCAATGACATACCTACATTTCTATCTCGGGTATTCTTAATGTATCTTGAATAATTCCCACTTTTTTTTTTTTTTTTTTTTTTTTCCTAAACAAATGTAAGTACAATAAATATGTTCTGAAAATGTGGCCTTATCCAATGCTCTTTTATCATGGATGCTAAATTTGTCATCTGATATCTATAGCACATGTTGCTACAACCTTTTATTTTACCATCTGTGACTCTACCTAAATCCAAATTCCACCCCAAGATTTCTTAGGGTGATATAAAACTGAACCAGAATAGCTCCCATCTGTTTCACTTCTAAATTAGTAGAAAAAAAAAAAAAAAAAAAAAAAAACTAATAAAAGAATATTTTTGTACTCATATGTGACCTGTTATAAGGTTACTCTTTGCAGTATTGTTGCATTGAGTACCAAATGAAGACATGCTGCTCCATAACATATAGCTGAATTTCCTTCGTAGTTCTCTTGGTGATTCTCCCTCTCATCTCTTCCCAAATATATACTATTTACTAAAAAAAAAAAAAAAAAAAAAAAAGTATTGTATTGTCTATAAATGTATACAAAGTCAGGTTAAAGCAAAGTTTTTCAGGGTGGGTGGTTGTGTGTTTGGATGCAGAGGAAGAAATAAGGCAAGAATGATTCCTAATAATTCATTCTGATCATATTCTTTTGCAAAGTGATAATTTATTTTTTATATAGATCTAATTTTTAAAAAATGATTAAAAATTGGAAAATAATATTTCTCAGTGTGTTTCATTTAAATATTTTGAGTGGAACTAAGTGTTGGATTTTGGGGGGTCAAATCATTTTCAATTTAAGGACAGTGACTTGTTCATTCAATCAGGTAATATAATTATTTGTATAGCTCTTACCCAGTGCTGACTGATTAGGTAATGGTCACACACATATCCTGTAGTTAACCATTCAATTGTTTTTATTGCCTTTGTTCACAATCTTATCTACCCTGACCGGTTTCTTCCATTTATGAGTTTATTTTACATGGCCATTCTATTCTTATATATATACTTTTTATAAAGTCTTATTATCTTTATATTTCGACTGTAAGCAAAATAAATAATATGCAACCTAACAGATTCCAATATAGTGTATAAATCAATAATAGTTCTTCTCTGTCATGAATCTTATTACTTATATCAGATTAAACCTTCTTCTGCTGTATTCCTTTGAAAGATGCTCAAGAGTACCATTAGCATTGTTAGCAGTGCAGACAGCTTTCTTCAGTAACATTTTAAAACAGTGAATTATCCTTTATAAGGAAAACTCTTTTTTTCTTTTTTTTTTCTTTTTTTTGATCTCCAAATGTAACTCATACCTGCAGCACTATACTTTTAAGAAAAACAGTTCTAAGTGGGCAGTAACAAACCTACATTTTTTTTTTTTTTTTTCAGAGCATTTGAACAGAGACTTAATTTTAACACAATTAAAATGAAGTGCTAGCTATGATGATGATGGTTAATCCTGTCTTTGGGCCACCAAGTTATCACAGAGTCTGGAGAAGATTTGTACCGATGCAGTGGATGAAACAGATCTATGTGAGATTTTTTTTCTGAGGAGAGAGGAAGTGAATCTGACTTTACCAATTGCTTGAAGATTCAGAGCTGTTCTTTAGAAAAGTACCCTGAACTGGGCTAAAGTCAGGTACCTAAGTAACCTACAGGCAACCCTTCTTACTCCCCCCCGATATTTCTATTCAATTATTATTAAACTGGAGATATAATAGGTTCTTAGTGAAGTTATTTTGTAAGCTGTATTTCTCCATTTATATTCATATACATGACAGAGAGAAAGAAGGAACATTTACAGACATTCCCAGAGGTAAACCTCCAGGAAGATCTCACTCTTTATCAAGCACCTATGACAATCATCCATAAAACTAATCTACAGAGAACTTTCATTCGTTCTTCTGCTCAAAAAGTTACTTATTTTTCTTGTGAATTTCTAATTTCACATTCTCTCTATAACACATATCTCTAGGGGTAGAATTGAGGAGATACTGCATTTTAGATGGAATCCTGAGTCTTTAAAACTGTCTTTTTCAAAGTTTTTTTTTTTTTTTTTTTTTTTTTTTCCCCTTGTCTTGAAAAATCTCAAGAATCATCATTCTTTAAGATATATGTTTAATTTGACATCACCTCTGCAAAACTAATTGCAGCTAAGGTTGATATACATATTCATTTCAGGAAAAGTTAATATCACTTTCAGGTTGTTAATTTACACTTTGATAATTTAGTTGATTGGAAGTATTGAATTTTTTTTTATTTTTTTTATTTTTTTGCTACATACTATATTGCGTATATTATCTCTGACTTTCTTCATCATTTGCCAAGGCAATTGGCTCTGGTTTGGGTACTTTATGCAGCAGAACAAGGGATTGCAACAGAGGGCTTCCTGCAGTGAAGCAATCCCAAGGAGCAGAGGCAGCCACCAGCAACCAACAGCCCTTTTGAGAGTGGCCAACAAGGCTTGGGTGGGGCCATGAGCAGTGGCTTCCACCTCATAGGTACAAAGGTAACCCCTAAGGAGCGCAAATGGGTGGGCAAACAGGTTGTGGTGTGTCATTTAGTGGGGCAGTTTGCACAGAAGGGTTCTGACACAGCTATTTGCAATGGCAGTTTTAACCTGCTTGCAAGGAACCACCATGGTATCCAACTGGTAGAAAGCCATGTTCTCTGCATCCCCTGTGGCCTCACCAGCCATAAGAAGTGATTTGGCTACCCAGACAGAGCTCCAAACAGAACATACAGCTATCCATTTCTCAGGCTTAAGAGTGTGCTTGAGTTTTCAGTCAATATCTGACAGCAGCAGTGACTACATCTGTGGGAGGTGCATCCAGCTGGGGAACTGCTCAGCTTGGTGGCAATGCTATGGGAGGAGGTGGGCAGGCTGAGGATCATCAGAGAGTCAGAGAAGGAGATTGACTGGTGAAATCCTACTCTGCTATCCCTGAGACAGGCACACTGTCCGCCACAAGAAATGAAGGATTCCCTCCCCCCTCGCCATCAGGCAATAGGTTCTAAGAGACAAGGGAAAATGAAGTAGGTTTCTGCTTGGGGCAGCAGGTTAACCCCCCTCCCTGCCTACCTAATCTTTCCAGGTCCCCTTACACAACAGATATGAGGTTGTGGAACTTGATGATCAACAATGTGGATGTAAGTCTGTCCAGGTGGGAGGGGATGACTAGGGTGAGTCAGCCTACCTCCTGTGTCACAACAACCTCCATCAAGAATAAAATAAAGGGTTATTGTCATAGGGGACTGCGTTCTGAGGGGAACAGAGAACATGACATGCTGTTTGCACCCAACTCATAGGAAAGTCCACTGCCTCCCTGGGGCCTGGGTAAGAGACATCACTAGCAAAGTCACTTGGCTGACATTGCCCTCTGATTATTACCCATTATTGTTTTTTCACATTGGTAGTGATGAAGTAACAAAGAGAAGTCCAAGTGTGATCAAAAGGGATTTTAGGATTTGGGGGAAATTGGTTGAATGATCAGATGTGCAGGTAGTATTTTCCTTTATCCTTCCAGTAGCAGGGAACAATATTGAAAGGAACAGGCAGACCCAGCTGCTCACTATGTGGCTCCAATTCTGGTGCCATCAGCAGAATTTTAGATTTCTTGATCATGGGAAGGTCTACATGACACCAGGCCTACTGGCACTTGATAGGATGTGACTTTCTCAGAGGAGGAAAAGGATTTTTGCACAGGAGTTAGCAAGGCTGATCTATAGGCCTTTAAACTAGGTTTGAATGGAAAAGGGATAAAACCAGGCCTGCTGGTGATAAACTATGAGATAATTTATCACCAGCAGTGAGATCCTTCAATTTGCTCCATGCAGTGCTGAGTATAATGAAGCACATTTGAAATGTTTCTACACCAGTGATGATAGCATGAGGAACAAGTAAGAGGAGCTACAAGCTCAGTCCCAGAGCTACGATATCATTAGCATAAGCAAAACCTGGTGGGGAGAGTCCTGTGACTGGTGTGCTACAATGGACAGTTAAAGGTCCTTCAGAAGACATAGGCAGGACAGGTGAGGTGAAAGGGTGGTGCTATATGTAACTGAGCAGATGGACTGTACAGAGCTTGAAGTTGGTGATGACATGATTGAGAGCCTCCAGGTGAAGATTAAGGCACAAGAAAGTTGTGGGGGTCTATTATAGACCACCCAGCCAAGACAATGACACTGTTGAACTATTCTTTAAGAAACTAAGAGATACCTCTAGATCAGCTGCCCTTGTCCTTATAGGGTACTTTAACTTGCCAGACATTAACTGGGAATATCACACAGCAAACAGGTCCAGGAGATTTCTAAAATACCTCAATAATAACATCTTGGTACAGGTACTAAGGAAGCTGACTAGGAAAGGTGTGCTCCTAGATCTGTTGCTTATGAACAGATAAGGTCTCATGGGTGAAGAGGTGATTGGTGGCCATCTTGGTCATAGTGACCATGAAGTAGTGAAGTTTAAAGTCTTTCATGACAGAAGGAAAATATCCATCAAAACTTCAACCCAGGGTATGGGAAGAGCAGACTTCAGGCTGCTCAGGGAGCTAGTTAGTAAGGTCCTCTGGGAAACTTCTTTTGAAGACATCAGGTTCCACCGGTGCTGGTCACTTTTTAAGTACCAGCTCCTAAGAGCACAGGAACAGGCAATTCTAAAATGTCAGCAGTCAAGCAGGCAGGACAGAAGGTCAGCTTGGTTGAGCAGGGATCTTCTTCCGGACAAAGAAACAAGGTCAGATGACAAAGGAGGACTACAGGACTACAGGGATGTTGTTTGTCATTGTAGGGAGAAAATTTTTGTGTTCAGAGCTCAACTACAGTTAGAGCTGGACAGTTCTGTGTGGGACAACAAGAAGGTGGGTTTTTTTAAAAATGTTAAAACAGCAAACAAGGACCAGACATAATATTGGTCCATTATAAGTCTATGGGGCTTGATGGGATTCACACTAGGGTACTCAGAGAGATGGCTGATGTCATTGCAGGACCTTTCTCAACTATTTTTCAACAGTCTTGGGAATCTAGAAAGGTCTCAGTTGACTAGAAGCTGGCAAACATCATTCCAATTTTCAAGAAGGGCAAGAAAGAAGACCCTGGCAAGAAAGAAGACCCGCAGGCCTGTCAGTTTCACTTTCGTGCTTGGTAAGATTATGGAGAAAATTATTTTGGGAGTTATTGAAAAACACCTGAAAGACAATGCAGTCATTGGTCATAGACAACATGGGTTCAGGAAGGGAAGGTCCTGATTAACAAACTTAATTTCCTTTTATGAGAATGTCACCCATCTAGTTGGCCAATGGAAGGCTGTAGATGTAATCATTTCAGATTTCAGTAAAACATTTGATACTGCTTCTCACAATATCCTTCTGGACAAAATGTCCAGCATGCAGCTAGATAAAAACATAATAAGATGGGTGAACAATTGCCTGATGGATTGGGCTCGAAGTGTTATAGCAAATGGGGTTACATCAGGCTAATAACAGCCAATGGCTGGTGGAGTTCCCTGGGGAACTCCATTTTAGGACCAGTTCTTTTCGAAGTTTTCATAAATGACATGGATGTAGTTCTAGAAGGTATTTTGAGTAAGTTTGCAGATTATACAAACTTAAGAGGAGCTGTTGACTCTTTTGAGGGTGGAGAGGCCTTGCAGAAAGATCTAGACAAATTAGAGAGGTGGGAAATTACCAACAATATGAAGTTTAACAAGAACAAGTGCTGGTTTCTGTACCTGGGAAGAGGAAACCCAGTCTGGCTGTATGTACAGACTGGGGGACAAAAGTCTGGAGAGCAGCTCTGCAGAAAGGAATCTGTGGGTTTTGTTCAACACCAAGTTGAATATGAGTAAACTGTGTGCCCTGGCAGTGAGGATCGCCAACTGTATCCTGGGGTGAATCTAGCAATACATTGCTAGCTGTTTGAGAGAAGAGACTGTCCTGTTTTATTCTGGTGCAGCCTCGCTTTGAGTATTGCATGCAGTTTGGGGTACTGCAGTATTAAAAGGACATAAAAGTGTTAGAGAGAGTCCAAAGGAGGTCCACAAAGATGGCAAAGGGTCTAGAGGTCAAGATGTATGAGGATTGGCTGAAGTTACTTGCTTTGTTCATCCTAGAGAGGATGAGTCTGAGGGAAGAGTTCATTGCAGCCTATAGCTTCCTCACAAGGGGGGGGGCAGAGGGGCAGGTGCTGATAACTTCACAGATCACCGAATGGTTGAGGTTGGAAGGGACCTCTGAAGATCATTCAGTCTTCCCTCTCATAACCAGTAATAGGACCCAAGAGAATGGCATGAAGCTGCAACTGGGGAGGTTCAGGCTGAATATCAGGAAAAAGGGTTTTCAAAAAGAGGGTTGGTAGACACTGGAATAGGCTCCCCAGGGAAGTGGTCATGGTACTCAGCCTGACAGAGTTCAGGAAGTGTTTGTATAATGCTCTCAGACATATGGTCTGATTTTTGGTGGTCCTATGTTGACCCAGGAGTCAGAGTTGATGATTCTTGTGGATACCTTTCAACTTGAGATATTCTATGATTCTATGATCAAGTACTTCTGATTTTATTGTACTTGTCTATGCATTTATCTTTCAGTTTTTAATAATTAATTCACTAAAGTTAATTAAGCACATATTAATTAACTATCTGAAATATTTCAAGGGTTTTGAGCCAGAAGTGCATTGGTAGCTGTGGCACATATTTTGAAAACTATCAGCTGTAAAGCTATTATGGTGCTATTGTAACAGACTGTAGAGAAAGACAATAGTTTTAGGAGCATTGCCATGTTTCATTCTCATTATCTAATGTGGATTCAACTGGAAACATTCACCTTATCAACTTGGCTATCTACTTCATATAATATGATCGTTACCTAAGTCAAATTTACACATTTGGGTAGCAATAGAATGCCTTATTTATACACATCCATACATGAGGAGATAAGTTTTAGGAAGAAAAGAATAAACAGAAATCAGAGTATTTTGAGATGAAAAAGCCAGTTGGTGTTTACTAGGAAAACACCAAATAATAATGTGATTAGAGCTTGGAATTCGGTGTAAGGCTCAGCTGTCCTAACACACATAACACTGACAAATATCTGGAATGATTATTGGGTACATTCATGTGTGCCATTTCCTTTTTTAATAACACCAGAAGGAGACTGTAGCATTAATATAGCTATATTGTCCACATGTGATAATGTCAAAAGACAGCCAACAGGCCAAAAGGATCACTGAGTCCTAACTTCAGTCAGCTGTTATAAAACTAATTTGTCTGAATTTTAAAATGTGGTACATATGAATTACTTTTAATGAAGACTGAGTTTGGTACTATCGGGAAATAACATTAATTAAAAAAAAAAAAAAAAAAAAAACTCATTAGCACCAGAAAGAATTGATTCCATTTATTTTCTTTGTGTTTTGCTGGTCCCTGTCATGAAATCATGCAGATGTTTAAACTGATCATGTCATAGACATTAAATTTCTTATGCTGACCTGTCTCTATGGTGAAACACTTAATTTTATCTCACAGTTCTCAGGAATATTTATAGTTCAAGATTTTAGATTTTTAATTATTATTATTTGTTTCTTTAAAACAAACAAAACAAACAAACAAACAAACAAACAAACAAACCGTAAGATTGAAGCATCCTGTCAGACTGCCTTTCTGTTTGTACACTGTTAATCACACTGGCTAAGTGAGAGTTGATTTCCTAAAACTAATAAGGAACTAAACAATAGTATTCTCATTTGTTTGCAAATCTAGTGCATTAAATCTTAATTAATGAATGTGTGTGTAAGTATTTGTGATGGGGTAGCAATTCCAAAAGAATGGAAAAAAAAAAATTGATCTATCTGACATTCTACTTCTCAGAGCAATTTTATTGGTTTTTGGACTTCTGAATGTCTTGCACGGTAATCTTAACATGCTATACTATGGTTTGATACATGTAGCAAATTTTTAAAGTGAATAGTTCAATTTCCTATAGATTTTTGAAAGCTTTAATTAGAACATACCCTTCACTTTTCTATATATATTTATTTTTAAAACAGTAGATGCTCATCTTTTCCCTGTCTTTCTTATTTACCCCCACAAACATTTTAAGATACTGTACTTTTCTTTGATCCTAAGGTTGTCCTGCTAGTTTACTTATTCACTAGCCCTCTAGAGTTAGTGGAAACAACAACAAAAAAGTCTTTAAGAACATACACCAAGGAGATGACATCTGTTGATTTAGATGCATCAAGAATACATTGGATGTGAAACAATTTTCCACTTCTTGGCAGAATGTTCTTCTAGCTATATGGTAAGGTATTCAGAAATGGGATAACTGGGCTTCTGCTAGTGCTTTAGCAGATGTTTAATTATATAAGGGAAAAAATGAACATTAGAAGAAATGACTCGTAGAGCTGTATCCCAGATACCATATAATTTAGTTAACAGCCAGCATATTGAAAAAGTAGAACAAGGAATTTCAAATGTCAAGAAAATCATCCAAATCCCTTTGCCATAGTTACAGTTGTTACTGCAACTCAGAAAGAGAGTTATTTGTCCATTGTGTTGCCTGGAAGAATTACTCAGCAACTCTAAGGAGCGTTGAGAAATAAGAGGTATCACTTAAATAACAGAATGATTCACTGCAACTCTAGATTAAATTTAGGTAGGAGATGGCAGAGTAGGATTCCCATCTTTCACATATGCCTAGGGAAATTCAAGGCCAACTAACTACATGTATGTTATGTACCCCAACTAAAGGGGGCAACTGAAGGTGGATATGACATTTCTTCTTTTCTGTTTAAATTATCACATTCCCTTCCCTTCCCTTCTTTTCAGCTCAAGTAGAGATGGTTAAAATGGTAAATTTATGGATTCTTCCCAGCTAAGTGTAGGCACTTAAATGAGGATCCAATGTTAAGATCCTTGTTGTTGGAGGCTTATCCTAAAGTTAATGGTAAAGTAAGCTGCCTCTTGAGAGCAATTAAGACCTTAGTTTGACCGAAATAACCAGCTGTAAAAGCCCTTCACTCCTCATATTATATCTCTAAAGCTTGTGGGATAAATCTGGAACAAAATATTTAATTTGGACTTTAATGGTTGTGTCACATTGAATGGAACACCTATTTTAAAGGAAGAAAAATAAGCAAGCAGAAATATTTAAAACCAACCATTTTGGGGTAGTTAAACAATCAACAGAATTCCTTCAAAAAATTATTTGACATTGTTATAAGTAGCTTACTATGCATAAGAGCTCCTGTATGTACATTCCTCTTAAAAATGGATTTATGGTGGGCTAAGTTCCTGTTGGCTTGATCCCAAGTGTTTAAATATTTATTCACCTATTACTTAAAACTGATTAAAAAGCAATGGAAGGTTTGCAAGTAAAAATGTGATACTGTTGCAAAAGCAAACCCCTTGGCTTTCAGTGAACTGTCTAATTTCTTTTCACTTTTTTGATAAGGATCTTCAGTTGATCCTTTCAAAAATATATTTTTTTAGAGCTACCAAAAATCTTCCATGTTACATCTGGAATTCTCATTTTCCTTCCTTACAAGTGATTCATTTTCACTCACCCTAGTACCAGTACAAGTCAAAAAAAAACTTGTGTGCTGTCAAAAAAAAATGAACATTTGAACGTTTTCTTGTTCTCTTCCTAACGGTGTGCAATTTAAGCCAGAGCTTGATTCCTGCAGTATATCCAGCTTGTCCCTGGTCCCAGAGACATCTCCCTTGCAATATCATGAGTTTGTTCCCAAGCCTTCTCTTCCCTCAGGTGTTCCCTGGTTCTCCCTAGGTTCTATCATGCTCTCAGCTTTTCTTGTATCACTGACTATTGCTCTTTTGGTTACAATTTGAAATAAAAACAGCAAATGCTGCTATTGTTTGGGGGCCATATGCAGTTTCTTGGGCTTCTCAACATGCTTGTGATTATTGGCACCTAGTTTCTGGTTGACTGAATGAATATCTAATTCCTCACTTCAGTGTTACTGAATTAATTCTACCTTAGCTCACCTATTATTGAGATAGTTCTTCAGAAAATGATTTTATGTATTTATATTTAACAAGACTATTGTGCTACTAGCAGAGAATACTGAGAATTGTTATTTAAAAAAAAAAAAAAAAAAAGAAACAGAAACCATTTCCACACGCTACCACTGAAACAGCTGATATTTATCTTTAAAATCTGAATTTATTGGAGTTCTGTAAGAGAACTCAGAACTCATTGTAGGACAA
The DNA here is from genome assembly GCA_011074415.1 of Stictonetta naevosa. Lineage (NCBI taxonomy): Eukaryota > Metazoa > Chordata > Aves > Anseriformes > Anatidae > Stictonetta > Stictonetta naevosa. The sequence continues at coordinate 142,731,877 of CM021697.1, read as the reverse complement.
AAGATCAATTTTGCCAACCTCACTGACGTTTTTTACTGGGATAAATGTTTAAGTAGTCTCTTGAAACTTCACTAACATTTATTAGTTTTACTATGCAGGTTTAGGCTGAAGTTAATGCCACATTTTGTCAAATTATTTTAAAAACACATTGTGTTTTAGATAATAATAATAAAAAAATAATATTAATCTGGATTATGTTTGAGATTTGATGTCACTGTGCAGCAGAATAATATGGTTATTACTGCTTCATCTTACAAGAGTAGCAATTTCAGTCTACAGAAAATAACTACAGTACTATTAAAAAAAAAAAAAAAAAGGCATTAGGATGATGGAGTGCCTACTTCACATTAAACTGTAAAACCTAGACATCTTGGGAGTGACTTAGACTTCATTCAAATCCAATTTTTAGATTTAGGTGTCTGTGTTGAACCTTTCAGCTCCTGTATATACCATTTGTTGAATGGAATCTCAATGCCATATATCCATGTCTCTGTGATAATCTCTCTCTGTTTTCTAGTTGGTATTATAGGCTCTCTAAAGAAGGAGGAAAATAAGTTTTCAAAACTTTCCACAACATCTTGCAGACATCTTCAGGATTGGTTGTCTTGAACAACTGCTGTCATCTAGAAATTTTCTAAAATTTCTGTTAATCACTTTATATTTTTAGAACATATATGAATATAATGAGCTGAACAGAACCCAGGGAAAGACTCACCTCCGTCCACATTGGAAATAGCTCATCTTGTCCTACTGTTTGATTTCTATCCTTTTCTTTAAAAGCCTTGTGAACATTTAAAGAGCTTGTGTGTCACTTTGTAAAAAGGTTTTGGATAAATGAAGTAAATGTACCTGATCACTTTATTAAAATACTTATTGAATCTCAGATGACTCCTTTCTGAATGAAATTTCTGTTCTTGATGGTTTACAAATGTTAACGAATTAGCTTTTATGGGTTTAGAAAGTTGTTTATTTATTTATTTATTTATTTATTTATTTATTTATTTATTTATTTATTTATTTCCTTCAGTCTTATTGTAATCTAAACTTATATGTAACTTGTCATGGTTTATATAATAATTTATATTTTTTTTTCAATTTGTATATATCTTCCACTTGAAGCTTTTTTATTTTTTATTTTTACTAATTACAACAATATCCCTTATTCAGCTGTTTAGGCTGACTTGTAGCCACCATGACTTTCTCCTTCTTTCAGAATTCCTTTGATTATAAGCACTTATTTATTTTAAATATCTACTACTGACATTTAAAGAAAACCTCCACAGCCTGCATGAATTCATCTTTCCTTTTAAATGCTGCATTTACTTCCTGTTAAATAGCACTCTCATTTTATTTAGTTTCTCTTTCCTAGAGGTTGTTATAGGTAGGATTTTTGGAGTGTGGTGGTAGTGGAGTTTTCTTTGGTTTGTTGTTATTTGTGTGTGTGTTTTGTTGTTGTTGTTTGATAGTTGATTTTCTTGCTTTTGGTTTGTTGGTGTTACATTTTTGTTTTGGTTTGGTTTTTTGGTTGCTGAGAAGATATTGAAGTAGAGTGTATTTTGACTAGAAATATAGAATCATAGAATCTTTTCAGGTATCTCGAAGCAAAATATCAAAGTCAAGAACTGAACATCAAGAACCATACTGAAAAAAATAACTGTGGATTCTGTAATCATTTTAACCAAGAAGTGATCACTGTGAGTGTCTAAAATTTGTTGCCTTATGAACAGATGTTTATTAGTTTTTATACTTGCAGTTGGAGACTCCCATTTCACACTTTTCACAACCTAATCTCAAGTATGACATTTTTTACAAGGTGAATTCTATGACACAGTACCTGTCATAGTAGAAACTTGAGTGGTGTCCTGTGAGATTTTCCACTTATATGTTCTCATAATTTTGTGAAATTATTATTATTATTTTCCTAAAATATATAAATTTGCAGTATTGGGGTATGTATCATATCTGGATTGCATTTGAGACCTACTTTAAACCATATATAGATATGATCTCATTGTTAAATACAATGATACAGCTTAACTTTTGAGTATATGTATTGGTAAGAAAGCATAACCAGATGTAGTGAGTTTGCGTGGCAAGGTTTTGGTAGCAGGGGGCCATAGGGGTGGCTTCTGTGAGAAGGATCGTGAAGCTGCCCCATGTTTGGTAAGGGCCCCACTGCTGACCAGAGTCGAGCCAGTAAGTGATGTTGTTTGCACCTCTGTGAGAGCATATTTCAGACAGGGAAAAAAAAAAAAAATATGTTGTGCCACACAGCAGCTGGGAGAGTGAGGGGAGTGAGGAACAGCCTTGCGGGCACCACTCTCAGTGAAGAAGGAGGGGGAGAGGTTCTCCAGGCAATAGAGCAGAAGTCCCCTGCGGCCTGTGGTGAGGACCATGGTGAAGCAGGCTGTCCTCCTGCAACCCATGGAGTACCATGGTGGAGCAGGGTTCCACACTGCAGTTCGTGGAGGAAACCACGGTGGAGCAGGTGGACCTGCACTGATGGAGACTGTGGCCTGTGGAGGACCCCTGCTGGAGCAGATTCTGTGACGGACCTGTAGCCTGGGGAGAGGAGACCTGGCAGGAGCCTGTGGGGGACCCAGTTTGGAGCAGTTTGCTCCTGAGGGATGGACCC
>CM021697.1:142686792-142700749 GCA_011074415.1 Stictonetta naevosa | reverse complement strand
CAAGGAGCTAGCATTTTTCTTTTCTTTATTAAATATCATATTTAGCACAGGGCATTGATTTTGACTGGTCATAAAAGATTTATGTCTGACAAGAATAGCAGTGGTAGAAATTACAGCAGTTTTAGCCCTGCTCAGCCAATAATGGACACAGGTAATCCTATAAACTTTTTAGAACAAGAAACTGCTACTAAAAAGGATTTTTTTCTCAGCAGCTTCTTGACACAAAATCAACAGCCTTTCAGTAATGCTGTTGTTAATTTAAATTCCTCTCCTCAGAGTTGGAGGAAGTTTTAAAAATAAATTCAGAAAACTAACACTACTTTTTTTTTTTTTTTTTTTTTTTAATTTTACATTGAATATTTAAACAAATTCCTGTTCTTTTCTTGAACTCATAATGTCAAACTATCATCTTTGAAGAACAGATTCTGCTTGCTTGTGGGCATCCTACAGAGTAAATAAAGAGTAAGCACTCTTTATTCTTTCTCTTCATGGTTAAAAAAAAAAAAAAAAAAAAAAAAAAGTCTCTCTTCTTCCACATCAGGGAGAGTTAGCAGCCTAATGTGTGCCTTATCCCTTGGAGGAATAGGCAGTGATGTCTGATACAATGCTCTTAATAATATCCTTTATTTCCCTTAAAAACATTGCCAATAAATTATATGAATGATGGTGCTGGAACATTAGGATGTTCTTGAAAGTGGAAGAATAAAAAGACATTCTCACATGGAGAATTTAACATCATTTGGACTCAAACGTCCATGTGCAAGAAATACATGTAAAGTTTTAACTTCAGGTTTTCAAATATCACAGTCTTCTATAAACTGGGGTCTTAAGTCAAAACTGGACATAAGACAGAGGTTTCTGAGACTTATGAACCCTAATAAAGGTGTTCGTGAAAAGTCTAATACAATTATAATATTTAGCATAAAGCTGACAAACTAATTCTAGTGATATAGGGACATTTCAAAGCCATTCCACATGTGCAAAGGGAATATATCCTCAATAGGGTCTTGCCTAAAGATGCACAAAAATTCTTGGAGGCCAGTATCTATGTGACATATTTATGGAAATGACAATTGCAAAGAATTTTTTTTCACTATATGAAAGAAATCTTGTATTTTCAGAATAAGATTTTCACACACTAAGAAATCAATTTCTTTCAGAAGGGTAATTCATGAATACAATTGTTCCAATCCACCAGAGCCAGAAGCACAACAGCAGAACAACTATTTTGTACCTGAATAGACAGAATAAAATAGGTGTCCTAACATCTTTGTGGTAGTGATGTTGTAGTCTCATGACTGTGTGCAGTTGTCAATTTCACATTATAGTGAATGACTAACATGCATATACTTATAAATGTGCATGTATATATGTGTGTGTATGAGTATGCATGTGTCTGTGCATGTGTGAATTTTGCTTAGGTATCAGTAGCACTGTACTGACAAAGATAATACATTGCTTTTTTAGCACAGTTCTACTGATCTTTTCTTACATATAGAGCCTGTCACTCTACTATCACCTATTTGTCTCCTTTGAACAGTTATTTCTTTAAATTCACCTTATACTATTTTGCCATTATCAAATGTTTCCTTCACAGTGGCATTTAATTACTTGAAAAGAAAAATGCTCTTTATATAATCTTTAATCATGAATATTATTAACTAAAACCAACAACATCCCATGTGTCTTTTGGCATATACAACTCTCCTGAGGAATATAATTCACTCAAGTCAGTAGGCTTGAAATTTACATTTTCAATGCCATCTAAAAGTACATTCATGTCACTGGAGTTCTCTGTTGGTACCTTATATTTCTGAGGAAAACTTTCATCTCCAAATCACTCCTTATGTCCAATGTGATGGACAGTCTTTTTGTGATGGACAGTCTTTTTGTGATGGACAGTCTTTTTGCTCAGTCTTTTTGTGAAGGAAGAATCCTGCTGTTTTCTCTTCAGCAATGATTCTGAACGATGTGGAGGGATAATTCATTATCAGTCATAATGAACTAAAAAAAAAAAAAAAAGTCTGTTGCTCTTAAATTATAGAACTTCCACACTCCCCTTTCAAAAACAAGACAAGACAAAACAAACAAACAAATAAATCTTCTACTTCTGAAACTTCATCTGAATAGATGACTTCATAGGTTAGAAAACCCCATATAGAAAACTGAACTGAGCAGGCATTTCAACAAACAGGTATATTACAGTTTAAGAAAGAGTAGGAAATAAGTTATAAAAATAACACTTCTCCCACAAAGTTATACACCCTGCATAGTGTTTCTACCTAGGATAATCAGTTAGGTGGGATGTCATATCTTGATTTTACTGAACATGATTTTATCATTTACTTAGGGAATATTATATATATGTATATATAAATTACCAGAACCACTGTTAAAGTAATAACATCATGCTTTTTCCTTCTCAGAGTTCCATAGCAATATTATTTGTCCTCAATACAGTGAATCAGCCAGGAAGACAGGACAACTGCCATGGGAATCAGGTCACAGTTAAGATGAGTTTCTCTAAGTTCTAAGTGAGTTGCACTGTAACTTCAATATATGTATATTGTAGAGACAGCTTGCTGTCTGTAGGTAATCTTAACATACTTGCTTACAATCAGTCTATTTAAGGAAGAATTACCATTTGTTTATTGTTGGAGGGTTGTTGTGTTTTTTATTATTTTTTATTATTTTTACTTACCAACTTAAGAGTCATGTTTCCCAGTTCTCTTGACAGTGAGGAGTAAATTATGTCATGGAGAATGAAGCACTTCAAGGAAGCGGAGAAACTCTTCCACCTATATTCAGACAAAAGAACTCATATGTTACCAGTTATAAGTACTTATATGTTGTCTAATGAGCTATTGAGTGAACAGGTGTCCTCTGAGAATGCCAAGGCACATAAGAAAAACTCAATTTTCTCATAAGCATTCATCTATCTAGAGCCTAGTACTTCTGAGTACTATCAGATAACTCGTGTTAGTGGTTCTAAACATGAGCAGAACAGGTTTTCAGGTACTTAAGGGACTTTACTCTTAAACCTTTAGTACATAAAGTAGTTAGAGATGGATATAAGCCAAGCAGGTTAACACTAGATATCAAAGGTATTCAGAGATGCTCAGTGATTTATCTATGTCCTCTTTTTCAGACCTAACTCCAGGTTTGAATACTTCTGAAGCCCTTATTGCAGCACAGTATCCAGAATTTCTCCCTCTTCCACCATACTAACTCACAGTAGCTTGTTTCCAGTAGAAGGGTTATCAGTTTAAAATGTGAGATCCGAAATGACCCAATTGCCACAAACTGAATGAGCTGCAACAGGGAACTGAAATTCTAGTGCTGAGCTCATCAGTTTCTTTTCAACTTCAGGCAAAGTGCTCATCTGAGACTGAAATGAGATACAGATAAAAGTTTCACAACAGGAAGACAAAATTTCAGAATTGTCACAGACAGGAGACACTATCCATTTTTCCATTATTCAGTATAGTACAACAACATTCAGATCATCTAATTACATAAAGTTGTGATGAAATTTCTTCAGAATTACACAAGGGATGGCAAAATGCTCCCTAAGTTTTTCTTCTAAAAAAAAATTGGTTCTGTATGATCACTTTATACAGCTGTGCACCTAGACATAAAATTAAGGCCTTGCTAATTACTATATAATATGTATAAAATGAATTAGTAGGCAATTTAATTCTATTAACGTGTTATTTATATAATGCTAGTTCCCACAACATACTAAATTTTGTACACTCATTGCATATTAATTTCTTTAAGAAATGAAATTTCTTGAGAGTCTGTAGATTGTAGTTTCATAACAAATTATTAATATCTGATATATTCTACTCAAGTTCTAACATACATTCTGTTATTTTAATTGCATATCTAAATTTCAGTATTCAATAAACAATATTCATGTTAAATTTAGAGATTTAAAGTGTGGTAAAAGAGTTTAAATCATTCTTTTGGAAAATAATTATTATTAGACATTTCTATTTGCATGTTTAAATTAATATTTGAATTAATAATATTAAAATCAATATTATTAATATAATTAATAGATAAAAATATTTTTTAAAAAAAGTCAACAGAAAAAGAGAAGTAGATCATATAAAGAAAATTACTTTTATCCAAACACATAATAATTTATTCATTATTTTATTGAAAAATCTTGAAATGCTTATTAAGCATTGGTCTTGAAAGAAGGAAAATAGGCAATTTTACCAACACCTTCAAGGAACTTTTGATTCAACCAATAAAAAGTCATTATCTGCTTAAAACTCATAAAGTTTTGTCTGGTGATTATTGTTAAGTTTGTTTCTATCTTTTGATAGAAAGAAATAGTTATAAAAAAAAAAAAAAAGGTGTAATAAATGTATCACATTTGTATCACCTTTGCTTGTGTTTAACAAGTAGTATGTGGCAGTAGATTAGGAAAGATCAGTCTTTTCTGATAAACTCCCTATAGTAAAACTGGTAGAAAAAGACTTACAAAAAGCCAGTCAAAAATTACCAGTATCTATCACATTGAGAATAAAATGTAAAAAAAAACAGTGAAAGCTGTCAGAAAGAACAAACGATTCTTGATCCATAGTAGTTAAAAGAGTTCTGTAAACAAAGCAGATTTTATTTTCATTTCAAACAGTCCTGTGATCAGACTGAAGTGAGATAGCAGCTGCTTACATAGAGTTAACAAGCCAGATACTTCAAACTCAGTAAAATGCTACTGTACAGTATTGTGTGGCAGTTTGTTTTTAATGAAAGTCAGCTTTCTGGTTACAAACAATTTATGCTATCAGAACTTCCATAACACTTGAAACCCTTATGGTAATAAAGAAAGAAGTGTTAACACTGATGGTAGTGAAACAACAGATTTTAGGTTAAACTAAGTTATTTAAATAGTCTACAAGTTTACTTTGTCTTTGATTCTTCTGTCACCAATATTTTCATATGAGAATACTCATTTTTATTTGGAAGTTTCTAAATATGAATGCTAAATTACTGAAGTTTTGTGTATAAATATATGATGATTTATATAAATTACAATTGCTTTCAGTTGATCATAACTGTTAAGGTTTCCCTTCTGTTACTGAATTATCATACAAGTAAATAAATAAATAATCATCTGCCTTTCTTCTGGCCATAATATTCCATTTGCCCAAGTCATACTAAAGAGATTATAATTAAAGACTGAAATTTGAACTACATAAATATGGGAAATTTCACATTATTGTTCTCCATTTTTAATCATACTATCACTATAAGAAATTTCATTTCCAAACCCATCATGCAAGTCAAACTTAAAGGAATAATTCCAGTTTGGAGAAACCTGCAATCTGGGAAGAGAACTTTTAGCTCTCACAAGCATTTCATCTACCAGCCCACCCTACTATACTGTATCTAAAAGTCACATTTAAGAATAAAAGATCTAACACTAGTCTAACAGAAAGTGAACATTGTCAAAGAAATTTTTCCTATTTCTTCCCTGTGAAATATTTCCTCTTTCTCACCAACTTTTGACAGATTTCCTCCAAAAGGCAATACTAGGGCCTTGGAACACTCAGATACTGAGTATTCATCATTCAGCTACCACTAAGTGTTTCCACTGTATCAATAATGTAACTATTTCAAGCTCTAATTCATGAAAATTGTAATTCAGTACTCTTATCACAGCTTTTTTTTTTTTTTTTTTTTTTTTCTCTGCCTTATACAACTCAATTCATGAAAATCTGTCTCCATCATGACCATTTGTGAGCTGCTGTAATGTAGTCAGATACTAGACCTACAATACCATGGAAGAACTGTGAGGAGATCAAAAATTTGAATAATGTACAACAAATGAGACATTGGTCAACAACTGAACTGAACTGTGGAGAATGCTCATAGAAATGAGGAAGGCAATCCTGTGTATGACTCAAGAATTCTTTTGTAAGTTAAAGGAAGGGATTAGGTAAGCAAGTCTAATTCTAGCATTCACTAATTTTTGGTAACTTAATTTCATAATCCTCACAATATGCTTCAATACAGCATAATGAGTACAGCTTATAAAGTCTTTTTACATTCTATGGTTAGAAGTCACAGGGTTTATTTATTATGAATTATGTCCATTCAAATTTGGTTATTGTTTGTCCAGTTCCCAAGTATCTTCACTGCAAAGGGAATCTTGGAAATCTGTTAATGTTAGGGATTCAGTAGAAATAGCCTGCCTTGGTAAACTCACTGAAACATAACTGTCAAGAACAGCAAAAGCCTTGTAAAATCTCCTGTGATGTAGGCTAGAATAGAGCTATAATAAACTCTGACCCATAAAAAGTCATGTAAACATTATAACATGTTTTTACTAGCCCTTTAAGTGGCAGGAGCAATTGATCTTATACAGCTTGGGTCTTATCAGCTTCCAAGTCTACTTGAGCATCCAGCATCCTACATGGGTGTTAAAGTGCCTCCGGCTTTGGAAGACTGAAATAGGAACAGATATAATGCTATCAGCTGTTTAGTTATTCACTCCAGGAAAATGTTTGATATTTCCAACTTCAAATATCAAAAAATGAAACACCTATGGAAATCAACTGAATGTTCCAGTATTGTTAATAAAAATAAACATATATGCAATCTCAAGCTGTCCCTGTTAAATTGCCACAGCCACCATACTGAAAAGTAAAGGAAAAACAAAACAAACAAAAATAAACAAACAAAATAAACAAACAAAAACAAACAAACAAAAAAATTTAGAGTAACAGTGTCCTTGCCTTAAGGCTCTCTGATCATGACAGCATCCCTAAGGTTCAATGTTCCTATTATTTTTAAGAAAAAATGCTGGAAGCTTTAGTCCTCAGTGGAACGTGAAGTTCACTTCAATACACTTCAATGGGAGTTTTGCCTAAGTAAAAGCTGAAGGATTTAGCTCATTGTTAACTTCATGAACAAACAACATGATTTTCACAGCTTTTGATTTCTGCCAAATAGTTACCCAATAAATTGCTGTGGGAAATCAGCCATATTATTTGCATTTAATAATTTATATAATTGTATAAACCTACTTTTTGCCTTCAAAAAACTTAATGAAGAAATTGTGGCTTTCAGAATGTTATATATGTTTGTGTGTAAATGTGTATTTTGTTGTCACTGTGGCAGCTACTGTTGACCGCAAACATCTCTTAAATACATAGACTTAGTGGTGTAGGTGTATGTGACTCTGATGTTCATTAAGTCTCACTAAAAAAGTTCAAAATCTCTCCCCTCTGTAGGTGGTTGCCATAACATATGCACAAATTTGTTAATTATTAATGTGTACTCTACTTCTTCCATACTGATTAAAGAAAATGAACATGTAAAAGTACTGAGGAGGTAGTGTTCAGAATTTAAAATTGATTTGTAGCTAGCTCATATTTCCAAGAAAAGTTATGACACTGCATCTGAATGCAATGCAATTTTACATGCCAGTGTCTGGACCTGGCTGTGAATATGGAAACTTACATCTATTGTTTAAGTGCTTTTTTTTTTTTTTTTTTTTTTTTTTTTTTTTTTTTTTGGAAGTTTTTCATCCATAAGCCCTTTGGAAGGTAAATACTTTTTTTACTCCATTAGAAATTCTAATGTAGTGAGCTGACAAAAAGTTTTCTGAAAAATAATGAAATTCTTATGCCTTGCTGTAAAAATATATGTTTTTGTTTGTTTGTTTGTTTGTTTGCATGAAAAAGTGTTCTAAATTCTGCTTTTGATTTTTGACAGAAGGACACAGGCAATCTTTTGACCAAGGATTCTGAGAAGCAACTAATGACAGCTGAAAATTTGGATTTTTTTCTGGGATATAATACTTCTTTTTAGTGTGCTTATCTTAAATATCCAACTATAGAAAGAATGGCCTGAACATCAGAAGCGCTGAATGTGCTTCTCTATTCAGAGCCACAGTTGCAGTGACCACCTCAGTGTCGCAGACTGATGTTTTGCAGCTTTTATATTTTCAGTGTCCTATCACTTAAAAGGACTCACAATCCTGAGTTGAGTGGCAAGGGCCCATGAAGGAAAATTGCAAGGACATTTGGACACCTGTGATGGGAATCTGCAGAAAGTAGCTTCCTGAACAGAGAATGACATAACCAAAATTAAATATATTTTAACAAGGAATTCTTTAGAGATGAATGGTTAGGATATTCTACAGATGAAAAATATGGATTTAAATTTCCTCACAAGGAAAGAAAGATCTTGACTATAAGTCTCCCAAATTTAATAAATGGTCGGGTAAATATTACTCTTAGGTAGAAGAAACTAGTACTACTTCTGATCAGTTTTGTAAGAATTAAAATTTGTTCTGAGCCCAATTCCCAAATTAGGAGCAGTAGGCAATTCGTGAAGGAAAATTATCATTTAGAGTATTTTAATGGTCACTGAACTTTCCAGCACTACTGGTATTTCAGTGATTATGTGCATGACCTCCTCCAGTAACATTGTCTATTGAAATTACCCACTGAAAATTTAGGAATGAGGGTGACTGACAGAGAAATGTAAAAAAATCGGAAGAAGGAACATTCATGTAATTTGACTCTCCTGAATCTAACCCCCAGTTCTAAAAGTTATTTTTGCATTTATGAGCTCTGTTATATTTCTGTCAGGTAAGGGATGTGGGGTTCTCTTATTGCCTTATAACAAAAGTGCAGGTCTTCTATACTACTTGCACTTGGGAACTGCAAAATAATTATTGTGCATCCTTTTTTTCAACTCATCCTTTTTAACAACTTATGCAGTATGTGCCAAATCAGACGGCCCAAATAATTTTCTTCTCACAGCAGTGAGTATCCAAATAGTTACTGTTTTCACTCTGTGGAAACTTTAACTGGAGAGGATATAGAAGGGCTAGGGGACTCCTATTCATATTTTAGCTGATCCTGAGAACAAACCTTGGCATTTAAATCCAAACAATATGTTGACAACTTGGCTGGCTGATGTGAAATTTAATTTGTGCAGTTAAGCCTCAAAATCCTGGGGAAAACATGAGATGAACATTAGCCACTAAACTCCAGTTTTACGTTATCCTTCAGAAATGAAATAGCTACCTAGAACACATGGACAAAACTAAGTTACTCTCTGCCCTATAGGCCTGATGTCCCCATATCTGTGCACTATAGCTGAAAACTAGATTTGACCTTTGGATTTTTGCTACTACCCCTTCAAATGTACCATATTTTTAGACATAATGTTTAGAAACAGAATCGAGAAGAAGCAGAGTTCTATACTAGCCTCAACAGTTGTATTCTGAGACTTACCATGTGTTTTTTTTCCACATCAACATCTTCATTATTTTTTTTTTGTAACAACAACAAAAAAAAATATGCTTTAGACTTCCTCAAAATTGTAAAATTGTCATGTGCTTATATTCGTAAAGTTGCCATAAATAAACAGGTAATTTTCCCACAACAAATCCTTGCAAAATGAAATAAAACATCCTTTCAAGCAAGTAGCTCCCAAGAGGTATTCAAAATGTCAAGCAAATTTGAAGTAATTAGAACTTTACTTCTAAACAAGGGCCTAACATACAACCACAGAGAAATCAACACCAAAGGGAAGAATGTAATTCCATCATTATTTACCAACAGATGTCTATGCCAGCACTTTCAAAAAGATCAGTTGTTTGTTCCTTTGTGTTAGCTTAGTAAAACTCTTCTGCATGCCCTCAGCTCCAGAACATGAAAATTTGTAGAGCCAAAACACATTTTTTTTTGGTGTCAACACACTTCACATTTCCCACTGAGTAAAAGTATGGTAACTTTCTACTTAAAGATTCTGAATTCCTGTGTGGGTGAGCTGAAAAGTTAGTTCATCATATAAGAAATAAACTTACTGTGGAAACTGACGATTTTTTTTTATTATTATTATCTGCCTTCATATTCAGTTAACAGTAATTACCACCAGATGATTAATTTGAATCAGTATTCCTGTTTTTTGAAAAAGTCTGTCATTTCCTAAATGTGTTAGCTGCATAGATATTTTATTCTTACACTTGAATAAAGAGATTTACCTAAATGCCCTGAAAAATTGTAACAAAAACAACATGATGTCTGAGCACTGGTTTCTATTACAAAATCAGTTCACTTGCCACAAGGAAAACAGAATGGTGGAGATGGAACAGCAAGGTTATTGGCATTGTGACTAGATGGTATTGCCAGGACATCAAACAGTATCAGGCTATTCCAGCTAAGAATAGAAAATTGGAAATGTTATGTGACAATATAGAGCTTTGTTTCCCAACCACACCGAATCACAGCATCCTATCTAATTTCAACCAGACTACTACCCAATAGCTAATCAGTATGTTCAAAATAATATTCATACATTATAGAAATATCACACTGTTTCAGGCTTCATTTCACAAATTAAACTACTCAGAATCATAGATCTAGAATCATGAGTATCTAGTTTATTATTCAGACACATCATATTTATATTGTTTCCATTTTCCTCTCTATGTACTCTTCCTCTAACCTATACTTGTAGAACAGAAGACACCACTACCCTAATCCTTTATGCTCCATTTAAAATTTAACTTATAGGAATTGCACTTCTGCAAAATTTGCCAAACTCCTTGGACATTCAGAAATGCCTTAAGGACAAAACATAGTATTCAGAATTATCCCTTCCACTGGATTTTCTCAATTTTCTGTTAAAGCGAGTAAGAGTCTTCTTCAAGAACTCAGAATTTTTGTTATTACTTCTGGAATCATCCTGGCCTTGATCGTCTTGCTTCTGCAGTATAAATATATTGTAAGAATTTATTTATATTAAAGATATTTGCAGTAATACAAACTGCAATATGTCCATAGGGCTTTCTTAACACAGATTGGTCCTACACATTTTGAGTCATATTAGTATCTTTAATATTGATGTGTGATTATCAGAATCATTTAGAGATTTCAACTAGTTATATTAAATTTCATTTTTAATCCTCATAAAATATAATTAGTAATCTTTAGAAAGGTGTTGCCAGGGTCTTTGTGTAATAACTTGAAGAAGAAGAAGAGGAAGAAGAAAAAGAATAAGAAGGAGAACAAGGAGAACAAGAAGAACAAGAACAAAAACAAGAACAACAAGAACAAAAAAACAGAGATTGCTTGAATTCAATAAAATTCAGTCTAACAAGATAAATAAGACTTTCCTGATTTGACTATTGAGGTGAGTCAGCAGAAATACTGTTTCATTTCTGGGAACGGTCCCAGCACTTGATAACTTCTCATAGATATGTTAGTCAGTGGTTAACTATAGCATGCTCATTGCTGAAGCATTTATGAAGAGAATTTATTTTTGCCTCTTACTACAGTTATACTTCTTTCCAATATATTTCTAAGTAATAAAAGTCCTCAGGCAAGCCACTTGATCTGGGTTCCTACTAACTTTCACCTGTCCCTAGGCAGGTGAAAAATCTACATTACTTTTAATGAGAGTTATGCTTTTTCAGGTAGAGAAGTGTACTTTCCTTTAGGGCATGCGTCAATTACCATATATGGCAAATAACAATAGAGTAACAGATGCCTTGTAGGCAAATAAACTGCCTACATTCTTTATTACAAAAAAGGTAACTGTGATGGTCTCATTGAATATCACTTTGCCCTTTGATTGCATTACTATATTGAAATTTTCATTTGAAAACATCTCATATTATCTGTTTTTATGATTTTTTTTCTCACAGATACCCTCAATAACTATCCATAAAAGAGATGCTCTTTAGTGTCTCATTTTTGTTTGATGTTTTAAATTCCGCTCTTCCCTTTTAGGTTATTACTAACAAACACACACACACACACAAAAATAGCACACCATCTTGTGGCAGAGATATTTTGAGCTACGTCAAACTAATTTATATGGCAACCAAGACACAATATGGTCAGTGTTAAACAGTTCAAACTTATGCCACACTTCAAAAAGAACAGAGGGAACTTCTTTTTTTAATATAACTTTGGTGTTTATTTATTTTTTTTTGTGGTGTTTTTTTGTTTGTTTTGTTTTTATGAATAATATGAATAGATTCTTTACATTTGCCCATTTGTACTCACTTGTTTATGAAAACACTTTCCATTTAGTTGTGTTAGGTAGAACTTGTGTTGTGTGCATTGTAAATATGTATTTATAAGATTAATCAAATGTTGTTTATGTCATTGATTTGCCTTTATGAAAACAAGTACTGTATGTAAATGTGTATATAAAATATACTGTACTAATATCAGTACACTGCATTGTCAAACTAACTTCTTACCTAAGAATGGAATATATATGTGCACACATATAGCTACATCTATGTACACTTATATGTTTACACACCTGTCTATTCAGTTTAAGTATATGTGCATATGTAGATACACACATGCACATTATTCGGAAACTAAATTCTTATATTTTATAAGACAATAATATTCTTCACCCTTTTCATTAATTCTGCAATAACACACAGTGGCTGTGTGTAGCCTGAAAAGGTTCCACATAGAGTAACATTTGAAAATAATTTACATTAAATTTCTGTTTGAATATACTTTCACCTCAGGCTAGCTGAAGCATAAAAAATAGGTCATTTGAACTATGAGACATTTCTGTAATAAACAGAGCAAAGAAATACAGAGCTATTACTCATTTCTAATATACCAATTAAGTTGCCTTTCATACAGACCACACCACAATGCGTAAATAAATGAGATTGCTAACTTCATTTTAAATTTGATTTTAGTACTAATTTTCCTCACAATACAGTTGACCAAATTCCATAGCTTTCTTAGGAACAGGTCTTTTAGAATTTGAGAACAGTTATTTAAATTAGCAAGATTATTGGCCTCAGGCAGGCTAAAAATATTAAGGGTGTTTAATTAATGATCAATCTTTTTTTTTTTTTTTTTTTTTCCAATTAATTCAGTTTTACATAATTGTTGAGTCTGGTACAATGCAAAGTCCTCAGGTTCCTGAATACCTTTCACTTCATGTGAAGCACAAGAAGCTGAGAATGCGTAACACATGGCAGCATATTTCAGCTGAAATGAAACTGTTATGATTCAAACTTAAATATATATGTTTCAATTACATGCCTAATGACCCATTATCTGTTTTCATTCTAAACATTAAAAGTGTGAAGCTGAATTACAGCTTTTAAAGACAGCTAAATAAAAGAGAATGAGTTCCTGTTCCTGCTGTCTTGTTACAATACTGCACACATTGACACAGACTATTCACAGTTGTGTTTTTTTGTTGTTGTCGTTGTTTTTTGTTTTTTTTTGTTTGTTTGTTTGTTTGTTTTGTTTTGTTTTGTTTTTTTAACTATTCCTGCATGTGCATAAATTTGATTTTTGTATTTTTCTATTGGATACTACTGAGCTCTCCAGCTAGCTGAAAGGGATCTGTACAGGTGCCTTCCATCATCTTATCAAAAAAGCCAGACTAAAATGTAACATATTATCTTAAATGCCAGCTTTCTGCATATATGTGTTGCCTTCAAGGGACAGACTAAATATACATACCATTCTCTTTAAAGCTGCAGGCACCTGCAGAGTAAAACAGTTCCTCCTCAGTGATTACGGTTGTTGTTGTTGCCCGAAATGTCCTTTCTGGTACTCTTCTCTATCTGTCAAAATATCTGCTGCAATATTGTTTTGTTTAATAACATTACACTTGGCATGCAATAAAACTAGTATAGGTAATCTCTTTTTATCTGGTACATTATTCCCAAAGAGCTGTACTCATTAGGGATTCATATTTATACTGCTGTAACACTTTAATGCAATGGCTCTTACAGTCTAAGATATTTATTTATTGGGAATACTGGAAAACTATCTGGAATGAGCTGCTTGAAGACTTCTGATGCTAAGAACTGTATAATATGCTTACCTTCAGATGAAATCTAAACTTTTCACATCAACTTTTTTGTAATGCTTGGACTCTTCTCTTCTCTTCTCTTCTCTTCTCTTCTCTTCTCTTCTCTTCT
>CM021697.1:142659638-142686782 GCA_011074415.1 Stictonetta naevosa | reverse complement strand
TCTCTTCTCTTCTCTTCTCTTCTCTTCTCTTCTCTTCTCTTCTCTTCCCTTCCCTTCTCTTCTCTTCTCTCCTCTTCTCTTTTTTTTTCTTTTTAATAAAATGGAGGTTAGATTTGCAATAAAGGTTTTAAATGTTGTGATATATATCTTTTCTAAAGAACAGACATTCTGCAAAGATCTGAAGATATTTGAGAGCTTAATTTACTTCCCATTTAGTTCAATGAATGAAATACCATTAATTTCAGAGTTCCAGAATCAAACCCCAGATAAACAGTCTTTTAATGCAAATGCCTGTTACTTATAAACCCTGTATTTAGTTTTTACTTTGAAAGAACAGTAAGCCAGTTTACTCAGTACTGACAGTGTTTTGTCTTTAAAATCTTTTACAAACAGCTCACTTGCAAACTGAGCTGACAGGAACAATGTACCTCTTTTCTCTTTGCCCCCAGACTTAACTTCATTTGGTCAATGGAGCTCACAGCTAAATGGTCACTGCATGACTTATCTGTATACTCTCTTGCACCATGATATTTAATCTCTCTGACAGTCATTTTTCATTATAAGATAACTATGATGTCCCACTGTCAAAGTCACAAGTGTCACTTTCACCTCCTCATCACTGCAGGTATCTGTCTCCGACAGGAGACTATCTGCTACAGGATGAATAAGTTATAGTCATAACATGCTACAGCATGATTCCAGTTTATGGAAGTGAGGTAAAGAACTTCATTCATATTCAGCCTCAAAAATATTGCTAGTATTTTTGTAACACTGTTCACAGTCATCAGTCTACTCTTTCTAGAGTGCAACCTGTATTCTTCCTAATTCCCTTTTTTCATTCTCTTTTCCTACCATCTCCATTTTCTTCTTGACTTAAAATAGCAGCATAACTGCTGCATTGTAAGGGGATAAAAGTGTGTCAGGACTCATTATTAGTATGTACTCTCTTCTGAATGCTCCATCTGATTTAGATGTTTATTTTAAGTTTACTACTTTCATTTACAGTCTGCTAACAAATATTTGTGTGTGATGCTGAACTGCAATCAAAATGCTTAATTTTGGCTTGTAATCACTGTCAGAAACTAATTTAACAACCACTTACCAGTCTATATTTTTAATACTTAAAGACTCAAGCCTAACCTCTTCAGTTCTCTTGTCTGATGCTATCAATTGTTCTTCTACATTTTCCTAGATGTACTATCACCAGATACTTTCTTTTAGTTTTGAATGGACACTTAACTGAGAATAATCAGCCCAATAATTATCACCCAAATAAAAGAACTATGTCTATTGAATACTTGTGAATTAATTTTCAATGATGAAAAATCTAAAATTTTAAGATTTTCCTTTCAATCTGCTTTGAGTTAAAACCTGGAAAGCATGAAATGTAAAGCCATTAAATGCATACTGCTCTTATTCACTTAAGAACGACCCATAGAAAAGGGCATTTGGCTGGTGTGTGGGCAACAGGTCCTCCTCGTTCCATATAATTCAAACCAGAGAGCTGAACAAGGATCCTTTGTATCTCAGATGAGATCTCATCTCTTGGCTGTTGAAGGGAGATCTCCTAATTCATCTTGTCAGAACCATTTCACCATGTGACTCCCTTGACATGCCTACCTGATGGCCATGCAGTGTTCACGTGGGATGTTACTATAATATCTAAACTGTGGTTTAAATCAACTACCAAACCTGGGAAGAAGTATCTATGATTTACCAGGCAAACTCTCTCTGATGTTTTATACTGGAGTATGTAGGTGTTATTTTCACTTACACCAAAATATACATTCTTGTCAAAACAGATAGCTTCCCATGAAAATGTTCATATCATTGGTTTGGGCATTTTTGCTTGCTTTTTGTTTATTTGTTTTTTAACTGAATCAAAAATAAATAAATGCATACCTGGCCATTAAGTGTGCAATCTGTTTTAATAATAGGTGCTAATCTTACCACTGCATGCTATTAGGGAAACCTAATCACAAGTACCAGACCATCATTTATATGACTCATTATACATCTTTGCATTGGAAACGTTAGTCTCAATTATCTGGTATACTGACACTCAAGTTCTGAATATCATACAGTAATAAACCAAAGCTTACAACTGTAGAGTCAATTCTATCATTCCTTTTTGTCCTGAAATGTTTAAACCTACGTGTTCCTTTTGTTCCAGCAGTACAGGCTGCATTTTTGGTACAGCTGATGCCTCCAATGACCCTGTGAGCCAGGTGTAAGTAGCCATGATTTGTTACACTTGGCCTCTGAGTAATGGTGATTTTTTTTGAATGTCTAAAAAAAATTTCATTGTCATATTCTAATCATGTTCATATGGGAGAGGAAAAGCTATACATATTAAAAATTTAAAAATTGAATAAAAGAGCAGCCCTGCAGATAAGAACATGGAGTTTCTGGTAGATGAAAGGCTCAACATAAGTCCATGCTTGCAGCTGAGAAGGCCAACTGCATCCTGGGCTGCAACAAAAGAAGAGTGACCAGCAGGTCAATGGAGGTGATTTCCTCCCTCTGCTCTGCCCTTGTGAGGCCCCACTTGCATCCAGGTCTAGGGCTCCCAGCACAAGAAGAATGTAAATCTGTTAGAGAGGGTCCAAAGGAGAGCCCTGAAGATGATCAGGGGGCTAGAGCACCTCTCCTATGAAGAAAGGCTATGAGAGCTGAGGATGTCAGGGTGGAGAAGAGAAGGCTCTGGGGAGACCTTATTGCAGCTTTTTAGTACTTAAAGGAGTCTTATAAAAAGGATGGAGAGGGACTCTTTATTTGCATAGATAATCATAGGACAAGGAGGAATGGTCTTAAACAAAAAGAGGATAGATTTAGAACATTAGGAAGAAATTCCTTACTGTGAGGCACTGGAACAGGTTTCCCAGAGAAGTTTTGGATGCCCTGTCCCTGGAGGTGTTTAAGGCCAGGCTGGATGGGGCCTTGGCCAACCGGATCTAGTGGGTGGCATCCGTGCCTATGGCAGGGGTTTAGAGCTAGATGGTTTTTAAGATCCCTTCCAACCTGAGCCATTCAATGATCCATTCTATGATTCTATGATTCTATGACTTTGCAAACTGTCTTGAACTGGTGTTTTGAAAACAAGCTTTGCTCCTGATTTCACATGAATATGTGCATGAATTTTATGACAGAAGGGAACACATAGTGCAAGTGTAAAAGTACTTCTAAAGGTATATACTCTAATTATGTATTCCTTACATCTATTCTTTGGTGACAAATAAAAATTGGTTATTAGTAATGATTAGTCAGACAGTGTTAAACAAGTAACTTGCTACAGCTCCTCCATCACCAGATGACCTAAAAAAAGTTTTATTCCATTAATATTTTATTCCTTCTGTTTGATAACAGTATAGGGAATTAAGATTTATTTTTTTTTAATCACTGGAAATTAATAATAATAATTCAACTTTCAACATCAGATAATGGTTCACCGATAAAATTAAGCTCAGCCCTGAAGAGCTGAGTTGAGATTCTTCATCTTTCATAGACACTCAGTGAATATATTAAAAAAAAAAAAAGAGGAAAAAGAAATCTGTTACCTTAATTTAGGTACCCAGCTTTCCCTGTTACATTTGATTGGCCAGTAAAGCAACCTCAGCTTCCCTGTAAAGACAATGGAGAGAGGTCAAGTCATTTTGAAGCTAATAAGCCAGTAAAAATCCTACCTGTTTGTACTGAAATACATATATGAGATCTTTAGTATTTCTAAGGATCACATCTCTCACTGATAAATGTGCAAGTGAAGAACCTTGTCAGGACAGCTTCACTAAACTTTTGATTAGATATTTGCATTTAGCACAATGTATCCGGGAGAAATTTACCTGGGTTTTGTCATTTCCAGTTTGTCACACTACAGTAACTTGAAGTCTTGACAAAATAGACAGCTCCCTGCAGAAGGTATCATTGGATATGGCATGCCAAGGTACTGTCTTGGTTTAGGCTAGGATAGATTTAATTTCCTTCCTAGTAGCTGGTAGGGTGCTGTGTTTTGGATTTAGGATGAGAATAATGTTGATACCATGCTGATGTTTTGTTGCAGAGCAATGCTTACACTAAGCCAAGGACTTTTCAGCTTCTCACTCTATTCTGCCAGTGGGCAGGCTAGGAGTACAACAGGAGCTGGGAGAGGACAGAACCAGGACAGCTGACCTAAACTAGCCAAAGGGATGTTCCATACCATATGACATCATACAGAACAATTAATATGGTGTAGCTGGCCGGGGTTGGGGGTCTGGGCTGCTCCTGGAATAGGCCAGGCATCGGTCAGCAGGTGGTGAACAATTGCATTGTACATCACTTGTTTTGTACACATTTTGAATACTATTGTTGTAGTTATTATTATTATTAATATTAATATACATTAATATTAATATTATTTAAATATTAATATAAATATTAATATGAATATTAATTGATAATAAGAATAAGAATAATAAACTCTTTTTATCTCAACCCACAGACTTTCACTTTTTTTCCGATTCTCTCCCCCATCCCACAGGAGTTGGGGGAAGAGGGAGAGTGAGTAGACAACTGTGTAGTAGCTTACAGTAGTAGCTGTGTATCTGTGTAGTAGCTCTGCAGCTTAGCTGCTGTCCGGGTTAAACCACAACAGGTACCTAATCCAATACTGGAGAGGGAGTCTATGGAGTTTTTATGAGGACTTTTGGTTTGTAGTTTTTTGTTTGTTTATTTCCCCTACAAAATCTCCAGACAGCTGTATGGACTGGGGTCTTAGGAACTTGAGAACTGTGTTTCGACTTAGATGGAAAGAAGAGTTAAATCTTCTAGATGGATGATACCCTTAAATTTTCACCAAGGGGCTCATCAATACAAGATCCTCATGCAGGTAAAAAAAAAAAAAAAAAAAAAAAAAAAAAAGCATATCTTCCTAGGGACATTGTAAAAGTTCTTGCAAGACAAATCAATGAGAACTCAGTAACTACTAAATCTCTGACTTGAGAAGTATCTGTGCAGAATAGTGTTGGAAGCCTGGGGACTATTAAAAATCATTGAGTGTTTAGTCTGTTCTATTACTCACCTCTAAGCATCCACTTTTGGAGAACTAATGCTTCAGTGTTTTGTTATCCTTATAATACAGTATACTAATTCCCCCCCTTTTTTTTTTTTTTTCAGAGTAGTTTCCCTACATACTAAACAATCTTACTCTACTAATACTTCTTTAGCAAAGACAATAATAATCATGCATTAAACTTCTTTATTGTTCTCACTGCAACTGCAGTAGCTGTAGTCCTTGGGCACACTAGACTAGTCTTTTATGCTTTTCCATAAAAGTAGTAGTTTAGCAGCATGCTGTTATCCTCTTCTTACATTTAAAAAATCATGTTCTGTACTCTTATTTCTGAGCTTCTCTTTCTCAGAAAAGCTAGAAACCCTGTTCATGAGTACAGAGATACTCTGTTTACATGTTCTATCCATAGAAAAGCAGGAAATACTGGTTTTGAAAACAAGAATCAAAAATTAAAGGAAAAAAATTGAAGCAGACAACTCTGAGTCCATCTATGAAACTTATCCCTTCATTTTCCTGCAGTCTCTTTTGCTTTCCTAAAATTTACCTAAAGATTTTTAGATAAAAATGAGATTTCTATTTACAGGACTAGCTGAAGCAATTTAAATAAGTGAGGCTTAAAATAAACGTGAGATTTCTTATATCTCACTGCAACACATGTTAAAATGTATCCTTTAAAGAGTGAGAGATGGAAGAGCTTGCTTTAAAATTAATCCAAAATGAAAGAATTTATTTGATAGGTGTGGATTTTAAAGGTTGAAGGTCTCAGTCTGCATCACTTACTCCTGACCTCTGAGTATGGAGTAACAATGATATACTCATTTTTTCTTAGTTTCCTCATCTTACCAAAAAATCTTCTAAATTCTGCCCCAATTACTGGTAGGCATGAGGTCATCACAGACCAAGGTCTTTCTAAATAATTCCACCTTCTTTGCAGTACGAAACTTCTAAATAACAGGAACACTAGATCTCTTAGAAGACATTTTACTTTATCTATTTGTTAATATACACTCAGTGTTTTCTAAGTATATTAGAGGAATCATTCTTTCGGCACAACATGTTCTTTCTGCTCTGATGGGAAAGCTGTTTTCAAATTGACAAAAACTCTGCCCTACATATACAACAACTGGAAGTAACTGCTGCCACTTATGTTACTGAAGCAACTAACCAGTACATATGCAATGTCACTTTTCTACAAATGGCTGGTTATCAATCCTTACAATGTATTTATTTACATTCCTGTGTTTAACCTATGAGTGACTAATTGATTCAAATGAATCAGAATTTCAAATTTATCTGATGTTGGCACAGTAGTTTATAGGTAAGTCTCTCTTTATCGTACCATTATATGCTTGGTTCTGAGAAACAGTGCAAAAATATTTGTGATTCTCCAAAAACAGCTACAAGGAGTGTGTAGGAGTGCTAATTGCATAACATGAAGGGAAAAATTACGTAAATTCATGGAGTACTATTTTGCATGGTACACGCTTTGAAGTCAATCCAGATAAACAAACATGAACAAGTCCAGCAATTTCTGGCATAGTGTCAGAAGCCTGTTTCTCACATAAAGAGCAGTCCATGTCTCAGGACTGGCTGAGGATGCTAATATTAAGATTCTTCTTACAGTTTGTTGCCGGCTGTGAGGGGTGGTTTCACTACAAAGTAATACATTTATATTCACTTAGCACTTCACTGTGACACCTAAAGCCCAATATTGTTGAACATGGAAGGTAAAAATGAGAGATCTGCAAAGATCTGTTTGGGTTTCTACAAGTTCTTCTGTTTGGTCACTCTTAAAGTTGACTTAAAGTCAGTGTTTTTCTGGTGTTAAGGCAGAGTTTGAAGGTGTTTTCCTAAAAAACAAATTACTATTTTCAGAAATAAAAGAGTTAAAAAAAAATTTTTTTTTTTAAAAAAAAACAATTTTAAAAAAAAAAATCTGAAGTCTGGTAGTGGAGTGTCAGAAGCCTGTTTCTAAACAGTGTATGCATTACATTGCACATAACAAATAAAAAACAAACAAACAAACAAACAAAAAGTCCTGCCCAGGATGTTACACAGTGTAGGATCAGGCTAGCTGACACATTGTAATACAGGAGGAATAGGCTGAACATTCTCAGTTTGGGGGGAAAAATCTTGAAATTAGTAAGAAGGTTTATCTTAATCCAACAATGTTTCCATCATTTTTTGTTCATGGTTTACTATTGTTGAGGATATAATGTTTATCAACCAGAGTTTCTTGTAAAGCCATGTGCTCATTCAAAGTTATAAATACTGATTCAGTGTTTTGCTATACTGGTTTCAGTGTCTCTATTTGATTTAAAAGCTCTGTGGCATGCATAGCATTCAGTGTCTCTATTTGATTGAAAAGCTCTGTGGCATGCATAGCATGAAATGCATTAAAAAAAAAAAAAAAAAAAAAAAAAGCATGAAATGATACAAAGCTCTCACAATGAATACCCTAATATTTTGCACATTCTCTTTCTTATCAGTGGAAACTCAGCCTGGGTACCCCTGCTAAAAATTAACACAGCAATGTCATATTGAGTCATGCTAATGTAACCATATGATTCCATTTATGGAGGTGATATGAAACGGCAAGATTTCACATTACTTATAATCTCAGTGCTGTGAAAGCACTTAATTTGGACATTCTTGTACAGTTAATATTTGTAGCTGGTCTGTTTCTCTTTTATATTTACTGCAGTAATGACCCCTCTTGGAAATAACTTTAGATTTGGTGAAGGTGGAAGTAAGTAACAAGATGTTGACCTAGTCATCCATTTGAGTCAAAACACAAAGACAGGAAAATGCTCTGCTAATGAAAACATTATCGATAGCTAAAGATTATTTTAGCTAAGGTGGCTAATATCCTGAAATGTTTATATAATATCATAATTTACTTCATTATATAGACTATTCTTTCTTCTGATCAGCTGATAGAGTTACAATAAAAATGGATGGCATTTCACTCGTCTGTTTAAATGTCTGTATTTGTTTTGTCTTTTGAATGTAGATCTATAAAAACATATACCATTGAGAGTTCATTTAGGCTCATCAATTATATAAAAACATGAAAATATTACCTACACCTAGCATGATGATTTTTACATAGATATACAAAACTAATTGCATAAAACAAAAGATATTTCATCATAGCACAGATTCTGTGCAAGAGAGAAGGTACTTTGAGAATATTACTATCTAAATCTGCTAACTTTCCTCATGCTCTTTTCCTTATGAGATTTTGATCTTGAATATGGATAACTCACACACCTCAATATTACAGTTGTAATGCTTTCTTTAAGACAGGTGTTCATAGGGATACTAGGAGCCTTACTGTGATGTTATCTCTAAAATCTTCAGCAACTTCAAAAGATTTCAAAAAGGCTTTTAAAGACTTATGAATAGAACTTATTCCTACTGATACTAAAATAAATAATTAGTCATCAGGCTTATACTATCACAGTAGTTGCCAACCCTGTAATTTTTTTAGGACCCCAAGAATAAATTTTACTGATCCAAGAAATGGTATAACATTCATACGTTACTAAGCATCAAATGCAGGTCTGCAAAAACTATATTATTATTATTATTAAAAAATATTTCTCCTCAGATATCCCATAGAATGCAGTTACCCATTTCAGGAAGAAGAAAAAATAAATAACAAAATTTTAAAAAGAATTAAAATTCTGGCTAAAGACATGTTAGGCCCTTGAGAGCAATGAGGACCTTCCTGTCCTTCCCAGCTCCCATGGGGTCTATTCCTCTGCCCATTAAGCCAAGACCCCATTTCAGCCCAACCAGGGGTCATCAGTCCCTGCCACAGCAATGTCATAGCAGTGTTGGTTTTTGGTTCCATTTCCATCCATTCCTGACAGGGCATGGCAGCCCAGGCTTGAAACTCACTAAAAAAATATGAGGGCCCTTTTACTGAGCCCTGGCTTTGCACACCATGCTCAGGTCCTGAAGGATGGTGCTTGTCAGGAGGGTTATGGCAGTCTTTGCCTGCCCTTGCACTCAGCTCACCAGCCCAAGAGCACAGCTGGATCTCATTGCTGCCTGATGAAATGTGATGATGAATTTTGATGGAAGTGGCATGTTTCTTTTGTATGTAATCTCTACTGTGTTTCACATGTAGTTTGTACATTGAGCAGCTTTTTTTTTCAGTGAGAATTTTAGACAGTGAAGAATGAATTCCTTTCTATGAGTTGCACATTCCTCTCATTAAAAAACTATAAAGTGTTTCTAAAACAAGTCTACATAATGAAATGCAAGATTAAACTAAACTAAACTAAACTAAATTAAACTAAACTAAAATAAAATAAAATAAAATAAATCAGTGCAACAAACTATGAGATTCCTCACTTACTCTTTGTCCAAAAATTTGTTGCTAGCTTCTGCCATGCAGCTGAGCTGGCACAAGAACTGACAAAATATATCTGTCCATATAATTGAAACAAAAATGCACTATGACTTCATTTGCAAGCAAGGGTGATGAAAAAGGAAACATTGAAACACAATAAAGTAATTAAACTACAACAAAAACAAAAACTGGTTCTGCCAGAGAAATCTATCTTTTGCCAAAATAATCAGGCATGCCACATTATGGTGATCATTAATAGCAGTCTACCAAATAATCAAAATATATATATTTTTAGTAAACAACAGATTAGAGTAGGGCTTGGTGGTGTGGTGTTTATTTTGTTTGTTTGTTTGTCTGTGGCTTTTTTAAAATTTTTTAAATCTTAAACTTTAACAAAATTTAAAAATAAAGAGCAAGTTGATTTCGCATACACTTTTAACATGAAAGCATATATAAAGGTTGCATCACTTCTGTAGTTGCTATCTTGCAGTGGATTTTTCTATCACATGTCCAGAGAATTATATATGGTCAGCTTCATCCATTCGGGAAGAGACAGAAGATTTCTGCTTTTATCAGCATATTAGTGTACTTAGGTACTGGGTCTGGCTGGGATGTTAACTTTCCCTGCAGCAGCTGTGCTCTGCACTTGTAGCTAGAACAGCACTGGTATCACACTGGTGTTGTGTCTGCTGCTGAGCAGTGCTGGCACAGCATCAGGACTTTCTCTAAGCATCCTAGGGGTGGGCAAAAAAAGTGAGAAAGAAACATCACCAGGGCAGCTGACCTAAACCAACCAAAGGGATATTCCATACCATATGATGTCACACTCAGCAATAAAAGGTGGAAAAATTACAAAGAGGGGAGGTGTGGGCTCTCATTGTGAAAACGTCTGTCCTCCTCCCGAACACCAGGTACGTATGTTGAGGCCCTGCTTCAAGGACATGGTCAAGCATAGCTCATTTGTTGGAAGTAGAGAGTAATTTTTTTCCTCTGCACTTCCACATAGCCTTTAAGCTTATTGTTGTCGTTGTTGTTATTTCCCCTCCCTTTTCCCCTTTCACTTTTTTCCCTTTAGTTAAATTGTTTAATTAATAATAATCTTTCCTTAATAATTATTTTTCCCCTTTAATTAAATTATCCTTATCTCAACCTGTGAGTTGTTTTTTCCTTTACTTTCTCCCCTCCTCATCTGAGGAGGGGGAGTGAGAGAGTGGTTGTGGTGTTCAGCTGCTTAGCACTGTAAAACCACCACAACTTAACACCATAGTCATGCATGCTGGCAACACCTTTTTCAACCACAAAGATCACCTTAGTTCCACCAGAATGAAAGCCAAAAAAAAAAAAAAAAAAAAAAAAGAAAAAAAAAAAGAGATAGTGACATTCAGTCAATGATTTAAAAGAATGTTTGGGAAGGTAAGAGGGCAGCAGACCCTTCCTTTTGTGCCGTGTATGATGTGATGTAGCTGTGGTTGTGTGGTGCTATATTTATCTCACAGATGAGTCTGGCTTTAGGGTTGATTTCATGGTCAGAAACAGAGTCCACAGGAACATGAAGGGCCAAGGTCAAGATCATGCATGAAAAATCTGTAATAACAAATCAAAAACATGCTCCTGAGACTGGTAGGACTAACAAAATAACTACTTTTCCATTCTGCTAGATATCCAAATTTATACATCTTAGTCTCTATGAGAAAGAATTGGGAAATAATTTATACTTTTGTCCTGAGTTTTAAGGGATATACATCTTACAGTCTTGCTATTCCTACTTCTTTCTCCTGTTTATCATCATGAATATTGGAATATGTCCAAATAAACCAGTGAATAACTTCAGTATACTTTATTGTCTGAAAACTAATTCTGATTTCAAGGTGAAAACAAAAGCAGTGGATGAAGTTATTATTTCCATCTCAATTCAGGTATTTGTATGCCTGGAGCAAGGTCACATTGAAGATAACCAGGGAACAGGATGTTCTGGGAAACGTGGAAGGATAATTTAAATAAAATGATTAACTTCCTATGATAATCAATTTGATTTCACAATATTTTTTCCTTTCACATCCTGAAAAAACTTTTCTAGAAACCATGTTGTAGAACAGCAATGCAAGTATGGACAAGAACATTTATTCTTTTTGAAAGGGTCTGTGTTTTGATATGATCATTTCCCGACAATAGGACATCTACCTGCCTAAAGTATCAGTGGGCATCATCATAGTATTGCCCTTCTAAGTGACAAGAGATTTGCCTTATTGGCTAAGTGGTTGACATCCAAATGTTGCCAGTCACAAACAGTCTCTGAACATAACTACAAAAGTCTAAGAGCTGTAGGTCTCATATATTTGATGAAATATTGAGCTCATATTTTCAAAAAACTTCTCAAAAACAAGCATATCTTAACCTCTACAGCAGGAGAACAGCAAAATCAACATTTATTTTCATGTTCAAAACAATAAAATATCTCTAACTCAAAGTGCCAAAATCTTAGGTAGATATAGCTTACTAAACTTACTGTAATATCCAGAAATTAAGGTTCACCAAGCAATAGATGCTACAGAAATTGTTTTATCCTCTTCAAAATTATCTGTATTTTACCTTATTCTATCTTTCCTATAACTGAAAAAAAAAAAAAAAAAAAAGAGAGAGAGAGAGAGAGAGAGAGACTTACACAAGATCTGCTAGTACAGGGACTAGTACAAGACTAGTTTTATTGTTTTCTTCATGACTGGTGGAAGAATATTTTGTATAAACCTATAACTCCACAGCAAGGAGAGAAAAAATGCATTTTTTTCTCACTATTTTTTAAATGAAGTTTTAAAAGATTTTATGAACTTTTAGAATTTGTAAATAGTATCTAACACAGATGTAGCCAGTTTGTATGAATGCATAATTATATGTGAGGAAACATATAAATTATTCCAATATATTTGGATTCAACATTCTCTGAGTTTTCCTAATTTTAGAGACTTCAGTAACAACTCCTGCTCTGATGTAATGAAAAGAAAGTTTAGCTAAAGGGAGTTTGGAGGAGGTAAAGAGTCCAGTCATCACTGCTACCTTTAAACTGCTGCTATCATTGTTATATTGTTGCTGGCCAAACATCCTGCTGTCATTCTCTTGTAGTTTAAAACATGAATTTGAAAACTGGAAGAATAATTCTAGTCTGTTTTTTGCTTTTCCCATGATGTATTCACATTTGCATATACTTGGGACACTTTTTTATATGTTCAGAGTCTGTATTTTAATAGTCAGACCAAAGGTAGGTAAAGGACTATCAGCTTGAAAGACTTGGAAATCCTGCTGTTATTCTTCATCAATTGGCATTTCTAAGTGCTTACAGAAATCTTTTTCTTTTTTTTTTTTTTTTTTTTAAAAAAAAAAGTCATACTTTACAAACACTCACAAATTAGACATTAAAACAACCATCTGTTTCTATCCTTTGTAACATAACCAATCCATAAAGTTTGGGATCTCTTTGTTCCAGGAATACCAAACCTCACAAACTACACAGCCTAATATTTATTTTGGCAACTTGTGGTGAAACCTCAGCATAACCAGCTTTTGGCTGACAGGCAGAATGTCATTATGACAGTGTCTTTTGATTCTCTAACCATCTTCAAACATTCTGAGTTACAGTGTGTAGCAGGAATTAATCCACTTCCTTTTGTAAATTACATTGCTACTTCCTCCACTGCAAAGTTATCCTGGTTCTTCTAATCAATAGTGTAATTCAACAATGCAAAGTCATAGGTTTCTTAATTTAAGAGCTATTGAGCTTTGTACTGAAGAGCAAAAACCATAAGAAATGGTATCCCTCAGTCACAGCTTTGTTTTTACATATGAAAAGGAAAGGCAGCTGGCCAAATACACTTGATGAAAGTTTAATTCTAACAGTGCTGATCCAAAAAAAAAAATAATAATAATAATAGTGATGTTATGAGATATAAATAAAGTTACTGTCTAAAAATGTCTTCTTCACAACAATTAAGATGAAATCTGACAGAAAAAAAAAAAAAAGGGGGGGGGGAGATCTGGAAAAGGTCAGTGGAATGCTGGAAATATGAGATATAATGAGAAATATTTAAATTTATTTGACGTACTAAAAGAGTGGGCAACAAATTAAGAGCAGTTCTTCTGTTCTATTTTTAAGTTAATGTGCTCTTGCTAGAGAATAATTTAACCTGAAAACCTTAATTACTCTATTGATTAAATATTTATAATCATCACTCTTCTACTGTGCAATTCAGCTGAGCAACCTGGTTTGACCCACACATTTTTTTTCTTTTTCAACTTCAATAGTAAGTGTATAGGCATAACTGATGCAGGTAGTTGTTCCATAGTCTGCTGAAAATAAATAATTGAAAACATGTCTTTGTTTAAAGTTATAACAAACTTTAACATTGGAAGGGTATCCATGCAAGGAAAAAGCACTGTTTTGTATAGATGTGATCATAGAGAAAGGTCAGAAGTGTCTATGGAGTTTTTTTGCTTTAAGGTGAGCCAAAGTAAACACAGAATAAAACATATACACTACTGAAAAATGGAAAATTTTGTAAACTGTGTATTTAATGGTTCACAGATTCAAATACATTTGAATAAATAACATATGGAACATTACCTGCAACCTTAAACATTCCTTTATATCCTAAGGTACTTAACCAAATCATTTTTATTTTAATGGCTAATGAGTGGTATGGAACTTATATTTACTTATTTTATTGTAAAGATAAGCTGAGGAAAAATTTTACAGAAATTGCAAAGGATTTGAAAATCTAGGGTATTTTTGATAAGTACTGAAGTAAATTTGATACCTAGGTCTCTGACTATCAGTATTAGGTCTTGATTACATAGGGGAAAATATATATATATATATATATATCATAGTTCTATAAAGACTTATCCATTCTTATACAGGCAAAAGAGTTTATTTTGACTTTTGTTTATACCATCTCTCTGAACAACATTTGCTTGTATGACAGACTTCATTATACTAACAAAACTTTCAACTGAAACTGATTATTTGAAATTCCTGATTTTCGACAATGAAAAAAGCATTTGACTTTAATTAATGTTTGAATTTCAATTTTAAATATATATTTTTAAAAGTTTGTATTTTTTCTATCAATGCTTTCTAAATGAAATTACAATAAAATTATTATATTCTTGTCTGAGTTTACTTTTTTCCAGTCAAGTAAAGGTAAATTATATTTTAAAATAAAAATATTCTAGAAAAGATAATGTTTCATTTCAACCCCCTCCAGCTTTGCTCTTACATATAATATACATATGTTTTCAAGGTGGAAGAAATTGTGAATAACTCATCAAATTTTGTTAAACATAAAGAAGGAAAAAAAAAAGGGGGAGTGGGGTGAAAGAACTTTAATCAGCTGTATATTTAAGTATCTATGCTGATTCTTAGCATCTATATAAGCACAGAAAATTCCTGACTCCAAGTTCCTCAGGCTTCTCTGAAACCTGCAGTTGTTACTGTATATTTAAGTAGCCTTTCTTCATTTAACTCTGCCAGTTTAGATACAAAGATGGGTTCCCTTTCCCTATATTGTTAGTAATGCTGCTATCGGAATAAAATCAGAATTTCAGAGCACTTACGATTTTTCTGTAGTGAATTCAAAAGTAAAATTAAGGGAAAAGCTTGACCTGTGAAATTTTTACTTCCTTTATTTTCACCCCCTTCTGTTTTCTCAGATCAAATCATATATCCTGGTAATTTCTCTCTCTCTCTCTTTCCCTTTTTTTTTCATTAAACATTATAAGTAATATATCTACAATTTACTTCTGAATTAGTGTGATAATAAAAGGAGTAGACTGAGTTTATCAAAACAGCAAACTCACTCAGGTCTCATTAAATTTACTAAGGACAATGAAAATTTAGGTTTCTTTTTATTCAGTCCTATTTATAGGCTGGTCATGGACTAGAGCTAAGTATGAAGACATAGGAAATCTCCCCAAGTGTTTATTTACAAAACCAGCAGCAGCAGATGTGGTCTTTAGTTGTAGGCCTTGAGAGGGGCTAGACACAGAAGAAGCAGAAGGGAAGGAAATACAAAATTAAAGGAAAATATCCCTCCCCTCCAAGCCCCCAGTAAATAAAGCTCTCTCCTGGTTTCCAGTTTAAGAGTGGAATTTCGTCGTCAGGCCCTGAAGTGGTGACAAGTTACTAAGTGATCTCATTGCATGGGTAATAGACTGACACAGTTTTCCTTCACATTGCAGTTACTGAGCAGCTCTGGCAGCGGATCTAGAGGGAGATACTTACATTGCCCTCCCAGCTGGTGGCCATCTGCCTTAGTGACAACTGCCAGATGGAGGAAAAGCGCATGAAATCAGAGATCAAACACTAAATAAAAGAAAATTACTTTGAAAGCAACTTTGTCATATTATAAATAGACTGTTTTTAAATGCCTCACATGTTTTAATTAGAAGGGGAAAAGGGAGGTAATGAGGTAGATATAAACCTATGAAAGAAAAATAGTACAGCAATTTGTGGACTCACTCACTTCTGAATGTGGATGACACTAATTTAGAGATACATTTTTGATGTTCTTACATCAAAAAGTACCTATTAGATGAATACAAAGAGTATCAAATAAAATTTATTCCCCCCTTTGATTGGCATGGTGGGAGCCTTCTGCAGCTTTATTTCAAGCTGCTGACAGGGCTTCCCTTGAGTGACTTGCTCTGACCCTCTGCGCTGACTGACCTTCTGTTGAAACCAAGCTTAAAGCAAGGCTAGTGATAACAAGCGTTAGCACATGAATCTGTATCAGCCTCCTGTAATGATGAATCAGCGGCTGCATCCTAAAAAAGGAGGGACAAGGAAACTGATGGTTGCCTTTTGCCTCCCTCACATAAGCTTAATTATATAAAGGGTAAACAAACCCTCCTTAAATGCATAAATAAATAAATAAATATTGAAAACCTCAAAGATCTTGTTGTTTTTTTTTTTTGTGTGTGTAATGCACGGATTTCTAGAAAACCAGGTTTAAAGGACTTCTCCTGCACACTCCTAAATAGATCAGAAAAAGACAATGTTGAGCATAGTATAAACACACAGTTAAAAAGAAAACAACAACGACAACTACAACAACAAAAAGTAGTGAGATTTTCTGGACATGGAAGATTATTATCATTACAGTACAATGGACAATTTCTGCATTATTGAATGCTGAGAAACTTAATATCTCCATCTGCACCTGTTAATGTCTCCCATGGTCTTTCTACTTAAAAGTATATATATAATAATATTTTTTTTAAATGGTCTTACTTTGCTATAATGGATTTAAAAAAAAAAAATCTAAATATTCTTATTAAAAATACAGGTAACAGACTTCTGAACATTTGTATAGTTGAAAGTACTTGAGGAAAGTTTTTGTTTGACAAAATAATAACATTTTTTTTCATGGGAAAGAGTTTTCTTTTCTTCCCTAAAAATTAGTTCATATATGACCTGTTTAGAAGACTTAGTTAATCACAATTTTCAGAGTACTTCTACATATACATTATGGTCACAATTTGACTGATGCCAAGGCTGCAACTATTTCATGTCATCTTCACTCTGCGCAGTGGGTAACACATGACACCTAGGGAACAATGAATATCTGAGTTGTTAACATGGATGTTGGAGTATGGTGAAAGAAATTGTCAGAAGTACACAGAAAAATCTCTTTTATGTCTTCTACATTTCCTTAAGGAAACAATATACATTTTACAAACCATGAAGAGTACCAAAAAGAAACTTTTCCTCAACTTTTCATGATGCAAAAGGAGACTGCATTTTCTCTTAGGCATTTGTATCTGATTTGGCTTAGTATTCCACAAAACAACAAAAGTGTCAAGAACCTTCTTACAAACTGACTTATTTACTTGATAGATTAACATCACATTTTAAGAAAAGAATTAGTGTGTTGTTTTTTGTTGTTGTTGTTTTTTTCTGCAAACACACAAAGATCAAAACTAGAGAAGAATTGTTAAGCAGTAGCAGGGATACTACTTCCTACAAGAGCTGAAGCTGCCTTTTTTTGAGGAAAATAAAGAAAAAAACAGAGAAATCCTTGTCTGATTACATTGTACCCACAGGCTTAAACTGGAGTTCCTGAGAGGTAGTTCTTTCAACTGTATAGTAGGAAAGAAGGACTGTGTTTATCATGCTTGAGTCAGCCTCAAAGTTAGTCACCAGAGCAGTGCCAACAGCTCAAAAGAAAATGACAATAAATCAATTTTGCTCAGTACTTGGAGTACATGTTCTCCTAATGTATACACGCAGACACACATACACATGCATGCAAATGCATGCATGCACATAGAGTATTACCAGCAGTTACCTTAGCAAGTCATTTCCTATGTCAAACATCACTATTTTGATATCTTGCCTTTCCTGAATGTTCAGTGATTTGGCAATATATTATGTCAAAAATAATTTAACAACAAAGATCTAATATAAAGCAATTATCAGTCAGATTAAGAGATGTTGATCCATTGACGAAATGTGAATGTTTACATGCCTCACAATAGTACTACTCCACATTATTCATGGCTGCGATGAGGTCTTAAAGATTGTGGATGCCCCATCCAAGGAATTGTTCATGGCCAGGTTGGATGGGGCTTTGAGCAGCCTGGTCTAGTGGAAGGTGTCCCTGCCCATGGCAGAGAGGATGGAACTAGATGGTCTTTAATGTCCTTCCAGCCCTAAGCATTTTATGATTCTATGATCCATCTTGGGGATGGATCTATAGCTCTTTTCTGACCATCCAGGTGAAGTTGTATGTGTTTCATAGTAACCAAGCAGCACAGCAGGAGGATGAAAAGGAAGGAAACTAAGGAGCTCTTGATGAAGGTGGACTCCGTATTTTGTGGCCACTCAAGTATGCAATGTGCATTAAAGGATATGAAATCTCAGGCTCTAACAGTGAGGGGAAAAGTATAGCTTACACGATGAGATAACATTGCTATTCGAAGACAATCATCATGCAAAAGCTCTGTTTTTATATGTTAATAAAGATCTTTATTTTCAATGTTGTTGCTAGATCACAGTTTATACAGAAGATGAGGAATGCATGAGTATGAGAATCGGAGGAGGATAGATTCAAAAACTTTGCAAAAACTATTATTGATATGCATAGGTCTCACAAGAGTTTACAATTGCATATATTCCCTCCTCTTTGAATGTAGCAGGATTGTATAAAGATAGTTTCAACTGCAACTATTAATTCCATGATACCTTGTGGATTGGAGAGTTAATTTGGTTCTAGCTGCCAAATCATAAATGTTCACATCCTTACATAAAAATAGAGAACAACACACAAATATGACTAAAATTATAGCCTTGCACCTTTCCTTTGTTCTGCCTCCCTCTCCCACTGTGTCCATATTGTGCTGTTGAACAAAAAGGGTGTAATGGAGTATTGCTGAAATATGATGGGCCAGTCTGGAGCACCACCAACTCCTACTTTGCCTCTGTAACTTAAATCCTAGTGTGGTGGTTTTACTGTGCTAGGCAACTGAACACCACAACCACTCTCTCACTCCCCTTCCTTAGATGAGGAGGGGAAGAAGTAAAGGAAAAAACAACTCACAGGTTGAGAAAAGGATGATTTCATTAAAGGGGAAAAAAAAAATATTAAGGAAAGATTATTATTAATTAAACAATTTAACTAAAGGGAAAAAAGTGAAAGGGGAAAAGGGAGGGGAAACAACAGCAACAACAACAATAAGCGTAAAGGCTATGTGGAAGTGCAGAGGAAAAAAATTACTCTCTACTTCCAACAAATGAGCTATGCTTGACCATGTCCTTGAAGCAGGGCCTCAACATATGTACCTGGTGTTCGGGAGGAGGACAGACGTTTTCGCAATGAGAGCCCACACCTCCCCTCTTCCTTTTCCCACCTTTTATTGCTGAGTGTGACATCATATGGTATGGAATATCCCTTTGGTTGGTTTAGGTCAGCTGCCCTGGTGATGTTTCTTTTTCACTTTTTTGCCCACTCCCTAGGATGCTTAGAGAAAGTCCTGATGCTGTGCCAGCACTGCTCAGCAGCAGACACAACACCAGTGTGATACCAGTGCTGTTCTAGCTACAAGTGCAGAGCACAGCACTGTATGGGCTGCTGCAGGGAAAGTTAACATCCCAGCCAGACCCAGTACACCTAGCACCACCACATTGTAGAGTTTTTATACTACTTCTGAAAACATGTTCTATTACAAAATCTCGGTCATACCAACCATACATATAGGCTACTAAAAGAATTGATGGGAGAGAGGTATACATCCTCACAACAGCTGTTACACAGCTCATTATTCAGGTCAGAGCTCAAAGCACATGAGCAATAACTGGAAGCTGTAAGTAGAAGATGATGAAGTGAAGTTCCTGTATTTTACCATCGAACCCATAATTTTCACATATCCTGGCCTTCCTTGACCCATCTGTTTTTGACACCTTGCATTTTCAGAAAGTGTAAAATGGTCATAGTTTGAAGATCTCCCTGACCACAAAGCACTGGTATCTTGCAATTCAAGAAGTCCTTTCCTCACTCTGGAAATCCATAGCTGGAAGTAAAGGGCTGTCTGGATATTTTGAACAAAAAATTCAAAAAAAAAAAAAAAAAAAAAAATCAGGTCCATGTATGTCCTATTCTGCACTTTGGCTGCTGGGAAAAAATAAAAATTAAAAATAAAAAAGCCATTTTTCACTAAAACTATATAAACCAGATCATTTTCTCATAAACTATTTGAAGAGAGACTTCTTCCCCCAATTTTTAACAGATGAATGATGATTATATGCCTTTTATTTAGCAGATGCTTACTCACTAAAAGTCCAGTACAGCATAAACAACTCAATAGAGCAAACTGAGCAACCTCTCCTAAATTACTCAGGCTCCCTCAGCGTACTTACTTGTATCCTACAACTTCATTTTCTAAACTGATTGCTGTATGACACAGAAGTAGAGCTGATGATTGAATGCTGAAAGGGGATGGTGTGTAATACCTTATTAGGCATTCTGCAGACTACTCAAGAGGGGTTTATTTCCTCTAAGAATTTCAATTAGCTGTTAAAGAACAGGAAGCTGCTGAAGCTTCCATGAGAAAGCAGCTAAGGACGCAATTTTCAGCTGGTCAGCAGGTAAGAGGCAATTTTCATCCTATTATGTTGTGTTCTGCAGGAGACAGATTGAGCTAGTGTGCAAGAGAATGCTTTACCAGCACTTTAGCAAAGACCCATCAATCTCTAGAATTCAGGATTTTGTCTGAAAAGTCAAAAGGGAAATCTGCAGTCCAGATAATGGAGGTAGGAGGGAACTTATCTACTATTACGTTGCCTGCCAAGTCAGCAGATTTTTTTTAAAAAATGTTTTAAATAAGAGATAAAACATACACTTTCACTATAAGTGATAAAAAGTCAAAAAAAAAAAAAGTGTGTTCTTGATTATTAAGCTTTGGAAATTTCTACTCTTACTTCATATAGATAGGTATGTAAGTCAAATATGAAGAACAAATATTTGATATATCATAAATTAGATATAATTAGATATATTTTGATATATTATAAATTAGTTATATCTTGCAAACATTTCATCTATCATCTTGAAAAATTAAGCACAGTTTTTGTCAAAAACAGCTTTCTTCAGGCAATATTTTATCATGGTTTTCATTATCCTAACTACGTTCAGAGCTTGTTGAAGAGGATAAGAACCTGGCCTTTCCTGTCAATGGGAGAAAAATTGTGTCCCAGTGAGCTGTGTCTATTTCTACATACATAGATTTAAAGATGGCAGCTCTGATCAACAGTGATGAAGATCTGTTGGTTCTAACAGTGATGAAGAGTTCTGACTCAAGATTATACATGAAACATGTAGATAATTATTGGTATTTTATTGACTGATTTACAAAGTGTTTTGTTGGAAAGCTATCTATGAAGAATTCCTAACAATTCATAACAATTTATTCTTTTTTTTTCATTCTTTAGTTTTTCACTTCTATAAACTCTTTACACTGTTTTCTTCTGCTCTCCCTGGTTCTAATAGAATACTGGTTCTTTGTAGTCTTAGTCTTCATCCTATTGTTATCGTCTCCTATCAGTTCTTGTCTCCTGAGATACAGCTCTCATATATCACTATTTTATTTTTTTTCTTGCTGCTTTACCATTTAAGAAAGGTTCAGCATAGTTTGTAGTTATAGCTTAGGTGGGTCACTTGGTAGCCCCTGAGGGGCTAGACATCTATTTTTACAAGACTGCACCAAAAACAATGGAAGAAGGGGAAAAAAAATCCAGAACTGAAAGCCTGCTACTTCAACTTGTAGCCATTAAACTGTGTATGTGAGCAGTCCTCACGTCTGAGCCCATTTGGTGTTGCTATGAAACAGTGAAAAGGGCCAACAAGCTCCTAATGCTTCAGAGAAAATACACGT
Organism: Stictonetta naevosa; assembly: GCA_011074415.1. Taxonomy (NCBI): domain Eukaryota; kingdom Metazoa; phylum Chordata; class Aves; order Anseriformes; family Anatidae; genus Stictonetta; species Stictonetta naevosa. The sequence continues at coordinate 142,664,955 of CM021697.1, read as the reverse complement.
GCTAGGTAAAAATGAAGATCCTTCCCTATTCTAACCTGTCATTCTGCTGAAAAAAAAAGCACTTAAGGTTGAACTTTGAAATACCCCATTGTGTAATGCCTGTTTACGATAAGGGAACTATGGCTAATTTTAAGCATTCCCTCTCATATGTCAACATATATATATGTATACATGTATAGGCATCAGGCTGATATTATTCGAGATGACATTGTGCCATTGTGCCTTTCACTTTGACCAATGTGCATATGTCACATGATGACGGAATAGCTTCAGTTTGATTTTAAAGGGATGCTTATGAATGTACATATCCTTCTGATCAATGTGCACTGGGTGCACTAATATGTGCTGTCACATCACAGGGAATGCCTGTATTAGTGTTTTGTGATGAATCCAGAAATATGACAGGGGAAAATATAATGATACCTACCTGAAAAGTTCTCCTCCTGTCTATCCAAGATGCTTGGGATGATTCAGGAGCAGTCAAGTGCTGGAAAACATGAGAGAAATATACAGTTCCTGACTTCCCATTCCCACTGAATCTATATCTCAGTGTGAGCCCTGCCTTTCACAGCAACAATATGTTAGAGGCAGCTGCAGGGAGAGACATCCAATCCAGCCTGCTCCAAGTGTTCTGAAAGGCTCCCATTAACTAAAAATTTGGATTTTACAACAATATGAATGTCAGGTATTACACATTAGTAAAAATAATCTTGAAAAGCTTTTTTTCGCAACCATAGTCATCTAAATGTTTTTATTATGGCTGTCAGAGACAGGAAATGATATATCTATTATTTTTGTATACATTCCTAAGTCTCACCTGCATTTTTTGCTCTGTAAATATTGGATGAAGTTACTTCAAAAAGAAACCTCAAGCTTCAAGCACATGTATAAACCATTCACTTACATTTCTAAAGTGAAATAGATGCTATTTGAGTGGTTTAGCACAAAAGGAGTGAGTTCACTGGATAGATCTGTTCTTGTAGTTTTGCAGGGGGTTACCAGGGACACCTGTATTCCAAATAAATTTGCCGACCTAAATGAACTTCCTATCAACAAAATTCTCCCAGGCTCCCATTATTGCTCTCCAACAATTAATCAACAGCTGCTGAAAAGTTATGAGTGTGCTTGTAATTTTCTGTAAAATTAATGGAACTCGTATTCTCTGAAATGTAGGAGGTTTTTATTCCTAACCCTGGTGTGAATTTCCTGATTTATTTTTTAAACCAATTACCCTTCTGAACTCCCATGTTTCCTGTCTTTGCCTGAAAGGGTTCCAGGCTCTTGTATGACAGGCATGGATAGTATTAACTGATGTCTATTAACTCAGTCTTCTAAAGCAGTGGCCTCTACTATAGAGAGATACTGATATTTATCAGATTTCTGTCATGCATAAACAGGATGCAGCTACTCCTTTTGAATTTATGTAAACTTTTACATGCAGAGAATTAGTATTATTCAGAATCTGTAGGTTTGGCAGTCAGAGAGAGGGTTCTGCCTGTGTGGACACCCTTTTCACAAAGCAGTGCTTTAAGGGTCTTGGTTCTTCTATGAGGGTACTCCAGGCCAAGCTGACATGGAGCCCTCCTTGGACTCTGGATTGCAGGACTCCTTTTAAGAAACAGAGTGGGAAACACAGTTCTTTTGCTGTTCTCTTCCTGCATACATAGAAAGGTACTGTTTTGTCCTTGAGGGCCAAATATATGGCAATTACACATAAAATAATAACATCAAAATATGCTTAAGGCCTGAAAATATTACTGAAACTCGAGCCTCAGTGTCCATTTGCTTTAGGTCAGAGCAGAGTGCTAACTGCTGGATAACTGAAGCAGGAAATAAAACATGCAGCAAGGAAACCACTGATACACTTAACAAATTTTGAATAAACACTAATAAATATTTTTGTTCAGATTGGATTTTGAAGGAAGAGAAAGTTATTTTAGAGTTTCTTTTGTGGAAGAAAAAATAATCCTACTATGTCATTGTGACTTACCTGCAAACAATATCTCATTTGTACAGACATTTGCAAGATCAGGCCCTGTGCATTGCTCACAGTGTCTGAAAGATTACGTCATGTTCTTCTGACTTTCCTTCTGTTCAAATAACCAAAAACACAATGCATTTTTTATGACCCAGGTCACCTTTTGTTTTCCCATAGAGCACAAAAGCAACATTAAACAAATTTGACTGATAAAAGATTTTTATCTTACATGGGAAAACAATGTTGTTTCTCTAAACCACATGTAATGTATTAGTAATAATGGTATTCCACTTCAAACAAATTACAAACTAATATTAGTGTTCTTAACAATGTTATACTAAATAATAACTCCCCACAGGCTAATTTGCATACAGAATGTAACATTTAAAGCCAAGTTACAATTAGCACTTTGTTATGGAAGTCTGTGGATTATAATTTACTGAAATAAAGTTATACTTGCTGCAAGGAATTTTAATTTATGAAAAATTACCCATTTAGAATTGATGTGACAGTGGACAATCTTGTATTAAAATGATGGGTACCTAATAACTATATCTATTATTAAAGTAATAAATAGAAGATAAATAAATAAATAAATTTAGGATTAATGACTGTTCCTCTTAGTAAATAAGGGATGCAAGTAGACACCCCTTTCCCTCCTTACTGATGATGGCAAATAGAGCAATACATGTGTGAGAGGAGAAGGGGAGTCTGAGAGAAGAGGAAATTAACATAATGAAGGGAAAGAGGCAGAATGAGGATGGATACATGGAACAGAAAGAACAGAGAAATACACATGATGCTAATGAACTAAAAATTTGTGTAAGAATAAACATAAAAAATCTAGTTCAGCAAAGATGAATCACACTAGTGTTCTTTTCCCTTGGGTGAATGCCATAAATCGCCTGATAATGATAACGAAAGTTCTCAATCCCACAGACTATTTGAGGGGAAATAATATTATCTGATTTAAGTACTTACAAAGCAACGACATAAAAATATATTCTAGTGTTAAAAAAAAAAAAGGGGGGGGGGGAGGGGGGGAGGGCAGGAGTTTTCACTCACTCTCCTGAATTCATGTTTAAAAACTTGAGGTTACCTGTTCGTTTCAGTTTCGGATGGTTTGGATCTTGCCTAGTAGATCTTTCATTTAAGAATCAAAGGCTGTAGGAGTACCTAAAAATCAATCTATTTGGCAAATATTGCTAAATATGTCCTGCAAATATCAGTTGATATGTTTTTAGGAATTTTCTTTCATTTATACACGCCAGCTGTTGTACTCCCTTCGTAAACATAACATCTTCCTACTTCAACAGGGTGCAGATTCGCATGTACTGTGTCCCCTCACCAGAGAAGGCAGTAGGCAGAGAAGGCAGGTCCCTCTGTCAGCCAAACGTGTGGTGGGGGTGACATGCATTTGTGAGCTGGGGGTCACAGCGACAATGGAGCACATGGCTATATCCCAGCTCCAAGTTTCCACACCACCTGCAATGCCAGTACTGAGGATGAGAAGGTGGGGGCTAAATGTGCAAGTTTCATATGGGCAACAAGAGGCCATGACTGGTCTGGTATATTTACGTGGCAAACATTTCCACTATAGACATTTCAAAACCACAGGAGTAATTTGTTCTCTTCAGGGAAAAGACATTCCCACATAATTTATTTGACTAACCACAAGAACTACTTCCACATCTGAAGTAATCACCGTGAACTCTGTTTCTGACAGTATAGCAAGTTAAAAATACTGTGGAAAATTATCTCCCCATGGATATCATGTGAGAAAAGAGAGTCTAAATTTAAGATAAATCATTCTTTGAGGATTATTTACCCACCTCTAGTTAAATCTGGTAAATGTCTTCATCTATAATATATAGATAGATAGATAGATGGTATAAACTCAAATCAGGTCGCAGTTTGGCTATGGTAGGATGATACTTAGGCAGAACTGCCTGTTTGAAGAATGAAGTGAAAAATATGGTAATCACCCAACAAAAAACATAAATTCAGTCACCCACATAAAATACACATATACATTTCACACACTTGACAGATTCTCATTTTGATGAAGATCAGGGTGAATGGTGCACAAAATACTGAACCGTATTACAAGGAAAGCTCAGAATACTACACTGAGCACTGGTGCAAGTAGTAATTACACCATTGTTCTCTGAGGATTTACACCCAATGATACCAGCATGGAGCTTTGCTTTGGTTCTATGAATATCTTTTTACTAAGAATTGTTTCTTTCTTTTCCTAAGCCATTATATCATTATGAGCTTTTACAAAACAACAATGACATGTTCCTATGATCAAGATTCTTCAATAAAGACTTCAAAAATTCTAATAATAGAACAAAATGTTTTAATAATAACTAGGAGGGACATGGAAAAAAATGACAAATCACATTTGTTAAATGCTTCTTTTTATTTTTAGCTTTCTTGGTTTGCCTCTTTATAAAAAACCTCACTGGTTCACAGGAGTGTATTCAACTTATGCAATTCAAATTCAGAATCCAATTTAGTCTGACTGCCTTTTTAACTTTACACATAGTGCATGTTCTCGTGGAAGTGGTTGAAACTACTCACTAGAACTTAAAAGTTAAACAGTGATATAAATCTTTCTGGAAAAGAGGCTAAAGAGTTATATTACAGGAGGAAAAGCAAAGGCAAAGGATTGTACCTATTCGGTATGTATCTTGTAAGAAGTAATTTATTAAAAATAAATGTCACCATTTTAAGACTTTTAATCACTATTTTAATTTAAGAAATTGTCAAGATGTTCAAAACTGCCCATGCATGTGGTCAAATATAGGCATTGTGTTCCAGGAGGTTTATTTGGTTTTGTTTTGATTTGGTTGTTGTTATTTTTTATTATTTTTTAGAAAGTTTTGTTGTCATTGTTTAGAAGATTTTTGATAAGGTTTGATAAGCACCCTCTGTATGCTTTGGAACCTGACAGGCAAGCAGTTTTTTCTGGTCTGACCAAAAACCACCAGCAAGACATGTTCTGTTGACCAAGTGCTTTAGCTTCACCAGAGCAGCTGCCTTTGTTCCCAATCTTCATTTCTCTTCTCTTGCATGGTGTGATATTCCCACAAGTCTCATGATAAAAAACATTCTACTGTATCTTATTTTAAGTTTCCAAGAGATTTAAAATGTGGTAGTTGCAATCAGCAAAAAATAATTTACAAATGGAAACATAATTAACTACTTAATAGAATTTAAAGGATCTTATCTTTCCTTCCCGTTAATTCTTTATTTCTATTTCATTTTAAATTTCTTATTTTTTTCTATTTGGGCAAAAGAGATAAAAATGAGATGAAATTTTATATATATATA
>CM021697.1:142547979-142658764 GCA_011074415.1 Stictonetta naevosa | reverse complement strand
AACAATGATCTTACATCAATTCCTTTTTTATCTCATTCTCCAAAAGCTAGGCAGATTAAAGAAAATGTATAAAGCCTCATCTGAACATTTCATCTGATGTGAGTCAATCTGATGTGAGTCAATCTGAGTGATTTTTGTAAACCTGTGCCCACTTATCTCAGTTGTGTGTATGACAGTTTTATTAAATGGAAAGCCTGTGATGCAATTCAGTGAAACACATTGAAATAAGACATTTTAACAGAATACAAACAACAATAAACTTTTTTGTATTAAAAATCACAAAAAGGTTCATTTAATAACAGGGTTAAATTAGGCACCACTTCAGAACAGTATTTATCTTAGTGTTAAATTTTAAATCCAAAAACAATCATTACATCTACATTGGAGCTGACAATACTAATGGGAGATTAGAATGGGTAGAATGGATGGAGGATATTATTTTACTCAAAATTATTTCAGTGGGATATGCTAAAATCCAAATTACAAAATAGTAACACATCACAGATAGAACTGTCAACTTCTTAGCTTGCTTCAGACAGGCAAAGCATATCAAAGCTACAAGTTTCCTTGTCAACAAAATTATGTTAGTAAATGCTAACTACTTAACTAACATCTGAAAATATACTCAATCTTCATGTTATAACAAGAATGAAACAAACAGGAGACTTTTAAAGCCATGCATTATATTAATATGTCCCATAGGACACTGATGTTTCCTTTAGTAATGTTTGCTCATTGAAATCATGCATTCTTACCTTTCAATAGATTTAGTAGGTGTATAATTCAAGTTATTTATAAACAAAAGGAGTTTAATGGGTATATGTATACACTCAGAATGTGTATCAAGGGTTGCTCTTTTGCACTTGTGATTGATGTTTTCCTTCTCTTTTTTTTTAATATGCAATGTTTCTAAAAGATGTTTTTTCAATCACAGATGTTATATCATAAACAGAGAATTATGTTTTCTATTACAACTAGATCAGGTGTAAAGAAAAAATTCCGAGAGAAATTTCCTGTTTATATACATTTATCTTCCAAAATTATCTTTGAAGAGAAACAAAGTGAAGGAAAAAAAAAAAATGTGAAACGAAAAATGCAAAAAATAGGCAATGTTGTCATGTTAGTCATTTGTTTTTAAAGGCTTGACCAATACAAAAGTTTATCTTTAAATTAATGCCATGTTTCTCATTCCCATTTCCTGTCTCAGATGTACATAACAACTTCTGAAAGAGAGAGACTATTTTTATTGTCTATCTTATATTGTAACTTTGTACAATGTTGATCAAATATGTGTACTAAGAGAATATATTCAATATCTGTGTTAGGGCTGAGAAGTAGTAACTGGAATCTCATAGCATTTACCAGATAAACTTCATAATCTATTGCAAAATTTCAGAAGTAAGGCAAGAATTGTATTTCTAGATATATGTGTCAGATTAGGTATATACTTATCAATGAGCAGGACAGTCTCTCCTAGGATACAAATAGCTATCAATTAAGAAAGGAAAGCATCAGAAGAACCACCTGACAGATTAGTAGAGTCATTAAGTTTTGTTATATAATTAATTCAACTGCCCTTAAATTATGCCCTTGAGATGATGCAGTAGCACAGAGGGACAAAATTATTAAAACTAGTGGGGGGCCAAGGAGAAGAGATCAGTTTCCTGAAATAAAATCTTGTTAAAATTCTAGTGATAAAAAGCTCCAGCTTTTCTTGTTTTCAAAACTGGTTGTATCAAACTCCAGCTTGTCTAGTAGGAGACAAGTTGTCCAAGATGAACATTTGATTATTTTTTTTTTTTAATTTTATGTTTTTTAGTCCAGTATAACAATTTAGTGTAGTCTGCCCTCTCTGAAATGAGTGTAATCAGGTTAAGATCTGTAAATATTTTGGACACATTTCTTAATCCCCTGATTTCCACATCTAACACACATATCTATAATTCAAATAATATTCTGAATAAATTGTACAAGTCTGTATTTGCAGGCTTTTGCATTTGATTCCTTGCTTGGCACATCTTATGTTCCAAAGAGAAGTTATCATAAGATTTACTGAGCCAGAAAAAGATAGGCCTCTCTTTCTTGCTGATATTCAACATGAGATGATTGCTGCAAATCTGTGGAAAGTCAGCAGATAGCTTTAGTGAGTTATTCTAGAGACACGTCTAATTTTTTTTTCCTCTTCTTTTGAAATATATATTTTAAATGACTGTTAACAAAATTTTTATGCTATTGTGTATGAAGTAGTGAGTAGTTTAGGATAATTACATAAAATGGCATTTTCTACTTATTTTCTTTTATGCTTATACGTGAAGTAGCTGTAAAACGCTACAGTATATATGTGGGTGTTTGCACTTCATTAAGTCTTAAATTGAGCTACATACCTGTCTTATCTGTCTGCAAAGACATTGTAAAAATAGAAACTGGGGAAAAATATTTCAATAAAATGTACACATCAACTTTTTAAAGTGTGCTGCAAAAAAGAGCTGAAGAAATTGAATTTTCATAACCTTCTTCACTTATTTATTTACTTTACATAACAAGGTCTGAGTTGCTCATAAATGTACAAATAGAGAAGGCCTGTTTCAACAGCTAAAACATATCACGTTCCTCTGTTCATATTTCACAAGATACTGAATTTCCACTAATAAAAGGGACCAAAAACTAAAGAAGAAATTCTTCAGGGAAGAAATCTCTAAAAGCTGTAAAAAGTTATTTAATTCCCACTTGATGTCGTAGTGGAAATTTTGTATGAAGTGGTGTCTCAGAGAAATGTTTTCAGCAAATTAAGAAGTTGTTCATGAGTTATGTTCCACTTAAACATGGTTACAAACTTAGGATGATTTCAAAAGCACACCAACATCAGGTATGTATGTCAGTATTTGCTGGTAATACATATTATGGTCTCAGCTTTCTGCAAGGAAGAGGACAGCAACATAATGAAAAACAATCCTGATATTATTGAACAAAACCTTATATATGGTGCCAAAGACAAGTAAAAATAAATAAATAATAAATAAATAAATAAATAGAAACAGAAACAGAAATAGAAATAGAAATAGAAATAGAAATAGATAAAAATTATAAAAATAAAAATATAAAAATAAAATATAAAAATTAAAATTAAAATCAAAATCAAAATCAAAATAAGTAACCACCAGATGTTAAAATAAAAATGAGTAACAACAGTAGCATCAGTGTAACTGATTTTTTACACTAGAATACACAGATATGCTAGAAAGTACTCAAGTATTTTTAGAGGAATAGTTGTGTGATATAAACACTAGAAGTGCAGAATTGTCATCAAATAACACTGTTACAACTGTGAAAGAAGCAGCTAAACAAAATCCACAGCTTATGAGCAGTGGTGTTTAGAAACTGGAAGACTAGGAAAGAAAGAAGAATGGAAATAGAATGGAACTTCAAAACATACAACCAAGTATGAGTGGCTACGTATCCAAAGATTGAAGACAGGACAAGAGACCTCTGAAAGAATATACAGGATACCTAATAGCTGGAAGTATAATCACTAGAGCTATATGCTTACCTGACCAACAAACTTGCCAACACATATATAAAAGTAAAATCATCTGGATTTTAACTTCAATAGCAGTGAAGCTGCTACTGCAGTTCAGAGAAATTAGTGTTGACTGTCTTTTAAAACTGAATCTAATCCCACATGGGGCTCATACAGTTGCAGAAGATTTCTGTGGTCTGCTCCTTGGGGAAATAAGCAAAAGAGAGAACATCCTTCAACAAATGATATATATTATTATTATGTAAGATAAAGAATAAAGAATGGTTATCCAGCAATAAAAGATTTACATTTACTAGTGAATGAGTTACAAAAAGCAGTCTCCACAGAAGGCTGTACACATTCACAAGCCAAAGAAACTGTGAGGGGTGTACTTTGTACAACTGAACCAAATTATGTGCAAAGATAGACATTTTCCACAGCTGTCCATGTATAATCATCATCACATTACCTTTATTCTCTTAGCTTAAGTGCATACCTCTTGAGCTTGCCTTGAAGAGGCAGCTCTACATTTAACAAGGAAACAAATTTTTAAAATAAGTAGTGCTTAAGAGGAAAATTCAGCAAACCTTAGAAAAAAGTGCAAGTACTCACCTTACCCAACCCCTCACATTCCTCTGCTTACTTCAATTCCTTGGTATGGAACAACAATTTGGAAACTGCTCTTATTGCTTAATCCTTAAAAAAAAAAAATCAGCAAAGATAGTTGCAATTATCAGATTATTATTTATTTTTAAAATAATTAATATTTATCATTATAATTTATATCATTATATTTCTAGATTGGATGTTTATCTGTACATACATGGTTATATTTGTGCTATATACAGAATACTGTAATATATTATAAAATAAACAATATATAATGTAATATGTAATGTAATTAACAAAACTTATTTGAAAAAGCTATAATGACTCCCCCCACTTTTTAATCCATTGCATTGTTCCATAGAAGTGGTGGAAGATGCATCTTTTGTTGTCTCTCACAGAAAAACTGAGAGAAAGCTATTTATTTTCCTCAAGAAATCTTACAGAATCTGAGCTGTGTTACACTCTGCTGAGAAAGGCAAAGCCTTGGGTCTGTCAATAACTCAGCATGCATTTCTTCAGCTTGTATTCTGAAAACAGAAATTTACCATAAGTTCTCAGGAGCATTTATTGGGTTCAGAGACATTTTTGACCTTTTACCCATGGCTATATTTTTTTTTTTTTCCTTTATTTTGCTGTGTTTGATGAGATTTTATCTCAATAATGAATATATACTTGTGAAAATAATCTGATCTCCAGACACTATCTATCTTCCCTATTAAGCAGTTACTATCATGAGAAGAGGTATTAAAGAAAAATGTTATGTCCACACAAACCTTGTCCTGGCATTGTTTCCAACATCTGTCAATCATCTTCAACAAATTATAAATGATCAGGTAAAAGATGGGCATTGACAGAAACCCATTCAATGCTGTCAAAGAAGGTGAAACAGAGGGAGCCGTTTTACAACAGGGATGTTGCCATACTGGCAGTGGCCTGCTTCTGAAAAAAAAAAAAGGCCCATTTTAGGGCCTTTAATGTTTTCATAAAAAGGCTAAATGCAGGACTTAAAGGCATAGTAAATAAGTTTGTAGATGATGCCAAATTGGGAGGGGCTGTGAACTCTGTAATAGGGTAGAGAGGCCTTGTAGAGAGACATAAACAAATTACAGGGCTGGACAACCACCAACCATATGAAGTTTAACAAGATCAAGAGCCAGGTTCTGCACGTGGGAAGGGGAAACCCTGGCTGTACGTACAGGCTGGGGGACAAGACCCTGGAGAGTAACACCACAGAAAGGGATCTGGGGGTTCTGGTCAACAGCAAGTTGAATATGAGCCAGCAGTGTGCCCTGGCAGACAGGAGGGCCAACCATATCCTGGGGTGCATCAAGCATGGCATTGCTAGTCGGTCAAGGGATGTGATTGTCCCACACTTCTCTGCACTGGTGCGGCCTCACCTAGAGTACTGTGTGCAATTTTGGGTGCCACAATTTAAGAAAGACATAAAACTACCATAGAGTGTCCAAAAGACAGCTACAGAGATAGAGAAGGGTCTAGAGGGTTAGGTGAATGAGGAGCAGATGAGGTTGCTTGGTTTGTTCAGCCTAGAGAAGAGAAGAATGAGGAGCAACCTCAACATAGCCTACAGCTTCCTCACTAGGGGGAGTGGAGGGACAGATGCTGAACTCTTGTCTCTGGTGACTGGCAATAAGACCCAAGGGAATGGGGTGAAGATTCAACAGAGGAGGTTCAGCTTGTATATTATGTTTTTTTATTTTTTTATTTTTGAGGGGTTGATCAGACACTGGAACAGGCTCCCTAGGGAAGTGGTCATGTCACCAAGAAGCATTTGCACAATGCTCTCAGATATATGGGCTGATTTTTGTGTAGTCCTGTGTGGAGGCAGGAGTTGGACTTGATGATCCTTGTGTGTTACTTCCAACTCAGAATATTCTACGATTCTATAAAAAAATGCTTGTGCAAGGTGTTAGTGAGGAATCACAGAGATCTGCAGTGTGTCACCACAGTCCTTCCAGTATAAACTGTCAAAGATTTTTGGAGAGCAAACTAAATGAAAGGCCATTAGCTCCATTATGTCTCTTCAAATGAACTGCAACTGCTCATGTATTTTTGTAGCTGGCAATAGTGACCTGAAGGAGTACAAATTTCCTCTGCATCCAACCTTTCCAAGCAAGGACTGCTTGTGTTTCTCACTGTCAGATGAGATGAAAAGGGAAAACATTCTGTGTCAGACTAGATATAGCATTAATAATTACAGTTTTGTACTTTTATTTCAGACCTTTATTGAAATAAAACAAGAACATCACCCTTTGCTGTGCATCTGCTGAAGATAAAACTGGATACAAAAAATTTTAAGAGCCATGGGGTTTTGCAGGATAATCACCAAGCTCCTGGCTTCCACACTGCAGAAGGGTATGACTAGGCAGACAAATGGTGCCTCCCCCAAAAGAGAAGTAAATGGCACAACAGAAATGGATGCCTGGCTCTCCACTCCTTCCTCCAAATGCAGAAAACTTAATTAGACAGAAGACATATTTCCACTAACACCTGTCAGTCACCCCATGAAGGGCAACAGTTGATGCCTTTGGAGCAAAAAGTTGAACTGCCCCTTTGCATAGTGTAAGTACTTAGCAATTATTTGCTGAGCTGTCTATCAACTGATCAACTCATTAAGCAATGAGTCCCAGATCTTCTAAGTGAAGGATATATGTGTGTCAGCTGTGGAGCAACCTGGGTGGTCTGAAGACAGTGACAGCTGTGTGAGATAAGGACAGGGAGAGTAGAAACACAGTACTGAGGTGAATAGGTGACACGGTGAAACACTATCACATATAACATAATTAAGGGGGGTTGTGAAACGCTCAAGTGTGAAAAACACATATTAGGGAAATGACAGTTGTTTATACTGTATTAGAGAGATGGAGACTAGGAAGATTTTATTTTAATTTCAACAGTTCATCTAATGAATGCTGTTACATCTAGCAATATTTATCTCATATAGTTTTTTTTACAACTTGAAATACAATATTTCCTGAACAAGTACAGTAACAAAAAATGAGCTGGACCCCTCCCCTTCTAGACATAACTCCTTTTCTCCCCTTCTGCCTGAATATTCCTTCCTGAGCCCTGGACTCTAGGAACATGGAGAGAAAGCTGTTCTCCTCTGAAGATGCTGTATAACCTCACTTAGTGGCCGACTAGAAAAATGTGTTAAAAAAAAATAATAATAAAAAAAAAAATGGGGCTGCAGCTGTTAAGAGTCTGAAACAGTTTTAATGGCTGTTGCTACTCATAGACTACAATTGCATTAAATCAGTTCAAGTCTGCTGCACTTAATCACACACTTCTTCTTAGCCTTCTTTTCACAATGTAAAAATGACGCTAGTTTGTAACTAAAGAAACTTCCCTTCCTTCCTCTCAACTTCCTTGGTCACATCCTATATTGGATCCATGATATTCTTGGTGCTGCTTAGATAAGGAAAAAAAAAGCAGGATTGTAAGAGAGTTCCTCCTTTTTTTTTTTTTTTTTTTTTTTTTTTTTTTTGCCAGTGGCAGCATTCCTTACTGAAAAATACAGAATACTACTCACACTATGAGAAAGATTGGATTATTCTTTCCTTCCTTTGAATTTCCAGTGACTTTATAACCTTTTCTCCTTCTGTCCTTTCTTCCCTTCAACCTGGAAGAATTCTCTGTGAACCAAGGATTCCATTGGTCTTCTCCATTAAGTCCTCAAAGGCAGAGCACTGCATAGGGCCACAGGTGGGGCAAGGAAAAACACTGTCAAAGGACTGTATGGGTCATCAACCCCTCTGGCACCTGCCAGTCAAGAAGAGAAGTCCCATCTTATTTTGGCAGTAAGCAGAAGACACTAGTGGATGTGAGAAGAGGGAGCAGCGAGAAGAAAAAAAGGCAACAAAAGGCAACAAAAAGGGGAAAAGAGAGAAAAGAGGCAACAAAAGCACTAAAAATGTCTCACTGCTCTTCTGGGTAGGTATTCACATTTTTCGTGTTTGTTGTTGTTGTTTTGGTTGGTTGATTGGTTTTGTTTGTTTGTTTGTTTTCCTAATTACTGCATCTCAGGCCTTAACATGGTGTGTATATATATGCATTTATGAAATATTTAAATAAATATATATTAAATATATATATAAGTATGCATGTAGTTACATAACTATAGCCATATATACACATACTTACATGTTCATTTTAATTATTCTTGCAGTCTTCCTTCTCCCCTCTCCCCCTCCACCCTTTGTTTTCCCCCAAATGGGGTGGAGGCAGTAGAGCTAGGAAAGACAATTATTTAAAATAAACAGATAAGTTATTTCAAAACTTCTGGAAGCTTACATGGTACTGAAAATACATAAGTAGCAACTTCTGTAAGTTTTTATTCAGTTTAGAGCAGAAAATAAATAAATAAATAAATAAATCTAGAATTGAGCAGGCAAAGAAATGTCTTTCCTTTCCCAGGAAAATTCAAAATTTGGTAGGAGTGAAAGTCTACTTTTTTTTGTTGTTGTTTGTTTGTTGGTTTGTTTTTATGAACTGAAGACTTAGCTTCTTCTTTTTCTTTTCTTTATTTTTTTCAGTGTATTTATTACATATGGAAATAATTAAAATAAAACATTTTAATCCCCAAAGACCCAAGTGTTTGTGTTACTTAAAGAGTCAAATTTTAGCTATGCAAATTAGAAAAGAGAATGAACCTGGACTATCTATCAAGGGGAGTGAAAGAAAGGGAGAGAATGGGAACCTTAAACTGTTACTTAAGAGGGAAAGGGATGTCACTTCCAAAATGTAATTTGATGGAGTATGCTGCCATATTGCTGAAAAAATGTTTCAACAACAATCTCTTAAGCCGGTCTTTGTTTTTGACAAAGTTTCTCTGTCTCTACGCAAGGCTATGTTTTTAATGAATTGTCATCTCTACAATGAAAGAAAAGGAGAATTCCAGTCTGCTCAGGTCTAGATGAAAACCAATAAAATAAAATCTAAATTAACCTCTGATTTGGGGTGTTTTTTTCTGAACTTCTGAGCCTTTGAAGTCATACTTATCAGTAAGTAAAATTGTCACTACTTAAAAGGAAAAAAAAATCAGTAAATTACTACAAAAAAAATAAATACAACTGGATTCCTTCTTGTTTTCTTGTGGGTACTTTTTTTTTCCTAAATTAATATTTATTTTATCTGTGCTTTATATTAATTTTGATAACAAAAGCGAATACTTTCTATAAAAAGGAAATTAAAATCAGAAATGTCAGGAAAAAAAAAAAAAAAACACCAAAAGATTTGGTGTTAAGATAAAGTTTGATATACTCAATACCAAAAAACTCATGCAAACACTGAAGTTTTATACTTAATTTTAATGACATTATCTTCTCTTGTTCAAGATTTTGAGCCCCATTTCTTTACTGTATATATATACACATATACACACATTAATATATATATATAAGTGAATAGAATGAAGGAAACATGATGAAAAATATCTACTGGAATGCACAGATTTTTCAAAAAATTTCAGATTCAGTTGCAGAAGTTAGGCTCAGTTTCTTGGAGTTAAACATCTACAGTTCAACTATTGATATCATTTTTAAGTAGCTTTGGGTTGCTTTCATTGACATGGTTAAATATGAGTTTAGGAGCAAGATTTTAAAGAAAACACTACAGTTTTGTTCTCTTTCCTTCTTTCTTCCTCTTCTCCCTTTCTCCATTTCTCCCTTTCTTCCTTCCCTCATTTCTTTAACTCAAACACAAATTAGAATTAAAAATAGTATGGAAGTCTATTTTTTTTTCAGTAATAGATGTTTTAATTATATTATTGATGGACAGTAGATAAGGCTAGATATATAGATAAGAAAAGGACTGATGTTTGGTTTGTTGATTAAAGCCAGAAGAAAAACTGTGCTTTAGACATAACATGAAACCAAGGCTCGCATTCACTGAAAGAAAGTTATTCAAGCATTTTCTGCTGAACACTTGTCTAATTTAATTCAGCAGAAAAACTCCAATTAACCTCAGGGCAACCTGATTTGACCTCCTGGATGGCCACTATGCTGAGCTTATTTGTTTATTAATCTGGCAGATTTAAGATATTTCTGAATCCATTATATCAAGATAATTGTAATAGTCACTTATATTAGAGAAAGACAATTATACTTTATTTGATGGATGTCACCATCCTTTCAGGCATTAATAAGGAAGATTAAGCTGCTTCCTGCACAGCCATTTCATGACTACCTGAGCATGGTACTTCTATTATGTGCATATCATACTTCTTAAGCTATTCATCACTTTTCCTGAGCGCCAAATCATTTAAAATGCACCTATCAGTATCAATAAATGAAAGGAAGCAGATGTTTGATGTGTCTTTTATTGCACTGACAAGCATGACACACATTGCTAAGACCCCTACTGTTTTTTTTAGGATCCCAGATTTTGGTTGTCCATAAGCATGTTTTGATGGAAGGCCTTACAAAAGAGGTGCAAGGCCTTTGTCCTTTTTGTGACATGGCAGTTTTGGAAGGCTTTGTCTGAGATAAGCCATAGTACGACAGCCTCTTCAGTTAATTGGCACAAACCTAATTTCCCTGACATGAATACAGGCTTCAGATAAATCTCTTCAAGTTAGGTTAAATGAAATAGAATATTATCAAGAAGGAAGGGTATTTTTTTATTATTATTCTTATATATATATATATAATCTTCAAAACAAGGCATCTCAGACTGTACCATTACATCTGTACCATTAGTTAGAGATTGACTAGAAATAGATTTGGAAATTGTTTCCATAGACAGATGTACTTAACAAGACTTGCTTTAAAATAATAATCCCTAAGCATATATGTCTTAAATGTATATTCCTAAAAAACTTATCACCTAAATATTGCCTCCATAATGCTTCCTGAATTACGGTAGTGTACTCTTTTTTTTTTTTTTTTTTTTCTCTCTTTCTCCTTGCTACTTAGAAAACAAAAGCAGCCATGCTGTGTAAGGATCATGTAGCTCAGCATGCTTCCTCTTGCAACAGCCATAAGCAAATAACTGAGGAGAAATATAAACAAACTATGCATACACAATACTTCTAGAATTCTCTCAGCATCCAAACATTTTCAGTTTAGTGGACTTGCTGAATTGCTTCAGGTTTCTGATTAGTACCTTTAAATGTCATTATCTGGATAGGCTTTTACTTACAAGGACAACAAATTTCATAAGTTTCCTTCTTATTTTTTTTCCCCTCTCGGAGTACAAACGTTACTAATTTCATTGAAGCTTAATATATCTTCTTGGAAGAGGGGAAGAATTAATTTAATCAATTTTGTCCTTAACATTTATAGACTTCTTTCATATGTCCCCTAAGTCACTTTTTTTTCTGGGCTTGATAAGTACTAATTTGCTTAATCATTTCTTATGTGGAAGTTAGTCTGTATGCTAGTCAACTTTTCCTTCCCTTTCAAAACTTCCTTCCAACTCTTTTCTTTAAATCTTCTTGTTCAACTCCTATTTTCCTGTGATGAATCATTTATCCATAATACTTCTTAATACATTTTCACCCCATATCTTTTCAGCTACCATTCTAATTTAAGCATACATTTTCCTGCTCCAGTTTTTGTTCACCCCTTTCTTTTCACACAGACTCCCACTTTTCAGATTTTCTTCCATTACACTGCTGGCACACCCCTTCAGCACATACTCATCTCACACTCCCACAAGCTGCCAGTACATTTCTTCCTACCTGCATTTCTCCACTGTCCAGGGAAGGAGGGATAGAAAATAGGAAGCTCTGTGATTCTCAGAAACTCCTTGATGGAAGTTCTATGAGCTGCAGCAGCTCATACTTCTCCCCACCATAAACTTGAAGAGAGTGCTAGGAGGATTAAAGCAATAGATGTAGGATTCATTTCATTGGACATCTACGCAGTGGATGTCTACATCTGAAGTAGTTATCTGGACTGGTTGTTTATAATCACAGGAGAAAATATATAGATGGTCTACTTAAACATCTCTCATATACGCTGTTATCAACCCTTAAGCATGTAAAAGGAAGGAGGCACTCTTTTTCCCCAGTTTCTCTATTGCTTCAGCAAAACTGGCAGGTATTTCTATAGGCAAAATAAAAATTGTTGCTTACTTTGCTCTCATAGATTTTTGCATGTAGAATACAATGTCTGGTTCTGTGTCTGTCTCTACTTGCTTGTCAGCCCTAAGAGCACATGCTACATCAGTGTTCCAATCTATGACATGAGATTTCTGCCATCTTATATGTTTATCTTGGTAGTTATTAGCTCAAGGGAGGAGGGGCAGGGGATGAGAGGGCTGGGGGAGCAGAGGCTGGGAGATTTTACATCTAAGGCTAGGGAGCTTTCTAAGAAATAACTATTTATTATAAGAGTGAAATCTGCTTTGTTTTCCAATGACCACTTTCCTCTCTTGTTCCATGTTTTCTCTAATCACTAGTTAATCACTAAAGATCAATTAATTTCAATTATATCACTAATTTCAATTACTAATCAATTAATTTTAATTAATTGAAATTCCCGTTATTTATTTCCCAGATGACACACAGGAACATATCAAGTAGTTTCCAAAAAATATATATACTGAAACTATTTTAACTATTTTTAGTGTTTATTTATTTATTTATTTATTTATTTATTTATTTATCATATACTATTAGCAGAGTGGGTTTTTTTGGCTTTCAGAGTTCAGAATTTGTAAGTAGGTAGAATAAAACAGGTAATTCTCTAGGTGGGCTGAAATGACACTTTCCCTCCTATAATATTGACATAATCAGTATGTAATTGTAATATTTCTTTCTAGTGGAGCAAATGAAGCAATGGTTCATGTAGAGCAGAGAAAGTGATTCTGTAGTTCAAATGACGTTAATGTGTATTTCTGTACTAAAAATTCATTATCCGTTCTTGCTAAAATGTTATTGCTTCATTAGCAAAAAATCTTGAAATGTACAAGTAATGTTTGCTTTTTGAAATATGCATGCCCAAAAACAATTGCAATTAACTGGAACATGCAATCTGTCCAGTTACATGATTACTGCTGAATATCTAGTTAATTTTATGCACACAGTTATAAATAATTCAAAAGATTTATTAATTTTCAGGTTTTAAATCTATATTTCTGGAGGAAAGTTGTTGTGTGGTAATAGTGCTATGGGAGTTCTGAGAGTATTACTGATATGCTCAAAGCCTTTCCATGTTTTCTAACTGTACCAGTTGATCTATGAAAAGATAGTCTCTTTCTCCTGAAACATTCTTTCTTTAGTCCATTCTTTTCTTTAGTCTGATTTCAGAAAATAATAATAATAATAATTTTCTTATACCAGTTACCATCACAGTAATAATCTTATCAAGACGGGGGACATAATCTACTGGAGAGAGGCATATATTACTGAGAAACTGAACTAACATTTTTTCTTTCCTTTTTAGATGTAAAAAAAATCTGTACTAGTTCTTTTCCAGAACTAGAAGGTAGCCCTGATAGCTGTCATACTGAACATATTCTACATCTCCAGAAAAACCCGCAACTTCTTAAAAAGCACTGGCTAGATTTTGGAAGCCTCCACAGCTATGAATTTCTTCTCCTCAGCAGTCACTGACATCTCTGCTGAGATGCTGGGAGGAAAGCTGTCTTTTTCTTGTGTATATATCAAGATACAACCAAGATAATATGAGGTGGGGGGGGGGGGGGGGGGGGAAAGGGAAAAAAAAAATGCCAGTGATGAGATAAAGTGGAAAACCTCAGCATGCCATGACAAAAAAATGCAAGCAAAAGAGGGGACTGGGGAGTGGGAGCAGGAGAAGCGGTATGGACAACAGAAAAACATATCCACTGAATTGTTTGGAGGAACCATAGTTCAGCAAATTCCAGAGCTACAACTGCTTTTGTTGCCTAACAAAATCTATTTCTGAAAGACTAAGTAACTATTCATTTTTTCTGCCCTGCCTTCTCTGTCCGACTGCAGTGGAAGCAACCAGAAGAAATTAAGGGCAGACTTGAAAGCTATGGGATTCCTGGTGTTCTACAGAAGCAGCAATAACCACAATAAAACTAGTATTTTTTTATTATTATTTTATTTTGCAACAATGCATCTTATTGCTGTTGTTTTTCTGCAACAAATGTCAGGAAAGGTAGACCCTGACACAATTTTCTCACTTTCTCTTGTCCAAACTCCACACAAGCATTCAAACTTAAGACTAGAAAAATAACTACAAAAACAAAACAAAACAAAAAAAGTATGTTAAACTGAAGCTATCTAAGGCAGGTAATGCAAAATTCAGCCCACAATCAATTCAAAAGAATGCATAATCACACCTCATTACTATTTAAAATTGTGTTTTCATTTCATTCTCTGTGCTTTTTTCTCCTTGGATTTATCTGCTATACTATGGGTTTATGTGGATTCTGTGTGGATTCTATCCAGGAACTGTGTTTCTGTTAGTTTGTTTTTTCTAATCTAAATCACCTAGAATATTAAGGCTGTGTCCACAGCTGTCTGTAAATGAGTGAATTGTCAATGTATTAATATTGTGACGGTGTAAATGTGTCAATAAGGTAATGTCAATAATGAATACAACTTCAGGGCTTGTTAATATTCATGTTGTTGTACACAGGTCTACAGTGCATAGACTTGTCTACTCTGATATTTAAGCTATTTGTCTTGTCATCTTTCATGGTCAGTGGAGAGAAACAGGAGTCTCTAGCATACTGCTAGCATACAGCATTTGGCCTGCTGAGATGACTGTAGAAAAACTTCATTACTCTGCATTTACTGAAAGGAAGCCTTGGAAGTGGTAATGTATATCACAGACATCTAAAAGTAGTCAGTCTGAATTCTACTTCTTATGCTTGCACATATCCCAGCAGTACAAATATGCTGCAGCCTCCCGTGACAGAGAGCAGGCACAAAGTTAAGAGGAGGCCAGGAATGACCATTTTGACAGGACTGCTTTCAAAGTATTGCCACACCTACTGGCCACAGATCTATGAGGTTTGTGTAATTGCATCCTGTATCTGGTGAGTCATATACAGGAGACCCACCTGCCACAGACATCTAGAAAGTGTTAACCATCACCCAGACAGAGCTGTTGGGATAACATCTAAACTTAAAACAGAACTGATTAAGCCTCTTGTCATTTGAGTTAATCATTTTCTCTTAAATTCAATCAATACAGAAGTACTTTCCATTCTCTTTATCTTTTTTTTTTTTTTAATGTGATTCTTTCATACTTTTCACTGATGCATATTTCACTATTTTCATTATATTGATAGTCTCAACTTGCCAGCAATAAGAATAACCTCTCAGTATCAAGATGAGGAATATATTCCAGTAAAGTATGGCAGTTAATTGCTGTTTGAAATCCCAGATATCTGTTTTCTTACAATTGTTTTACATTACCATATGGGAACAAAAACCACAGGATGAAAATTACTTATACAAAATGGCAGGTAAAGCTGCAGAATAGAGAGGCATGTCAAATACCTTTCTTTTAAGTAGTGGTAGGTCACAGTCATGAAATTATATGGAAGAAAAGACTTTTGGATCAAATTACATGATTGGTTGTACATTCATGACCCCATGAATCCATACAGGTTGCACTGTAGGATTAGAGACATAGGTTTGTGTCACAGTATAAAACACCATTTTTTTATTTTTTTTTTTGCATAAAAACAATTCACATTACATGGCTATGCAATAGTTCTAAGAAAAAAAAAAAAGTTTGAAAGACGAGACTTCAAGGATGTGCAAACACAATAAAGCAATAAATCACTGAAATAGCTACCATTAGATTGAACATGGATTAAGAATAGCTTCCGTTCTGTTAACAGCATCTGAATCATTTGATGCTGGATAGATTCAAAGAGCTTTCAATTTACATGATGGCTTTTCAAGGTATTTCAAAGAATCTTACTGCCCTTATTTTTCCTAAAATAATTATTAAAACAAAACAAAATAAACAACAACAAAAAAAAGCAAATGTAATCTGCCAGTATCTATTATAAACTTTATTTATGCCACCTAAGTGTAGAGAAATTTATAGTCTGCAGCAATACAGAATAGCGTATCCCTTAAACGTATTCAGTAAAAACATTTGTCAAGAACAAAGAATAATGGATACTCCTAAATATACTGTTAAGGGAGACAATTAGTCTGATGACTCCTCTTTAACCAGAACACATTTTCTTAAAGCAAGCAGCCCTAGAAGTGTAGTTACGATTTTGAGTATGTTTTTAACTTTGTCATGGGGAATAGACATGTTAAAGCATACATGTGCTTATTCTCTTTAAAGTCTGATTGACAAGGTTTACAAACACTGATTTTCAAGCATGTATAATAATTACTTTTCGTTTTTTCTACTCTTACTGCATACCCACTAGACTAATGAGAGTAAGAATTCTCGTAGTTGGAATGACATCTACCCGCAAATCACTGTCTCTTTGGTTAGCTCAGGTTTGACTTCTAAATATTTTAAATGGCAACTATTACAAGATTTAGTTGATATGTCATTCTTTGCCTTCCACAGTCATTCACTGGCTTTCTGGGCTCTTAATATGTAAATTGGCATCATATGCCAAAGCCTCAGAGAAAAGGGTGTGGTAATGGGAGCAGAGCTTTTAAAAAGTAAGCAGAAGGAGTGAAGCAAAAGGAAAACTTTTAGAAAAGCGATGTGTTTTATGTAGTAGAAATAGCTATAGCTACATAAGGAGGCAAAGCTGTGCATGAAGTTTTTCTTCAGCATATTAAGTGTATGTTGAAAAATGCTAATACACTAAAGTTACATTCCTCTGGCTTCCTAGTAAAAAGATCCCTGTGGTAATCCTTGATTATTTTGATCACTTCCTGGGTTCCTTGGTTAGATTTTAACTGCAAGTTCCACGGGAGCTCAAGGGAGCTCTGTAAAGCCTCTGTAAGTGCTGAATAAAGAAATTTGCCCTGTAACATCATGGAGATATTATCCACTTGTAAGAAAAGTGATACTATTTCTTTGTGGACTTTCAATAACCCCTTTCAAATACTTCTTGCTGTAATTTGGGGAGTTACTTTCATGAAAAGAGCTCAGTGGATAAGAAACATTTTATGTGAATGCTCCAAACGAGAAGGATGAGACAAACATGGGATAAATGATTTTTCTCAACTCATTAGTGACAGAGAAGCAAGCCTTTATGTTTTATCCTCTGTCAGAAATAATCCTACTTTGACTTCAGAGAGAGAATCCTTTTTCCTCAGAGAGAGGAATTTTAGAAAAGCCAGAATCAGCTATACCAATCATGATAGGATATCACACGAATAGATGTAGATGGTGAGATGCAGTTCAGCTATAGTATTAAAACAGCAGCCAGAACTGCATAAAATTAAATGAAATCCAGGAAAGAATTAAATTGTGCTCCATCCTTTTTTTCCATTTCTCTTGCAATTACATTTTTTACACTCCGGAAACACAAAGACCATTGAATTTTGCAAATAACCTCTCAAGCCTGAGATGAAAGCCCAGAAGTGTTTTCCTCCTTCCCTCTCCACTTTCTTTATGTTTTGGTAGGATGTCTTGGCTAGGCTACCCTTGAGTCAACGTATGAAATTGGAATGCCAGCATGTGATAGTTCAAAGTTTCTAATGTCAGTTTTCTTGAAGTCAGAGAAGGATCAGAGACAAAAACTTAGTTTGGAAACTAACAGTTACAAAAGCAGAGATCAAAAAAGAAAGATCTTAGGAACAATCCACAGTAATACTACTGAAAAAGGTGGCAGTGCTGGCATCAATGATTTAGGCAGATGAAGGATTAGCATCTACCCAGCAGATGGGGTTTTTGTAAAACCAGGTACCTTGTATAAGATTCTTCTAGGGGGAGACTATGGCGAGTCAATTCATGACAAAAGGATTAACAATGATACTGGTACCTCCACATACACAGCAGACACAGCCTGCCGAATAAAGGCACTGAGCATATACCAAATAAGCTACATAGATATTTAAGACTGCCTATGTTTCTTTCCCATTTACATCTGCCATTACACAAGACAAACTTCAACTATAGACAATTAACTTGATATTTTGAAAGGAAAAAGACTTCATCAGATTAATAAAATGTAGTAAAAATACTAAACAGATAAATTTCTGAGCTACCAATCCACAGAGACTGAGGTTTCCCACGTTATTAGCAATAGTGAATACTCATTGCTACTACAGTTCACGTGCATTTATGTCAGTTATATAACTTCTAACAAGAATATAACCCATCTTTAATTCCTTCTGAGTTACTACAAATTGCACTGCCAACTATAAGTAATGCAGTAAAGAATGCAAGATTATGTAGGCCTAAAATATCAACACAACATGCATGAAAAGGAGTCTAGCTCTGTGCAGCATCAAGACTTTACTTGGGAGAAAAGGTCTGATTTTCTGAAGCTTTCCTCAGTAGCTGTTTACATATTTTATACCTCTTAAGTTAAAACAAATTGTCAAGATCAGAATTTTGAAACAATCCTGTATTCCACTGGAGTCCTAGCTACCCTACCACCTTGTTGATTTTGCTTCTAAACTGGTATATACAATCACTAGAGTGTGTACATAATCTTTCTTAACTCGTTGGAATAACACAGAAAACATCTGATTTTTGTCCTACTGATCTGGTATTTGATACCTCTTTGGCAGCTGTCACATCTCAGAAAAAGCTTGCCTTCTCTCATTTAGTCAGGCTTTTAAGATCTTTAAGATATTGATCTAGACTTCAATTCAAGTGCTGTTCTGACTTGGAGTTGAGAACCAGGTTAAACTTCCCCCTTTCTTTTCTGCCATAAAGAAAGAGATGACTGCCTATCTTACATGCCTATATCAATACATCATTATTACAAAAACAGGCTTTAACAGTATAAACTGGTTTAGTGGTTGGATATTTATACCAATAGCATATTTTAGTATTTTTAAATGTTAGTTATATGGGGGAAGCTTTTCAGGAGTCAGACAATATGTTGATTTAAATATTGTTGAATAAAGGTCAAAATGCTTTAAGAGAGTTTTTTTCAGTATCACATTTGCTCACTTCATAAATATGGCATAATACAAAAAGTCTTTAGAGAGAAAAAAATGTGAATGACATAAAAAAGAGTAATTTAATATCATGTTAACTCATTCGATATGATACCAGTTAATACTGCATCATGACAAAGACATGGTGTAAAGTATTCCCATATGATTTTATAACCATTAATAAAAGAATTCCATATTTTATAACATCAGCAAACCAGATGAACCTCATCCACTCAAAGTATGGAATAGTGAAAAGAACAAATGTCTTGTGAGATGTGGAAATAAGAACAATGTGTCTGAGTTTAAACAGTGGAAATAAGTTGTGGACACTGTGCATAAAGTAATTATTTCTGCAGTGAGGTTCTGCCATTCCTCCATTTAGTTTATAAGCATGCCAGGATACACAATCCAAACATTTCATTGAAATTTTAATTGTTAGACATGTAGTGAAAGTCAGATTTGGACACAAAGAATCCTTAAAAAAAATACAAAAAAAAAAATAAAATATGTATATATATATATATATAGGATTTATTAGGAGAATAAAATCGAAGTATATTTTGTTTAAAATATACGGTGTTTCTGGTCTGGTCTGAAAGTATTCTATCTGTGAGCCTCAGATAACTTTCTCAAAACAGTGTGATATCTGTAACATCAAAATCATACCAAAAATTTGAGGACAAAATGTTGTGCCAATACCCCAAATATTCTCCGTATATTATTGATAGTGTTTTTCCACATAAATATATATATCTAAACTCGGTATTTGAACAGAAAAGCAAAAAGAGCTACTCAGAGAGTTCTGGGATGAAAATGAAAATAAAATTACCCGTACTAAATAAGAACACAAGTAGAGGAATCCCCAAATCTACGAAAGGCAGGAATCATGTCTCCAACAAAAGCATTAGGAATACTTTCATCAATATTCAGAGGGCCATGGCTTCACATGGTGTGCCAGAACCTGGCCTTTTTTTAAGCGTCAGTCAAATTTTACTGAAGTTCAGAGAAGCATGGATTAAGACCTATATATTTGGGGGTTGAATATAAACAATATAAAGAGAGAAAATATTTCTTTTTAATTAGCTTAGATTTGAAATAAATGTTTTCTCAGAATTGATGAGATCTAAATTTTGTTGTCTCTCAGCAGTATTCTGCCATTCCTTTTAACACACCTTATTTTATGTCTTGTCTTGAGTTTTGGATCAGATATCTCCAGCTTTAGCAAATCAAAAGGACTCAGGTAGCTAAGACAGAACACTGGCAAGCTGTTATTAGCTTCCCACTCTCATTCCTCCCTGTACTCTTGTCAGTATCTCTTGTCAGTAAATATGTCTCCAGAGATACATTGCAAAGAATTGCATTGTGTGATTTTAGAGTTTCTGAGTTATCTCAAAATTCGTCTATCTTCTGTGGCTATTTTACTTAAAAAGCATGTCACAAGGAGGCTCTTAACTGAGAGCCCCTACCAGGAAAACTCCTACCAGAGAACCTACCAGGAAGTGTAATACTTGTTGTATTGTATATACATTTTTCCCAAAATCGTAGAATGTTTGACGTTGGAAAGGACCTCCGGAGGTCATCTGGTCCAACCCCCCTGCGCAAGCAGAAACACCTAGAGCAGGTTGCCTAAGACCATGTCCAGGCAGCTTTTGAAGATCTCCAAGGAAGGAGACTCTAAAACCAATCCGGGCAACCATGGTCCATCAGCCTCACACTAAAGAAGTGCCTAACATATACACAGAGGTATTTTTGCACCCTGAATTTTTCATGCAAATATACATCTTTTTGCAAAGCTGGGACCTGTATGTCAAGATCTCCTTAAGACTTCATCAGGCTCATTGCAATATTAAGGGTTTTAAAAAGGCAATGGCACAAGGTAGGCAATCTCACTGTGTTGGCTTTTATGAAGAGAACCATCCTAAAGCCTGCAGAATTAGCAATGAAATGGTACTATGTGCACTTCAAACCAGTTTTCTTTGGCTTGGAGAGCACACAGCTAACAGTAATGAGAGGCTCTGCTTGCTGAATCTAGATTTTAGCTAGATTTCTCTACCCTGTGTTTCGCTGTTCCCTGAGGACATATCAGTTGCATTCTGGTGACTTGCATGTCAGGGACATTATTCTAGAATATAATTCATATTACAATGAGGAAAAATAATCCCATTCTGAAACTCGTCTCTCATATAGGCACAAAGAATAGGATAGGGCTTGCATACACATATTTCAGAGATATGTAGAGTATGTACGTATGTATGTACATATGATTTTTAATCCAGATCAAATTAAAATAAGATTAATATGTGCAGAAACGTTACCCTACAGAACATTACATAGAGTCATTGAGTGCATTGACTAGGAATGACTCTCTTAGGAGAGTCAAGTATTGTTTTTGCAAGAAGAACTTGTATACGGAAGAAATCCACGGAATACTGAAGATACAAACTTCTTCAGGGTTTAGTCTCCTTTTTTATTCTTTTTTTTTTTTTTCTGAAGGAATGTTGGGGTCTTTGTGTGTGTGGTTTGCTGTTGTTGAGTTTATTTTTTTCAGTTGATCAGAGCTAATTAATTTTTGTCTGCATTACAACTTTTATGCATTTATTTACTGAATGTAGCAGTCATCCAGAAAAGGGAAGAACTTGGTTTACTTCACTTTAAAATTTCAGATGTTTCAAACTCAAACATCTCTCTCTAACTCTTAAGTTATTATCCCCAAGAGAATCTCAATAACCTTATTCTTACTTCTGAATTTATACCACTGCAAAGCCAAAGTTAACAAGATTAAAGAGATCAGCATAGAAACATGTATCTGGAGGTCAGTCGATTATGTTAGTAGGGTTGCTCCCTCACATAATTATGAGGGAGCATAGAGAACTAAAGATGTCCTGGTTAGAATCCCAGAACAGTCTAGGTATCTTTTATTCAGCAGTATTAAATTAAATGGAAAAACAAAATCAAGTCCCCAGAACAGGGATAGGTATTCCTAAAATATGTGAAACTTCCAAGCAACCATAAAAGATGTTTACCAAGTTCGGATGTATACATTATCTCTCAGCAGATTACTTGTTGGTGTTTTTTGTTGTTGTTGTTGTTGGTATGCTTTGCTTTGTTTTGATTGCTTTTTTGTTTGGTTGGTTGGTTTTTGGATCACCTTTTCATGTGAAATTATGCATAATTATGCATGTTTTCTTTGAATCCTTCCTTTTAGAAGACTATCCTTTTATTCCTTCAAGATTGCTTTTGCTACGTCTTTACTACAGTAACCTAGACATGCCTGACACCTTTTCCTGATACTGAAGCCACTGCTATGGCCCATGATCATATTATTGAATTCTCTTTGCTTTTCTGCTTTTCCTTTTTTTTTTTTTAAAAAAAAAAAAAATCTTTACTACAGATATTCTAAAAACACGCAGGATTTGCAGACCTCATCATACCATACTAATGTGGTTTCTATAACCAGAAATACACCACAGTTGAGAAAATAGCTTTCAAATATTGGTAACAACACCAGAATTATGTCATATTGCTGCATTGAGAAGCTCCAAATGAGATGGAATACAACCTGAAATTTTTTATTCCAATTTGAGAGGCACTGTGAGTAGCACTGGTCCTCTTGAAGATGTCAGCTTTCTTTGAACATAGCCTACTGGAGATCCTTACTTTGCAACAACAAGTGGCTATGACTTTGTCTCACCATTTACCTTAGGTCATATTGGTAAGCTCCTTATCCTAACATTAATGAACTTTTGTAGCTGTTTAGAGGTTCATCCAGTTCTAACTTAACTCCTGTTCCCCCAGTAATGCACTTTTTCATTTTTTTTCTTTTTTTTTTCTTCCCTCAAAAACCTTCATTCCCTTTACTTCTCTTTCTAGCTCCAAACCCTGGCAAACAGACACAATTACCTTACCTGAGTACAAGTGAATTGCCTTCTTCCTATCACATTAAAACTGGGCTTTATTCTATCATTAGTTGCATACATCCGTATCTTTGATTAAGCTTTCCCAAAATAAAGAAAATTCTAACCTGTCAGGTCAAACTATTATCAGCTCAAGTTACTGAGCTGACCTGATTTTAACCTTCAGAAAAAAAAAAAAAAAAAAGAGAAAAAAAAAACTTTTTTTCTCAGAAACCTCAATAAGGGTATAGATTGCTTATTTAAGGGATAATTAAATGTATGAATGAACTTTATTCAGCTTATTTTCATTTTTAACAGTCTTCTGGTAAATAATAAAGAAAGAAGTACTAAAACAATTTTCACAATGGAAAGAAACAGTAATTTAATATGTCTTCTACACAAATAAACAAATGTTAGGAAATGCTTGTTAAAGCCGACACTTCATCCTTTAGCTGTGATACATGATAAAGGGGAAAAAATACAACACTGAGTTCAGGATATGATGGCAAGTTTAATCAGCTATGTTGTAACTCTTGTTGCTTAATGTGTTTCTGTTTTAACAAGTCTGTGAATTGCTCGGGACAAACATATAGTCCCAATGGGTTTCGGATCTATATATATTTCATAACTAATATGAAAGTAAATGAATATATGTAGTTTATCTATTAAAGAGCAGAATTCTCTGTATTAAAAAAAAAAAAAAAAAAAAAAAAAAGGAAAGCATTTTTCCAAAGGAGTCTAAGAATAAAACTAAACATATGGTAATATCCATCATTTTCCTTTAGACAACATTAGATCCATTAGCCAAAACTTTTTTTTTTTTTTTTTAAGGGAAAGAAAAAAATATATTTCTAAATTTGTTGTATGCTGCATTTAATCTGTGCTATTTTTTTATATTGATAACGTACAGACTTAAAAAGCATATATTTGTATATATTAATACTATATATTTATAGTGAACTATTTATGAACATTGTGATTGTTGGTAACAGAATTTTATGTTTACGACTAATCAGTAGCCTCTTTCCAGCATTTTACCATTCCACTGGGGACTGGGAGATTGCTTTCCAAGACAACTCCTATAGAGGCATTCTGTTTTGTTTTGCTTTGTTTTGTTTTAACTTGAAGTACAATATACTGTAAGGTTTTCATAAGACAAGTTAACATGTTCTTAAAATGAAAATAAAACACATGACATAACAGGCTTCAATCTTTTCTATTTGGAAATAAAATCTTCCATTGCACCATTTTGTAGTGATTAGAATAACAATCAGACAGTTGGTGATGGTACAAAAATACCATTTCCCATTGCTCATAACAGAGTTACCAATTTTAGTGTCATTTAAATATTTAAGTGCTACAGAATCCAAGGTTCTATCAGGTGAATTGCTTTAAACTCCTCTGTATTGCAAATCATTAAAAATATACAGTATTGAGAACTGAAAATCAAAACAATGCAGTCCTGAGAAAACTAAATTTTTGTCTTACACCAAATTTAATTCTGTAGAGTACTATTTGTGTCAATTACTAGTATGTTTTGTGGTCTGAAAAATACTCCAAAGCTTGTGCAATATCCCACCAAGGAGTAATACTACAGAAAATAAACTTTTAAATTAATGGCTTAGTATTTGAATTATAGTATTTCACTTTAAAAAACTTGTATGCACTTTTGAAGCAAACCTAAAGCAGACAGGACCCAGCTTCTCATTAAACACAACAACAAACTGCCACTACATGACTGCCATGAGAGCATCCCACTGTTCAAATACTAGGTTTTAATTTGAAAATATCCAAGTCCCTTAATATAGTTTCCCAAGCTACTAGGTTAAAGGTTATTCTGGACACAGATGTTCTGCTAAACTAGCAGAACTAAGCTGTAACACACTCCATATTCATAGATCTGATGAGAAGGACTGCAAAACAGTGAGTATAGATGTCTGGTTAAGGGTAGCTAGGAAATGTGGTTTGAATTCATAAAGCAAGAATTCAAGTGGCAAGTGCTTGCCACTTCATGTATATGATCATTTTGATCAGTGGTAGATCTTTTCTTATTTTTTTTAAGCTGATTCATTATACATCCAATTTCTGAAGCAAATTGGTAAATGCCTATCTTCAGGACAGGATTTTAGCCTGTACAGTCAGAATGAACAGAGGTAACTAGATAAGATGACCAGCAAGTGCTCAACATAGGGACCTAGGCTGCTTGCTGGTCCTTGGCATACATCTCTTTACTCTTCTTGGAGTCTACATTTGAAGCCAAATAAAATACAGCAATGAATTACAATGAGTAACTTAGACTTGAATGTGCTTCAGACTTTAAAATAAATAAATAAATAAATAAATAAATAAATAAATAAATAAATAAACAGAAATCCTCCACTTTCTAGCACAGCCTTTACCTGAAAAATCCCGTACAACTTACAAACCTACAAATCAGAAATCTAGTTTGTTGATTTTTTTTTTTCTTCCTGTGTGACTCTTCTTCACACAAAGCTTATGAAGAGATTAAGTAACATTATGTTCAAGCATTGTGCCTGCATCGCCAGATCGGAAATGCTCTTGAGGTCTTAGGTCTGGTTTTACACCATGTTCTGAGATGTAGCTAACCAAGTAAATCAGTTCTTTTATGAACTGTTCATCTTTTGACTTCCTTTCACTCTTTCTGTTTTTCCACACTTATATCCAGCAGAGCTATCTACTATTTATATGACACATCCACGATATGCCTATCTGTATATATATACATATCTACATGAGCACGTGACCAGTCTAGATATCTAGATATTTAAGGGGAAAGAGGAAACTTTAAAGACTGCCCTCACAAAGGAATGTCCTTTGACAGAGAGCCAAAAGGAAAATTAAAATTGAGAAAATTGTATTTTGGACATATTACCCTCAAGCATTTACATTTTAAGTTAGCTTGTACTGCTAATGTCAAAACAATTTTCTTGTATGGCACTGCTGCATACATCAGTGATGCTGCTCACTAGAGTAGAATTACTCATATTTTTTCCATCTCCAGTAACTACATTTTAAGCCCAACTACAGCATATTGTCAGCACTGTAGTAATAAATAACTTCCCTGAATAAAAAGCTTTTGTTGGAGTTTCACCTACTCTTTGTTGCTTATGAACACCTGGTAAGCTTCTAGAAATACACTAAATATTATATATAAAAAAAAAAAAAAAAAAAGAGAGGGGGAAAATTAAGTCCACAACATTTGATAAAAAAAAAGCCATAAAAAGTCACATCTTAACAAAAATATGTCTTAAAATATGAGATATTCTGGTACACAGACACAATAGAGCATTCAGTTAAACCTAACTGGAATCCTTCCTTTCTATAATGAGAATGCATATACTTTTGACATGAGAGTGAGCATGCTTTCTCTCTCTTATTTTGGGGTCTAGAATTTCAGGCATGAAGTTTTGTTTCTGATTTTTTTTCTCATAGCAAAACATCTGGAATTAAAAGTTTTCAACTTGCTAGTGCAGGAAGTAAATGTCTGGGCAGTGTTCCTGAATTTCACTCTGATCATTTTCTTATTTTAAAACAAAACATTTTGACTTCCCATGCCACCTGCTGAGTTCTTAGTGCACATCTAACTGCCTCCAAATGTCTTTCCCACATACAGAACAAGCTGCATCCAAGATATACCAAGTTGGGTATATCTTGGTGAGAACTATTTCCAATGCTTTGCCTTTCTTCAGGAAAAGGGAATGTCCAAAAAAGGGTTACCTAACTCTTACCAGTGAAAACAAACACTAGCTAAACTGAAAATTCCTAACATAGTGGTAGTAGTAGTTTTTGGTTTGCTATATATATTTAAAAATATATATAAAATTAAATTTTAAAAAAATATATTTTTACACAATTTAAAATACCTTCATTTACCTTCATGTTTCTGCTGTAGCTTCTTTGTTCTTTATAGACATTGTAAGTCATATATAATAACTAGTGTTCAAATGATATCTGACTTTTGTTTCTCTTTCTAAGATATAATGGTAATTTATACATACATGGAATGAATTTGTAAAATGTAATGTTAATGTAAGTATGCTTTTAAATGTAGTACTAAATTAAATACCAAGGAAAAGACTTATATATATCTGGAATATTTAAATAATGGACCTTGTACTTTTTTTTTTTTTTTTTCTATGTCTCTGTAACTACAGAACACAGATAACTATAGAGTTGAGATTTCATAATATCAAACAGTAGTCAGAACTCATTGTGCAGCATTATATGCAAATGTTTCAGAAACATTTTTTTGGTGGCAGAAAAATGCTTATTTAAAAGAGATTTAAAAAAAAAATAACGAAGGAAAAACGTTAGAACAAAATAACTTTGCTGAAGATTTAAGAGGAAATTCCAGAAAAAAATAAAAAAAAAAAAGAAAGAAAGAAAAAAAACATGGAAATAAGTTTTGACTTGCTCTCCCATATCTTAGATGATTGCCTGTAGGAACTAGGCAAAAGTCATGCTGAAACCTTGAGAATGTCAGTAAGACAGATTTCTCACTCCAGTTTAGTTATTGACTGTAGTTACATTATCAGATCAATAAAGTTATAAGATTCATGCTATTTATTGAGAATCTTTCAGATAGCATCCTTATTCCATTAAGGTCCAATAATAATGGTACTTAACAATGACCCTTACCACTTTAAATTGTGCACTGGAAATAATAATTCTACTATTAAATAAAATTTGCCAAATGTACAGCTTTTTCTCCTTATCCAAATCACAGGCACTATCATATACACTTTGTGTCAAGAAATCAAAAAGTAATAATGATGATGGGCTATGGTTTGCTTATTTTCTTTATGAGGATTATCAAGAAAGTGAACCCTGTTTCATGCAGTTCTCAATCAAGCAGAAATCTGATTTACATCAACTGGAGACTTGCCAGTGTAAGATTTGTAGGATACAGTCCAAAGAGCTTTTCCAGAGCAATATGCAATACATTAGATTAATCTGACTTCAGTCTTGCCAACGCTTGCTCCTATGACTTCCTTCATGCACTTGATTTCACAAGGACTCTTCACAGGTGTTAAGTTAAGCATGTGTAACACAGTTGGCAGAGTCAATGACCATATATTTCTGGAAAATGCATTGATATGTTGCTACACTGAGCTTCAGAAAAAATTAAAAATATATTTAAAAGTAAGGTTATACCAAAAAATACACTGAAATACACATGTTCTATGAGTTGTTTTGCTTCTTTTGTTGTTAATTAAAAAAGCATTAATTTTGATTTTCTCTCTGTCAAGATTTTTTCTAGTCTATATTAATATTTAATCATATACAACCTATATATATACTTATAATGTATATGTTTTTCCGTAATCTGATAAAGATAAAAATTAAAAAAATAATAATTGATATTATAATAATTTCCATTTTATTAACCTACATCTTTCTCTCTGACTACCAAACTGCCAAAGGAGTAATGGTTGCATCTTAAAAAGAGACATTGGCATGTTTTTCATACAACTAACAGTCTCTAAGCTTATATAAAATAAATAGCTTATGAAATAAATGAAGATAACCTTTTTCTTTCCTTACTATTTATTTTCTTTTGCTAGCTTCAAAGCAGGAATTGCAGGCACTTTAGGAAATGTAGAAAGAACAAATATCTGAATTCACTCTGTTTTCTGTATGTTTCATTTTCCTTTCTTGAACTGCTGTTTTGTAGCTGCTCACTGTGTACTTTACAAATGAATAACAGCCAGGCAACTAAGTACTCCATCCCTTTGTTTTTCAAGCAGAAACATCCTTCACTTCTCAAAGACACATTCAACAAAACATTAGAGTTTTTCTACAATTATATCTATAACATATGGGAAA
Organism: Stictonetta naevosa; assembly: GCA_011074415.1. Taxonomy (NCBI): domain Eukaryota; kingdom Metazoa; phylum Chordata; class Aves; order Anseriformes; family Anatidae; genus Stictonetta; species Stictonetta naevosa. The sequence goes on along the minus strand of CM021697.1, from coordinate 142,629,894 downwards.
ATACTGAATGCAGTAAACTCCTTGCCAGGACATCATGTGAATGAGGCTGTATCTTCAATTCTGCTCTGAAAACCTCCATAGCCTGCCCCAAATTCCTGCTCCATTGATTGTGCAGACTGGGGACTTATTTCGATGATATGGCTGTTCTTCCCTGACCCATATATCTAGATTTCTTTACCATGAAATCCACAAAGACCTGGTAATCACCCAAATCTTGTCCCAGTATGAAACTGGGATGCAGCCAGAAGGTGCATCTGGTGCCAGACCTCCTGTGTTCTGTCATCAAGACGTGACTAAGTCATTTAGTGTGGTCTGTGCCAGATAGACTACCATATGCTTCAGTTCCCTTGAACACATCCATTCTTTCCTTTCCTTTTTTTTTTTTTTTTTTTTTTTTTCCTGGAACATATATCCAAGGGGAATTCAAAGATTTTTGACATTTGTTCAGGATTTCTGGATGTCTGGCAACCTAATCAGAGCAGTAGTGGAGAAAATCTGGACATATCCACTCCACATGCACATATCAACTTTGCAGTGCATTTGCAATGAGGCCAATATATCCACTATACATGTGCTGCACAGATGGCCTCTGTGTACACTGTAAATATGATGTAGAAATTACTGAGAAACACATGCACAGTTAGTCTGCAGCTTCCTGGAAGCCTCAGGCTCATCGCAGTTACCCTTAATATGTAAATGCCTTGCAAACTTGTCTGGGAAATCCTCCTCAGCATTACAAAGGGACATCCAGGAGTGGATTAAGTATAGGAATGAACAGAATGGTCACAGTTTTATACTGAATCCTGCAACTGGTGTAGGACTTTTTGTGGGTAAGGGATGCGGAGCATAGTCATATATAAACCCCTCTGATTACCGTATGGTACCACAAGGTCTCACCGCTTTTAGAGGAGCTCAAGAGAAGCTTCTGGGCCATGTACCTCACTAAGTTAAATAAATGATACAAGAACTGTAAAAGCATGACAAACTTAGATTACTCCATGGGCAATTTCTACCAGAGGGTTTTGCAAGTCACACACAAAGCACCTCCCTCATCAGCTAGTTGCACTCTCCCTCAAGAGACAGAAAATAAATGTTGACAAATGCTAAAAATACTTCATGACCAGGAAGAAGGAAACCACCATATGGAAGAGATCAGAAGCAAAATTATTGCTATCTTTTAACACTCTGCAGACAAAAAAGCACACAAAAGGAAGAATTCAGGGAAAACAGGTAGCATCAAAAAGAGGAACTCTTAGGGAATGGGCTGCAGCTCATTTAAGGCAGGGAGTCAGAGATCTGTACAAAGGGAAGCTGGGGAAGAAGAGAGGAGCTAAGCTGAAAATCTGAGAGATCTCTGTTCTGTAAATAAGCTGAAAACTGCTTCAAAGAGATCAAAAATATTCTATGATACAGTAATGCTGTGTAATTGTTAAATGGTCAATGGGGAGTAATGTTACAGCCTCAAAGGAAGACAAGCTGTGTTAATCACAGGCTATTAGCTAGCCTGTAATCGGGTTTAAAATAAGCCTGAAAGTCAAGAAAGCCCAAGCCACTAAATATTATTTAGCACTTCAAGTGCATCGGGAAAAAATTTTGCATCTTTCCCAAAATCAAGCTCAGGCTTATTAGTGTGCAAGCCTTCACTGCAAATCCTGAAATAACAATTTTTTTCATTTTCTTTACAGCCAGGAATTAGCTAATTTTATGAAAACAAGAAAGCAAATAAAAATTATCCATTAAAAAAATGTTGAAGTCAATTTAGTTACATTTTGAGGTTGTTTAAATTATATTAAATTATTAGGTTTGGCAAGACTGCAAAACACATTGTCTTATATGAGCTAGGAAGATAAAATAAAGAAGTGCTATGTTTAAAAAGGTACACAAGGGCAAAATGCTTCCCAAAGACTACAATGAAGTAAAAGTTCATGTCAAGAGGTTCCACTTTTTCAGACTTGAGTGTTTTCATCTGTAATGTCCTTTGAGTTTTTGAAATTAATCTATAAATTTACCAAGAACAATCACATTTTATATAATTTCCCTTTTTTAAACTCAGAACGACTTACACCACATAGGAGGCGACACAGTGCACACATTTAACTCCAAAAAAGGGGTACTAAGCTGAAAAAATATTGTTACAATGGCAGGTTTTTGTCACACCTTTCTGAGAATTAATGTTTTTGTAATCAAAACCATCAAATCCAAATCAAAACCAATCAAATACACTTAGCAAGACTTAAAAATAAGAGATGCCATAACTCATTACAGAAATCAAACACGTGCTACAAACACATTCTGTATTAGTACACGTGTGTATGTATATTCAGAAATCCCTATGCCCTAAGTTATTTGTATTTTAAATACATATTGAATAGAAATATAGAAATTGAACAGGATGAGATAATCTTGTTAATATCTTATGTTGTCTTTGCTATTTCTCTTTTGTCTAATTCTGGCTTAAATCCAGTACATGGGTTGTGACAATTACATTACATATATATAATCTAGTATAGTGTTAAAACTACAGTGTAGCACACTCTTTAAATAGTAGTTTTAACTCACTCTTTAAATAGAATCCTTTTAACAGAGCATTTGAGCCTAATTTTCTGATATTTTTGCCAAAACTGTATCAGGAGAGAAGATGCAAGCCAGGATTGTGATTCTATATTGACAAAATAGCATTGGAACTCATGGAGCAGGTAACTGCCAATGCAAACTAATAATTATCAGTTTAATTAGTCACAAATTCACAGAGATATCACAATTAAGCAGCATTCCATTATTTTTAGAAGCTGCAGAGCATATTATAGAATCTCTTGTTTTAATATCTACATGAATTGAAGATTCTCTGCTAGCTCCTAAGACCTAGTGTTTCTTCTTTCCTTTCCATCTCCATTGTATACACAGAAATATCCCAAAACACAGTGGGAAATGGCTAAATATCAGAGGTTTACCAATTGTGTTTAATTATGATTCTCATACTTCAGTTGCTTTTCCAAACATATTGAGAATGTAGATAAAGATCTTTTCTACTTGTGTGGTTATATTAAAAGTCCTGTTCAAAGATTTCCAATAGTTACATTAGAAATGGGCCTAAATATCCAAGTTACTACAATCTAATGCCTGTGTTTCATGGATTGGATTAAATTTTTACACTCTTTTTCCATCTATGATTTATATATATACATATATAAGAATATATATATATTCTTGGGATCATAGTTTTATGTTTTGATAATTTTACTACTGTTACTGACAATGTAAGCAAGCTTGGAATTTTATTTTATTTTTTTTTTTTTAGTCTAGATTAACTATTTGATTTTCAGAATAACTTTTATCCAAGCAAAATAGAGTTTACACTAATTATTTAAAAATGTAAATCACTTGGAATCTCAACAGTAAAGATGAATGGTTTGGAGGTTAGCTATTGGAACCTGAAAAAAAATTTGATTTATTCCCTGATCTATTCAGAATTTCTAGGCAGTTTTGCAAAAAAATAATTAACCTCTCTTTATTCTAGTTTCTCCCAAATTTTAAAAAAAGAGTATTATCTTTTCTTCCCTTGAAAAAGACAGAGAAACACATCATATTGCAAAACAGTATTATGCATTATGACATAGTCATTTAAATTATTATTAATCAGTAATTATTAGTAAATATACTTGCTCTATTGTTCTAGGCAGAATGGGTCAAAAATCAGCATATATTTACAGCATCGCTATCAACAGTGTAATAAAATGTAGAATTATTGATTATGAAATCTACTTTAATTCCTTTTGATGAGGGAGGAAAAAAAATCTTGCATTTAATTTTTCTCTCTTCCTGGCCCCACCCCCCCAAAGGAAAAAAAAAAAAAAAAAAAAAAGAATGACAGGAAAGGAAAGAAAGAAAAATTGCTATGCAAAAAAAATAACTTTCAAAAAAATAGTGGAATTCCAATCTGAGCTAATACAAACAAGGAAATTTGCAATTGAAGATGACTTGCAATATCTCTGCCCATCAGGGTGCCTCCTTAATGTGCCCCTATTGTGTCTTGGAGGGCAGCTGGCCTGTGAATTTCCTTATTATTAGTTTATGTCCCACTGTTAATTTTATTATTCTATTATTATGATTTAAGCTATTGCATTTAATTTCCTCTTCTCATGGTGCAGATATGACCCCAGAAGGATAAACTGCCCCCACTATGGAGACACACTGAGACTCAGCTATCTTCTACTAGCTAATATGGTATTGGCCTATAGACAGTTAACATGGAAAAGACAGATTCATTACAGCTCAGCTTTTATTTACTGACCCTTTCAAAGCTTTTGAAGAAAAAGATCTAAAAGATCTGAAATTTCTCCCTCTCAGCAAGACACATGCAGAAAAAAAAAAAAAAAAAAATCATTTGGTCTATTTTTTATATTTTTTGTCATAACATATCTTGAAGAAATGTTTATTGTCAAAAACAATATTTAGTCAAGTAATTTATTAAAAAATATATTCCACTTATTTTTGATTAAAATCCTGGTCCCACTACCTTTGCTCTAAAAATCTCTGACACAGTAATTCTTTAACTTATATTCACCAAATTCATTAAATATCAACCATGTCTTCATAGAATCATAGAACCATTCTATAATATTCTATATACCCAGTTGGAAGCGACCCACAAAGATCATCAAGTCCAACTCCTGGACAAATCAGGCCATGTGTCTGAGAGAATTGTCCAAATATTTCTTGAACTCCAGCAGGCTCGGTGTTGTGACTACTCTAGGAAGCCTGTTACAGTGCCCAACCATCCTCTTAATGAAGAACCTTTTCCTAACACCCATACTGACCCTCCCCTCCATGACGTTCCCATGGGTCCTATCATTGGTTACAAGAAAGAAGAGATCAACATCTGCCACTTTGCTCCACCTCATGAAGAAGCTGCAGACCTCAATAAGGTCACTCCTCCAGTCTTTTCTTCTCTAGGCTGAACATATCTAGTGACTTCAGCCGGTCCTCATATGTCTAGCCCTCTAAACCCTTCACCATCTTTGTATCCCTTTGGACGTTCTCTAACAGTTTTCTGTGCTTTTTATACTGAGGTGCTCAAAGCTGCACACAGCATTCAAGGTGATTCTGCACCAGGGGAAGAGTAGAGTCAGACAATCACTTCCCTCAAATGGCTAGCAATGCTGTTCTTGATGCACCCCAGTATATACTTGGCTGTCCTGGCTGAATTGGCTAGTGGTGGTCAGAGTGGTCACAGCCTTGGTGGTCTCCTTGATTCAGCTTTTATGCACGTTGCAGTGAACAAAAGATTAGTGCATTCATTTGCTCCTCTGTCATTACCATATCCAAGTTTGTCAAGAGAATACACCAGATGCTGCATCAGCCTGTCTTTAACAAAAGTGAATGGCATAGGGAAGTAGACTTGCATGTTGGAACAAACTTTGTGTCCTGTGGGAATGGGACAGCTAACACAGACCACGAGACAGTGCGGGGTCAGTATGCAGACCTTCCTCTGAAGATGCACATCATTTCTGCTCATTGAGGCCTGATTCTTTCCTTACATTTCTGCTTTGTTTTTTTTTTTTTTTTTTTTATTGAAGATGAAAGATCAGTAGAAAATATCAAGAGCATCTTTAAATGATTTCGATGCTTTCCTGTCTATTCTTTTTTCAATACTCTAGTTGCTCAGAAAGGACTGCATTTGTGCTAACTGGAGTAGGGAAACCTACAGATCAGAAAGACGGTTCAGGTAGTAGATCTAGAGATGTTACAGGATTTGACTTGGGCTTGACTGGTTTGAACGGGGTAGTGACATAGGAACAGATGAAGCTTTTGAAACTGAAAAAAAATTATCTTTGCCCATGTTATAGAATTGTTATCCATAATTAGCATGGGTTCATATTAGTAATACTGTTGATGTGAGCTTAGCTTCCAGTGTAAAACAGCTTGTCCAACTTGCTCTTCTACTACCTGAAATACCATAGAGATCTGAGTCTTGCAATTCCACCTCACAGACAAAGAGGATTGTTTTGGCATGCTTTGATGTTTTATTTTAATAAGTTATTTAAATATACAGTGCAAAGAGACAATGTGGGAGAATGAGTTTATAGCCTTGTAGTTAGTTATTTCAGACAGGGTCTGGGCATTCCTCCAATTGATATTTGATTTATTTTCTGCAAAGCAGAAGCTTTTAGCAGAAAAGTGTGAAAGAGATCAATTAGGGGTTAAAGTATCTAACTGTCAAATGAAATAACTAGATAGAAATCCTAATTCAGACAAAGGAAGAGACATTTCAACATGAATATTTTTCATCCTGGATATCATGATTAGCAGGGTCAATGGGATTCCATCAATGTCTTCATTTTCCTTCCACCAAAAAATAAAGAAATAAAAAATAAATAAAATAAAATAAAATAAAATAAAATAATAAAATAAAATAAAATAAAATAAAATAAAATAAAATAAAATAAAATAAAATAAAAGGCCACACTGAATTATGCACTGTTCTGGGCAAAAACAAATCTATGAATATATGAAGTGGCACTCAGTTGTAGCCCAAGTGTACTGCATTTCCTATTGGCTACCCTAGGAAGTTGTTTCATATTTCACTATGCATTTTGTGATTCAGCCTCTCAGGGGGTTGACTTATAACATGCTCTGTGTATCAAGGAATGTTTAATTCCACTAGGTAACAAGGCATGTAGGAATTAGTCATTTTAATATCAAAATCCTTTTGTGAGTTTAGCCCAAAGGATTATTTATATATTTAAGAGCTGCAGTCATGAAAGATAGATCCAGCTGAATATCTTAAGAGATTTAAATAACTACTCTTTATAAAAGTGGGCAAAATGAATTCAAATTGCATCGATTTCTGCAACTTCTGAATGTGCCAAGGCAGTATATTTTTGTGATATGCAAATGTCAAAGCCAAGATCTTTTTCTGGAATCTGTGTTTGCTTACAGCTTTATATAGCACACAAGAAGCAATGCTGTGATGAGGCGCTTTATGGCAGGGGAAAGGGACGATGTACATATTCAGCAGAATACTTACAGATAGCATGATATTTCTAGTAAGGGTATGTTCCACACAAAAATGAGGCTAACTGTGATGAATTTCAATCTCAGCAACATTAATTCAGTAATCTTTTCTCTAGTATTTGATAGCATTAGACCTTAGACCTTCAAGCAGCCTAAACTCTTTACTACCACAATTTGAGCATACTATTTGCTTATTAATGTTCTCTTTCTGTCTTTTTCTAGCTACCGTTTTTCAGTCCTGGAAAATATTCCCACATACTGACTTCCTTCCAGATTGAAAGCTGTCATTTCTGTCCTTTAAAAACAGTATTTTAATATGCAATGTATCATTCACCTAGTGATACCAGTAACGTCTTTGGGAGATAACTTAGCATATGCTTACAATTATAGTTTAACATTACACTGAGACATGTTTTAGACCTATGGAAAATGAATATTCTCTGTTTGCTAGTTTATAATCTTCAATTTCATCTCTGTTCAATAAAATAGAACTATGTAGGCTGAAGATGGATTATATAAGCATGCATATGCATATGTATATATATGAAAAATGTGTATATGTATATAATATACATATTTTATTTTCCTCACTTATTTTGGCTCTTTTCTTATCCCATAGGTAAATATTTTATTATAGGATGAACAGAAGTTGAGTTTTCTTTATTTGGCAGTAAGCAGTAGCTTCTAGTTTAAGTACACAACTGTGTAGAAGAAAATTACTAAACAAACTATAGGGTTCCGAACTTTTATGGTCTCTCTGGTAAATAAGTAATAATGGTGAGAGAAGAAGGACAAATACAACTAACCATTTGATAATTTATCCAAAATGATGGAATATCTTGAGCAATTAGGCAATTAGATTGCACACCATACATACATATTAGTTAATACAAATTACTTAATAATAATTCAAGCAAATGAAAGTGACAGATATTTTATGATTACTTCTCATTAATCTTATTTTTTCTCTTAAAAGTTGTAAAGTTGTAAAAACTGAATTCAGTTGTAAAACTGAATTCTGAATATAAAGCATTGATTGCCTCAATGTAAGATAAACTTGGCCAACATTAAATTAATACATAGCTTAAATTCAGTTTTTAAAAATGATTCATCACATCTTGCTAATTCTCCATAAAATCCTCGGTGCCATTATCCTAGCACACAATGGAGAGAAACTCTCTCTTTCACTAGTAATAACTACAAACCAAAAGAGTGATGTACTTCTTTGGGGGTTGGAATTATGTGATCTTTAAGGTCCTTTCCAACACAAAATATTCTGTGTAATATGTAACAAACTAAATACATTCTAACCCAAAATGTCTTTTTGGCACAAGTAGGAAGGTCACATTAAAGGAATCATAATGTTTTGATACATACTGCCAGGCCAAGTCTCACTCAGTGTGCTTGTAGATTCATCTGGATGTCTTTTAAGTCACTGAGGAAAAGCCATACTTTCTGCCTTGACAATGGTATCTGACATGGGACCTTTGCTTTGTTATACCTTAAAGAGCAACATGAAACACAGAGACAGGATTCACTGCAGATACATCAACTGAGAGTTAATCTCCATTATGACTATCTGCCTGCACAGAGAATCAGAATTCAGTCTATTCAATAAAAATGTAATATCATTTCTTGTTTTGTTCTGGTCCTTGATCTTCCCACTTCCCTCCTTCCTTTATTAAAATAAATAAATAAATAACAAATAGTAATAATAATAAAATAAGTGATCTATGAAAAGAGCTGTCCATTCCAGAACTATATATAAAGAAGCATTTTGGCTGATCTATTTTCTGTCTTCTAGTCTTCACTGTGTAATATTCTTCTATGGTTTGATCATGAAAAGCTTGCGAAGCAGCATCTCTGTAAATACTTCAAACAGAATCTGTGTGGCCCATTTCTACTTTTCCTTACTTTACTAGCTGTGGATTTGATGGTGAGGACTACAAGCAAGAATTTGGACTCAAATCTAAAGCACTGCCTTAGTGTTTAACCTGTACATTGGAACAGGACTGTGAGTGTTAATGTGCCAGCAACAGGGGAGAACACTTCGAGGTCCTCAGGAGTGCTTATTCAGAGATCTCTTGCTTCTGTAGATTTGAGCATCAATTAGTATATTGTCAAAATGAAAAGGAAAAAAAAAAAAAAAAATGAAAGAGCAACAAAAACTTCCTTAAATCCTTCCTTACCTGAACTTAGCAGGAAACAAGGCATGAAGAAGGGCTCGAACAAATGTATTATCATAGCTTTGTATATTTACACATGAAAAAATCATCGCACAGCAAGTCAGAAATTTTACTTGTTAATTCAGATGAAACCTGACAGCTCAGTGAAAACCTGAAGATTAATAAATACTCCAAGATCAATACCTAAATCCATTACAGAGAGTTCACACTACTGCAGCTCAGCAGAAAGCTTTCTGTGTTCCCACTCCTGCACAGCTTCTCATCTCATGGATCATGCCAGCATTGAGATTGACTGCCTGTTCCTTTTCAGGAAACACCCTCTTTCCCACTAAAATGCACTGTAGGAATACTACGAAGTCTAACATCCAGCTGTTGCAAAAAGAAGAGGGCGTTTTCTTCTTAAAACTGCTCTCTTCACCACAAATCACAGTGCTCTTCAGATACTCTGGGTAGCACAAAAAACTTTGTTTATGTGCAAGTTGTAGCAAACTTCTAGAGCAAATCAAATGCAGTAATTGGAGGAAGCTTATATAAGATAGGTTCTCACAAAAGAAGGTCACAAGGAGATGTCTATAGACATCTATATGGTGGAGGGAAATGCATTTATCCTGCTTGTACCTAGATCTGGTCATGACAGTAACTATGCTATACTGCACTGGAGAATGTGCTGCTCTGCCTTGTGGTAACAGAGGAAAAAAGAAAAAAAGAAAAAGAAAAAAAAAAAGCCGTATGAAATTCTTGAGAGACTCACAGGTAAATCTGTATCTTTGCCTGGAGCTTGAAGTAACCTGACTCTCACAAGACTCAAGATCAGTGTCATCTTCATGATCTTACAAGAACCTGTATCACAGAGAGTGAGGGGACTCCAGGTGTGCAACAGATCTGTGTCAATTAAATTTCCTATTTGTGGAGGTATGTCCTGACCTTCTGCCCCAAAATGATTCATCTTAAAAGCCCTTTGATCCAGAGGTAACACTGGATCTGGAAAAAAGGAATGTTCCAGCACTTTGGGAAAGTTTTGGTTTGGATCAAGAACTTAGGTCTTGAAGCAGAACATTTGTACCATTTTTCAACAGCTTCAGGTGATCAAATCAGTGTTTCTTCTAATCCAGAAGTGCAAACCCATGTTTGTGCTTCAAATCTACTGGGTGTGGAACTTGCATGAAAACAAACCTTATTTAAATATTGATTCCTCAAAAACTCAAACTTTTGGGAGTTTTGAAACAGTCCAGTTTCATAATGCAAGGGAAAGAAATACTATTTAATACTTTGCAGTCCTAAAAACATAGTTTAAGCATATTAGAAAGCAGATACCACACCTAAGTTTCACAACCAGCACAACAGAGGAAATGTAAGCAAAGATGACCCACATTGTAAATGTCACACCTGCACAAGAAATTCAAAAGTAAACAAGCCTGTTTCCTTTCAGGAACTCAAGAACTTCTAAGGCTGTTTCCCTTAACAGACACTCTATGTCTTGTGGCATCAGTGGAAATAGCCCATAAACCTTAGCATTTGCATAAATTTAAGAGGACTGCATCCTGGGACCATGTCTCTAGGCCTTATCTTGATATGCTGTGATAACCTTGCCACCTGGCTGCTTTCCAGCTGGACTGACTGCTTTTGCAACGAATGCACCAGTTGGCAAGACATGTATGCAAGCTAATCAAAGCACATTCAGCAGCCACCTGTACAAAGTGACTGGTTCTTTGGAATAACAAAGGTAGTAGTGTTAATTGGGGCTAGGAATAGAACATGAATAAAGAGTTTAGTAATATTATTTATACATTTTCCTTTAGTGTAAGAATTTGTTATTCTTTCATTACACTCTGAATTCAGTTTCTGGGAGAAAGGCAAGAATGTTAAAACTGCACAGATCTGCCTAACTCAGTAGTTACATTATTTTTCATACTCTCGGAACACAAAGATTCAGTTCAAATCTTTTTTCTTTATCTTTTTCCTGACTTCTGCAAGAATAGAAATAAGACCCAGGGTCATGGTCTCCTTGTTTACTTTTCCTCATTTTTTACATTTGAACTCAATTGAGATAAACTTTGCCTTCTGGGGAAGCTATTACAGATAATAATAAAATCAACATAAATTTAAAAATAATAATATTTACAATGTCACTCATCTGTGAATTAAGCTTCCCACGTGAAATGTGGTTTGTTTGGATTTTTTTTTTTCCTGCTTAGTTTTGGAAGGGTCACTGTTTTGTATTTGTTTATGTGTATAAATAGGGATACTGATACATCAAACAATAATTTTTCTTTGTAGAGTGATTTGTTTTGTTTTTGTTTGGTTGTTTTTTTAATATCTGTATAGTTCTGGTAATGCATAACCTAAATGAGGAAATAAGTTTTCTTGGCACACAATTTCCAACAGTCTTAGGATCCATTAGTGAAAAGTCATTATATGCATCTTGGGGTTGGTTGGTTTGATTGTCTGTTTTTTTTGTTTGTTTGCTTGCTTGCTTGTTTTGTTGTTTGTTTGTTTGTTTGTTTTTTAAAGAAAGTATAAAATAATTTTTATACCAATAACTATGTTTATGCTTTGGAACAAATCTGCAATGCAAGACAAAAGGAATAAAGCACACATTTCAAAATTATCTTTTCATGATCTGAATACATTAACCCTTGAAACAAATAAACAGATCTTTACATGGATGAAATGATTTTTCCTAAAGTGGGCAAAATATATTAATATATATACGTGTGTATGTGTGTGGCAGAAGTGATTTATTTTACTTTACTTTTAAAAGAAATGTTTGCACATGCTTGACAAACTGGGACAGAGAACATGGGAAATCAACGAATAGCAGAAAGTAGATATAGAAAAGATCTGGAGGTCATTTATAACCATCCCAAATGCTCTCACATCATTCCCTACAGTATGTTCATAAGAGTTTGGTCCAGTCTGATTTTAAATGAGTCATCTGATACCATTTTTACACCCTCTCCAAGGACACTATTCCACTGTCAGATAAGTATGCTTCTGAGTCTCAGACACTGAAGTTATTTATTAATTAAGTTATAATTAATATTAGAGTCAAAGGAAAAATAAATTGAATAAAATATTATATATAGTTTTGGTTTGCTAACCAGTTTCAATTAGAGTTAACAAAACATAATGAATGTGCATGCAAGCTCTCAGCTGGAGGCCTGAGACCTGGTAAGACTTAATTGAGGATTCAGAGGAAAAGGTGAAGGAAAATAGTCTGTCAAAGAGTGAAAGTTTTGAGAAGATGTGGATTTATACTCAGAAATTTATTTTCTTTATCATATATTTAGATGTCTCTTGCCCCAAAAGAGAAAGAGTATTTATGTCTGCAGCTCATCTCTCCTACAGAAGTCCAGAGATGTTAGGTTTTGTTTGTTTGTTTGTTTTGTTTTCACAAGAAAAATAAAGGAATAATAAAGGAAAAATAAAGGGAAAAATGCCTTTCCCTTGGGTTAGGTAACATGTAATCATTATTACATGAAATCAAATAATAATTAAAGTTAATTGGTTGGTAGCTTTAACATAAATTTATTGCTTACAGTAAAATTCAAGCTTCCATACTAGTTCTCAGCCATACACTTCTGTACTAATGCATGAAAGCTACAAACATTTTTTTTCCAGTGTTCTACCTAAGTTCCCCCATAAGATTTTTTTTTTTTTTTTTTTTTTTTTTTTTCTAGTGAATTGAATACAGAATTTGCTGGCCTGGGAGCACAAACAGTAATAGCTGATTGCACACTTCATTGCTTACACCAGCATGGGTGGGTAAGGTGCTTCAGTGTTCTCACTTGCCCTGTAAATACTTTGACTGTGGAGGCACAGGAATATCTTGATCACAGCAGACATTACACTTGGAGGGGATGAAAGAATGACACAGCCAAGAATTCACAAGCAGGATTGCGGATAAACATACCACACACCTGACTCCAAGGGAGCAGAGGTCTGGACAGAGGACTCTTGTAGAGTCTGAACTCATTGAGCTATGTACACTGACTGCTTACGTGGAGAACATGCGGGAGGTTTAAGGCTTTAAGGCTTCAGATAAGTTGCATGCCCTGAATACTTGTCAGCTGGAAGTCCCAGAGTAACAAGCTGCAAAAGAAAGAGCCAAGGGAGGGGGAAGAGAGGCCAGAGGTAGTTCCCTCCACCACAGCCACAGCAATGCTGTCCCATAAGAATGGACAAGTGCAAACCCCTCAGCTTAGAAGAGTTCCCAAAAGAAGGATCAGGAAGCCTTTGCTAGAATTCTCCCAGCTTTTTCTCAAAACACTCCTAGGCCATCCAGGGCTTAGAATCATAGAATCATAGAATATCCTGAGTTGGAAGAGACCCATAAGGATTATCAGGTCCAACTCCTGGCACCGCACAGGTCTACCCAAAAGTTTAGCCCATGTGACTAAGTGCACAGTACAATCGCTTCTTAAATTCAGACAGGCTTGGTGCAGTGACTACTTCACTGGGGAGCCTGTTCCAGTGTGCAGCCACCCTCTCAGTGAAGAACCTCTTCCTGATGTCCACCCTAAACTTCCCCTGCCTCAGCTTAACACTGTTCCCAAGGGTTCTATCACTGGCGTTTTTGGAGAGTAGGTCACCTGCATCTCCACTCCCCCTCACAAGTGAGTTGTAGACCGCGATGAGGTCCCCCCTCAGCCTCCTCTTCTCCAGGCTGAACAGGCCCAGTGACCTCAGACGCTCCTCATATGTCTTCCCCTCTAGGCCCTTCACCATCTTCATTGCTTCTGATACTTCTTTCTCTTACCATGATTTGGCCATGAGCAGCCAGCTAAAATCCCTGTCTGCTGTGATCCTCCCCTCACAACAACTTCCTCTCACACTGGTAACTAACCAAGAGGTTACAGAGCAAAATATGGCATCTCAGAACTGTTTTCTGCCATTTTGGAGGAATCTTCCATCAGCTACATAGGACAATATAAAAATTGTTTGCAAGTGCAGTAGTAAGGATGAAAATCTGGCCCAAAATACCAGTTTATTTTGTCTTTAACATGTTTCTAATTTGTTAGCACAGTCTGGTCTTACTCACAAGGGGGGGAAAGCTATTTTTGTGCTGTTGCCATGATACTACTGGCACTAGCAGACTGATCGGATAGCAGCTGTCAATAGCTGTGACAAATGAACACGATGATTCAAAGAATGGAATTTAAATGATGTCTAACTAACTGTGATACACAGCCTTCCTGACATATTTCCCCCATGCAAAATTTCTGTTCCTGCCTAGAAAGTTGTATTAGTCAGTCCCATTCCTTAACAACACTCTACATGGCACTAAACATCAGGAGAGGTGGCTGGTGCAGGGAAAAATTTAGGCTTATTGTTCACAAATCCATCACAGAAACTGTACTTCATATCTAGCATAGTTTCACTTTGAAGTGTACAAAACAGCTTGAAGGCTACTATATAGATAGATTTGAGAGGAGTAGAATGCACCAGACAGAATAATTGTACAGAAAAATCTAGGGTTGAAAGAAAGGCTTTGAGAGTGTAAATGAATGCAGAAATACAGAAGAAATAGTCATACCTAACACAATCTAAATGCTTTTAGGAAAAGGTTAAAAAACAATGTCTCACAAAAGCAAGATTCTTTACTTTTATTGCTAACTCTTCAACAGTAAAAACAAGTAATGCCTTATGCTTTCTTCAGAATTTATTCCAGAACAGAAATTTTCAGTATAAAATGTTGCATTTCAAATATATCCAATTTTAAAGAGACATTGTAGGGAAAGCAGTCTGGATTGTTTGACCTTTGCACCAAGCAAAGCAAAACAAAACAACAACAAAAAAGTATAAGCATTATAAAAAATAATGCAATTTGCATTCAGTAATGAAAAAGTTTTTAATAGAATGTGTACATATTTTACATTTATATGTTGGTAGTTGGCATACACAGCATAAAATATAATTTACCAATGATACTAGCTGTTACATTAGGGATTCTGTTCCCACATAAAAATGTAAAATGTATCCCTGATTATGATCCGTATGCACTTAAAATGTAAAATCTCTGTCCAATAAAAGTTTTTCAAAGTCACCTTGCAAAATAGAATATATGAAATATCACTAAATGGTACATGAATGCATTTTTAAATATAAAAACTTTTAATTTAGATATAATTAATGTAGTATTTTTAAACATTACCACAAAATGTACTTTTTTTTCTGTACATAAGTGTATAGACATGTCTGTGTGTGTATATGTATGTGTGTAGGAACTAGGAGTCCTGTTGGACACAAAGTTGAACATGATTCAGCAATATGCCCTTGATGCTAAGGCTAACAGTATTCTTGGCTTCATCAGGCAAAGTATCACCATCAGGTCAAGAGAGGTGATTCTTCCCCTCTAATCAACGCTGGTGAGGCTGCATCTAGAGTACTGTATGTAGTCTGGGGCCCTCTGGTACCAGAGAGACATGGTCATACTGGAAAAAATCCAACAGAGGGCTACCAAGATGTTCAAAGGACTGAAGCATCTTCCATCTAAAGCAGAGGTTGAGAGAACTAGGACTGCTCAGCCTGGAGAAGAAGAGTCTTGGGGTGGATCTTATTTATATCTGCAAATACCTGAAGGGAGGTTGCTAAAAGGACACAGCTATGCTCTTTTCAACGCCAGGACAAGAGGCAGTGGACACAAACTGCAACACAAGATGTTCCATCTTTACCTCAGGAAGCACTTGGTTACTGTGCAGGTGATGGAACACTGGCACAGATTGCCCAGAGAGGTTGTGGAGTCTCTCTCCTTGAAGATCTTCAAAAACCACCTAGAAATGTTCCTGTGCAACTGGCTCTAGCTGTTTCTACAAGAGCAGGGGGACGGATCAGATGACCTCCAGAGGTCCCTTCCAATCACAGCTAGTCTGTGATTCAGTGATTCTCTAAAAATATTAAATTCTTTGATTCTCTCAAAAAATATTAAATTCACCAAAATTCCACAAATTTCAAAATATAAGGACAAAATTTGTACCAATTCTAGACTTAAAGTGCAAGAACTAACAACTACTGAATATATGGTTCCTGAAGAATTTTGTTTTGTTTTGTTTCTTTACTGCTCCACATTAATGCCTAAATTAGAAAAGCAAAATGTTGTAAAGGAATACCTGTTGAAATCAACATCTAATATGATGGAACCTTTTACACTTGGATTAATTCCTAAGCAAATAGGAAACTTCTAATGATGCATCCTCACAGAGTTTATCAGAGACAGGAAGGAAAAAATAACAATAATAATAATAAAAAAAAGATAATTTAGACAACCTTTGGAACAGAAGTGACAGATTTGCTCTTCTAACACTCACCCTGCAGAACAATTATTTTTGTGTTCATTTTTAAATATGATAAATGTCCTGTGTGATCACTTATCATCCTAAGTTAATAATAAGCTTGGTATTATAAAACTATGTAAGCACCAACCAAGAATGCACACTAGTTTTTGATAGCTCATTAGTTCTTGTTGGCAGGTATCAAGAACAAAAATTGGCAAAATAAATCTAAAGCACCATGGAACAACAGGAAAAAAAAAAAAAAAAAAAAAAAAAAAAGTTATTTCTTGAAATCCGAAGGCATATAAAGATAATGAGAAATACTTATTTGTGTTATCTTGTATTGGTTATTTTTAAGTTCGTTTTCCTTTTTAAAATATACATTACTTCAGCATAAGGTGTTTGTTAAGAAATAATGACCAGCCAAAGGACTCTAAACTGGCCATTAACCTCCAAATTCTTTTTTTCACTCTATGGTCATAACCTTGCCAGCATAGAATTTTCTTTTGGAAGAAAGTTGGGAGAAAATAGAGAAAAGACATTCAGAACAAAGTCATAAAATTGAACTGATAAAAAGGCCTTCTTTTTTATGTAAAACTTTCTAACGTGACATTCCAAAAATCTGATTCAGCCTCATGTGTTTCAGGTGCAGCAGAAACCACCCTTACCTGAGTTTCCCTCTGGGAAAAGTGAAGAATATTTACTTGTCTCACATGACTGTCACAAGAAAATGCCACATATTAAGTGTCAAGAATTGAGACAAATACCATGTTTTTCAACTTCTGATATTGGCCCACAGTGAGACCCATGGCTCAGATAGACCAAGAGTTTTAGAAGTTTAAGTGACATTGAAAGAAATAAGACTTTCTGTCCTAAACAACTCTGTGAAGGGAATTGAAAACAAAAGTAATATTGTATTGTAAACATATAATGAAAGTCTCTCTAGATCCATAGAAAAGTGTACTTCTGACTAGAAGGAAGAAGTTCATTTAGGAAGCATTGTAAAGAACCAGTGCCACTCTCCAGAAAGATCAATGGCCTGTGGCTAGGTCAGGAACCTGTGATGTAGGCGACTTAGAGGAAAGTAGCTTCTCTGCCTTGTCTGATGCAAGAACCTGCAGTTGGACTCCTTGTATCTGGAACTCCCCACTAGCTTGCTATTCTGTAATCCCCTTTCCCATTGCATTGTCTTATTTTGAGCTGACACCTTGAGCCCCTCAGAGACACAACTGAACAACAGCTTTTGTCATGATAAAATAAACTTTTTATGACCATGGAAAAACCTTGATAATATTGTATATATCAGGGAACAAGCAGATGCTCAACAAGGTATATAATTCCCTGACCTTTCCTTTGAGATTATGTTCTTCCTATCCTGCTGTTTCCTCTGCTTGTTGTTCTAACTCTCCACTGTGCCATATCTATCATTGGAGCTAAAACCCTCTGTACACAGAATATGTCTATCTACATGCCCAGCATATTTTGGGTGATGGCACAATATATGCAGTACATAAATAGTGATAATATCTTTACCATATCTGTATTGTAAACTTTTGCAAGTTGATGTTTATGTGGTGACATTTGGCTGAATCACATTAGTTGAACTCACTGCTTTCACAAGCACAGGTAGTTAGTGTTCTTGCCAAAATATCTTAGCCTTTGATGCTGCTGTAAAATTCTCTAAAATTGTTCTTGTATCACACCCTATAAAGTCGTCTTGTTTTGAAGGGCGGAGGTTTATTTCCACTGAAACAATCTACTGACATCAATAGACTGAAGTTTGGGATAACAAAAAACAAATTGACTAATGGTGGCAGAAGAAAAAGAGAGAGAGAGAGAGATACTTATGCATGACATCTTCCTACAGAAGAGGAAAAGATAAAGACCTGAAATAATAATAACCAGATGACTATCCATTAACTGTCCTGTCAGCAGTTTAAGACTTTCCAAGTCTTTCTATCAACAGATGGACAATTACACTGGTTGTTTTGCTCCCTACATACTTTGAAGTGCTGTTTAACTCCTTGTGCAGACTTTAATATACTAGCTGCTTTTAGCTGTTAAGAGAGATTTTAACCCTCAGACCTTTGGCTGAGGGATCAGTCATATAAATTGCTTTTTCTGAAAAAAAAAAATGTTAGTGTTTAAACAAATTATGCCGAAGTCACAGCTGGCCAATGATATTGTACCCATGGGATAACTGTATTTCCCCAATAGTGGAGAATATACATGATGGCATGGATGGAGATAGATACTCAAAGACTAACAGTAGCTGAGAAGATGTTTGGAAGAGTTTTAGAGAAAATGTTAAAATTTTCACTATACCTTTCATAGAAACTTAATCTCTCTGACATTTCCATTGTTACATACACCTTTGCCTATGGTACCTCATACAGATGAACACCTTCCTCTGCTCTTCCTGCTTCCTATAGAACAAGTTCAGCAAGCTTCATATTGATGCAAGCTCAATTCTTGAATCAGTAAAACAAATATTCACAAATATATGCTCTATTCAGGAGAACAACCAGTCACATTTCAACAGATATTTAGCCACTAGCTTTATAAATTAATGAGAATTAAACACACCATTAAAAATGTCCTATGAGCTTCTATTGAGAAGAAAAAGGCTAAGGATATTATATTTTGAAGTGTGGATTTTTTTAACCTGAATTAATAATAATAAAAAATATAATATTTTAAGATCATATATATATATATAATCATAACGTTTAAAACAAGCAAACCCACACTTACAACTTTATCAGCTCCAGAAGAGAGCACATATTATAAATATACAAATCAGTAACCCTTGTATTCATCCAGCCATATTGTGGAATTATGTATGAGGGATGTTGAAGGAGGATATTGTTTTCTTGTTGTCCTGAAAGAATTATCAATATAGTCAACTAGAAAATTTATAATCATTCACAGGTTTTTAACTGATCTCTGGAAAGGCAGCTATTTAATTAAGAGTGGTAGTTTTTAATGTTAGACCCTTAGAACATATTACATGCTCACATGCTTACAGTCTCAGTTGGGGGGAAATATCTTCCTTGGGTTTAACTGTTGGGGGGGGGGAGGGTTATTTTAATTTTTATCTTCGGCTTTGATGCATAGAATATAGACCATAATATAAAGAACTACAAGGAAACTGTTTAGAGGACTTAGTCTTACTTTCTTAGCAGAGAAAATCATTTATCAGTTACTCTAAACTCTTAGCTATCTCAGTTATAAGAGCTATGAAAATCATAATGGTAATCATGAACCACCCATAGATCTGTATAAAGACATAAAGGACACAGATAACATTCATGCTACCACAGGTCCCACTTCTTGATTCAAAGTCAAAAGAGATTACGAGCAGAGTAGAAAGTGAGGCCCAGCAGAAAATCTATCATACACATTGCATTCTTCAATTCCAAAGTATCAAAGAAATGGAAAAGGAAGAATAATTTTCTCTAAATCCAAAAAAAAAAAAAAAAAATCTTGAGGGAAAATATATATATATATAAATATATATATATGAATATATCTAGTCCTTTTCTTAAGCTATATGTATTGGACATATGTGACAAGGTTTTGGTAGCAGGAGGGCTGTTTGGGTCGTTTCTGTGAGAAGAGTTCAGAAGCTGACCCATGTCAGATAAGAGAGTTTCAGTTGTCTCCAAAAGGGACACACCACACTGGCCAATGTTAAGCCAGTGAATGATGCTGGTTGTGCCTCTGGGAGAGCAGATTTAAGACAGGGAAAAAATGGTGTGCTACAGCAGCTGGGGAAGAGAAATAAGAAAATGTGAGAGAAACAGACCTGCAGATACCTAGATCATTGAAGAATATTCATTCTAATATTTGGGGTCAATTTTCCTATTCCCAACGTTTGTTTAATGTCTAGCACTACCCACACATTTATACATGGAGTTCTTCCTCCCCAGGTGCAGAACAGTGCAGTACAGCACTTCCTATTGATGATCTTCATAGAGTTGGACTTGATGATCCTTATGGGTCCCTTCCAACTCGGGATATTCTATGATTCTATGATTCTATGATTCTAAGTTCTTGTCAGTCCATTTCTCCAGCTTGTTGAGATCCTTTTGAATAGCAGCACAACTACCCACACCAAGCCCATGCAATCATTATGGCAAAAATATGGTTTCCCATCTTATGATACAAAGCCACCATTTGTCAAAAAGCTTCAGGAAAAGCTATTACCAAAATTTCTAGTCAATAAATGGGACAATAACATAAGTAGGAATCTAGTTCATCCAAGCTTCTTTTTCATGTTAATGAATGGTATTTTCTCTGAACTCTTATTATCAAACAAGAAAAGCACCAATGTTTCACAATAAGCCAATTTAATAAGAATTTATGTATGTTGGGAAGTGGAAAATTAGAGTAGATACTTCTCTGTTCAGCCTGACTAGTTACACTGCCAGATGAATATGACTATATTAATTATGGATATTTTACTTTTTTTAACATATGTTTTCATGCCTTTAGGCAACATAAACTGTAGTAATGGATTAAATGCAGCCTTGAAAACACAACTGTATGGATTCTCATCTTGAATCTTTACAGAATAAGGATGATATCAATGAAAAGACTTTAGCTGAATGAAAAGGCCTCTCTTAACATGGGAGGTTAATTTGGAAGTTATGACTGATTTATTGTGTAGATGACCATATTCTCAATTCTAAAGTGTGTAATTTGGAATAAAGACATATTAGAGTCAGAGGATGTGAGTCATCTCATTTAGCTTCAGACATCTACAGCTGAGATGTTTATAATCAAACGAGTCATCTTTATAGTGAAATAGAAAGACAGAGATGCCCAGAATATGTGATCTATATGCCCAGTTTGGATTTTTACATTTAGAAAAAGATGAATCATGTTAGAAATAAATTTGTTTTTTAAAGGAAGCCTAAATAAGTGATTCAGGTCTGAATATCTAAAGTTTGGTGGGATTAACTTGCTAAGTATGTCAAAAGCAGTTAATTTTCAATCACTTTTTATATCCTACTTCAGCCTGAATTAGTTTTCTGTGTAGATCAGACTTAAATGAATCAGTGTCATCTGCTGTGTTGCTTCTTCCGCTTTCTATAACATTTGTTTCTCAGAAAATTTCCCTTATAAGTGCTGACAAATCCTAACCCTATCAAACATCCAATGAGATCATTATCTTCAGTGATTCAGTTGCAAAATCTTCTCATACTATATGTAGACTTCTGCTCACAAATTGTTTCAGACTATGTTGATTACATAGATCTTCGTGTTGCAGCCTTTGATGAACATTTTTTTCTAAGTATAGGGTTCCTTCCCTGTTTCAGCTAACCTAGAGGAAAACTGGTCATTTTCAAAAAAAGAAAAAAGAAAAAAAGAAAGAAGAAAAAAGAAAAAAGAAAAAAAAAAAAGAAGAAAAGAGAAAAAAAAAAAAGAAAAAAGAAAAAAAAAAAGTTATTTAAAACATCTATTCTCAAAAATCATACCTTGATGCAGAAGCTGATTCCATCATTTTCCATCACTATCTTTCAGCTTGTACCACTGATGTTATATTGAACCCTAAAGTTGATAATATCTAGCTGCACCTTACAGTTGTTTTCTTAAGTGTAAGCACAATTTTCAGTAAAGTACTTTACTGAATAGTAAAAAGGAAGCTTATCACAAAGCTCCTTGCACACAGATACCCAAGAACTGTTTTATGTACTGAAGACTGATGATGATAAGGAAGATAAAATGTCCAGACTACTGTGAAACAGAACTACCTATTTCAGGTAATTCAGCAAGCTTGAAACTCACTTCACAACTTTTCAGGCACCAACCACATTTCAGTTGTGGGCACATGTTTGAAGGTTAAGAGAGATACAGCTGAGCAGTGTTAATATCCAGTGTTATTTGCCTGGGGACCTTGTGGAGAACTCCTCCAGAATGTGTCAGGACATGATCACATTCCAGAAGGGAGATTTTTAGATTTGGTTGTAGTTTCGGGACAGACTTACCCCAATAAATAAGTCCCTAATAAATCTGTATCTTTGTTTTGGCTGGGGGGGCAGGGGAGGGGAAGTGTTGTTGTATTTTTGTTTGTGAAACATGAAGCCATGCACATAACTGTGAAGCATTGCCATAGGGATGGAGTCCTAACAGGTCAGGGAGCTAACAACTCACTCACAGAGCCTCCTGGTTTCTGAAGAAATCCTGATATGAAAAAGCATCACAGATGACTTATCTCTAAAATCACTATCAGCCTACCAGGTTTCATTGGTGAAATTTAACACTGAAGTTAAATTGGACAATCCTTAGTGATGTTCTATTCTGTGCTCCATTAGTTTGTACATTTGCAGTATAAAGGAGAAGGTACTGAGAAGATTTTTTACAGCTTTTCTCCAGTCAGCATACACAAAGGGCAGCTTTTAGCTCATTATATACTTGTGTTCTCAGTGCTGAAAACTACAGAATTATTATACATTTACTTACAAAAATGAATAAGAAATCATTCTTAGCTCCACAGCTTCACTCTTCTACTGAAATCTAAACAGCAGTTTCAAAGGACTGTCTTCCATTCAGGCTTTTGAAAATTTTATTTTAAGCCATTCCTAGACTCTTCTTGGCTGTTTTTCTGCTAAAGCAACAATTATGTGTAACTACATATTACTACACATTTACTACACATGAGAATTTTTTTTTTTTAAAAAAAAAAAAAAGCTAATAATTTTACAAACTGACAGAGGCAGGTTTTACAAGGGGCTAATCACATGAAATACTAAGTTGCTTTGAAAATCTAACTTTATTATTCTGTGATGTTTTAGAGAATGCTGCCAAAATGTCACCAAAATATCAATTTAGATTGAACAGTTGTGATTTTTCTCATCCTGACATTCACAGAAAAGTTTGTCTTCTTCTGTATAGGACTGGTGATGAGACTATATATATAAAGCACATGCCCGTGCCTAGTGTATGGTTTCAGGGTCTGCTTAAAATAGGTGTGACAAATCAATCCACATGGGTGCTACCATATATTTATTATTTCTGTTAAATAGAAAGTAAGTCCAGCCTGTTGTATCTTTTACCTGACAAAGATCAGGTGGAGTTCAATACTGTTTCAGTTTTGAAAAAACACTTTTTCTTTTATACAATTCAAATTTGGTCTACAAATTTTGATTAAGATCTTGTTAATGATGGTGGTGAGATGGTGGTGATGGATGGCTGAGATAGATTTAAATATATATATATTCACCTTATTTAATGATAAAGATATATAGAAATTCAGAGACAATAAAATAAATGTTTACAATATTGCACTATAAATTTTAATGTTAAAGTGGCCTTCAGACAATTATTCTTTCAATGAATTGGTACCCACTATCATCCAAAAATATGTCAATGTAAATTATTATTTTTTTAATTTGAAAGATTAATCTTGTATTAAATTATTAGAAATTAGAATTGTATGTTTATGTAACTAGATTATAATCTATCTGTCTAAGTTATGCATGTGTTCAGCTAAGTGTCTATGTATCTTCTCATATTCCCATGCATTCAGGTACTGGTTTCTGTTCTCAGTGAACCATGGGTGTGAGCCAGCACAGTAATTCCCTCCACAAAGACCAACTTTTTACTGTACCTGTTACTTAACAGCCAGTGCTTGTGATTTCAGTATGAATCAAACATCATATAGTGTGGGCTTTTTTTCTTAAAACCTAGATTCTGAAGCTCAGAAATTGGCTGAAAATCTCAGGCAGACAGCTAAGGGGTCTGTAATTTTAAAGTAAAGAGTTTTTTTTAACTTGCAGGTTTTCCACCTCTGCAGTACACAAAGTAGTTTATTAAAAGTAACAGTTTGGAGACTTTACTGGTAATAGGCACTTTGGTTTTCTATTTTTTTGATTGTTGTTGTTGTTTTGGAGAATGCAGAATTGGGGAATTTTGGATAATATTTTTGTTTGTTTATTGGTTTGTTGTTTGTTTTTTGTTGTTGTTGTTTATTGTTTGTTTGTTTGTGAGCTCTCTATTAATTCTGAAGGCTCTCTGGCTCCCCATTCAATAAACAGTCACATCTTTTGACTTCCAGAGAGTTGAGAGTGAATCTCCTTGGCTGACTGCTTTTTGGATCATTTGCTTCCTGATCATTTCACCCTGCCTTAGTGACAACCCTTGAAGCTGGACAGGAAGAGAAGGGGCTGATGCTATTAAAATCAAGAGAAGAAGCATTTTCACAGGTCTAGCTCTAAAATTCCCTATCAGAGAATGACGCCATAAGGTGATGAAAACCATCAGGCAAGCTGACCAAAAGCCACAGTTCTTTTCCCCTTCAGAAATCTGATGAGTTTTGTCAAATGTTTTCTTGATATCAACATGTTTCAATTCAGTGAATCTGAGTCTCTTGACTTAAAAAGAACATGTCTAATCATTTCAGGAAGGAAAGTAATAATTTAACTAGTTAATAAAATTTAAGCTTTGTGGATTTTAATCTAAAACTAGTCCATTCTTCTATAAATTAAAATAAATAAATAAATAAAAATAAATTATTTCTGACCTTAAATGCTGTGCCTAGTTTAAGTTCTCAAGGAAAGGTAACAGAACTCAGTAATGCTCTTTTAATTCACTGCCTGGCAGTACTGTGAATTCCCCTTAACAAGAAGTATGTCTCTTTAAAATGTATTCCCGTGTAAGATTTTCTTATCTGTTGGAGAACCATGCAATAGCTTCCTATGTGTATGTCTTTCATCATTTATGAAGATTTCTGCTTTTCCAGTTTTTAGGTATTGTTGTTTGTTGCTTTTTTTCTTGGGGGGGGGGGGGGGGGGGTGGGGAGGGAGGTTAGGGTTAATTTGATTTTGTCTGGTTTGGTTTGTTATTGTGTTGTTTATTTGTAGAAACAATGCCTGCAGAAGTATATTTAAATTTGTAAAAGGGATTTTGGAAGGAAAAAACCTTTCCTAGAGGAAAAAAAAAAAAAAGAGAAACCCTTTTGGAGCATTATATATATATATATGTATATATGTTATTTACTTATAAAGGAGAAAACAAAAAAGATCTTTACCAACAGCTTTCACACTGTTGCCACACATTTTTCACACCGGGACTTAAAGTTAGTCTCCAGTTCAGTCTGTGGTATTCTCAGATCACAAAAGCTAAGTAGGATCAGCTCTGTTTAGCTGAAAGAAGTCCCAGGAAAAACCCAGGTAGTAGAGAGTAGAACAGAGAAGGTAGCTTTCCCTCTGATTCAGAGTGGAGGTAGTCTAGTGCCAGAGACAGCATGTATTGCCAACACTGGACCAAATCCTTCTGTGCAATTAAGCCACAATCAATGTCAAAGCAGAATATCTAAGATGTAAGCATTCCTATATGAATCTGTATAAACAGTCTTTTCTCCAAATTGGTTTTGTTATTCCATTTATCTGCTTTTCTGCCTTCTGTAAAACTAGTCTCACATGCTTGGTCCAAAGCTGCTATGATCTATGCATATCCTCTGTTTTCTATTGGGATATATTTATAATTACATTTGCCAGTGTCTAAGGTGAGAATATTCTTTTGAATTCTTTGCACAGTCATTCCACTGTCTCTCGGTTTTCAGTTCCTTTCTCCACTACTCAATGCAGAGTAATCTGATATAACCCCTTAGGTTTTAGTACAATCCAAATTACTCTTGATCATATGTCACAAACTCTTCATTATTCTTGAAGAAATCTCTCACTTACCAATACAGCAGATCTTTTAATCATGTTTTAAACCCTTCTACGGATGTTATTGTAAATCCCTCTCCTGGTATTTTCTCCTGGCTATGCCACCTTACAGCCGCTGACCTCTGTGCATATGAGTGGCTTGAGACACTAGTTATATTGGACATTAACTGCATCGTTTATTAGTTTTACCTACTGATCAGTCAAAACAATTGCCCTTATCAGGAACTTTTATGTTCTTTATATGGTCTAGTATGAAGTGAAACTCCTTGAAATGGCAACTCAGTTACTTGAAGCTACACATAGCTACACATATTCTGAGGATGTTACTTCAAGTTAATATGATTTTACCGCAGCTTTTTTTGAGCCATGATGAAAATCAATTCTGATGTCATATTGAGATTATGAAAAAAACAATTCCACTGTCTCAGGATCCATTTTTCTTTCCACTCACTGCCAGGAGGGTATAGAAATACTGTAGAAGAACAAAGAATAGGTATATTCCGTTAATACTTCAGGAATTTTTGAGGTAAACTGGAATGAAACTAGTTCCAAATCATAAAAAGAAAAACAACAACAACAAAAAAAAAACTCAGTGTACAAAAGTCCAAATAATATATTAACAGACCTCTTGCCATGAAGTTGTATCTTGCTTCTTGTCTGTAAAGGCTGTTGATTAAGTCACTAATATAATTCCTGCAATAAGTGTTTTTCTTCCCTTTAGTACAGAGGCTTTGCCATGGATCAGATTTATTTAAAAAACTCATTCCAGCAACAGAGTAGTGTTCCAGATCCTTCGTAATCATATACTTAGTAAAAAGTACCTAGCCTGTGTCTCACAAGAGCCACTTTCAACTGCTACTAATGGTGAATCAGGACTCTTAGTTTGCCCAGTGTAGTTTCCCTCTTAATTAAATCCACCACCAGTGGCTCTTACCTTCAAAGCCATCAGAAAATAAATTAAAGTAATTTTTCCAATTTTTAGCACTTTTCACAGCTGCATCATATAGGTGGTTCCATACTGTGAAATAATCTTTTTTTTTTTGTCTGAAAATTCATCACAAAAATATTTTTATTGGTACCAGGATGTTTGACAATGTTCTTCTTGTGCTGTAAATTCTTTCTATTGCTCCATTCTTCAAGGATATACTCTGTAATAGTTGTTCATGATACTTCAGATCCTTGTATCATGGACAAATTTCATTTTCACTGTCCCATGAATTAAGATATTTGAGAATATTTAGAAATTTGAATATTAGATATTTAGAATATTAAGATATTTGAGAATACTGATCTGGTTCACTCTGGAAATGCCTGAATGCCTTTAATTCAAAACTTCACTGAAGTCTTCAAGAAGCCTCAACTAACTGAACTAGTCAAGTTTGAACCAAATGATGCCAGAGGTCTTTTTTAGTCTCAGTTATTGTATATTTCTAAGTATCTTTGTCTGAATTGGCAAGAACTCTTATAATTCTTGTTTCATAATAATGATAATATTAATAATGACAATTTAAAAAGTAATTGAATACACCAATAAGGTAGGTGAATATGAACTTTTTTTGCTTAAAAAACTGAGATATTGTGCCATTTTTGTTCACTTCCATGCCTAGCCTAAAAACACTAACAGGCATCCTGATATACTTGTTATCAGACAACATGCCTGTGATTTTTTTTTAAACTGTTTTAACCTCCATTGCACCCCATAGACTAAGCTTGAGATAAATATTTTTTTTTCTTTTTTTCCTTTTTTTTTTTCCTTTTTTTTTTATGGTGTTAAATTGAAAACTAAAGAAGTTGTCTAAATAACGAAGCAAAAAATATTATTCCCCATCATATGTGGGCTTTATGGTCATTCATTTTTCTTAGTTTTATCTTCTTTCATCTTACTTTCTTAGTTTTATCTTCTTTCATGTTACTTTGTGTTAACTTTTTTTTAATAAAATATTTTGTTTTGTTGTTTTATGTTATGTTATGTTATGTTATGTTATGTTATGTTATGTTATGTTATGTTATGTTATGTTGTTATGTTATGTTATGTTATGTTAATGTTATGTTTGTTATGTTATTTTATGTTATTTTATGTTATGTTATTTTAGTTTGGATTTGTAGTCTTTGAGATTTCAGTTCTTGTTATCTTTTCAGTCTCCTAAGCTAAAAATCTCTTTAATATCTGGCATTTTCTTGATGGGAAGATAGAAATAGACAAGACACATAAATCATGTTCATTTTCTTTTATTCATTTATACATGTTAATTTTTTTCCACTGTTTTCAGGCTTTTTTTTTTTCTATATTATATCTACACTATATGTATTTTTCAAAATCATTTTAAATAGGGACATAAGAGATTAATGATCTGGTTGATCAGTGATGTATTCAAAGGTCTATAAAAGCTTAATTATATGGTCAAATGCTACGAGGCTTATTTTTGAAGGGTACCATCACTGATGCTCTGTTTCTCAACCTTAATTTTACAGCAGTACCACTTGCCCTTCAATAGATTTACAAATTCCTGCATGTTTCTATTTTTCATCATATAAATGAGGCGTATGTCAAGTGAGATTCAAACAGATCTCTCATGAAAGGATAACTACCTAATAAGACAAGGTAAAATTAATTTTAAAAGTACATTCCTCACATATTGTAAGTTGACTGGCCTATTGAACAATTATCTTTTCAGTGATTTCTCTTAGGACAGTAATTTCAGTCCTAAGTACTGAAAAGGATGGGCTATGCCAATAAGATTTAATATGAGAGGGAATTTTCCCTGCCTCAGGTTCAGATCGGAATGCAAGATATATTCACTGTGACAGCTATACATTTACTGAACATGTTTCTAACTAGTTGCTGAAAGTGGAACAACTGGTTTTGTCCACCCTTTGTAAGCCTTTTGGCTTACTGATATAGCTTCTGTTAAAAAGTAATCTTTTGTAATAAATGCATCTGTACATGTATTACAATCAACATTTCCTTAAAACTGGGAAAACTTAAAACTGTAATGGCTCTTTTATATTTATCTTAATTTAGTATTAAGGTTTATTTATGTGACTTTAGTCTTGAGTTTTCTTGCTGTTATTAGTTACATTATCTTACAATGAACTCATTGATGCCATTAGTATTATTCTCCGTTGATAAATATGAGTTATTCTCCAGCCTTTTTAGACTTTCTTCATATAAATTATCTAGTCATTTAGAAACAGTTCTGTATATAGTTCAGAGTCTCTATGCTCTGAAATACTAGATTAAAATAATAATAATAATAATAATAAAAAAACTTTTTACTAAAAGAGGACCTTTCAATCTCATTATTATCCATTTCATTCTTCTTGCTTCAATTTCTCACTCAGGAAAAAAAAAAAAAAAAAAAATCAATGTGACAGTAGTACACTGGCCTGCCATTAAGCCAATTCTGTAACACAAAGACATAGGTCTTTGTAGTCTAACATCCACAAATAATTTTGATATATGTATACATTTTAGAGCTACATTGCTGTACAGATAGGCCAAGCTTTTTTTTTCATCTAAGATACTTTTTTACAATTGAGTTTCATCTTTTAGGGCTTCCTCTCGTAAGCAAAATTTTGCAATAGTTTCACTCAGATGGTAAAAAGGCACAGTTCGATTAACAATATAGTATTGCCTGACAATAATTAGAAGGCCTCTAACATAATTGGCCAGATTGGTAATATGTAGACTTGGTATGTCAAAAATTCACTGGATAATTGGGCAGAAAATTCACTGGATTATGAGGCTCTAGAGCTAGTGATCACTGATGAAACTTCCAGCAGGTTGTTGATTACTAGTGGCAACTTTCAGAGATCAATACTTGAGTCAATTCTGTAAAATATCTTTACTAATAATCTGGACCATGGAATGGACTATACACTCAGTATGTTCTCAAAGGATGCCAAACTGGAGAAGTGGTTCTCCAATGGACCGAAAGAAACTTGAACAAAGGCAAATGTAAAATCCTGCATGTGGGGTGGAATAACACCATACAACAAAAAAGGCTGGAGGCAGACTGGCTGGAGAGCAGCTTTGCAGCAAAGGTCTTGGGGGTTCTGTTAAATAATGGGTCAACAGTGCATCTTTGCAGCAAAGAAAACCAACAGCATCCTTAGCTGCATTTCATGAATGTAGCCAGGAGGTTGAGGAGAATTATTCTACCCCTCTATATGACACTTGTAAACCCATACTGGGAGCATGCTGCTCAGTTCTGGGCACCCCAGCAGAAGAAGGATATGAGCAGATCTCAGCAAATCCAGTAGTATGCTACCAAACTGGTTGAGGGCTGAAGCACATGGTAAACAAGGAAAGGCTGACAGAATGAGACTTGATCAGCCTAGAGAAGGAAATGTAATGGGAATGTTATTGCTATCTACAATTACCTAATGGGACAACAGAGAAGACAGAATCAGACTCAAAGGAGCAAGGACAGGAGGTAACTGACCCAAGATGAAGTACAGGAAATGCCAGTTAGATACCACAGAAATTGTTTTAACTATGAGAATGGTCAAACGTTGGATCAATGTGCTGAAAGAGATTGTGGATTTCCTGTCCTTGGACTTACTCAACACTTAATTGTAGTCTGTGAGCCACCTGCGCTAGTTGGACCTGTTTCTACCAGAAGTTGGATTCAGCCTCCAGAAGTCCCTTCTTGCCTAAATTATTTAATGATTTTATGATTCTATTAAATGTTCAACTATTTCTACTTGCTAGTATAAATTATTATTTCTACTTGCTTGTTAATTGTTTCTTCTTGCTAGTCTAACGAGCAACTTCCTTTTTGGAAACATTGAGTTTCTACTAACTCTTAAAGAAATACGTGTAAGAGAGACCAGAGTTCTTTAAAAATATTTTCTAAATACAGTTCATGTGGAAATCAAGTCTTGTAGAATATGTCTTGAGGAATTCACAAATGAGGACAAAGATGTCATTGTACCTCATTAAAGTGAGGTGTTGCATATATGTTTTCATCAATAATTGCATATTCTTAAATTATAGGAACACATTTGAGAATTTCTATAGTAAACTACTTAAATGTATGTAAAACTCTTCCCATAAAATAGGTTCTTAACAATTACTTTCTATGTTACTCCAGATATCAGAAATACTTTCCTGTTGACTTTCTTTTCCGGACACAGATAAATGTTTTACTGATAGGATTGACCTTCAGGCTCTCTTAATGCAGCTAGATGGTGAAAAACAATTTGATCCTTCACCTTGCAGGACAAAGCTTAATCTGATAAAAATTTCTACAATTACAAGATTAATCAGAAATAAAATCTACACAATAATTCTGCAACAGATTGTACTTAATGAAGACACACATTAGTAAATTGTTTGACCCCCCAATGTTATTTATTTTAAACCTTTCTTTCTTGAATAATATTTAACATTCTAGTCCATTTGGTTTTGAGATATATCCTGAAGCCTTTGGATTTCTACTCTGCAGGTGTGTAATTATAGAATGGCTTGGTTTGGAAGAGACCTTAAAGATCATCTAGTTCCAAACCCCCTGCCATAGGCAGGGATGCTACCCACCAGATCAGGTTGGTCAAGGCCCCATCCAGCCTGGTCTTAAACACCTCCAGGGATGGGGCATCCACAACTTCTCTGGGCAACCTGTTTCATTGCCTAACCACCCTCACAGTAAAGAATTTCTTCCTAATGTTTAATCTAAATCTATCCTCTTTTTGATTAAGACTTGTCCTTGTCCTATTATTATCTACGAGAGTAGAGTCCCACTGAGGTCACAATGAGGTCTCCCCAGAGCCTTCTCTTCTCCAGGCTGAACATTCCCAGCTCTCTCAGCCTTTTCTCATGGGAGAGGTGTTCCAGACCTCTAATTATCTTTGTGGCCCTCCTCTGGACTCACTCCAGCAGGTCCACATCTTTCTTGTGGTGGGGGCCCCAAACCTGGATGTGGTACTCTAGGCGGGGCCTCATAAGTGCAGAGTAGAGGGGGACAATCACCTCCCTTGACCTGCTGGTCATGATTCTTTTGATGCATCCCAGGATACAGTTGACTTTATAGGCTGTAAGCACACACTGCTGACTCATGTTGAGCCTTTCATACACCAGAACCCCCAAGTCCTTCTCTGCAGGGCTGCTTTCAGTGAGGGTGCAATCAATCGTTGTCTATGCCATTGATG
This sequence comes from Stictonetta naevosa, assembly GCA_011074415.1. Taxonomy (NCBI): domain Eukaryota; kingdom Metazoa; phylum Chordata; class Aves; order Anseriformes; family Anatidae; genus Stictonetta; species Stictonetta naevosa. The sequence goes on along the minus strand of CM021697.1, from coordinate 142,597,596 downwards.
AAGATATTGAAAAGCACTGGTCCCAAGACAGACCAGCTCCTGAGCTCTAAGAAAAATACCCTTAAAGAGTTGCCAGTTTTGATCAGATCCTCTGTCCCTAAGGATAGTATGCCATGGGATCTTTTCCACTAATTCTTTGAACATTTGGAAGTTCACTTTGCTAAATTTTAAGGTCCTGACTATGCTCTTTGCCAGGTCCATATCCCTCAAAATCACTAACTCAGACAGGGCATGGTCACTGCAACCCAGGCTTCCTCCAGTCTTAACCTCTTTAATGAGCTCTTCTGCACCAGTGAGCACCAGGTCCAGTAACACTTCTTCTCTGGTTGGTTTGTCTAATACCTGGATGAGGAAGTTGTCCTCAGTGCACTCCAGGAGTCTCCTGGGTTGCTGTGTAGCTTTCCCAACAGACATCCAGGTGGCTGAAATTCCACAGGGGGATAAGAGCCTGTGAATGAGGTGTTTCTTATAGTTAGAGCAAGAAGGTATCATCAACAAATTCCCCTTGATTGGCCTGTTGTGCTTGAGTCCAATTTAGCCTGGTGCAGATGAATAGTTTGACTCATGTAAGATTTATACCACTGAACAATGTCAGTTAGTAACAAATGAAGACTCCCTGTACTATTTGTGATCCTTTTCTATAACTGTGGAATTTCCAAAAGATGTCAGAGGTTTAGAATTCTTTTTATTTATTTACTTTCTATAATATCATTAATGTCCTGAATGAAAATATAACCTGCTTGTTGGATGACTTAGCTTATATTTGGTATATGCAGCAAACTCTAAAACATATAACAATAATTTTATAAGTCTTGGTCATTTCTGCATGGAAAAAGAAAATCTGTAATATTTAACTCACTTTACCTTCTTTGAGGTTATGGCACAGTCAATGAGCCTTTAAGTCATTTAGCTTTCTAAGTTTTAGAACTAGTCCACGCTAATCACACCCTCACAGTGTGTAGTAACTGTGGATTTCCAGAAGAGCTATCATGCTTTTCTTCATTGGTTATTTCACAATAACCAACCCTCTCTAGACAAGCACTGTGATTTTACCAGCTTTCATTTCTGAGTAGCAACCAACAGATTTGAATTAATTGTTCAATTGCATGTTTCCTCTGCACGGTTTAATGTGACCAAGGTTCCTTTGAGCATCTTGTAGTCAAAAATTGAAAATGCTAATAATATTAAAGATTGGATCTATTGCTACTGATTTTTACAATGGCTTTAATTTCCACATGTGCTGAAAATACTAAAAAAAAATTACCTAACAGCTTTGTGCCAAGAATGGTAAGATGTAAAGGAAAGACAGGTTCAAAACTGGTTACCATTTGAATCTAGTCAAATAACAGATCTTTCTGTTACATGGCCATGTATGGAAGATATAAATTGCAATATTGGCAGCATTTCTATTTAGCATCTTGAGGTTAAAAATTAGTTAGTAATACATAATGATTAAACTACAATGCAAGAATTTAAGAACATTTAATAAATGTTCTCAAAAGGTCATGTTTTAGAAATTTTGTTCATACTGTAATCTGCTCAGAGCTGTTAAAGTATGGATAATTTTGTTCAATTTTCCAGTAGGTTTCTGCCTTGAATAAGTAAATAGCGGGTAATGGTTTGTGTCAAAGTCCTTGTAACACTCCATTAAACATAAAGCATGACAATCTGATCAGATGTCTCTTTTATAGTAAGAAACTGACTTGTGACTTTGGGAGTTGCTCAGCTGCATCAGGTCACATCAGAAGTCTAGTCTTTTCATCTTCTAAAAATCCCTTATGGTTTTACATCTGACAAATTTTGAATCATAGCATCATGACCTCACTTTTCAAACTGCATTTGATATAGTCCAAGCACTGTTACTGAATGGAAAGTAGAACACTCATCTGCTGGGGACCGAATTAAAAGATTTTTTATTTTTCTTTTTTACTTTTTTTTTTTTATTTTGATGCTTTAGATTTAAATCATCTTCTTAAGCTTCAAGTGTTTCATTTACATGAAAATAAATTGCACTTTCATATTGTCAAGAGTTTAGCTTAAAATACACGAAAACCAAGGGAATCCAGAGTTAAGAGTTGTTTCTCCTTTCAAACATTAGTGTTCCATGAAGATAATATTTAAAAACAAATAAACCCTCATTTAAATTACTTAAAATAGAAATTCCAGATAAATATGGAAACAGAGATCCTAATTGTTGTGGATTGCTCTCAGAAGAGTCTTTACATGTAAAGTCTTTGTAATGCTGAACAGGTAATGCAATATTCAAAATCTATAACATTGCAACACCTGAAACAGTCAGATATCTTTCAGGAACTATTTGCCTATTCCTTTCTTTCCTCATCTCATTTGTCTGAAGTCCCACAGAAAAGGAAAAGTTAAGAGGTAAGCAAGTAAACAAGACTCAAAAGATAGAAGATGGGAACATCAAGGAAAGATGGAGACGATATACCTTGTTCCCAGTGTTCAGCAGAGCAGGTGATCAGTGGGACCTCTTTAATAACCATGGACCAGTCTTCAGGGAATTGTGAAAAGAACCATTGACAAAGACAGGTACAATAAAACACACACTGTATCTTCTAAATCATGGCATTTACCTTTGGCATGATGAAGTTTAACAGCTTGTGGCCAAAGTTTGCTTTTCCGTCGGGACAGGGAAGAACTTAAACTGTGACGTTTTTGTGGCCAATTATTATAGAATACATGGTCTATTATTCCTTTGCAATATGTCCCAAACCTTGTCACTGTGCAGGAAAATTATGAGTTCTATAACCTTTGGAGCTGGTGTGCCTCAATAGAGATTGAAAATCTATTATTAAAATCTGATTAATGACTTCCTAAATATAAATACTGCATGGGTTTGAGAACTTAAGAATCTATTGGTTCATAAGCAGAATTTCATGCTAGCCCTGTCTGAGTAAATATTCAGTCACTTGTTGAAATCAGGAATTACTTAACTTACAGTAACCGTGAATGACAATCTCCTATTAAAACACTGATTTTTAGCTGTCTGTAATCTCTGCAGAATCTTCCAAGATTCAAGTTTTATCTGTGATCAATGGCATTAGGAGTACATTAAGACAATTTTTAAAAAGATCTTTTGAGATACATGGCTTTAAAAATATTTGTCATTCCTGTTTGCACAGGGCCACAAGTTACCACCTGTTAAACTAGTGCAATAACTTGCAATGTCTCGTGTGCTTCAGTCTACCTAGTCACATGGTCTTCTATCACAGTATAAATGAAAAGTAATATCAGAGAGTCTCTCTGTTCTCTCCTGTCAGCTTAAATAAAAATGCAAATATGAAAAGGTACACATGCACTACTATTACACCTGGTTGTTTGAAATCACTGCAGCATTTGGACTTATTCTAGGTGCTCTGTGAGGAATATTGGAACTATGATAACAATTTAATGGTATGATAAGCAGCATTTCTATAAATTTTAGAAGTTTAATTTAATACAACAATGCATGACTGCAGTATGTCAGCTCATCTAATCAAGCACATCATTGCTCACTCCAAGTCATTCCTCCTCACATTCTTAGATCAGTACAGCTACAGAAGCAGCAAATGAAGAATATAGAAAGCAGGTGATGTCTAGGTAGTGGGATCATCTTACAGTGTATTAAATGACAGTCTTTCCATAATGAAGGATTCTGATTGTAGTATGTTTTATACAGAGGATTATCTGTATGGACTTGCTAGTAAAATCACAAATCCTTTCTTATAACTCCAAGTGGACACTGGGTATAATTCCTAAATTAGAGTTAATAATTCCAAACTGGATATAATTCCTAAGTATAATTCCTTAATTCATTAAATTGACACTAGAGTCTTGGGGCAACATTCTCAAAAGTGTTTGTTCCTATAGTAAGATTAGTCTTGCCACTGCTACCTTCTGCAATAGTAAGTATGAAGCATATTTCTATATTGCATTTAATTTGAAACTATAACTTAAAAATGGTTTCCAAGTTATTCTATTTTATTTCATCACAGCTGTATTTCTAGAACATTCATTTCCAGGGGCATGTTTCCCTTACCTCTGCTTTGTGCATCTGGGAGTACCATGCAGAACAGAGCAACAGTGTAGATAAGAACAACATTTAATCAATGAGAAAGAAGAATAATACTTCCAGATAATCCAAATCATCTTCTTAAATCCCTTCCACAGAATAAGAACCATTAATAATATTAGACTTTATTAAAGAAAACACTAGCTTTTTTTTTCTTGGTGAAGTGGGAAAATTTACTTAAAACATGGTTCATGTTCCTAAACAAGGGCTCTGATGTGAACTAAAAATAAAATTAAATTAAAGGAAGTTTAGTCCAAATTAGAGCCTTTTAAAACATCCACGAAATAGTTACCTATTGTTCTCATGAGATTTCAAACTCTCATGCCAAACATCCAATAGACTGCAAAGCCATGTTCTAGACCAATTATTCGGTGTAACTTGAGTTCTGTCAAATATCTTTTCTTCTTGCTGACTTAAAAAAAAAAAAAAAAAAAAAAAGGTTTGAATTTTACCCTTGAGAAAAAACAGTTTATTGAAAAGCACAAAGGCAGGTGCAAAAAAGCTTTTTATCCTGTCATAAAATAGATACCAAAACACTGAGCTATCTGGTATATTTAATATTCACTGAATTTTTCTAATGAGCACAAAGAGATCTTCTATAAATCTCAACAGACTGATTGTTAGTAAAGTCATTAGGAATGTATAGAGAAACAAATGAAACAAAATGAAAAATAAGATTATACAATACAGAAATATTTATTAATCTTTCAGGACACACTTTTTATATGAAGTAGCACAATTAACTCTTAGGCAATATGTTTTCTTATTGCCATCATACTGTGAGGGGAGTTGTCTTAGAAGGTTTATTTACATTTTGTTTAGCAGAGGAAGAAATATGTGCATATATACATTCCCCAGAAATCAACATACTTCTTGGATTAAATGAATATAAATGCAATCAGAATGGAGAAAAATATGTTAAAAGGGAAAATTCTAAATATTTCAGGGATTTAATACTGATTTCATACTAAGAAGAATCTTTGACCCCTCTCCAGAAATGAGCACAATAGCTTCCCATAGCATAAAGTTTATTATGTTCCATGATGGCTCACTTGCACTGGAATGAATTTCATCCTTTATACTTGGAAATCAAGGAATTTCACAAGACATGCACTCTACTTATCTTAACCTTCAGTCATCATAATGGTAGGAAGACAAAATATGTGCTACTCCACAATAAAACTTGCCTTAGTCAAACCGCCAAAGAAAATTATCAAATAAATTTCATTATTAACAACTTACTAGCAGTTAAATTTTCTTTTTATTGTCAGCTTTTAGGCTTTTACCATGAACTGACATTTTTTTTGACATGGCCCTACCACTTGTTCAGAATATTCTTCTAACCCTCCTTCTTTATGTGAATGCATTTACTACAGGACATAATTATATTTGGGTTTAACAAAACTGAAAATAAAAGATAAATAATTTTATGGGGGCTGGATTAAAATCAAGCATAGAATCTGGTTCCAACTCCCCTGCCATGTGCAGGGACACCTCCCATGTAATCAGGTTAATCCAGTCCCCATCTACCCTGGCCTTGAACTCTTCCAGGGAAGGAGCATCCACAGCTTCTATGGGCAACTTATTCCAGTGCCTTACTACCCTCTGAGTAAATAATTTCCTCTCTATATCTGATGTAAACCTACCCTCTTTTAGTGTAAAGCTATCACCCCTTGTCCTACCACTACACTTCCTGACAAAGAGTCCCTCCCCAGCTTTTCTGTAGGCCCCCTATAGGTAATGAAAAGCTGCTATAAGGTCTCCCCTGAGCCTTCTCTTTCCCAGATGGAACAACCCTAACTCTCTCAGCCTGTCTTCATAGGAAAGGTGTTCCAGCCCTATGATTATCCTTGTGGCCCTCCTCTGGACTCACCTCAATATTTCCATGTTGTGGTGGGGGCCCCAAACCTGGATGCAGCACTCCAGTTGGAGCTTCATGAGGGCAGAGTAGAGGGGGACAATCACCTCCCTTGACCTACTGCTCATGATTCTTTTGATGCAGCCCAGGATACTTTTGGCTTTCTGGGCTGCAAGCACACATTGCTAGCTCACATCAAGCTTCTTATCAGCCAACACTCCCAGGTCTTTCTCCTTAGGGCTGCTTTCAATCCATTCTCCTCCCAGTCTGTATTTGCCCTTGGAATTGCCCTGACTTTGCACTTGGCCCTGTTGAACCTCATGAGGTTCATAGAGGCCCATCTCTCAAGCCTGTCCAGGTCCCTCTGGATGACAACCCTTCCCTCCAGTGTATTGACTGCACCACACAGTTTGATGTCATCAGCAAACTTGTTGAGGGTTCACTCAGTTTCAAAGTCCATGTCAACAACAATGATGTTAAATAGTGCCGGTCCCAATATGGACCCCTGAGGTACACCACTCATTATTGATCCACACTTGGACATCAAGCTGTTGACCACAATTCTTTGAGTGCAACCAGCCAGACAATTCCTTACCCACCAAGTGGCCTATCCATCAAATCCATGTCTTTCCAATTTAGAGACAAGGATATCGTGGGGGACAGTGTCAAATGCTTGGCATAAGATGAGGTAGATGGTATCAGTTGCTCTTCCCATATCCACCAATGTTGTAACTTCAAAGTAGAAGGCAACCAGATTTGTCAGGAATAATCTGCCCTTAGTGAAGCCATGTTGGCTTTTGCCAATCACCTCCTTATTTTCTATGTGCCTTAGCATAAATTCCAGGATTACCTAAAGTTCTTTAGTAACTAGCAGGAACTGAGCAACTGCTAATCACATTATTTTGTCACATAAGTGCTAAATACTTAATTGTCATGATCAACACACAGAGCCCTAGCAAAACTCTTTTTGAATAAAATTATGCATGCTATAGAGAAAAAGACAAAACTGAGCCAAAAAAGAGGTGTTGTTTTTTTTCCTGTAATTTAAAAATCAATTGAATAATTTTTTGAAGGTCATACTTGAACATCTTCTCTGTAATCTGATTTCCAGATTTTCAGAGTACTATTTTAAAACTCATTATTCTAGTATATCCAATTGAAGGGTTAAAGCAGATACATATTTCAACTTTTATATTTATTGGAAGACAGAATGGTATTTTTAGAATCATACCCCAGCTTAACAGCTTAATTAATAGTTCACAGAATTTAGTGTAGCAATGTGTTTCTAGGTATATAGACTTGTATAGCTGCTAAATCTGGCTGATTTGTCATTTTTTTATAGTAGCATTCTCTGCGTCCTTTGCTGAAGGGGAAAAGTTCTGATCTACAAGATTCAACTCTCAAATTAATATCATTCATTAACACATGTAAGGCTGTCTCAGTCATGCTTTGCTTATAAGCTTCTTCAACTACCTTAAAATACAGAAGCAGAAGAAGTAATACTAAGTGACCTGAAATGGTGGAGTTATAGAAAGGAATAAGCCATAGTCATAGGTACATGTTATGGGCATCTCAAATTTTAGAAAAATAAAATAAAAAGAAAGCCAATAATTTGTGTGCACCTCAGTCACTCATCCAGCAGAAAACATTTATCAGTTGAATATCAAATCATTTATTATTGTATATTGCTGAATTTCTCTTCAGTAATTGTTTACTGAGATGTATTTGGCATAGTAATTTAGTCATTAGTTAGGCTTACTGTCTATTTGCTTCAATATTTATTTCATTTAGCATAATAATCAAAAGAACAAAGCTAGCGCCTAAGATGCTGTCTCCATGTCGTAGCATGCAAAATTGTCTACTAAATGAAAATAAGCAACAAGAACTGTCAAGATCCATAGTGTCATTTCAAATTAATCTCTGTAAGAAAAGCTAAATCTTTATATTTATAATCAGAGTAGCTGCAATACTTAATTTTCCTTTTCTATTTCCTTAGCAAACTGAAAAAGGGACTGCACATGATCTGAAATTTCAGTTAATATAGACAGCAGAAAATATCTTTTGAGAGAAAGATAAAACAGCTTTCCGTTGCTTATTTGTGGTGCACTGTAAGAGCAATGCAGTAGTTAATGTACATACCTATTATATTATCTAAGACAGAAATATGTGTTCAGTAGCAGGAAATCCCTGCCCAACTGATAAGAAGGGGGTACTAATACACTATTCAAAAAACTTATTAGTGAGGTTAAAATTGGATTACTATTCAGATTGCAGACTTTTGAAAAGTCTATTTTATTTTTAACCCTTAGAGAAGTAATTCCAGACAGCTTTGACTTTTAGAATGGCAAACTTTTTCTATATTTTAGGCAACAATGACCTGTTTAAAACTTTGTTTTTGGAAGAGAAGACAGTACATTTATTTGCTCCATCTGGATCATCTATTTCTGAACTATTTAAAACACTTCTGAACAGAGTTATTTTCAGAAAGAAAGAAAAAAAAAAAGATAAAAATATTTCTATTAACACTCTGGAAACAAATAGAACAGGTCAGTAAATTTAATAAAATCAGATTAATGATAAGTTCATATTAATGGGCTTTTAGGTTTAGAGTATATTTTATTTAATGAAATTGCCACTATGATTGTCAGTAGTAAATGAATTATAAATAAAAGATATACTCCCTATGTGGCCTGGTGGTTGGAATTCAGCTCCAGGGATCAGATCAAATTAATTCAATACTGTTATTTCAATACAAAGCAATGCTCTATATCACAAAATCACCACACACAAAGTGTGTATAACCTGCACTGTGTGCTAAAGAATCCAGCAATCAGAAAGACGAAGGGCAGATTCATTTGCTGTCTTCAGTAAAGTTAGAGAAATGACTGAAGTAATATAAATATAACCTCAAAACAGTTTATGGGCTGAAAGGAAATCAAAGTTGGAGTGTGAGTGTAAATCCCACATCAAATTCTTGGTTGAATTAATGAAATAGGGCAATTGCTTTTTTTCACTTACAACTTCTAGGGTTCCCCATTTTGCAGTTTATACTGATTTAGAATCCACAAACAGTGTTAGAATGGGAGAAAGTTACTCTATAGTGTTGATTCTGACTTCAAAATTGTCCAAGTAAACTGAAATGACATTGGGTGTATTTAATGATATTTTGGAAAGAATATGTCATATAGAAAAAAAAAAAAAAAAAAAAAGGGAAAAAATATACACCTTGGGTTTGTTGTGTTATTTATTTTTTGTGTGTGTGACTTTGGTTGTTTTATTATTATTATTGTTTTTTAAGTGTACAGGTGATAAAATATATAGTTTTCCCTACTTGTAGAATGTTATCATCACAGAATTTTTATAGTGGTCTGTAATCTAATCAGACAGATAAACAGAGCAAATGTTAAATTATCTCTTTGATCCTCACCTATACACCTACTTTTAAAATTCTACTTGCTTTTGAAATAACATCTACACCTACAAGTACAACTAGTAATTCTTAAGTTATATGGGGCATTAAAAAAGGCTCAAGCATGACTGCCACAGGGCAACATCATGTTAATGGACACAGGGCTGTTCATCTTAATAATTAGTAATATGAGACTCTGTGGTCAGAGACATCAGATCAGCAGGGACTTCTAAGATTAATATCATCACATCCTCCTGGTATCCACCTACCCATCTATTCATCTGTCCATCCTAGACTGAAAGAATGGAAGACTTTAGGGAAATGTTATCTACATTTCTGTGTTGCTTCTAGATCAGTTTTTTGCTTCCACTCACTAAAATAATTATCAAGTGCCTTTAATCTTTTAAAAATTCTGATGTGTAACACAGGCTCAACAAGATTACTCATACCTGGTCTGGTGGTCCTAACCAAGTACCAGTGCTAAATTTCAGAGTGGTTACAGGGAAAGTCTTTCTCTTGCTAGTTTTGTTGTTGCTTTGTTTTTTGTTGGTTATGGGTTGTTTGGTTGGTTTAGTTTTGTTTGTTTTGGGGGTTTTTTTTTGGTTTTATTTGGAGGAAGGGGGAGCAAGACTGGATTAGAAATTCATTTCAGTGAAGGTTCCTACCTTAGCACCTTTAAAAATCCAGTGCCTATAACCCAAAATCATTGTCAAAGAACAATGGATGCAAACACTATATTTAATATGAAAAATTGCATTCATACTATGCTTCCTGCTCAGGCTTTATAAATACCAGCAGAGGTAATTTTGAGGAGAAATACCGGACAATAATCCAATTCAATGTGCCAACTTTACCTTAGATATGCCCAAGATCCATTAAGTACTTCACCAGATTTGTGCTGTCTTCACAAAGCGCTATATAAAGCAGCCTTCTCCATATAGCAACTTCATGGGTTTGGGGGAGTTTTGGCCTTAAGGATCACACCCAGGAGCCAGTATGTTCTGTGATCCCAGTAATGAGGGAATTTCCATAAGATTTTGGGATATTTTTGCTCATCTATTTTTATACAGCATTTTTACATAGGACAACTAATTCTGAGCTTCCATCTTTATCTGCCAATACATTTGGAATAGTTTCCATATTTTAAACAGTGCATAAGCCTTGTGCCTTGCTCCAACTGAGAATAAAAGCAAGCACTGCAGTAGCAAGAGGAATTTATTAGAACACTGAATCAACTTGTATACATATGGACAAGTTTCCAGGACACCAGGGAACTGTACAGTCTTCATTTACACCGTTATACTTGAGGTGCAGCTATAAGGTATAAATATAATTTTGTCATATGCAGGAGCATATTCAAGAAGTTTGGTTCATGATAGCTACAACATGAAATGTTCTCCAGGTTTATTTATCAAAAGCAGAGATCTAACAGTTAAATGAGAAGGAAACTGTGGGAGCTGGAAGCATAGATGAGCCACTGCTTGTTCATGAACCAACAGTGAGATTTTTGCCTCTGAAAAGTAATATAAGAAGGTAGCAAAAAGATAATAGGTATGAAATATCTGAGCTCCTATGTCTATTATCACTGATCTTGCTAGAGAATCCTGTGTGAGACCTAGCTGGCACATAGATGTGTACATGAGTCTCGTCCTTGTCTGCCCAAACCACATTCAGTGCTGTCCAGGCTCCTTCCAATGAAGCCACATATCACTTGACTCCCAACTCAGCTGTTCCCACCAGGGGAACTTACTCCTGTTACAGGACAAGTTGTGCTACACATTCATTTGCAATTTGTCTTGCACTCCACACTCAAGGCAAAAGACTTACATTATTTCTTATAAGAGAAAAAAAATTGCTTAATGATATTTGAACTGGAGTTTTGCATTGTAGTTTTTCAATCTCTGCTACACAGACACAGTTCTTACAGAGAACCCTGCCAAAACTTGTCTCTAGACCTTCATTAATTAAACTAATCCCAAAACAGGTTCTTTAAAATTAGTTCTTTTTATACTCAGCCAAATACAAAAAAAAAAAAAAAAAAAAACAAAAACAAAAAAAACGCACAGAACACGGTTAAAATGTGGTTTTCTCTAAATGTATTCTTCATTTGCAAGCATGTGTAAGCTCCTCTTTGCCCAGCTGAACTCACATCAATGTAGCAGCAGACAAAAAGAGCTGTTGCACTGTCTCAGTGATAGACTGGGGAACTGCCAGACAACCCAGTGAGCACACTGCAGAAACCAGCAATAAAGTAGGGACAGGAATGGACTAAATTCATAAAATCATAGAATGGAATCACAGAGTGGCTCAGGTTGGAAGGGACCTTAAAAGTCACCTAGTTCCAATCCCCCTGCAATAGGCAGGGACACCACACACTAGATCAGTTTGCCCAGGGCCTCATCTAACCTGGTCTTGAACACCTCCAGGGATTGGGCATCCACAGCTTCTCTGGGCAACCCGTTCCTGTGCCTCACCACCCTCTGAATGAAGAAATTCCTCCTAATCTCTAATCTAAATCTATCCAGTTTTTGTTTAAAACCATTCTCCCCATCCTGTCATTATCTGATTAAGCAAAGAGTCACTCTCCATCTTTTTTATGTCTCCTTCAGGTACTGAAAGGCTGCAATGTGGTCTTCCCAGAGCCTTCTCTTCTCCATGCTGAACATCTCCAGCTCACTCAGCCTTTCTTAGTAGGAGAGGTGCTCCAGCCCTCTGCTCAACATTGTAGCCCTCCTCTGGACCCATTCTAACAGATCAACATCCTTCTTGTGCTGGGGGCTCCAGACCTAGAATCAGTACTCCAAGTGGGATCTCACAATGGTAGAGTAGAGGAGGACAATCACTTTTACAATCAAGTTCCCACCCTTATCTATAAACATGTGCCAACTGCTTAGTTCAGCTTAATTTTTTTTCTACCTCCTGCTCTAGAAAGAATATTAAACTGTGAGGTGCCCCTTCCATCCTAAATTCTATTCCTGGGACCACTGCTTTAGAAAACATGTAATTAGCTTAATTACAGTAGATCTGATATCGTTACCCAAAAGCATTTATATACATCTCTCTGAAGGATTTTTGGTATGCTCTTTGGAAAAAATAGCTGTCATTCTTCTTTCTGTGATCTTTGTTAATTGTTTCATTTTGTTTATTTTTTCCCTGTGGAAGTCTCTTTTGATTTAACTCTACACAGCCTACATAATAAATTGAAATAGATACCTTAGTGTGTATATTACATTTAAGGTACTGATAGTATCCCTTGTTTTCCACATCTCCTGCACCTTAGTGAAAGTCCTAGTGAAGTTTGATTACAAACATCTTTTTTGGATGGTATATTTATTGCATCTTGCAGTAAAATATTTCTCTTGGAGTACCTTCTTATCAACAATGCATTTGTCATAAAATGACAGATATCATCTTAAAAATGTCAGTTTCCCAGATCAAAGTTTCATATTCCATCCTGTGACTACATTGCCCAAAATGCTGTTTTCTTTTAAATGAGCCCATGTTTCATTCCAAATATATCTCATTGTAACTCAATACCTCCTCGTAAAAGAAGCCCACAAAATTTGTTGTCACTCTCTTTACTTCTTCAGACTTTTCCAGGAATTTTCACTCAAGGGTCACATTTGACAGTACTGCTTTGCAAATGGATGGATGGATATTTAGTCTCTGAACTGCTTCTGTTTGATTCTATTTCCCCAAATTCAAGTACTTCACAATACAGAACACCCAGTCCTTAGTTTCCCACTGATAATATACAACAGTTTATCCTCCACGGTCACCTAGCACTTACTCTAATGTTAGCCAATGTACTTGACACTTTCTCTGTGGAAATGGGTGGAAGTACTGTTCACTCTGAATCATATCAGCTTACAGGCACTGTAATTGTGGCCTGAGGATAAGGGCCTTCACTTTTGTCTGTAATGGAGGGAGAGGATGTTGACCTTCCCTGCCCTTGTTTTTCCCTATCACCTCATGTATTTTCACTGATACCCTCAGCTGCATTCCTGCAGCCAGCTGTCTGTGCTTTTAGTGAGGACCGGACAGGATTTCTGGCTCACACATATAAAGTGACTTCCAAGCAAAATATCAAAAGGTATATCCTTTGATATCTTCACTGACAGTGTTCCTGACCTTTACTGGGTGTGTGCAGAAATGTGCTCTTCAGGCAGTGAACGTGGCTTCACATTTGGAACTTTCAGCAGTATTTTCTATTCTCTCAGCAACTGATACTTTATGTCCCCATATGAGATCATACCAGACTTTCAGCAGTCCCTGTGTCTACTTCCTCTTAAATGTCTCTCCCATACACATAGCTTCACCATCCCCTAACTGACAAGGTGTTTCAAAACTCCCTAAGTGAAACAATAAAATAAGTATTTGTTAGTAGCTTTTTGTTGAGAAGACTTACCTATCAGAAAATGAGATCTCATAAGAAATAGCAGTGCACCTTTCTGGCAGAAGATATATCACAAGGTTAACTACATTAATCTGAAACCCAAAGGCTATTCTGGCAAGAAATACCATGGGTCACTTACCTGGTACTCAGAACATGCTTCTAAACATCAATTGACACAGGTAACCTGGTCAGTTCTTCCCAAATAAAACTTCACATGAATATTTCTGCAAATACTCTTCCTTTTTTCTCCTTGTCCATGATTTTGGAATAATTCACAAGTGTTTTCTGTCATAACCCTATTCTGTTCTCCTTCCTTGGGAACTTATGTTTCTCCTTTTCAAACTAAATCAATATTCCTCCAACTTCCAACATGCTCTTTATGAGAGGATGCTTTGAGGTGAGCTTTACAAAGAAGAATCATACATTTTATTTTAATTGGTTTCTAAACGTTTAACTATCAGAGAGTAACCCATTAAAAATAAATAAATTTTAAAAAACCCACTAGATTCAACCCTTTTTTCTCATCTCGTATTTTTCAACCTGAATTTACTTAAGCATCTGAAATTCTGTTACTGGCCCCACCATTTTAGCTGACCTGAACATCTGACTCTAAATTTCTTCCCACAGAAATCTGCAACTCACAAATGAGATTTCTTTGCTTCCAGGACCCTGTGATATTGAGTGCAATGTGCTCTGAGTGTACTTAACATTAAAACCAGACAGTTGAGTACCAAATACAGAATACACATTCATTTTCTTTAAACATGTTTCTTGTGTTACAGCCTCAGAGTCAAAACACTCACCCAGGAAACAGAAGTGAATTCAACAGTTTCACATCCTACATTCAGTGACCCCTATAGAGACCATAAAAATGTCTAGGCTAAGGCCAGATTCAACAGTTCCTGCAAAAGCCATAACACTTCAAGCTTGCAGAAGTCCTTCTTCCTTTCAGCTCTGCCAATGCAACGTATCAATATTAGACTTACCATAGCCCATTTGACATTATTCATTCATGTAGCTTTTTGTCCCTCAGCTTTTGTACCAATTACTATTTGTTCTGTGTCTGTTTTGCTTGGTTGACAGTCCTCAGATATTCCAGCTCTTCCTTCTCTCTGTAATTACTTTTTTAAAAGTTTTCAGCTCACCTGAACATGTTTTTAATAAGGGACCCTTCTGAAGTGAATAATATTTTTTCTGATATTCTTAATGGTGGTATAAACTTCATACCAAAAATAAACACATGGCCATAAGGTACATACAACATTCTCAAAAGAGCTGAGAAAGTCTTGATGGTTGGTCACATGCAGATCCTGTCATTTCCACAAGACACCATAATCTAGTAAAGAACAGAGTTAGACAGGGCAAGGCCACTGATGGGTAGACTAACAACAATACTTCTGCCTTCTTCCTGTTGGCCTTTTACTAGCCCAATACTGCGACTGGTCATATGCAGAATCTTGGCATGGATTCACTCCTGAACTTCTCAGAAGCTTCAGGGTTTGGCTGGCTTGTAAAGTAACATCTTGATTTGTCTGCCATTTGTAACTGGTGATGGGGAACTAAATTTACCCTCGTGAATCTTCTTTCAGAAGTATGACATATAGTTCTGCTCCTTATCAACTGAATGTAGCACAAAGACACGAATATCTTGTTCAACATCTTAGGATCAACCATAGTTTTTGTATCTTTATCAGCTGGGTAATTTTAGAGATATGTTTTAATCACTTTTTTTGCCTCTACTCCCCTTTTCCCCAGAAACATGACAACCTTTCCCCTACCTTTCTCTTTAGTAGGCATTATTTTCACTGTTATTGTAACTCATCACAAAATATTTTTGTCAGAATCCCACTACTGCCACAGGTATAGTCAGCTGTATTTTAAACACCTTGACAGATGGATCTTAGTTGATGAATCTTCTTCCTTTGTCACTCTCAAAGGTGAAATACTGCCAGAGGCATGTATAAGAAGAGGGTCAATATCAAATAACAAATCAGCATAAAAAGCAGAAAATAAATAAATAAATAAATAAAAAGATCAAAAATTGAACTATTTGTCAGCCATATAGTAAAGGCCTGGATACGACCAGATTCAAGACTTTCCACAGAAGTCATGACACCTTTCAACATCAATCCCTCTACAGCACTGCTGCAATATTGTTTAGCAAAGGTTTAACAAGGGTTTAAAGAAATAAATCTTCCCGGGAAAAAAAGAAAAAAAAAAAAGGAAATATCCACAGTAGCTGAGACAGATAAAGATGTCGACTTCCTTCCCTCCCCTCTCTCCTCTTGGTACAATTCATTTATTGGAGCAATATGTCAAAATACTGCAGTACACAGCTTTGTTCATAGCATTCCCAAATCAAAAAGAAAAAGGATGTCATGCTTTAAGCTGTGGAAATGAGAATCATCTTTTATAGTTTTAAAGCTAAAAAGATTTAGAAACTATTTACAGCTTTTTTTATTTCTTTTTTTTTTCTTTTAAAAAATATAAATTGCAGGGTAAGGTTAGGGAGCTACCTTCTGCAGTGAAAAGAACTGTCAACTGTAGAAGAGGGAAAAGGAGGAGAGGAGAGGAGAGGAGAGGAGAGGAGAGGAGAGGAGAGGAGAGGACAGGACAGGACAGGACAGGACAGGACAGGACAGGACAGGACAGGACAGGAGAGTGTATTATATAATACACAGGAAAGGGCTAAGGAAGCATAAAGTGAAAACAATGATAAGGTGGATATTATCAGAAATTAATACAATACTATTTCTAAAAGATTTATGACAGCTGTATAGCTTTTCGGTGTTTAAATAAGAGACTGTTTTGCACAAAACTGGCTGTCACCTCTAGCAACTGGAAACACATGTGTTTTCAGTCCATGGCATGTAGCAGAGGCATTTTGCCCTGAAGTCTAAAAAGCACACCCAATACATCAGTAATGAACCTGTATCAAATGATGCTTGTAGATATATAGCAGGTGTAGAAGCTTATGTGGAATCATATAGGCATGTGAATACATCCTATTTCATCAAATTTTATGGAGTCACGTAACTCAAGTTATTCATGACAAACTCTCTCCTAAATTTCTCTGTGCATGACTCAAAATTGTGAATATTATCTCCCAACTCTCTTACCCACCTTCCTATCCCCATGTCTCAGCCTCACCAGTCTCCTCCCCTATGGTGCAACAGAGAGTACAAAGAAATAAAACTACTGAAAAGGCCAAGATATTGAAAGGAAAAGAAATTGACAGTGAATATAAGGGCTAACCTCTACTAATTTGCTCCCCGTTCCAATCAGAGGCTAATCTGCAGCAAAATTCCTCAAAATCTAGGTTTCTAATCCAAGATTCACTAGAAAACAGTAAACAAGCAGTTAGTCTCGCCTTTGACTCAAGTGATATGTTTATTAATGACACTGGGCAAGTGAAAAATCTCCCAACCATCTTACTTGACAGCCTGGGTGTCTTCACCTCCTTCACTGTCCTGAGCTCCTAAAGCAGGAAAAAAGACAGACATACTCATTTCATTAGTTACCAGTAACCCATTATGTTTTTTGTTTTGTTTTGTTTGCCAAAGTTTTAATTTAGTTTTACTTTTTTTTTTTTTTTACTTTTTTTTTTCTTTTTCCCCAGGGGTGGTGTCTGTTTAGAATCACAAGATATATTTTGCTGTCTGTTACCGCAATGGCTGCACCAGATCTATTAAGGTTCTTCCTTTGATACAAAATCTTTTAGAAGAGGACAATCATTGTCATTAAATTTTTTACAATGTAAAAGCTGTAAACGTTCAAGTAAAATTCCTTTAACATGAAGTGCATAAAAACTGTGCTTTGATTTACTTCTTTATACATTGTTGAAGACATCTCTTTGAAAGCTTTGCAGCATGGTTATTTCACAACAGCAGGGTATACGAAGCCTAATTGAAACAATTAAGGTGACATGCAACAGCTTCAGTTACATTTTGAGGAAATCAGTTTGCATTAATACATTTTCATATGAACAGCATTAAAATACATGTCAGTCTGTCACCCTTTGGATAAATTATAATCTTAAAGATAAATATTAAAATTGCCTTTCAAAAAATCGAAGTTCAGACATGGGTAGGGGAAAAGGGCTGCCTGTGCCTATATTCACTAAATAACTGGTGCCACATCCCTCAAATGAAACACAGCTATCCGTGATGTGAAATGTTGCCTCTTGGTTGTATATCATTTCTGATGGCAACTATCTGTTATAATGGAAAAGGCATCAGTGATGCATCAGGATCTATCTGGCAAAGCTCTATGAGGTTCTCAATCACTCGATCTCTGCAAAGTGACAGCTGTTGCAATTTGTGCTTTTTTTTCTGAAGAAACTTCAATGCACTGAAAATGTCAGGTTACAGAAGCAGCAAGATCTCCATCTGTTTATTCCAAACTGAATATAAGACAAAAGTCTCAGCACAGAATTTGATACATTACATGTGTTTCTCTTATTCTGAAAAGCTATCAGTGCCTTTATTTTTTTTTTTTTAAGCAATACAGTGGCATTTCAATCATCAGAATTACTCTGTGTGTGTCCCACAAACCTGTGCCAACCTGAAGAGTTCCAATCATGAATCAACCTGTGTCACTGGCTACAGCCAGGGCAGAAGATTTTCTCCCACATGGTGTGACTCAGTTACACCCACCTTCCAGTTCTGTTCAGCCCTTCTGTCCTCAGTGCCTGTCCCTTTTTCCTTCTGGCTTCAGATATATGTTAAGACATGATTAGCAAAAGGATGAGGAGAACAATGGGAAAGAATTAAAAAAGAGGCCTGTGGTTGTTCAGGATAGGAAACATTGATACTATGATTATTCTGGTAACTGTTATCTGATTTTAATACATTTTAAGTTTTAGAAATAGCAACATACACAGAAACTTCTTTTCAATTCATCATGACAAATATAGAAACAATAGAGTAGGCAGGGAGGGCTAGTGTTCACTACATCGTGCTTAGTATATGCAGTGTACTTGTGCCTTCTAGTTTTTTCTAGTGACACCCCCTTGATAATTATGCATTAAAAATGTGAACCTTCTCTGTTTTCCTTTCAAGTGGTCCACTGTTACTTATGGAAGGCTTTTTGCTTTGCTTTTCGTTAACTGGCTGGTATTGCTTTTCCTTTATCTTCAGAAAGCAATTATAATGGCCTTTTGAAATAAAAGGTTTATCTTCTTTCCCCAAATTAATAATACTTTGCAGTGCCTTCATTTAGGGGCCAGAACCATTTTTATATAGCCTCAAGGAGAGGGAGGAAAAAGTAAATCAACATTAATGATTCATTAGTAGCCAGCACTTGGTATATGAGCTTATATTCTAGGAGTGAATATTTCTTTAAAATAATACATTTAAAGCTACAGTCCCTAAAGTGTTCATTTTATTCACATATTCTGCATTCATCTAATTCCCAAATTTAACCCTCAAAAAAGAACTACTCAGCATACTGATATTTTGCATTGTTTGTGGTAGCTGGCTGAGAAAATATATATATATATGTATATATAGTAATTTAAATCAAGAGCATTATATTTACAAAGAACAGCTCTTAAACCTTTTCAGCTTCTTTCTTAGGTTTTATGGGCAGAGAGGGAGAGGGTGATTGGTAGTGCCAGCATTATACATTCCTTCAGGACCTGTGCTTATCAAAACTCCAATTGAATCCTTGTGTCAGCATGTTGCTGACACAGTGAGCCACCCCAAACAGCCCTTACAGAGGCTCAGAAAGGTGTGGGATATATCAGAAACACACACAGTGAATTCTTCCTTTTCCCCCTTTTGTGTAGCCCCAATGGATCAGGCTACAGATATTGCATACCCTTAGAGGCAACATCAGTTCATTTCTTGACTGTGCCTTGATGAGGATGCTGCCTAACATGCACAACTTCAGTCAGAATATTACACTGGCAATTATAATATCAAATGTTGCTCTCCACATTCCCTGGTGTTACTATGGGAGACTCCTCTTTCCAAATGGTTTAGGATGCGCTACAACATTGTATGAAATAACTGTTACTTAAATAATCCTTTTTAACGAGTGCTATGCAGGAATGGGATGGGACTAATTCAAAGTGGAGAAATCCGCAGAGAATTAGTTAAAATAATTTGTTTTTAATAAAAGAACAAAATATGAATTAATTTGTAATAAAATACTGTAGAACACTTTGAAGAACATTTATTATTAACCAGAAAGAGAACTGACAGAAAGTTCCCTAACATTTTTTCTCAAATACTGCAGCTGAAAATGTTTAATTCTGAAGGTTTCTATAGGCTTTTGTTTGAATATTGCTTCCACAAAACATACTGCATTTGAAAACACCTAACACTTTAATATTATAGTTCAGTTTTCTTTCAGATAAGACAATTATTTCTGAAAATTCTGTCTTTTAAAAAGAAAAACTATTTTTCCAGAGACTTTAGACATATTTCACTTATTTAAAATCTTATTTTTTTGACAGCAAAGATTACCTGTAGTTTACTACATTGCAAATTATTTAAAGTTGTTTACAAAGTATCTTTAAATTTTTCCTTTCATAAACAGAGGAAAGGGTGTCACCTGAAAAAGAAGTAATAGCAGATTAAAACACAGTCCTCGTATTGAAAATAAATGTAGTGTCAAACTGGGTCTTATTTATGTAATAAACATTTTCAACAATATTAAATATAATGGATTTAACAGATAATTCCAGACTCTTACATTATTTTAAAATAGTAGGGAGATCCTTCATATACATGTTCCTCTGTTTGTAGAGAGAAAAACATTATCAGCAATTCTGTATTTTTAAAATACTAATTCAATAGGTTTTTCACGTGAATTACTCTAGAATCTTAAATCCATTTATAAAATGCCAAAAGTAGTTCTAGAGTAAGCATTAAGGATCACTGTCTAATTCTGACACTGCATGAATTTTCATACAATTTGTGAAGGTGCGAGTCAATATAAAATGTGAATGACTTCAGTGAACCGCACAATACATCTCCTCAGAGAAAACGATGAAATGAAGTGTTTGGTACAAGGAGTAGTAGGAAAATCCATAGAATATTCAGTTCTTCAGCAAGTCTTATGGTTTCCTTTGAATCTAAGTAACTAGAGAGAGATTGAGCATTTTTGTAAGGTTTATTTAGTAAAATACAACACTGCTGTAATAAAAATAATTTAAAAAAAAATGATGGCATTCATTTTCAAAAACCTGAATCCACTAAATTACCCATACAATATAGAACTGTAAGCAGAAGAAATAAGAATAATTACTTACTTGTAAGGTAGGATTTGAGCATTTCCCAATATATACAAAAGGATTATGTTTTGGACACAAGCGCCCAGATCTGTTTTCTGTATTGAACAGGAGCTTCTTAGACATGTCCAGGTAGACTAGATAAGGGCAGGAAAAGCTTCCAGATAGCTTTATTTTATTTACTTGTTTGGACTTCTTGTACTCTTTCCTACAGTTTGAAAGAAAAACATGCATGGTTATAGTGTTTGATTAACCTGTTTGATTAAACATCATGCCCCCAGGCATTCATTATAGGGCAGAACAGTTTCTCCCACTGCCAAACTCCCAGAGACAGCTCCAGTTCTCAGCAGCAGACAGATATCTAGGTCACTTAATATTTGTGCTCACTTTTATAAGCCCTGGACAGTCAGGAGCAGAGTTCAAGCTGATGAAGTACTGGTATTGCATTTTGTCTCACATGTGCATAAAAAGAAAGCCTGGATGAATTGTAACCTGAATAACCTTTTCACACACAAATCACACACAGTAGCCAACCTTCTGATAAAAACTGATAAAACCCCATGCCATTCCAGCATCCTGCCAGCTACTTTGCTGACTTCTCCAGTGACCAAAATTCCTACCAGAGTTTTTAAAGAATTCAGATGCCTCCTTGCAATCTGTCTATTTTAACAAAGGGAAGAACTGAAAGTGTAGTTGGAAACCTAAGCAAAAATGAAATCTGGAGCCAAGGGTGCAATCCTAGTGAGCACAATGTCTAGGGAAAAGGATGGGTTGCACAGCATAAGACCAGAGCAAGTTTTCTGCAAGCTGTTTGTAGCACACCACCAGCCAGACATGGATTGGTAAGATGGTCCATACCACCTGAACCCAGAAGTGGAGTTAAGTGGCCTATAAACAGCCATTACCCAAATAAATAAATAAATAAATATTAGAAAAATAAATAAATAAGATACTCCCAATGCTCTCCAGAAGGTTTTGTGTCATAGAATAGAATCATAGGATATCCTGAGTTGGAAGGGACCCACAAGGATCATCAAGTCCAACTCCTGGCACTGCACATGGCTACCCAAAAGTTTAGACCATGTGACTAAGTGCACAGTCCAATCGCTTCTTAAATTCAGACAGGCTTGGTGCAGTGACTACTTAACTGGGGAGCCTGTTCCAGTGTGCAGCCACCCTCTTGGTGAAGAACCTCTTCCTGATGTCCAGCCTAAACTTCCCCTGCCTCAGCTTAACCCTGTTCCCACGGGTCCTATCACTGGTGATAATGAAGAATAGATCACCTGCCCCTCCACTCCCCCTCATGAGGAAGTTGTAGACTGTAATGAGGTCCCCCCTCAGCCTCTTCTTCAGGCTGAACAAGCCCAGTGACCTCAGCCGCTACTCATAAGTCATCCCCTCTAGGCCCTTCACCATCTTCGTCGCCCTCCTCTGGACACTCTCCAACAGTTTAATGTCCTTTTTGTACTGCGGTGCCCAGAACTGCACACAGTACTCAAGGTGAGGCCGCACCAGCGCAGAGTACAGCGGGACAATCACTTCCCTTGACCGACTAGCAATGCCGTGCTTAATGCACCCCAGGATACAGTTGGCCCTCCTGGCTGCCAGGGCACACTGCTGGCTCATATTCAACTTGCTGTCCACCACAACCCCCAGATCCCTCTCCAGCGTCTTGTCGCCCAGTCTGTACGTATAGCCAGGGTTGCCCTGTCCCATGTGCAGGACGCGGCACTTGCTTTTGTTAAACTTCATGCAGCTGGTGATCGCCCAGCTCTCCAACCTGTCCAGATCTCTCTGCAAGGCCTTTCCACCCTCTTCTGAGTCCACAACTCCTCCAAGTTTGGTGTCGTCGGCAAATATGCTCAACTATAAGTCTTCTCTATTTGCCATATCTTCCAGCCCCATGCGGATGGCTCAGGTACCCATCAGCATTACACATCTGTACATCTGTACCTTAGCCACTGAATTCTGTCCTGTATTTTGCAGTAACATTTTAAAGCATTTTGTTTTCCTAAGAAATTTTTATTTTGATGTATTTTGTGAATATTTGAACACTGTTTTAAAAGACTATTGGAAGGCCTTTGTGGATATTTATTGTCCAAGGAAATTGCACTTTCTTTTCAGAGGGACAGTTAAGAAAATACTTTTCTCAGGTTTTTTATTGGTGGTGGTGGTTTTGTTTGCTTGTTTGTTTTTCCTTATTAAGGAAGGCTGTTGATCTTATACAACATATTAATTTGAGCAGTTGATTCAAGTGAATAAAAAATACGCATCACAGGATTGTGATTCCACCAAGAGTAACTCACAAGATTGTGATTCCACCAGGAGAGTTACTAATGCCATGAACATATGCTACATCACTTGAATAATCCACAACCATGCTGCTACAACACCTAGGTTTTTAAAATAGGTTTTGAAAACAGATTTTGATAAAGATGAGGACTACATTCCCTTTATTTCCAGCTTTGAAGATGAAGCACTTTGGAGAGCAAGGGTTCAGAGCCAAAGCTGCAGCATCAGGATCATTCATGCAGAGAGACTTTTTTTTCTTTTTTCTCCTGTTAAATATGGTATAGCAAACCCCAAGACTCCATGTGTTCTAGCCCTGTACACATTCTTCTGTGCCATCTGTAACACCCACACACATCCTGTGCTATCTTCATTATATTGTACATAATACATCTCCTAGAGAAATCATACCCAGCAAGGCAGACACTCACCTTTAGGGAGACTGGGCTGATCCAGTAACAGCACTGTGAGTCATGACTTTCTCAGTACCTGAATCATTTGAACAGCTGCAGCAATCAGAGACCAAATACAGTTCCTTGGGAATAGGTAGATTCCTGCTATTCCTGCAGCTTTGTGTTTTTCACTGTGCATATCACTTAGAAAGGCAGGCAGGAAAAGACAGATTGGCTCAGCTCACAGATGTGTCTCAGGTATTTGTTTTTTTCTAAAAGAATCAATATCCCATGAGCGTGGAAAGGTCCAACTCTTACTCTCCCTCTTTTATTATATCAGCTGGCTGAAGCTAGGTTAAAAAAGGATGGAATTAACAACCCAAGTGGCTTTTTAAAACAATGCAGTAAGCCAGATCTGTCTTGCCAAGTAAAAACAATGTCCCTGGTCCTGACAGAACATAGTACATTTTAGACTGGAAGTACTGGCCAGTCTCCATAGAAAGAGAAGCTGGAACACTGAAACCACATAAAAAAATATCTTAGGTCTGATTGTCCTCCAGTTTAATGAAACAATATATTTTGGCAACCTGTGATTATTCAAGGGGCTCCCTGGCAGCTCAGATTTGCCTTGGAACATTTTGCCACCTATACAACATCTCAACAGCTCCACGGTGTCAGTAAGTAGAATGTTTTTAAACGTACCAGTTGAAAGTTATCAGGGAGCACCAAGGACATGCTGTCTAGAAGTTTCAGTGGCTTACATATGAGATACTAAGGTGTCTGACAACATGCCATCATTTTCAATGGGATGTTTTCTTCTTAGGATCAGCCACTTTACAATATATACATGCATATACAAAAAAAAAAAAAAATACATACATTTGTATGTATTTTATATATACATACCCACAGATATAAAATAGATACACACACATATATACTGAAGGACTGTTTCCTGTTTTCCAACATACAAAACAACAAATACAGGTGCATGCCTTGGACAAAAGCCAGGGCAGCATGTTCATTTGTAAAGAGCATTAGTCAAGTTCCATGTTGAAGAATCCCAAAGCAAATCCCCCTCCAAGCCAAGCTGGCATTACTATATAGCCACCAGAGTCATCTGCATTGCGCAAGAGCAAGAGGGGAGCATGGTCTTCTCAGCTTCTTTGCCTGAGTAAAAAAAAGAATCAAATGTAACAGATCTCAGGAAAATGTGGAGCACAGGCAGCAGAGAAAAGGTTCATTGCATTCAGAACTGTTAGCTGTTTCATCCTTTACCAGTATTCTCTTTGAGATATCCTGCATGCCTATGTATCTGAAGTTTCCACTGCATTCTTACACTAGAAGCAACAGATCTCGAAGCCTGTGGCATTGGCTTTTACAGATATTTATACAATGTAAACACAGTTGTAACAACAGAGCTACCAAAACATGCTCGGCCCTTTAATGAAAATAGTTTCAGGGTTGACTCAGGGTTTCTCAGCAATGTAAACAATACCAAGTGTTGCCATCCTTTATCAAAAAAATAACTTATGGTAAAATTTAGCTGTGAAAGTCATAGGGAAGCTCCCACAGGCACTAGCCACCACTCAGCAAGCTTCCCTGTCTGGTTCACTCACGCTGAGCAATGCTGAGCAATACTGCCCTTTTCCCATCAAGAAAACACAGTGCTGCCATAGGATTAGTAAAAAGAGGGGGGACTGGCTCCCTCCTTCTTGTTTGGTCCCTCACAGATGGAGCCACTGACTGTATGGATGGAAGCATGCAGAGCAGAGGTAAAATTTCAAGTGCTGGTGTTACTTAGGTTCTGCAGCTGGGCTCATCCTGCTGGAAGAGCAGCTCAGGTGGTACTGGGCAGTCAGAGTCTGCTATCACCAATATGAGACTCCCCAGACATCCTCTCCAGCTGGTGATGAATTTGCAACCCCTCCTCCATCATGCTGTCCCAGGCTACCATTTGTTTTGCCTATGCATAAAGTTGGTCCTACATAATCTTATGTAGGAAGTAGTGGGATCCATCTCTTTGCTCAATTACTGCCTACTACCACATAGCTTAGTGTGGGATTCCGCATGTCCATCTATGTTACTTCAGTGGTATTGTGTAACGCTTCTAAATTCTGCATCAGAAAATAACTGGGAGACTACTTCTGCAGTATAACAGGAATAAATCACACTGTATGACCTGTTCTTTTAGCGTGTTTTATAAGTAAGCTCCACTGGCTGTAGCTAGCAGACAAAATACCAGGCTTCTCAAAAGGAGAAAAAGAACATTCTTATCCCTTCCAACTCAAGTGGTTCAATTTCCCGTAATGTAATGAAAGATTAACTGAACCAACAAGGCAACAAGTTCATTAGTCTGTATCTTTGTGGCTAGAAATGAGATGGGAGTCCTGGAGTTACTTAAAATATTGCATAATGTTCGTTTTATATTTTACCCAAGTCCCCTTTAAGCGTCTGGGTACATGTCATTTGCTTCTTTAAAAAATAGCATGATTTATTAAAAAAAAAAAAAAAAAAAAAAAAAGCATTTAAGCATTTTCTTCTTCACAATCAAAAAAAAATGTCTAAAATCCTTTTCAATTAATAAGAAAGTATAAAACTCTTAACATTGTCATTGTCTAACACTTGCTACAAAGCAGAGAGCAAAGTTGTTTTTTTTTCAAACTGTGATAACATGATATGGAGCCCAGTAGCCATATAATAATACTTTAAATGTAGGATAATCGATAATCTCAGTAGAATGTAACCCCAGGATAATTATGCACTTCTCTATATCTTTAAAACAAAGCCTTATCCTCACATCTAAAAAGTGGA
Source organism: Stictonetta naevosa (assembly GCA_011074415.1). Lineage (NCBI taxonomy): Eukaryota > Metazoa > Chordata > Aves > Anseriformes > Anatidae > Stictonetta > Stictonetta naevosa. The sequence continues at coordinate 142,571,129 of CM021697.1, read as the reverse complement.
AGTTACATGGCAATTATTCTTTGAATTACTTTGTAACTGGTAGTATAATTATCAAGTAATCTGCATGAAAATAATTAGGTATTTACATAGTCTTTGCAACATAATTACAGAGTAGTTGGCTGATTATACAGTGTGTGCCTTGTTAGGGAAAGTGATACCAAAAAGACAAAAAACTCTATAAAAATACTTGTCATTTGGACTAAAATGAATTAAACCTGTGAAAGAATTGTGTGTGCACGCAAAGCTGACAAACAATAGAGATTTAAATGGAGACAGAAAAGTATACAAATCTTGGCAGCAGTCAGTCAGTTTCCTGAGTAGAAGAAACTTGTAGAGGCAAGTCATAAACTTATCTTGGAAGACAATAAGAATTTCTTCCATAATTCACAGTCACATTCACCTCATCATCTCACCAGCCCATCTGCATTCAGAGATGCTTAATAAATTGGTGGAAAAAAATATGAGGATACAGTGATTGTTTAAAAACAATTATTCTGGCTGACTTTTACTCTGATTGTCATCTGAAAAAAATGAATTCATGATATACTTTTTCTTTTAACTTTAAAGACATTTTAAATTATTTATGTATATGTATATATATATATATATGCTAATAGCAATAGTTCTCTTTTGTTGTGAGTGAGGCAGCCCGGTAATTAATTTTGATCCCTATCCACACCTTCTTCTCTGGCTGCACAGTTCTAGTCATATTTAAGTATCAGATGCAGATCCTGCAACAATGAAGATTATTTCTTAAGTAGAAAACCATTATTTAGTAATCATTTGCACTAAAATAGTAATACAGAGTAAATAAGTAAATGCTCAATATATATGTATATACAGTCACAAAGTAGATTGCAAATGGAGACAGCAAGAACATTCTTTGAATATTGCAGACAACAAAGACCACCAACAGAAAAATCTGAGCATCATTTCATTTTTGTGTCTGTCTCATCAAATCATAATTATTTTTACATTCCTTCATTATAAAACTGTTTTCTTTTAGGTGGATTTACCTTGTGATTTTCTAGGCTTACCCCATCTATACCCATGAATATTATTAAATAATAAGAATTTTATTTTTTTCCCCAAATTTTAAGGCCTCCTTCTTCATAACAGAAACCTAATCATTCTTGTATCCCAACCAGACTGATGTGTCAGAGAACTCCTAGCATTTGTTTTCCCTCTTTTCATTTGTTTGCTCTGTCTTTATTCAGGGATTTCCCCATTTTCTTAAAATGAAATTGCCTAAATGAAATATTAAATAGAAAATTGAATAAGGATTTCTATCCTCATGGGTTTGTTTGTTTGTTTTTAAAAAAAAAAAACAGCTATGACATAATCTCATGGGAACTATACAAGCTAGTTTTTATTACGAGTGTAGAAACATCTCACTTATTTAATTATTTTGAATGTCTGAATTATCCCTAAAGAAATACTCCAGCAAAAAATACATGGTTAAAGGTTCACTGAACAGCAATCCCATGTTTGATACACCTCAGATGTTTGGAATGAACTTTTTTTCTGCTGACACAAGTGTATATTTCAAGCTGGCTAAATCTGAGAGTTCGTGTTTACCTTCTGTGTTCAGCTTAGATTCAGAGAGGTTAAAGGTAGCTAATAGGACTGACACTGAGGTCATTTCTTATGCATTATAACATGGAATTTGAGTGTGACTGGATTCATCTATCTTTTCCAAAACTTACTTTGCATCTGAACAGTGGTCCTTACAAGAGTCAGAATCTCATCTACTCATCTACCATCTATTTTTTGAAAAAAAGAACAAAGAACAAAGGTCCAGACCTACTTATTTTTTATTGTGCACATTAAATTGATTAATTTAACAGGAGAAAATCACTTGAATAGCTTGAAACCTGTAACTCTGATCAAATGTCTTCTTTTACCAATAGAATAACTTGGATGACAAGCATAATTAGCTTTTATTTGCTGTTTCAGTTGAACAATAACAGAAAGCAAACCTAGGCATTTTAAGAAACAAACTTCATTACAGATGCATGAAATGGATCTGAACAAGGTTACCTGTCTATATCATTTAAAAAACTAAATGTCACAGCAAATACTGTTGTATTATAAATTGTAGGTGGAAAAAAAAAAAAAAAAAAAAAAGAGGGGGGAGAGAGAGAGACAGAGAGAGAACACAGATCAAATTCAGCTGAAGCACCTGTAAAGGGACTGAATTCTGTACTGTGTTTGAAGCATGGTAGGTGACAGAATGGAACAAATAGACTCCTTTGCTTCTACAAAGATTCAATTTCTCATAACTAAGTTAAGTGACTGTGATTAGAGTTTGCCCAAAATGTAGGGAGGCTTTTTGGTTGGTTGTTTTTTTTGGTTTGTTTGTTTGTTTGACATTTCGGGGTGCCACTATAATGAACCCTCCAGAGAATAAGCATCAACAGAATATATAACTTTTTACATAAATGTTAGTCAGAAGCTGTGGAAACCTGAAAATAAACAAAACCCTGACTGTGTGAGTTAGGTTAGTTAGTAACACCAAAGAGTTAACAAAATCAACAACAATAACAGAAAACTAACTCATAGCACAATCAGTATTTTAAGCTCCAAAGAACCCTGAAATATGTTTGTACACGTTTAAGCCACCGAATTTCATTTCTGCTACACCATTTTTTTTAAAGATCTATTTTCATTTGATTCAATTGATTTACATGATAAACAGTGTCTGAGCCACTGTCTTTCTCCAGCCTACACTAGGGATCCCAAGGCCCTCAATGGCTACACATTTTTATTCTTTTGTATTCTTTTTTTTATTATTATTTACATTTCTCTGATAATTTCTGAATTACCATGGTTAGTTAGAAACCAGAGCTATCAGTATGTAGTAGTTTACATAAAGCAAGCTCCTGCATGCTGCATGGCAGGTTAAATTGGCCTCTTACACTCCACTACAAGCCTGAATGGAGACTCCACAGGAGCACAATTGGAGTTAAGAGCTCTGAATGCTCTTCTGTGGCAAATGGCAGCAGTGTGACCCCACAGGACTTGTTCTCTCTTGCAGCAAAGTGAGATAAAACAAATGCTTCCCCGATTAGAGGAATTAATGCCACCTTGTCTCCTATGTGTCTGTGCCTCAGTCTCATGAGCCAAATACTCTTAAGTCAGGTGCAGACATACTGTGCATTGGGAGAGGTGACCTTAAGCAGCCTAACAGACTCTTCTCTCTCACCACCACTACCCCCCACCTTACATAGTTCAAAAGCTCCCAAGTTATACTACAGCAGTTGTTGCCCAGCTGCGTAGCCCACCTGCTATTTAGAAGGTGGTTGCACTGTCATTTGAGGACATTGCATCCCGATGACAGTGAGCAAAAGAACTGCTTCAGCTTAACAAGTAGACAAGGTAGGCAGCTGCAATCTTTCATGCTCTATATTTCAAAGCAATGTTTTGAGTGCTGAGAAAGTTTTCATCACTCAGAATCTCTAAGAAGCTGTGAACTCACCTGGAAGCCCTTTCTTCAGTCAAGTAACCTAGAATGTCTCCCTCTTCCATCAGTCACTACTTTCACAGCATCTTTTAAACATGATTAACGCTGAGATTTTATCTTTCCAACCAATCAGACAACAGCCTGGAAAATTTCCAGAGGACATAAGCCTAAAGAGCATTAGAGTTGACTAGATGTGTATTAGATGTATCTGAGTAAATATGTTTCAAGTGGCCTTGAGAATGTTAGATCCTCCTCTGAATCAAGGCATGGTAACTGACAGCTTATCAGCAATCATTAATACTGGATTGGGTTTCATAACTAAAAAGATCATCATTTTTCACACTGAGTTTACATATATTTATTTATGCTACATCTACATATTCTGAAGCTCATCTAAAGCCAGATAGTAAAGCTAGGTGAGTGTTCTACTTATTTTTTTTTTAAAGGTAATTTGTCTATACACCCTAAATATATATATTTTCAAATGTTGCCTAATTAGTATACAACATATTACAAATAGCATTCAGTCTTGCTGTAAAATAAGGGCAACTCCACCAAAGTTCCATCTACTTGCGACAAGAATTTCAGTACTATCTAGAGTCTGAAAATTCTACTTGAATGCGCAATCTGCAACACCTAACTTAAATTTCAGTTAAGACTTTCACTTTCCCCAAAATCCAGATAGCACAGGTAAGTGCGTGTAGTTATCCATTTTGGATTCTATTCCACTCACACCAAACCCATCCGTCTCATCAGAGTCACAGTGTCCTATAACAGGTCCATATACTCACAGTCTTCTTACTATCCCCGGCCTTGGACAGTAAGAAGAGAATCTCAGGGAGCTTATCACACTCAGAAGCCACGATCAACATGACATGCATGCTGTGCCTCAAAATTGAAAGATGAGAAAACAACAATAACATTCACCCTCTACTAGAAAATTGTACTTTAGCTAAGTTTTATTTTGATTTTGTAAGAGAAATTCAACAAACATGGGGCATTTTTGACAAATAAATTTGAATTACACCTCCCAGTTAAGGTATAACTAAGAGATACAAACTTTTTTCAGACACCTATTTAATCTTCAGGAAATGCCATATACCTTAACTATCATAGTATAATTAAAATCATTCTCTGAAGAGCACTGGATCAAGAGGAGAGTTGAGCAAGTATATCCAAGGCACTGAAACTGTAGAGCTGAATATACGCAAAAAAAAACAACTGGGAGTGAATAATAATAATAATAATAATAATAATAATAATAATAATAAAGCTAATGTTCGGTCTGGGAAAGGGTGTGATGTTTAAAATAAACAGAAGTTCCACATTTGAATTCCTGCCTGCATGCATTTCCTATAGCTGACTCTGCAGATACTTGCTGGTTTTGTAAGTGATGGCTTCTGAATTCACTGATAACACATAGTTTTTAATTTTGCACAGAGGGGTGAGGTACAGACATTTCCAGTTGTATCCTTCAGATGACAGATTTATGCAGATATTTCATTTTATTGCAAACTTATGTTTATGATCTAGCAATACAAGGTGAACTGCTTTTATTGCTGTTTAATAGACTGGCAGCTTTTCTTTAGTGAACTTGCCCTGCTAACAGGTGTTGATCCTTCTGGGAGATGCAGTGATGACTCGCCGCAGCAGATGGGGCTCCTGAACTCTACCCTACTTGCACCAGAGATAGGAGAGCCTCTCTGGAAGACAGGTTTTTACTGGGCTTTTCTCAGGAAAATACATCTCAGATTTAAAAAAATAAAAAATAAAAAAAAATCTGGTAATAGATATTGAGAATAAAACAGTTCACAAATGTCAGATGAAAAAATGAACATAGAAAAGCCCCCTGAAGCAGACTTAAAAAGCTAATTGTTCATATGTTATATGCTGGGTTCATTTCTACATGCTGTCACTTCCTCAGAGGTCATGAACATCAGGAACAGATGTACCTAGCAACCAGTATAAATTCACTATCTTTTGTTTCAGTCATGATGGTTGTTATTCAAGCAAGTCATTGCTTGATGTTGTTTCTTTCAAGATTCAAACTTTACTTACTCTAACAAATGCAGGATAACTGCTAACATTAGTTTAATTGAAGAATGCGTTAGATATATTTTTTTTTTATTCCAGTAAGATATTGTGATTAGAATGGCACACTTCAAACACATTACGCACATGCCCTTTGTATTTTTCTGCAATGGATTATTTCTATGATACAACTACCTCCAATATTACGTCCAGTAGTGAAATATTTCAATATATATTTTTGATTTTTATGTATAATGGTGTACACATAGACCCAATTTTGTGGACAAAAGATAGTTGTACAAAACTACTAGTAATTCAGAGAGAGTGACATGTGTTAAACTACTGTGAGACTGCCCACTCAAAATTCATGATCATGAATGGACTCAAGATTATGAGTTGGTTTTGACTATGCTTTTAATTTTTTTTTGATCCTTTTTTAAAGGTCACAAATTCTTCTGACAATATGAGTGAACCAGTCACTGTAATCTGCCCCATGTTCACCAACATTGTATTATTTTTCCTCACTAATTTAATGGGTCCATGCTTTCTCCAAAATTATCTCTTTCTTCACTTTAATAAAATTATTCCATTAAACACAAGAAACCTTGCAAAAAGCTGAAGAGAAACAAAACTCTGATAGAAGTAACAATAATTAAAAAGCATAAATCTCCATACATACATACTGAAGTACCGGTGTCTTCATTAAGTAGCAGTCTAATCTTAATATTATTACTTTGGTTTTTGCTTTTTCTCTCCTTATTTTTCTGTGTCTTTGCATACTCCTGATAACTAGTAGCATCATCAAATATTGCTTGTAACTTGCTCGCAGAAAGGAAAAAGAATCAATTCCAAATTTGTCTTTGACAGGCACAAGCAATATGTTAAAAATTTCACAAGAGCATCCTCAGCTACATGGAAGAATCCAAACATTGCCAGGAGATCTGAGTCTTTGAAACAGTCTAACTTCTACATGTATGCATCAATAAGCTTAGTCATACATCTCTTGTGGACTACACTAACTTTTTAAGGGCCTCTCATGTAGCCTAGAAACAGTCTGCATTTTGTATTGCATTTTCTTAAATTTATAAAAAATTGAGAGCCCTTAGAAGAAAAAAAAAAAAAAAAGAAAGAAAAAAGAAAAAAAAGAAAAAAAAAAGAAAGCTAAACCACTGTTAATGAAAACATGAAAATATTTCATGTTTCATGAGAAATATATATATATATTCTAATTAGTTTTTCCTAAGCATTGCAAAAGTTTGAAAAATCTCTGCATGTGTAGAACTAGCTGAAAAATTGACTTCTGGTTTGTATTTGATTCCTGATGATGATGAAAAGCAACATTTCAGTGAAATTTTTGACTGAAATATAAGATTTGAAAAGCTTCAGATACATTAGACAGCAGGTCACTGTGTGTCTTTAAACTGCAAACTCCAGTAACAATTCTGCTTGTGCAAATGTACAGCACAGGCACAAGATAAAAAACATCACCGAGTTGCATGCCTACACAAATGTATTAATTTATTTGCCAGGATTCTTGTGACACGAAGGCAGAATACAGCACTAGAATTTGTGCCAACAGCATTATATAACTCAATTTGTGTGAAAAACAATATTATTTCTAAGGAGTGGTGGTGGCCCTTCTTGTTAGGGTTTATAAGTAAAAGCAGGGTATAAAACAAAATGCAGGACTTTTATCTCCTCATTTTCCAGTGCATGGACTGGGGACAGTGTTGTTGTATCTTCTTAATTCTCATTTGAACCAAAGCAGAAAATGTAAAGTTAATAAATCACAAGCTTCTCCATTTTTATTTTTTTTTTTCAGATGAGTTAGTTTTACTAGGACGCGGAACATACACAGTTAGAAGACAATCCAGAAGAAAAGTGAAGATTTTTCTGTGTGCACTCTTCATTCTGTCACTGCCCAATTGCTCTCACCACACTGCTGGACTCATCCTTTATTGCACTGGTGTATTGTATTCTTAAGATATTGTATTGTTCTGTCAATACAGTATGTTCCTTCATGCTCAGTGTATCTTTTTGGTAAACAATATACATAAAACCTCAGCCCTTTTCCATTTGTGCTCTTATTGATTTTTTATTGATTCCTCAAAATTTCCAATAGTTCTTCATCACAAGCTCAATTTACAAGGCACAGTTTGAAATTAAAAAATGTAAAATTGAAATAAATAAATAAAAATCTTGAATAAGCTTCTTGTCACCTACAAATTAATTAAAACATCTTTCAGTTTTGCTATACACAAGTCCTATGAGGAGCTGCTGAGGGAACTGGGGTTGTTTGGTCTGGAGAAGTGGAGGCTCAGGGAAGACCTTATTGCTTTCTACAACTATCTGAAAGAAAAGTGTGGGGAGGTGAGGATTGGCCTCTTACAGATAACTATCAATAGGACTAGAGGGAATGGCCCCAAGTTGTGCCAGGGGAGGTTCAGGTTGGAAATGAGGAGACATTTCTTCTCAGAAAGAGCAGTCAGGCAATGGAACAGGTTGCCCAGGAAAGTGGTGGAGTCACCATCCCTGGGGGTGTTTAAGGGAAGGTGCCTAGGGACATGGGTTAGTGGGTGACATTGGTAGTAGGGTGATAGTTGGACCAGATGATCTTGGAGGTCTTTTCCAACCCTAATGATTCTATAATTCTCTATTACATTATGACAAAGCAGACTGTTTAATATGCAAGTGTGATACTTTAGAGTAAAACTCTGAGATTTTTTTCATTAAAATAGAAATAATAATAATAATTTAAATTAAATAATAATAATAATAAAGTTGTTCATACATAATTCTTCATGCAAAATTATTCACATTGTCCTAAAGGAAAAAAAAAAAAAAAAAGGTGATGATAAATTATGCTACTGCCAGGTAAAAAAAATACAAGTCTGAAGTTTTTGTAAGAATTCAGTTTATATGAATATTTTGGTTTTATGTTTTGTTTTTGTTTTTGTTTTTTGTTGTTTTTTGTTTGTTTATTTTTCAGACTTGCTAACCCATCAGAATAGTTTAAGCTCTGCAAGAACAAAAGACTTTCCGCTTAGGGAAGAACTAAAAGTCAAAAGATTTCACAGGACAAAACTTAAATATTTGTAACTTCTTGGGGTGGAAAAAAGAATTTGAAGGTAAAGATGGTAACACTTAAAATACTTAAAAACTTAACAGAGAAGTAGACTTTAAACAGACTATTGTGGGCAATATATAACACTCTGAAGACACACAAAATGTTGGTCGAAAATGACCACAAAATGTCTTCTTACATATGGGAGACAAGAAAACCTCCTAGTCATAGACCATATTACCACAGTCATCCTTTGGTTTGATGGATGGCTGCAGTTATCAGATGGAGAACCCATTTGCAGCCTGGTGGAAGCTTTTGCCTGGACAGAGACACTGGGTGTTTGACTTAAGGAATGGCTGCAGGGACCAAAAAAAAAAAATCTTGGTACAACAATACAACAAGTAAAACAAACAAAAAAATACATAGGTGGTAATGAGATCAAAGATCAAAAGGTCTAAATAGAAGTACAAGATAAGACAAGAACAGATGTCTGGACAGCAGCCACATTTCTGTGAAACATTTTTTAGCAGTTGGAGGAAACTCTACCCAGATTTTTATGATGAAGTCAGTGTCATAGCTACAGAATCAGACCCAGAATAAATGGGGGGTGGAAACCTAGGGTGTGGGAGGCATGGAGATGAAGAGATTGTACCATGTAGTGTAATACAGTTGTAGGCAGCCAGATGTAGAATCTATTCAGTTCAGGCAAGAGCTGCAGGCATCTGTCAAAGCAACACCTCCCCCATGAAGCTTCCTCCTGTCTGGCTAATGTATGGCTTCAGAGTTGCCAAGCCTATCTGGTTACCAGTAGGGCAGCACCAAAAGCTATCCCTTATTACCGTCCTCAAACAATTTGATCAAAATCCGTTTCCAAAAGCATGGTGTAAGATAATCAAGACCCCAAATAATTTTTCTTCCCAGATATCCCATATTGTTTTTACCCATTACTTTAGTAGCAGAACAACAAACTCCCTAACTAAATCTGTAATATCCTGAGGGGAAAAAAAAAAAAAAAAAAAAAAAAAATCTAATTCTGAGGCATCTGAGCAAAAATATTTTAATTTCTCAAAACATTAACAGAAATGTGGCACATAAAGCTTTCTTTAATGTTAGAGAAGACAGTGGAATGGGCTTCTTCTTTCCTGATTTACAAGGAAATATTTCATCCTCCGGTCTGTTACAATTTCTCTGTGGCTGTTACCATGGAGAATTAAGAGAAACATTTCACAAGACGATTCCCACACTGATTCCCAGTGTCAAAAAGATAATGAAAAAAAACTCGTCTGACAAATCATACTCGTTACTAGATATATCATATATTAGACCTACACATGGACTGCCTCTGTATATTTGACCTTTCTATTAAAAAATAAAATAAAATAAAATCACTAAAACAGCACAATTTAAGGTGGTCATGATAAGAAATCCAAAACATTTGTATGCTGGGTATCAAGTTAAAGATGGTGTAAAATCCACCAGACAATTTGATTACTTTCTTTTTTCATTATTGTAAGGACAAAAAAAAAAAATTACTACTTGTTCATTCTGAATATAAAAAGACAAAATAAAGATTTACTCTAGGAATATATCCCAAGAGGCATTTGGAGCAATTTTCCTTAAAAAGGACAATCATTCAAGAGATTATAGTTCATCGGCTTTCCTAAATTCTCCCACAGAGGCAATATTCTCTCAGCAACCTCACGTGTTCCTGATCATTCATATTTGAAGCTTTAGTACCATTGACTGCTCTCACTTTTTCAGGGATTAACCTGATTTCAATGAGTTGCTCTGCATGTTTAGAGCACAAAGCCCAAAATTTATTTCAGAGCCAGTATAATTTCAATCCAAAACTACACAACATTGAAGTGTCTTAGCATTTTGTTTCACTGTAACTTCCACAGAGAACGAGTTATGAAAATAAGCATCACTAGGTAATGGGTCAAAAGTATGTTTATATCCCTGAATTGTTCAAGCTCTCCAAACAAGCGATACTGATAACTTGGATTTCTGAATGAGGCTTATCCTCCTTGGAAGCTCAGCTATGAAAGCCTATCAACATGGGGTACATTTTCAAAGAGTTGTATGGGGATTTAGCTGAGTGATTGTCATGTGCTATTTCAAAATGAAAGCCTGCCTATATATGTTCAATTGAGGAGCATCTGGGTAAAAGCGAGAAGGAAACATGCATATATGTATGCATACAATCATTTTATGCACACAATCCTTTTATGCACACAATCCTTTTTGTTTGTGTGTTTGTTTTGTTATATGTATTTTGTGTCAGAATTTTTTCAGTTTGAATCATTCATATCCATTGGCTGCAGAAGAAGGAACTCTTGCTCGAGGAAAGGATCCAATTTGTGTAGATAATGTCTTGGGGGCATTCCCTACCCACTCTTTGATAATTTCACAAGTAAGCTGTAATTAAAATGAATGTTTTTAAGGTATCTAACAACACATTACCACATATGCATGTCATATTGTCAGAGATGCATACCAGGGACCACATATTCCATGATTTTAGATAGGCTACTTTGGCAAACACTCCAATAATTTTTAAATTATGCTTTGTACGACTTTTTTTTAACCTTCAGTTTGTTAAGATAAGGACTACTGTAAAATACAAATGAGAGTGACTTCTATGACAGCAAAATTTTTGTGTTAGCAAACTTAATCACCTAATTTATCTTTCTTTTTCCTCAGCTTAGGTTACTGAAAATGCTCATATAATCCTTGATAAATAAAAATCTATTTTTACCCAACCTTTAAAAAACAAATCTCAAAGCTGGCACTTACTTCAAGATTTGGAAGCCCTGTTAAATAAGTTGTTTATATTGAAAAGCTTTCTATACTCTTACACAGTAAACGTCTGGATGCTCTGTAACCTTTTTTATTAGAAGTGTACATTGTTTATGTGGGAGATCAAAAGCCTTTCAAAAATGTGTTCTAGTGTTTATGCATATGATTAGTCCTCCTTATTCCAGCAGAGAATTAGAGTTTAGTTATAGTTTGCTGCCAGCCTTTAGGAATTTACATTTGGTCTAAAACTCTTAGCCAATGCATTCCGTATCTGTAATCACTAAATATATTCTTTGGATAAGAATCTCCAGATCAAGTTTTCCATTCTGGTTTTCCTTTAATGGATTCAGGTTTCTAAACCATACTTGCGTATGTTTTAGACCCATACTTGTAACAACAACAACAACAAATAATTAGGAAAAAAAAAAAAAAGGAAAGAAAAAAAAAAAAAAAAGAAAATTTTCCCAATTACATATTTGACTGACTATTCAGCCAGATTAATATATATATATTAAAAGAAAAAAATCACTGTAAAATATTTTTAAAAATGATTTACAAAGAAATGAATAACACTAGTGAAGCTATGTTCTTTACACCAAATGATGGGGCACTGATGTGCATTCTTATGAAGACTATTGAGAGGAGTAACTTCAAACAGATTTGAGAGAAATCACAATCTATCCCATAATATTTTAGTGTTTACCACAGTGTCAGATGTTCCTACTCATGATCAGGCAGATTTGCAGAACAAGCTTCGAGTTACATCCAAGTTTGGGCCAGAAGGAATGCAATGGAGTAGATGTTGTTAGCCCACCCTCTAACCCTCAACTTCCTCAGAAAGAAAATACTAAAAAAGATCCACAATACAATTAAAATAAAAAGACGTATGAATGTGTATCAATAAATACATTCCGCATTTGTTGTGTTCATCTGTTGCATTGCTTCACCATGTTTGTATCAATTGAAACTCTGGTAAGCAAAAAAAGACTGTTTCTCAGTTTCTTAATTCCAAAATAAGACTATCTAGAAATAAAAACATGTGAGTGCTGTTATTAGCCATGTTCAGTTAAGCATTAAGGTATAGCTTGAAAAGGCTGGCTTTTTTTTTGTGCTAAAAACAAGGGTTCATATAGTAATACTGCCTTTCAGAAAAGTTTCTGAGCTTCAGTTCAGCTGTAGAAACAATATTTGTGCATTCTTTATCCACTGCAAATTAGAGTCAAGCTAAGTTAAATCACAATGTCTTTTTCTCAGTCCAGTGTGTGCTCTTAAAAACTCCATGTATAGTAACTCAGTCATGTTTTTGAGACCTAAGAACACTCCCAAGGACTCTGATTATAGGATTGAGTCCTGCAAAACAATTACTGTGGGATAAATTGAAGAGGTACACTCTTCTTGGCATGCAAAACAAAATTTCAAAAACATGTTAACAAGATATAAGGCCACAAATATGAGTGGTGTATATGAGTTAGTTACATTTAAAATGCCAAAGGGTCCTTATACGCAAGGGTGCTATACACCCTGACAGCTAATTAAACTTATGATCCATGTAAGAATAGCATCACGTCACAGCATAATTAGTTTACCAGCCAAGCAAGTCAGAATAACAGATCCTATAATAATCCCTTGGATGATTCCCATTGTAAGCAAAAGGCATCAAACATGATCTGTTTTCTGTAAAGCATATGAATAGGTCTCATGCAAAAAAAATGAACATAATCACATGAATAAAATATACTAGCTCTGAATAGGCATCAACATCCAGTTATTTTAGATGCTGCTTACACACAAATCAAAGCTCATTCCTAAGTTAAATTGCATAGAATCTATAGACCTTTCAAAATTACAAAAACGTGTACTTAAACTAAGCAGAGGACCAGTAACCGTACACCAAAGATAAAACACTAAAGACCTATAGTACAGTCTGCTATCATATACCCATTTATATTATATCCTGACAGCTTTGTTTCATAGCTCCCTTTCAACTGATTAATTCACCTTTAGTCAAAACTGGAGTCTTGGCTCCACCACACTGTGGAAAAGAAACTGCTCATTTTACACCTGCTGAGAAAAATTAAAATGTTTAGAGCACGGGTATGAAATTAACAGCTTTCAGTGTCAGTTATTAATGGACTCTTGCCCTGAAGAAAGCTATCAACTCTGTACCTGTTTAACATGGGATAATAAAATCCATAGTAACCTCCTGAAGTTAGTTTAACTGAGATAATAATATGAATCTGTAAAGACTGAAGTAGTCAAAAGAAATAGCTATAGAGTATTATTCACTTTATATGCTAAGTACACTTTGGAAAAACTCTTCACTATATGATTATATATACCAAAATATAAATATTATAGATGATGTTTCCATATGTCTCCGTAATTTTATTTACTTTATTATCAAGCTTTCAAATAGGGTTACATACTGTCCTCAAAATGAGGTTTTCTAGAGTTTATAAAAATAACACTATGTGAACTTGTTAGAGATACCTTCATCCTTTGTTTATGCTAGTGCACACCTTCATAAAAACATTTTATGAATGTTTAATTTATTTGATTTTGAGAGGATTAGAAGGACAAAACCCCAAATGACTAAGTTCAGTCACATTCCACAGTTGCCACCCCAATACTGTTGCTCCTTCCAACAAAAAAAACTTGTACTTTGGGAATGGCTGATACAGTCAGAATGTCTCTGATTTGTGGTTATTTAGAAATAATGATGAACGCATGAGGTTTTTCAAGCTAACTAGCTTCTAAAGAAGGAAAAAGATGTACACCAAACCACCGCTGAATCTTGATGACTAGTAAATCCTTAACTTTAAAACCCATCCTAACTAGGGAGAAAAACGTCTGTGAATTATTACATTAGTCTGCATGTATTTTGAGAACAGAAGCAAAGAGAGAAAGCATGTTTATGGGGTGGAAGTTAGGGAAACAAAAAGGAACAGAGCTGCACATCACAAATCATGTTTTGGGGCACAAAACTGGTTTCTTAAAGACACCAGCTCTTATTACTGCATTCTATTTCTTTTCTCCACAACATCAACCAAGCTGCTAGCTCAAAGGAAAGATGTGCTTCCAAGAGACAAGGAGCAGTTTTTAGTTCAGTTCCCTAAAGTGCTGTGTCCTCCCTGTGAGTTATTCAATTCCCACAGTCCTACTTTCTTAAAAGAATAACAATATTTTCTCTTTTACTCCTTGTTTGTTTTGTTTCCTTAAGGACAAGAATTAACTTTTCATCACAAAATCAAGTGGAAAATATCCTCATTCGTAGAATTGGACACAAAACAAGAAGAATATTTGGGAATGGGGGAGCTACACAGATGTGCGTGTTTGTTTTGTGTTTTTAAGATGACATTAATACGACAATGATTTAAATCCTTGCCATGGGTAAGTATGAAAACCAAAGGTATATATATGTTCAAAAAGGGATTCAATAAATTCATGAAGAATAAAGTGAGCCAGTTCAAGAAGTTCTTAACTATTTAATTACTGGAAGACAACCAGGTATTTCTGGGGAAAGATTGGACTATATTCAGTCTTCCTTTTTTATTTTTTCCAGGCTTCTGCTAATTGATTAGATGAACTTTTGGCCATCTCCAATGCTGCATTTCTTCTAGTCTCTAGTTTGGACTTCTGAGTGCTAACTAAAATTCACATATATGTATATGTGCATATTTGCATATGCATGCATTATAAAGTATGTCTATGTTAATGTATCATTATGCATGTATGTATTATATATACATATGTATGCATTATACATACATATGCATATGCATAAAGCTTATACAGCTGTACAGCTGTATATCCTTCACATAGCTGCCTCTCTTTGAAGTTAAAATTATTGCTGTATTACTAATATTTTGCTGTGTTATTATTATATTCTTTTCCAACATAACTGTGTCTTTTTCTCTGTATGAGGCTCTACTTCTTTTGAACAAATGTTTTACTACAGAGTTTGTCAATGAAAAAGGAGAGAAAAAAGGGAAAAGAAGCATGTGGTACCTGGAAGACATCACCAGACACATGGAGAGCAGAGTTGAGCTGGCTTTTCCACACAACATCCATTTAAGTTAGCAGCTGAGGGCCTTAAGTGGCTTTGTCTTGAAAGGCCTTAGGAGGCCAGCCAGAAGAAGATGGATGCCAGTGCATTCAGGTTGGTGTCATGCAATACAATGAAAACAGATTTCCGCGTTGAAATTGATGCTGTTCAAAGGGCATTGAAATAACATTGCCTTGTTTCCTAACAAGATTACCCAGAAAAACTCCTGCTGCCAGCCTCTCCAGAACAACAGCCACATTTGTATACACAGGTAAGTGCTGTCTTAGTTTTATAATTCTCATCAAAGAGGTGAGGAGGCCACGTGTAAGGGCCTTACTTGTAGCACCAACATTGTTTAGGGGGTAGGATCCGATGCGGGGGGTTGGGCACGGTGATCTCGAGGTCCCTTCCAATCCCTACAATTCCGTGATTCTGTGATTGTATAACCATGCAAATAAGGTTAAAAAGCTAAAATTATGTGACATTCCCAGATTTTTTATTTGTTTTAATTGCCAGATTTCCTTGGAATGAGTTAGGTGTGCAGACTTATTTAAAGAACTACCAATTATTTCTGGATAGTGGACTGCAATGTGCCATGTCTACCATCAGGAAAAGAGCAGCATGTGAGATGACTGCAGTAAGGTCTGCATGAACTTTTCTTTCTTTCCTTCTGTGCATAGGCAGAGCTAAATATTCTGAAAGATGTCATGAAGCCTGTTTCTTCATCGATAGTCCACGAAAGGTCTTGCATCCACACAGGTTCACATAAATACAGTGTATGCATGCAGACATCATTGGTATAAAGGCATTAAAAAAAGAAATTCTAAATTGCAAATTTTTAGCTCCCAATGTTATTTGCATGACTAATATTTACAGGCTTCCCTATGTATTACTCATAAATTGATCAAATAGCTGTTGTTTGCCTCTAATTATAATAATATATGAAACATTTTTAAACTAGAAAATTCAATTTAGCTTTGTAATTAAGAAAATGAGTCTTAGTTCTTTACTTAAAAAGAGGTGCTTCCTCTGCAGCCTGTTTTTCTTACTCAGAATTAAAAATTTGTTTGCATTACTTAAGCATTTTAATAGGAAAAAAAAAAAAAAAATTCAAGGACTTTTGGGGAGAGAAGAAACAAAACAAACTGTTTCTTACGTTCCTGCTCCACTGCCCCAGATCCCTTTTCCTCTTCTGCCAACAACAGACAACACAAAGTATTATAGAACCTACAGCAAAAGTTTTCTGATTTCCAGAATATTAGTTTATCTCTGGCTATTAATGTTGCTGATAGAACTTTACCATTTAGCTTGCTAAATTAACTCTGTAACTTTAAGATACCTGGATGTGCCATAGCTTTGCTCAGTATTTTGACTGAGAATGTTCCATTTCTGCATTCCTGTTGCTTGAAGTTGTCAGAGGAGAAACTTAACTCTGCCACTAAACAAAGACCTTTTGATATTTTTTTCTAAGCTGCTGTTGAATGATTTTTACATGATACCATTAAGTAAAACTACAGGAACCATATCAGCATTGTAAAGCTTCATGGTATTACACCATGTAATGATGGGGGAGGAAGAATTACAAGAATACAACTATTTTCTCACCATTCATCTCACCTGCATATTGATTGAACAATACACACACACAAGATATTTCAGTACATATATTCAGCCATATATTCAGTAGATATTTGTACTTCCTCTTATTTTTTCTGGTCATGTTTTTCTTCAGGAAGTCATCACATTTTGGTAGAATGGGAAAAAAATCACTTATTTTTATGTTATGAAAACATTTCTTTTATAACTCTTAGAAAATTTCAGTTGGAGAAAAAAAAAAAAGTTCTTGATATATTAAGGCAGGTGAACATATCAATGATGCTTGGAAATGGAGCTGCTCTGGTGACAGAAAATCTATCCTAAGCAGTTTCAGTAAGATTTTTTTTTCTATTTTCATGAAAGTTTTCTTTCAAAACTTTTGGAGCTTTACCTTATAATTACTTCGTAATCTCTGCTGCCACCAGTTTAAATATAATATGGGAAAAAAGAAAAGGCTGTTTTGATTTTAAAAATTGTTTTCATTTCAGTGAACACATTGTATCATATAAATAAATAAATGAATAAATCACTTAGCTTTAAAGTAAGTTTTATTTTTTTATAAAAAAAATATTTTTATTTAAAATAATCAATATTTTTTTCTTTTATTTTCTTTCATTTTCTTTTCCTTTTCTTTTCCTTTCTTTTCCTTTCCTTTCCTTTCTTTTCCTTTCCTTTTCTTTCCTTTCCTTTCCTTTCCTTTCCTTTCCTTTCCTTTCCTTTCATTGCCTTTCCTTTCCTTTCATTGTCTTTCATTGCCTTGCCTTGCCTTGCCTTTCATTGCCTTGCCTTGCCTTGCCCTGCTTTGCCCTGCCTTGCCCTGCCTTGCCCTGCCTTGCCTTGCCTTGCCTTGCCCTGCCTTGCCTTGCCTCTCTGTGTCTTTCCTCATCTTTTTTTTTTTTTTTTTCTTTTTCCAGCTGGTCCTGGATAACTATACCAGTATTCCAAATATTTATTCAGTTTCAGGCCTTCTACTTTCCCACACCTCATAATTGCCATAATGCTTTTATTACCATAGTGGATATCAGTGACCTGCTTCATAGCTTAGGGTTAGCTTAACTTAAGCGTGGACACTTACTTTTAAATCAGACTTCATTGACTAGTCCACAAGACTCTCAAATTGAGGTTCTATGAATCCCACTCTATTTTGACACCTCAGATAGGTCATTCCCATTGGTAAATTTAAACCTCTCACTGCTTGAGTTCAAATACCCAGAGCTCTTGCTACTCTTTACTTGGAGCCAAACTGAACCCATTCTGTAATTCTGTAGGTCAGTTTCCAGCTGAAATAATGTTTCAAATTTTCAGTGTTACTGAAGTTTTGACTCACTAATGATTTTTTTTTAATTTATTTATTTTTCCACAAAAGTAGCCTTTTCTACTAATACACTTTGTAGACTGGAAAGTTTTAATTCCAGTCAACAAAAAAAACCTCTCATAGTAAATACAGTTTGAAATTCTAACAAAGAAATCCTAGTTCATGCCTAGCATTTCAGTCCCACACTGAGAGTGATTACTGTTAACAGCTTCATTTTTCATAAAATGGAGGTAATTACCTCCTTGCTTTACAATGTACAAAAATGAAAACCATAGTCTGCAGGCCTTATTCTCTATTTCATTTTCAGTTGATACCCAAGATGGCACTTAAACATTAATATTATTAAAATATTATAAATATTATTAATATTATTAAACATTAATATATATATATAGCATAAGCAGAAATTAAATGTCTAGGTCTGGGGGGAAGTTAAAATAGGAAAATAATATCATCTGTCTTGTGTATTACTAAAGCTTTGGAATTTTGTAGCAAAATCTTTGGTTAAGACACTGACATTGTGCTGAGAGGTCCAGTCCACCTTTGCCCTATGCAAGCAATGGCCTTCTGCCAACTGCTGAGCAGAAGTATCACCACAACCCTGGTCATCCATCCCAGCCTGCATTACAATTTAGAGATGAGACAGACAGCTTCCTGGAGGTGAAATTCCCTTTCTTGATCATATAGGGATTTTTAGACATGCATTTTAGGGACATTAAAGAAAGTGTGGAGTCAACCTGGAGCAACTAGATCAAAATCATAATAAACACTGTCTTCTGAAGAGGAATAAAAAGGGTGACAGAAGACAGTAAAGGAAATAATCTTTTGCATGTCATATTCTTGTTACATAGATGTGCACAAGATAAAGCTCTTGTAGCAGAATATAAGAAATTTCTTAATAATTAAACAATCAGTTCAGATAAAAAAAAAAAAAAAAAGCAAAAATGTGTAGTTTTCTAAAAAATGCAAGGTCATTTATGGACAAATTTAACAAACCCTGTTTATCTGTATTCATTTTGTCAAGGATGGTATGCTTTATACTTAGTACTGCAGAGTGAAACATATTTCAAAAGAGTAAAAAAGGAAAACTTCATGCAAAAAATGTTAATCTTCACCTTGTCTTAGCAATGAGAGGCTGTTTTGTTTCATTTATTCTCACCTTTAAGAATCTGCAAGTCTGCTCTTGCTTACAGCCGTGAGTTTCTGCTTCCTTCTTTCTCCTCACTTCCCAAACCTCTTCCTATATGTCTCCCTTAAACTATATGTCTCCCTTAAACTGTTCTTTTCTGGTCTTTGAGGGTTTTATTGATACTACTTCACCTTTTGGTGAAATTCTAGATTCTTAAAGGTCAGTAGCAAACCACATCAGCTTCAGCAGGGATTGCATCCCAGCTGTGTCCATCTTTTCATATGTTGAATAATGTCCTGTCTCTTTATGAAATCTCTTTAAAAAAAAAAAAAAAAAAAAAAAAAAACTGTTCTTAAATTGAATTGTTTCCAAAAGAGAAGAGGGGGAAAAAATACATTTCTTTAACACCAGAAACACAGTGTGGCAACACCAAGAGAGAAAAATCTGTGCAAGTAATACAGATAAATTGGGAATCAAAATACAATTCCTGTGTCTTTCTTTGTTACTGGCTCTATTTTTTATCTTCAAGAAATCATTAAGTTTTTCCATGCCTCAGTTTCCTCTTTTGCAATATGGTAATTATTTTCCCATTAAGAAGTCTTGACATTTGGTCCAGTAAAAATAAACAGTATGTGACTGGTATTGTAACATGCCACCAGGTACCCACAGAATCTGATTGTTCCATGCAAGGGTGTCCTTACATTGCATCAGGGCTGAGATAAACCAGGAATTACTATGAAGCGCTGCAATCATTTTTTTTTTCTCTGGATGATCCCACATTTACTCTTTTGTTGTTGTTGTTGTTTTCCATAAGTATGCAATCTTCGTATTATTATTGTTATTGTTATTATTGCTATTATTATGTTTATATTCTCATGAAAGACAATTAAATTAATATGTTAATTATAATGCCGCCAAAATAACAGAGGTAAATAACATCTTTAAAAATATAGATATATTTGTAATAACAACCTAAGATATTAATTAATATGAAGTTCTTAACTGTAAGATTAGTTTTTGGTTTTTTGTTTGTTTGATTGCATGTTTGTTTACTTGTTTGTTTTAAATAATCATTCTAGGATATCTCTATATACTGTGGTACAGATTATGACAGTGAATCACTAGAATAAAGATTAAATACACCTCTATAACTCTAATGAGTTCTGACCTGTAGTGCAAGTGTTTAGTACCTGGTTATTAGTTACCAAGAGCTAATGTTTCTCCTTCAAATAAAAACACACATAAAACTAGTAACTAGTCAGATCCTAAGTACTGAGTTTGGTTCCATAGCTTGCTAGTTATTTTGCATACATTTTGGCAAAAGAAATCTGATGAGAAATTAAATAAATGATTATGCTCTCATAATATATAAATCAATTCCATTCTTTATTAGAAATCTTTTACAAAGAGTATTAGATAATTAAGCTGTTATATAGTAACTCATGCATATCAAATATCTCAGCCAAGAAGGTTAATTGAAGCTCCCTCTTCATCATTGTAAATGTCTTCAAACAGCTTTGACTGGGTCAAGTTGAAAGAAAGAAGGAAGACTAATAAAAGTTCTGAACAAATTAATGACAGGGAAAAAAATGATGGGAATAATATAATTCTTTGCATATTTATGATTTTTAAAAGAATATTGCACTACTAAATCTTTTTTCAACTTGACTTCTAATACCAAGTGCTACATCGTTATAGAAATGTAGAAAAAAATCTGCTTGTCTCAATAATCACCATTATTAATTCAGAACTTCGTACTACACACCAAATATTGAACTTTGTACATACACCATTTTCTTCTCCAAAAATAATTAAGATAGCTACAGATTCATCAGTATTAATTATTTTCTTATATTTGTCTCACCCTATAATACACCATATTGACAAAATACATGTATAAACTGAGTATAGTTTAAAAATTAGCTCACTGGGGACAGATTCTGGTGTTTGTACAAGCTACTGTCTCACCAGTCTGCCAAATTCAACTACAGTACAAAAATGTGGTAACAGAAATTAAAGACAAGACTCTTAATTAACATTACCATTACTGGATGGTAACAGATGTTGAACATGGCTTCTACAACATCCACAGGATATCAATATTACTTGCTTTACTTTACTTGAGAGTCATCACACAGCACTTGCAGGGCAGCCAGGCGATCAGGCCCAGTCAGCATGGGTTTATGAAAGGCAGGTCCTGCTTGACGAACCTGATCTCCTTCTATGACAAAGTGACGCGCTGGGTGGATGAGGGAAAGGCTGTGGATGTGGTCTACCTTGACTTCAGCAAGGCTTTTGACACCGTCTCCCACAGCATTCTCCTCAAGAAACTGGCTGCTCTTGGCTTGGACTGGCGCACGCTTCGTTGGGTTAGAAACTGGCTGGATAGCCGGGCCCAAAGAGTCGTGGTGAATGGAGTCAAATCCAGTTGGAGGCCGGTCACTAGTGGCGTTCCCCAGGGCTCGGTACTGGGGCCGGTCCTCTTTAATATCTTCATCGATGATCTGGATGAGGGGATCAAGGGCACCCTCAGTAAGTTTGCTGATGACACCAAGTTAGGTGCGTGTGTCTATCTGCTCAAGGGTAGGAAGGCTCTGCAGGAGGATCCGGATAGGCTGCACCGATGGGCTGAGGTCAACTGCATGAAGTTCAACAAGGCCAAGTGCCGGGTCCTGCACATGAGGCGCAATAACGCCAAGCAGAGCTACAAGCTGGGAGATGAGTGGTTGGAGAGCTGCCAGGCAGAGAAGGACCTGGGAGTGATGGTTGATTGTCGGCTGAATATGAGCCAGCAGTGTGCTCAGGTAGCCAAGAAGGCCAACAGCATCCTGGCTTGCATAAGAAACAGTGTGACCAGCAGGGCTAGGGAGGTGATCGTCCCCCCGTACTCGGCTCTGGTGAGGCCGCACCTCGAGTACGGTGTTCAGTTTTGGGCCCCTCGCTACAAGAAGGACATCGAGGTGCTTGAGCGAGTCCAGAGAAGGGCGACAAAGCTGGTGAGGGGCCTGGAGAACAAGTCCTATGAGGAGTGACTGAGGGAGCTGGGATTGTTCAGCCTGGAGAAAAGGAGGCTCAGGGGCGACCTTATCGCTCTCTACAGGTACCTCAAAGGAGGCAGTAGCGAGGTGGGTGTTGGTCTGTTCTCCCATGTGCCTGGTGACAGGACGAGGGGGAATGGGCTTAAGTTGCACCAAGGGAGTTTTAGGTTGGATCTTAGGAAGAACTTTACCGAAAGGGTTGTTAGGTATTGGAATAGGCTGCCCAGGGAAGTGGTGGAGTCACCATCCCTGGAGGTCTTTAAAAGACGTTTAGATGTAGAGCTTAGGGATATGGCTTAGTGGGGACTGTTAGTGTTAGGTCAGAGGTTGGACTCGATGATCTTGAGATCTCTTCCAACCTACAAATTCTGTGATTCTGTGATTCTGTGATTCCTTTTACTAGTGGTAGGTAGAATGCACAGATGAATTATAGGGTTTTGGTTTGTGTTTTTTTTTTTAATGGGGAAAGAGGGAGATGTGCTTTTTAGTTTACATTTAATTTACATTATTCACTTACTATCTGTTAATTTAAAATACATATATCTGACTGAATTCACTCCCATTAACTTCAGATCTTCTCCAATTGAGCTGCTTTATTTCACAGGTTCCAAGCCCTGCTCTTGAAGAAAGAAAGAAAGAAAGAAAGAAAGAAAGAAAGAAAGAAAGAAAG
>CM021697.1:142483264-142547969 GCA_011074415.1 Stictonetta naevosa | reverse complement strand
AAAGAAAGAAAGAAAGAAAGAAAGAAAGAAAGAAAGAAAGAAAGAAAAAGAAGAAGAAAAAAAAAGCCTCTTTATTCTTTTTTTTGCATAGTGGTGTAAAAGAATCCCTAACTACTGAACCATGATAGAGTCTTTCACTGCAACCAGTTTTTGAGGGAGAAAGCTCTAAATAATTATAAAAGTATAATGAACATTGCTACTAAATGCTAACTAAATGCCTCATTGGAAAATTTGAAAGGCATTAATTCAGACAACAGTTTTTCTTTATCTCCTATATTTCCTGGTTCTAATTCCTCCTTTTTTATTTATTAGTATAGTAATTTGCATGAGAGAAGCATCATTGTTTCTTTACTATTCATTTCCTTTTTCTCATTTAGGGTATCATTCTGCTTTGTCGAAAACAATGGCAATCTTACTGGTTGACTTCAGGAAAGTAGGCCTGACAATGTGAAATGTTGAATGTCTTCAAGCCCTACGGAAATCAGCTGTCCGGTAACAGCCGTCAGAGTCCTTTCAGATTAGAATCTCTAAAGTGTGACTTCCTTTGTGTGACTTAACAATTTGCTATTGCATAAATGCTGATTACATCATAAGGGATTATGACTTTATGCACAGAGTAAGCAACAAGGATAGATAGATTTCTAAGTCCAGTCTTTCCTCAGTCCTCTCTTTTCATGCAAATAGCTCTGATTATACCAAATAACAAGAGAAAGCAGAAAATGTATGTCACAGAAAAGCAAGGTACCAAGAAGCATTTTCTGTGCAATACCAAGAGTCAAAATTTGAACAAAATTTGTCTATCCATGATTAACTGCTCCAAATAACCAGAACCATCACATCCTCATGGTAGCAAAATTATTTTTGCATTAGAATACCAGGAGAGAAATATCCTAACTGCCAATGAAATAATTCTGACCTTATGTTAAAAAGTGCTCTGATCAAACAGATTTCTGTCATGTTGTAGCCTGGTTACATTTACAAAACAATCATTTCCAAGAGGGTTTTCTACTGTATTTATTTGTGAGGATGTGGTTTGTGCATCAGACTTTGTGCACATGTGCATGACTGTAAATTAATCCACTAGGGCCAGAAAATGGAATTTTGATTGGAAGTTCCTGTCCAAGTCTTTTTGAGTGATGAGTGTGCTTTTCATCAGTGTAATCTGTAATCCCATTTCCATTGGTTAGATATAATTCATTATCACACACACAGCATCCTCTTTTTCCTGGGCACATCCAGCAAAATAAGATTCTCAAAAATCCATTTACATTTGGTTACATTTGATATACAGGCTGATGCTCACAAATTATCTAGTCAGAACCTTTCTTAGAAACACCTGTATTTTGTAGTATAGCTCAGAATTTACTGCTTGTCAGGGGAGCATATGACCTACTATACTGTGTCAATCATGGTCTAAAACCTTTTACTTAGAACCTTCAAGCTGTTTTTTTCACACTGTTAGAGGAAGTCTGACATCTCATAAAATTTAAAAATGAACTTTCACTGCAGGAAAAGAAGAGAGGAGACTGAAAATACTGCTAATTAAGCAAAATATAGTATATTACATGTCAGGTCCAGACATGAATGAAAGTATTTACAGAATGTTTAAGGGAAAGCAACATCTCAGCAGCTGATAAGAGCAACTTGTTCTCTATTCTTTCTACTGCAAATATCCACTCTCTTCTTCCCTCATTTGAAGCTTGAAATCTTACATATGAAGTATGTATTTCATTAGATGTAAATTTTTAAACAAAAAACTTTCTTTTCTATTTTGAAAACACTAAAAATAAATAAAAATAAAAAAATAAAAACAGCTAAAAGAACATCAAAACATCTGATGCTCCTAGTGCTCCTAGACTGCATCTGGGTGCCACATTCATTTATGTAAGAATAGTGGGTACCTAATTGAACTGTATTTAAATTTGTAAGTCCAAGATACCAAATAGCCACATAACTGTTTGGGCAAACCTTATTTTGTTATTGTCTTAAAGCAAATTTCTATGTTACCTTTAAAATAAGCAACAGCTTGCAGCCATCCAATAATCTTGTTTAAAATGTAACTATATTCAAGAAGATTCTGCCTCAGGAAGACATTTGCATTGCCTGAACTCTGCAATTTCATCCAGCATCATGCTTTCTCCTTCCCACAGCTCCTCAAAAATGTGCTGGACTCCACTCCCTGAAACAGGGTTGAACATTCAGGGAAGTATTGACCACATCTTCTTCCCTACTGGGAAGATCCTACCACAGGTTGGGAAATCTTAAAATTATGAAACACAAAGTAAAGATATAAATAACACATAGATGTTTGCAAAAATTATTTTAAGTTTAAGCAACATGATCTCTAAACAACGAGAGAAGAGAATAGAATGAGCAAATCCACTTCAATGCCATTACCTTGCTCCTGCTCCTCTGGGAGGTATTTTTAATTGTAGTACGCATACTGTAATGTAGTGCCTGCAGTGTTTTGACATGTTCAGAAAAAGTATGCAGGTGAATACTGGCCATGTGACAAAGGAGTTTTTTTCCTGCATGACAAGATGTATTTCTACAAGTCAGTCCACAAATCACAACAGATTGCACAGTTAAAAATAAAAGCGCATAGCTGACATTGCTGTGATTCATTCAGTCAGGTCATTTGTTACTGATACTTGGACAAACACAGAGGAAAACAAAGCCACCTCCAGCTTGTCATAAATTTTAATATAAATGAGCTGTCCAGAGATCTGTTTTTAAATATTAACATTTTTATATTACTTGAATTAACCCCATTAAAAACTGTCAGAATTATCGCATTTATATATTCAATAATACAATAAAATAGAGTGAATTTTACATATAAAAAAATAAAATAGTAACTTCAAAATTATGTATGGTATAAAGGTTATCTAAAATTTTAATTTCTAGCAATAGTAATAAAGAATATAGCAAATTAATTTTAAATAATATCTATAATTAATAATGAACTATGTCTACCTAGTTTGTTGCAAAGTTTTTCAAAATTTTTGTTTCCATGTTTTTTCCACCTCAAAAATAATGTAAAACTGTGTATTAGGAAGAGAAAATGTAAAACATACTCTGTGTACATTTCCTAGAAAAGAAGAAATGGATGAAGAAACCACCAGAAAAGGACTTCAGATCATCCCTCCCAACTATCCCACATTGTGTTGCAGAATGTTTTTTATGCATAGTAAAATTTGATTGTTTTTTTTTTGTTGTTGTTGGAGAAGACAAAAATCTGTCATTATAAGTCAAAACAAAGCATTAGGGAGATAATGAAATCCATTTAATTTTCTTGGATAGGTTATGTTTAGTATTTCTCATGTTCAGAAGGATTCATTAAAGAGAAAAAGACTCCAGGATCATGGCAGAGATGTCATGGATGAATAGAATATTCCTTAGGTAAGGAATGCCTTTAATTGACACAGTGAAGTGCAGGAGGGAAAAATTAGGTGTGGTCTGCTCCCCAACCTGTGCACTCAACATTCACTGAGAGCTTTTCTACTGCTTTATGATCAGTAGTTATCTGCCTCTTTCAGGACTAACGCAGTCTTCCCCTCCATAACTTATTTGATTTTCTTCACATAAGATATTTCTGGCACTTCTCTTTTAAATTTCTAACCATGTAAGAATGGAAGCATGCTCCATTTAAGAAACAGATGATCAAAGGATTCATTTCTTATTTAACTTTTCTGGTAGCAGAAGTTACAGAGAAGCTCAAACCTGTTCAAGTGAATAGCAGTAGAAAACTAAAATGGGAGAGTGGGTTTTTTTCCTCAGGAAAAAGAGAGACAGACAGACAGACAGAGATGGCTTCTTTGTAAATGCTCAGAATCATCTCTCTGCCATTGCCAGGTTAAAGTTCTCAAATATTTATGATAGAGTACCTTTTGTCAAATCCATACTTAGACAGGTAACTCCCACAGTAAGTGAAAAACAGTGAGAGCTATTGGTGGGAGTTAAGTAACTACAGAACCTCTGAAAGCTAAACCATCAGCTGCTGATCTGTAGCAATGGAAATATTAAAATAAATAATAATAATAATAATAAACAAAAGAGAGTCTTATCTTCTTAGGATATACCTGCTTATTCACTTTATTAAAATTGACTGGAAATAACTTTTTGCAAGCTTCATTTTTGGAACTAAAACTCACACTTATAATGTCAGGGGTTTTGTTTCTTAATATATATATATATTAAAAAAAAAAAAAAAAAAAAAAAGAGTTCAAAATTTGGTTGTAATTCCTATGGTTCATTTTAATCTCAACTACAGGAGCAACCTGTGGCTCAAAAAAAAAAATATATATATATACAAAAATAAAAAGTCTTGCATTACAGATTTAGTCTTCTTTCTTTTTGGAAAAGTTTTTATACACCATTTAGTCTTAAGTTCCTTAAAGATGAACAGCTTTTAAGTGCATAACTTTAATTTCAACTTCATCTGATTAAGTGACTCAGAAATATTTAACATACAAAATAAAAAAGAAGGCATATTTGTTTTCTTAAGAATGTATTTCATTTAATATGCTTCTATAATTCTCTGCAAGAGTCATAACTTGTTGTATTTTACTAAATAGGGTTCAAATGCTGTAATCAGAAACCACATGACCCAAAAATGCTAACCTTCTGATATATATATATATATATATATATTATGATCTTTTGGGCCTAATCATCTCTTCCTAGTACTTCATAACTTGAAGCATTATTTTTTGCTCCTGTCCACATACCTAGGAAAGTACACATAACATAGAGCATAGAGGATAATGTGCTAAGTTTGCACTCTGACTTACCTCCTCTCCATTTGAATATTTTCCATGCCCTTAGGTATTTTTTGTTCTTCAGAAGAAAATATTCTTTGTCTTTATAAAAATATTTTTTTCTTATCTTATATATATGGTATTATTGATATTTCTGCAAACTTTCTGCAGAAAAAACTGTCTGCAACAACTACTTTTTCTCCTTTCAACCTGACTGTCATTTACTTATTTGGAAGCAAGTCTTTAATTTTTATAAAATTTCAAGGATTACAACTCCTGTTCTGCTTTTTAACAGAACCAGAACAATTTAAATTTACCAGTTACAAGTATTTGTTCCTTTTGAGAAGTAAATATTCAGTACTACAAACAGAGAGCTATCCAAACAACTCTTTTTCCAAAGCACAATGTAAGAAAGTATCATGGGACAAAAATCATGTTATAGTTACTCATCAGCATTAAGTTTTGAGCTGTATTAACAGCTGTAATTTTGAGCTGTATTTTGAACTATATTAATCTGTATTAAAGTACATAGAGATTAGTTGGCTTTTAAAAATAAGATCATGTTCTTCGGTTATTGTTCTACATGAAGTATTGGCCAAATTTATTTTTTTGGATACTTGACAGACAGAATTTTATAGTGTGTATTGAATTAAAATTTGTATGTTTGCCTTAAGATTTTATGTACATTTTTAGATTCTTAAGAGCAAATCACAATACATTTTCATCACTTAGATTGCTGTACAAACCTATGATGCAAAAAATGTTTTCAAATTTGGGGGGGAGCGATGTATAAGTAACATCTAATATAAGTAATAATAAAAATATGTCTTTATAGATACATATATATATATATATACATAGATATATATAATCAGAGATTGACTCTATGGGACCAGAAAAAGAGAAAGAAAAAATAATTTTCAACAATCAAATAATCTGAATTTGTACTGAAAGACTATTTTAAGGTTTTATAAGGACAGAACATATTTTTAAAATAAGCTAACTTCATCCTCAAGAGACTCAGCTCTATGGCCTATGGAGAGAGATGTAAATCCCTAGAAAGAGACTCTAGATGTGGCCCTGACTGAGGAGCCGACGGTTTCCTTGGAGCACTCTCTGTGCACGCTCTCCATAGAGTGAGAATAAAAGGAGTGGCCTTATAAGCCAAAAGCAAGTGTTTAACAATACTGTCCCAGTACCTCATTCTGCCATAATAAAACACATTTAACCCAAGTGAAGCTCACAAGAATTGCATTCGAATAGTTCAGGAGGAATATTCCATAACTTTTTAGAATGTTGAGATTTTGGAAGCCACTTTTGAAAAGAGTGCTTTACACTTAAGAAAGCTATGTTTCAATTTCAATAACTTCTTTTCTGAAACTTAATTTACGACTTAAACTTATTACCATAACTGAAGTGTACTCGGATAAATATATCAGGCAAAAATTACAGTATGCTGTGAGTTAAATCTTCCACTCAAAGAGTATGGAAAGTTCTTCAAGAGGCCAATCATATTCTTTACTACCATTTTTAATATGCTATGGCTGAAGACATTGATTACATAGAAAAAACAGGCAAGCAATGTTGTTATTGTTACACATGAAAATTTATGGAATATATAAGAAATATCCTCTTTCAGATTAAGGACTATAGGAGATGACCCATTTGAACTTTACAGAATTTTGTTAAGATCTTACCTATAAGTAATTAAAATAATAATAATAATAATAATATTTAACCACATGAATCTCTGTGGTCAGATTAATGATCTAGGACATAAAATGACAATGGTGAAGCTTGCCTCTATGTTAGTACTAAAAACTCTTTATTTTTTATTTTCCTGGGTGTTTGTGTGAGGGTTGTTAGTTGGTGGGTGTTTTATTGTTTTGTTTGTTTGTTGTTTTTTTTTTTTTTGAGAGCTGTATTGTTTTTTGTTTTTGTTTGTTTGTTTGTTTGTTTGTTTTTGTTTTTTTTTTTTGTATTTTCAAATCTGCCATTAGATCAAGTCATTTTGCTTGTCTTGTCCTAGATCTTTGTCTTGCACAAGTATGCCTCAGAATCAACAACTATTTGAGACTCCAAACGAATTGTGAGATATTTAAAAAGAGAATAAGAATGCAAAGGAGTCTGCCTGGTACTGAAATGTATATTATAGAGTTTAATCCTGTGCAGCAGGGCAGGAAATCCAGCACAGGGAAATGTCCTACCATCCAGTCCAACTGCTGAGAACAGCCAATAGACTGAGAAGTCTGTATAAGGAATTATGTCCTGTGTCTTGCAAGGATGGCATACAGTCCATTCTCTTGCTTGTTGTTTCTACATCCCAAAAGAAAACAAAAGAACTTCCCTTGGGACAGACAGATAAGTGTTGCTATGTGACACCATACCCTAACAATCTGCACTAGCTTAGGCATCATGACTCAAGGATGTAGAGCATCCTTGTTCCTTCCCTATAAAAATTTAATTATTCTCTCAACATATAATAACAATAATAATAATAATAATGTTTTATTTATTTGAGTTTTAGAAATCACCACTGAATAACCTCCCTCCCAAACAAAATCCTTTCTCTTTCAGACATTATTTTTCAATTGATGTGTGATTCTACAAATGTGCAGTTTTTCATGCCCTATTACTTAAATAGTTGCTTTAGTGTGTCTCATCTCTAGCAATATTTCTGGTAATTGTATTCCATATTTCATGGAAGACCAAACAGATTTATTTTTATAACAGACTGACATGTACATAATCTACCTCTGCTGTCCTTTTACACAAAATTCTCTAGAGCATGCATTTGTAATGTGACTTCTCTTCAGATTAGTATTCAATTTAGAAATCATACATATGTAGTTAAAAATAAATCTCTTCAACATTGCTGTGTTCTTTACCTGACAATCCCAGTAACTAGGTTATGTACACTTACACTGAATTCCCATTAAAAAAGACACTCTGTCTTTTATCCCAGTGGACCAAGACCAAAGCATCTTTCTTCATCTGAGCATATTGACAAACAGTTTTAGTGATAGTTTATTAAGAGGAAGAATTCTCATGTTTCTCCTTTTTGCACAAGATCTCAAAGAATTGTATGAGGCCTTCTCTTACATATGTCAATCAACAGTTTGTTCTTTTATTCTCTATTTCAGAAATGAGACCTTTAGTTTCTTATACTCTATTAAGATATTTTTATGTGTTAAGACACCTTTCCACCAGAGCACTCTCAGATTGCTAGCAGCCAAACTAGGCATACATTATCTTCCACGGTTCACTATTCTTAAAACATCTTTGCTGCCACTCTTGTGTTTCAGAACAAATGTCTTTGAGACAGCTCTCATACAAAGACTTATCTCTAGTCTTTGCTATACCTACTTCTCCCCTGAAAGAGAGAAAATCTGTTGCACAGATTTTTTTTTTTTATTTATTATTATTTTATTTTCATTCCTATAGACTTGGTCTACACTCTGCATGTTTCCAAAGTTCCTTATTCTTTCTCATACTTTAGATCTTTTCCCTTCTATTAAAACATCATACTTAATAACTATTTTGACACCAAAATTTATTACAACATATTTTGGTGAGACAGATAAGATGTAAAGCATAATTGGAAAGGCAGACAGAAAAAAAAAAAAAAAAAAAAAAAAAAAAAGCATCTCCTGAAGGAAGGGTTGGCCATGCAAATAAGCATATATATATTTTTTTTTTTCTAATAACCCTTGCAAAAACACTGCTAGCAATCAAGCTTAGTGAAAGATTTTGAATCAATCAACATTACCAGAATATTTTTTCCAGTTGTAGGTAGTGAAAAATATTATCTGCCCATAAAATTGTTTAGTTCTTTCACACCTCTATATATGCAAAATGTATACACTTAGTACCATGACTAACGAGTATGCATACTTGATCCTATTTGCACTGAGCATTATGAACTGCTTTCCTTAGCCTCTATCTTCAGTTGAATGGAGTTGTCTACTGACATGAACTGTGGACTATTTGAGCTCTTTTAGCTCTATTCTGGAGTTTATTGAGAATTTCCTTACCCTTAGTAAATTGCTTCAAGTCCCTTTCATGTCTTTTCTTGAGAATTGAAAGTTGACATCTTTTTAAAGCTATCATACGTGCTATTTTGTAATCATACTGTTTCAAACAGTTCAATTTCCTGATTGCTATTTATTCATACAGTTAATTCACACACCAAGTCAGTTTAGCTCACAACCAAAACCTAGGTTTTACCAAGTACATTCCCTTGCCTTATAGTTAAAGACTTAAGGCTTAAAACAAGCTTTTTTGGGTGATTTGGTTTTGTTTGTTTGTTTTTGTTGTTTTTTTCCATAACTTATATTCTGTTGAATAAAAATATATTTTGAATAGTGTGTGCCCTTTCTACTTCCCCTAGCTTCACAGCCAGCTTTCTCTCTGAGATGACATAGAATGATCCTAAGCCAGAAATATAACTCTCTGCAGACTCTCTGCTGCACTAGTTTACAGGTAGGCAGTGACTTTTATCCTTCTCTAGTTGTGCTCCAGAAGTTCTGTCAGCTTCTTAGGTTATGCATTCATTTCACTTTAGTTTGAATCATGTACACTTTTAAGATATTGGTTTACTTCTCTATTTACCCAAGTTCTGATCAATTGGTACTCTGCAGGGGCAGCATCTGTGCATCACTGAATGGCTCACATCAGATAACCTGACACTTTTTATAAGCTATATTAAGGACCATAATAATCTTGCATTATTTCTGAAATACTGAACTATAGTGGAAAAAAAATAAAATAAAATGTACAACATCCTTTTCATCCATGTAGCTTGACTTTAGAAACTAAGGAATTATTTCAGTTTTCCCAAAAACGGTTGACAAAATCAATCCTCTTTTGTCTGTTTTCTCTGTGGAAGTTATACGTACAAAATATTTCCCTGATATTACAAAAGAAATATGGTAGAGATTCATGTAAGTTTAATTTCAGAATTTTAAAATGAATAGAGCTCTGCTTCTTCCTGTACTAGGGAAATCCACAACTATCAATTTCATGTTTCAGACAACTGTTTTCGCACACTATCCACAAATGAAAACCTCCATATATCACCTATTCTTTCTCCGTGTTGTGGTTTAACCCAGCAGACAGCTAAGTGCCATATAGCCATTCATTCACTGTCTGCCCCCACAAAACACAATGGGACTGGGAAAACAGTCGGGAGAAAAAATATAAAACTCAAGGGTTGAGATAAAGATGGTTTTATAGGAAAGATAAGGGGGGGAGGGAAAACAAAACACAGACACACACACACACACAAAAAAAAAAAAAAAAAAAGGAATACACAAAACAAGTGATTCACGACACAATTACTCTCCACCAGCTGACCAAGGCTCAGAACTGTTCCTGAGAAAGGACAGCCCTCCCCAGCCAACTCCCCCCAGTTTTCTTGTTCAGCACGATGCCATACGGTACAGAATATCCCTTTATCAAGTTTGGTTCACCTGTCCTGGTTCTGTTCCTCCAGCCTCCTCACTGGGTGCACTAGAAACTGAAAAGTCCTTAGCTCTGTGAAAGCACTGCTCTGCAACAACTAAAATATCATTGTGTTATCAGCATTATTTTAATCCTAAATACAAAACACAGCACCACACTAGCCACTATGAAGAAAATTAACTCTATCCCAGATGAAACTAGGACACTTCATTTTCTATTTTCATTCTGAATTTAAGTCAAAAATACTGAAGCCAAACATTTTTTTCTTGGATTGTTTTATTTTTGTGTTATATAAATTCAACATTAACCCAAGAAAAGTTTTACAATTACAGAATAAGAGAATCACAGAATGGAAGGAATCTCTCAAGATCATCTAGTCCAACACCACTGCTCAAGCAAGGTCCCCTAGAGCAGGTAGCCCAGGGCCATGTCCAGCTGGGTTTGAAATAGCTCCAAGAAAGAAGATTCTACAACATCTCTGGAATCCTTTTCTAGCATTCAACCATATTCACAGGAAAAAAAAGATTAAAAAAAAAAAAAAAAAAAAAAGTGTTTCTTTAGGGCCAAGAAAATTTCATGTATTTCAGATTGTATCTCTTGTCTCTTGTCCACTGAACAGACACCACTGAAAAGAGCCTGTCTCCATCTTCTTTACACACTTTCTTCAGGTATATCATGCATTCTCCTGAGCTTTCTTGTCTCTAGGCTGGACAGTCTCAGTTCTCTTAGCCTTTCCTCACAGCAGATAGGCTCCAATCCTTTAATCATCTTCATGATGTTTCACTGGACTCTCTCCAGGATGTCCAATATGTCTCTCTTGTACTGCAGGACCCAGAACTAGACACAGTACACCAGGTGTGGCCTCACCAGTGCTGAGTAGAGAGGAAGGATCACCTCTACTTCTTCAACGTGCTGGCAAATCTTCCTCATGCAGCCCAGGATGCTGCTGACTTCTTTTGTGACAAGGCACATGGCTGGCTTACGTTCAACTTGGCATCCTCCAGGACCACCTGATCCTTCTCTGAGGAGCTGTTTTCCAGACACAAACTCATGCTGACACCGGGATTGGTTATTCCTTCCCAGATGAAGGACTTTGGCTTTTCCTTTTGTTGAATTCCATGAGGTCCCATTCTGCCCAAAAGTACAGCCTGTTAAAATACACCTGAATAGCAGCCCAACCATCTGATCAGCCATCCCTCCCAGTTTTGTACCATCTACAAACACAACAAAAGGGTCAATCTAAATAGAAAAGAGCAGGTGGGACAAACAGGAGTTTAAGAAAATAAAGTGCTTTGGCAATAAGGTAGAGGAGATAGCCTTGAACAATGATAGCTGCCTGGCACAGGACAGAGGGCTGTGATATGTACCTTTAGCTGCCTTAAGCTTTTCCAGGAATAGGAAAAGGATACTCTGGGATGAAACAGCCTTCCTCATGTAGCCTCACTGGCCTAGCTTTGTCAAACATGCCTCCCGACATTCTTAACAGTGCTAATTTTCTCCCCTGGATATATTCAGGGTCTTCTATGAGTCTATTTCTTTCTATGACACTTTATTCAGCTGTTTTAAAGACCCTTTAACCATCCTTCCAAAAAAAAAAAAAAAAAAAAAATAGAGCTCTACATCATTCTCTGCTGATTTTCTTCCTGTTGAGCATGCTGTCTTTCTTGAAATCTTTGTCAAAAACTAAAATTGAAACATCTTCCTGCAAGGTGGAACAGCATGTGTGCATCATAATAGGTTAATGATTTCTTTATAGCTAGCTGAGCAACAGATCAGTTGTTAACAGATTCTGCTTTTTTGTTTGTTTGTTTGTTTGCTTGTTTTTTGTTGTTGTTGTTGTTGTTTCTCATAGACAGAGAATTATTTCACATACAGATAGAGATAAGGATAGCACGTGTATGCATGTGTTTTGTTTCAGAGTTCATCTGATTCTAAAATGTCTGTAGCATTTGTGTCTATTTAGTGTTTATCTGTTTCCTTATTTATTTTTGTGACAGGATGTTTTGCATGAAGGATAATTACATGGTAACAGCATCCAAAGCTTTAGGATCAGCAAAACAGAAGATTCTTGGTATCTTAAAATGCTAAAGGACAATGAAATGAATATCCAGTAAAAGCAGAGCGTGGCATCAAAGAAGCTCGTGGTATTGGGCATTTGTGTCAAAGAACCCTTTTTCAGTAAGCAGCATTAGCTGAGAGAATTGCTTGCCATATGTGTAGGGAGGTAGCAGAAACAGTGATTGCTGAGGGTCTGGCTGACTTTGTAACCCATGCAGAGAGAATAACTTCTTTAAATATTTTTGTAACATCTGGCACATATTGAAACAAATTATTTGCTACAGAAACAGAGTAATATTCTATTGATAGCATTGGGCAATTTTCTTAAAGAAGGAATTTGACCTATAGTGTTTTCTAACATTGACTTTAAGCTGGCTTTTTTGGTCTCTGTTACGAGATTTGAATGACAGGGCTCCCTGCATCTTCAAAGCCCATGGGACAGCTTTGAAAAAAAAAAAAAAAATCTCACTCTAAATGTCAGAAAAGTTAAATTTCTCCATATTTTAAAATGTGATTTCCCATATGAATATGAATATAATTTTAGAAAACAAACCAACTGAAGAATGATAATCACAAGTGGGATCCAAACTCACATGCCATATAATAATTGTATTTCATAGCTGTAGCTTTTTAACCTTATTACTATGAAAAGTATTTATTACAGGTTTTAGACACCTACCATTTGTAAGTTCAGGTATGTTAGCTATCACGTTTTTTCTTCATCTTAATTAAAAGTGAGACAATAACTATTTGAAAACTGGGAAAGGATACGACATTTGCATTATTGACAAAACCTCCAAAAACAAGCTTTCCTTTTGTAGGAAATACAGTTTTTTCAACAAGTAGTTAAGTCAGTGAGTTCATTTGATTGCTCAGGCTTTGGAAGAGGAATATGTATCAAACCAATTATTTTTTTTGGTTTAGTTTCTCTTCCAGAAAGGCAGTCTCACTCTCTTCCATTATATGATGTTAGGTAGAAAGAGCCTTCGTAGTAACACTACTCTTACCCATGCTGACAAAAATGCCTGACCAAGTACTACAGTATTTTTATCATGGAGCCCTTATCACATTTCTTAACGGCCTAAAAGTCTTCCAGAAGCACACATAGTGGATGAAAATCAGACCTATAGAAAGAGCTAAGTTCAAGCTTGCACAACATTCAGATCCCATCCAAGCAGTAAGACAGTACAGAGTGTTTGAATTAATGTGTGGGGGTGGACTGATTTACTGTACACACTTCTCTGTTGAAATCAGCTTCTCTTTCTTCTATTTTCCTGGAAATCATTGCACCATTTTGTCATCCCAGACTTAAGAGGTAACAAATCTCTTGAGTCTTCTACTCACAATGAGATTCACCAAGGCACTGGCATTTTCCTCTAACAACACTAGCCTCTTTCCATCAGCACTTCCTACTAAATTTTACTTAAGACACTTCCTTAGTCCCAGTCACTCATCTTCCTCCCATGGAACAGCAAAGCCTGCTTCTTATTTTGTGTTTTTTCCCCATAAGTCATGAGAGCTCCCAGTGTTTCCTCTAGGTAGCTGAGATATTTTCTGGCCACAAAAGTTAACATTTTAGTAACAGTACAGAAATGGTGTCTTAGCAAGTTGTCACACCATCTTTATTGCCTTCCTCTGCTAAAAGTAGAGTAAGGGGTTTTGAAACCTGTCCATTGGAATTGAATGTATAGATTCATTCTCGCTTCATCACTGTGGCTCTTAAAGGCTGTCAGGCAATTTGCAGTGATTAATTGGGAAATGATTGTAGACTCAGAACACTGAGGTTAAAGAATTTGAAGATGATATATTAAAGTAAAGCTAAGTAATTATGCCCACAAATGTGATGTTTTATATAAAAAGCACATATAAGAGCTTTAAATTCATACAGCTACAAGATTAAGAAAGCGCTGCCTGCTCTTACCTGCCCATTTCCAGTTTGTCTCTGTCCTAAGCTTTCTGTTGTTGGATTACAAGACTCAATATCTTCTTTTCACAGAAACAAACTTTACCCATTTGTATTCTTTCATTTTTTTTTTTCCCCTGGTAATTTATTCCATATGTTTATTACTAAGTATGTAAAGCACTGAAGTCCTTATTGTGTTCCCCTCTATAAAGCATGTAACTCCAGTAAGTGCTGAAAATAGTGAATTACAGAACCAAATTCCCCCATGAAAAAGTAGAGTGCCAAGATGATGCATGCTAGACAATGCAGTTAAGCCCCCCAAAGTGGTACAGTAAGTAATGGTTTCAAATAAAGAGTGTCATTTTCTTTTCCCTTTAGGATCAGGCTATTTTTCAGATCTCATGGACTCCTCTTAATAACTATAATAAAAAGCATCCAATATGCTAGGGTTCAAATGTATTATGTATAGATCATTTCATGTTTTTATAGCTGGATTTGATTGCCTGTTTATGCTTCTCTGCAGTCTGCATTCAAAGTTCAGATACTCTGTTTCATTTTGAGCACTTCCTATAGGGAAGGACATTGCAAGCAGGGTAGCTGTAATCTTCACAGTGTTAGTGTCTGCTTTAGGGGACAGCAGAATTCCTCAGACAGCCTGTCAGCACAGCTGGTTTTCTACCCCCTCAATTCCCCTGTTAATCCTTTTTTTTTTTTTTTTTTTTTTTTTTTCTAAGAATGTCCTTCAACCTGTAACAACTCACACAGTCTTTTCAGACTACAATCATTTATTTATATCAAACCTATGGAAAACTGAAACAAATCAGTTGTAATAAAACTCATGTTAGAAGCTAAGATTATAGGTGACGTTTTAACCAGAAAATCTTTTATAGGGCCTAAGAAAAAGCATTGCAAGGAAAGAAGGAAAGTACAAGGAGGCAGGAAAGAGAAAATAAGATAAAGAGAATGATGTGAAAGCCAAAAGAGAAAGGGGAAGAAGTGGAGAAGCTGACAATCAATAGGAAAGGAAAGAGGAAAACACTGTGTGCACAACAAAGGAAAGTGAAAGACCAGGAAACAACAAACGAAAGAAGCCAGTAACAATTCCCCCTCAAAACTCCATAAGAGTATGGTAAGAAAAGAGTAAATAAGATTATCATCTTAAAGACAATTCATTTCGTACCTGTAGGTTCCACAGAGGGAGTTAGGGACAGAGATGTGCTGCTCTCATCCCAGCCAGGAAGACAGTGGGTTCAGGCTGGGGGCTCTACAGAGAGGGCTGGGGACCACGGAGCCCCAAGATCACCCCATCCCTCCTCACACCGCCCACCACATGTGAGCTGACAAGTAAGGACATTCACTGCTGATGTGAAGATCTGTGAAAACAGTCATTGCAATGATTTTTTCTGTGGAATTCATCACCCAGCATGAGAAGAGGATTTTACTGTGTCTCCCCATTGCTCCAGCCTGTCTAATAACTGTAAAGCAAGGAGAGCAGAAATATGACTCTTGTGACAATACATTCCTGGAGAAAAGCCAGAACTCTGTACCACTTATGTATTAATTTAAGAAATACAGAGTCTAGGTCTAGTGCTGACCTTCCTATGGTTAGATTAATTTAACTTACACTAAATATATAAGCAAAACTTTATATCTCTCTTAATTCTGCAGTTGGAAAACTGAATCCAGAGTCCCAACCCTGTGAATAAGTGGGCAGATGGACTAACTTATTCTATGTCAGTCACTCTAAAAATCCATTTCTTTCTGAGGTCCATTATTTCACTAACATTTCTGATTTTGGGGGAGGCACTGGGAAGAGGCCCTTCCCTATCAGAAAATCTCATTTATTCCCCATAGATGGGAGCATTTTTTTTTCCTTAGTAAGACAATAAAAACGTATTTTTTCTTGCCTTAACAGCGTTACATTCTATATAAACTTCATCTTTTTCATCACTCTATTAAAGAAGCTAAAACATCTTGCAGGAGAAAAGCCAGAACTTACTAAGTGATTTATTTTCCCTCCAGAGAGAAAGGTTTTCCATGCTACAGTATTTGCATTTTTCTGGTTTTATACAATTTAACATTACTTGCAACAGTATCAGCATGTTTAAAGCATACCGGATGCTGGACTTCTATGATGTACCAGGTCAATTACCTTTACTTTTGTGTGAAAAGCAATAGAAATATTAAAAAAAAAAAATAAAAAATGAAAAATATATATATTAAAAAAAAGATCTTTTTTCTCTCCATTTTTCATTCGAAAATGTTCTAACAGACCAGTTCACAGCAAATTAAAGCACTACTTGTACATATTTTGGTATTTTGCAAGCCATACAATGACTGGGCTTCCTTAGATGGTGAATTTAACATTATGCAAGAAGGGAGCATTCTCATGCTAATAGACAAATGTAAGCCATTCACAAAAGAAATCTTCCTGAATGGTGTAAAAATTGAGTTGCTAATGGATTGAGGGAGAGGAGAAAAAATAGTTTAAAACTAGTTTTGCTGTGCTAAAGGTTTATGAGGTTCTGTCTTGATTTTACCTTCTTTTTAAGTAGTTTCTTTTAAACTACAAGATACTAAATGTCAGTTTACACAACAAGCCAACTTGTGGTAAATATGACTATCAAGTATAAATGTTTGGAGATAATTTCTTGAGTCTTGAGACAGTATGAAATCATCTTTCATTCTGTAGGGGTCTCATTTAATATAATGGTTTTTTTGACATGCATTTGTGAATCATATTTTGCCTTTATGGAGAAGAAGTTTGTTTGTTTAATCAACAGGACTAGATATATTTATAAAGTTTTATAACAATAAATCAGAATGCTGCAGAAAGGACTCTGGGATACAGACTGGGTTTAGTATGAGAACCTACCAAAACATGCTATTTACTATCATAATAACTTTTGTTACTAGGATTTCAATATAGGGGTTCCAAAACATGAGAGAAATAAATAAGGCATTTATTTTAAAACAGTAAAAAAAAAAAAAAAAAATCTTTTGCAACTAACAAAATTATAAAGTTACCAATATACTGTAGAAAAACATGGGAAGAAAGGGTAAATCAGATGAAGGTTCATCCTTACAGCAATTCATCCTATACACTAGTCCAACAAAAGACCTCTGCATCACTTCCTTCCCACCTAAGGCCTAATCTGAAGGTTTTAATGGGTTATTTGTAGTTCTTAGACATTGTGTTGTCCTGTACATGGCAAATTTCAAGCCTTGGAACTAATTGGGGAACTAAAAGATTCCCGATGTAGGTCCAGATCAACTTTAAATTCATGGTTCATGGAAAAATTCCAAATGACTAGAATAAGCCCTGGATCAGGTCCATATTAAAGATCGCTTAATATCATCAGGCCACAGCCTTATTTCATTCACTTCACTTCAATCACTCATGGCTCATCAAGTTGCAAGTTAAAAAATGAGTAACTTCTAAGACAAAAGATTATACTGTATAGCATAACTTTTTCTTTATATTCTCCCCCATGTTTCATCTGAAATAAATGTGATTGTTCAGTTGCAGCAAAGTCACTGACACATATGCACTAGCAATTCGGTTCATCAAGAACGACTTCACGCTCAAGTCATCAAATTAATTTATGGGCCCAACAATGTTCCATTTGAGATATGTGACAAGATTTATCTGAAACCAATGACAGCAGATTCCCAACATACTTCTTTCACAAAATAAATACCTTTAAAGACAACGAAGACAACGATGGTGCCTAATCTTTTACAATAGATTTTTGCAATTTTTAAAGTTGGAAAGGTGAGGAAGTGACAAGTGTCACTATACAGACAACACAAACTATTCCTGCTCTAACTGATTTTCAGACAAAAACAAGCTGAAATACAGAGTAAAACTCTTCATGTAAAATAAAATAAAAAATAAAATAAAATAAAATAAAATAAGTGTCATCTGTGCAGCTTATACAACATACACTACACATTTACATAGTCAAATCTAGTTCACCCTCCTGATGCAAGTAGTCCCAAAGAAGTTAATAACATTAATAATGTAAAGATGAGAGCAATTTCATGCTACACATATACAGGTATAAAAGCTTAAAACTTTTTTGACATTTATCCTTGGCAAGGAGGAAGGGGGGAGGAAGGATATTTCTTATCAGACCAGGACAAGAGGTTAATTCCTGAAGAGACACCCCATGAAATCCATCAAGAACTTAATTTATTTGGGCCTAATTGACACTGCAGTTGCTGTAATTCATAACCAGCGTAGCAGAAAAATCTAAATTCAATAAAGTTCATGTTTCTCTGTAGAACTCTTCAATTACTTTACAGACAAAGTCTGAAAGATTCAAGACCACAGGCATCACACTCTACCTGAACCTGCTCCAAAGTCTTTGGATCTAATATATTGTAAAGTACTAATAAATCTTGAATTATTGAACCTGTTTATTCAAGTAATGAAAATGTAACATTAAGCACCCCTCAAATGTTGAAAAATAGAACTGAGGAATCTCTTTACTGCTTGGCTAGGGGAACAAATGACTCAATATTGGAGCAGTGTATGGGTAGAACGTTTTGTAAGGGAGAGAATTTTGTATGTGAATTTTATATGTGAAAGAGCTGAGTGTGTTGGCAAAAGCGGATACATGGCAAGGGGTTTGGAATTAGGTAATCTTTAAGTTTCCTTCCAACCCAAAGCATTCTGTAATTCTATGATTCTATATTGTAGTTTATTTTCTGCATTAACATACACGACTTCTTTGTAGAAATGTGATGGGATAATTATCAAAACAGGTTTGTTTATTGATTTTTTATTTCATTTTTTTCTTTTGTTTTGAAGAGAGGATGTCTAATCTTTCTGAATATGTTGTGACTAGCTTGTAAAATAATCTCTTCATTTATTCACATACATATTCATACACATACACCAAGGTTTTTGTTGTTGGTGGTGGTTTTTTGTCATCTTGAAGGACTCTGTAAATGAACAATCTCCAAGTGAAACATCTAGATCACAGATCTACTCAGACTGCAGTGCATGGATTTCATAGATGTAATATATGAACCTTGGATGAACAGTTATATGTCTTCTCCTGCTCGTTTACACACATGGGAGCAACTGCTTTTGACATTACCATTTCTATATCGTGAAGTCTGCAAACTTTTGACCTAAATTACACACTATCTTGAATTAATGTCAGACAAGACATTTTCCTTAACCAATTCCATGTTCATGGCATCCCCATGTTTATGCCAGCCCAAGCATATTAAGTGGACTTAAAAAAAAAAAAAAAAAAAAAAAAAAAAAAACTTGAAAGGTTTTGTTTATTTGTTGCAGGGGGTGGGGAGAGGAGATACAGGAGTGGAGGAGGGGATTGAAAGTGAAATCTTGGTTGTGTTCAGCTAACAACAAATTTCACAGTGGTATCAATGATGCCAGAACACAACCATATAAGGAGTATTCCTCTTTGTACACAGTTAACATTCAGAAGAAAACTAGTGTAGTTGGATGTTAAAATAGACTAGAATAGAAGCTATTTTGAAAATATTTTTGCTCACAGGCTCAGAACCCCAGTATAGTCAACTAGAAAGAGGAAAGAATAGGCTGTCCACACACAGAATGAACTGAGACCTGAGCTATTTTATTACATATGAGAAGCATAGCTTACTCTGTTCCATTAGTAACCTCTGACTCTCTGATCTTAAAAATAAATAAATAAATAAAGGCAGCATACCCTGGTAAGATAAATATTGATTTACTCTTATAAACAAAGCTGTTTATCGGCAGCATAATTCTCAATTGTAGTGAAGATTTTCTTTTTATCACTACTTTTGGCAATGTTAGGTAAATATTTAATATCAATGCTGAAGTATGCACCTTCTGATTCTTTCCTAAGCCGTATGGAAGACAAGAATACTTCTGGTTAGGCTTCCATACCCAGAGATACAGACACTGGGGAAGAGGCCTGTAACTTGATAGAAATCTGGTAACAGCACAGTATGCTTACTCATAAGCACTCAGTTATGGGGAATTTCTAAGTAGTCACTTAAGTACTGCTACTGTCTGTGGATCCACTTCCAGAGGGGAAAATGCCACCTCCAGTATTGGAAATATTTGAGAAATGAGACCCATGTGTTTTTTTTTAAAGCAAGCAATGATTTATTACTATAATTCTACCTGAGTTTCACATGTAGCTACTTGGTTTTGGGATGAGAACTGGCTCATATCTTTCTAGTTTACAAAAAAACAACAGATGAAAGTAGATTGTAGCTGAACACATAAATATGCCCTGAGTGGATTTCCAGTATCCTTTCTAAGGCTTTTTTTTTTTTTCTTTTTTTTCTTTTTTTTCTGAAAATTGAGCATTCTTTTGAAATAGTCCTGATTTTGCAAAAAATAAAGGCTGCAGGCTGGAAAGCTAGGAAGCCAACAGCAGTACAACCACCCAACTAGTTAAACTGTTTTTCCACAACAAAGACATAATATAGATTTGATGGAAATGTGTAAGTGAATGACTAGGAATAAGACGTTTCTTTGCTATTATGGCTCTGTTCAGTTAAGAAAGCATATGTTGACCGTTCCATGGGGAAAGCTTCATGGGACTCTTTTTTTTTTTTCTTTTTTTTTTCTTTTTTTTTTTTTCCTCAAAGACAGCAACTATAGTTTTTGCTGTCCTAATTATTATGATTTAGTAGAAACTGTAAAATTGCTCAGCAAGACACGAAACCCAGATGGAACATGCACATTGCCCTAAAAACCCTGAGATCTAAATGAGACAAGCAATGCAGTCCAGACACATAATGTACTAGATCACCACCAAAAGACATTGAGGTCAAAAATTACTTTGGCTTTTGTCTGTTTGTTTTTAAAACAGCATTTATGGGGTTGATTAGCTCTAAAAAGTAGTTACCCTGTCGCTTATATGATCTGTGCATCTCATACATAATGTACAAAGATACAAAGGTACAAAATGCTTCAAATAGAAATGTATTGTAGTAAGCAACAAAATACATCATTTTTAACCATATACCACAATAAGGATTCATTTCCCAAATGTAAACCTTCACATCTATACTGTTTTTAAACTATATTTTACAAATATAGAAAGCACAAATATTAGCAGGGAAAATAATATAAATAGTGTACACACAAAAATACATTCTAGTTATTGGGATATTTATTTTTTTTTTGCCTTTTTCCCCCATGATTATTTTTTGGTGTGAGATTTTGTTTAGCCAGATTTATCT
Source organism: Stictonetta naevosa (assembly GCA_011074415.1). Classification (NCBI taxonomy): domain Eukaryota; kingdom Metazoa; phylum Chordata; class Aves; order Anseriformes; family Anatidae; genus Stictonetta; species Stictonetta naevosa. The sequence continues at coordinate 142,526,564 of CM021697.1, read as the reverse complement.
CAAAGTAAATATCTACACATTTTTGATCAGTTGTGCATACATTTCACAGTAAGCCCTGAAAATATGTTTTTAATAGACACATCAAATATCTAACTAACAGCTGAAATCAAGCCTGTGGGATCTATAAGCATGTGCAATTTCAGTTAACACAAACATAACAAAAACTGTGGGATAAACATGTGTAACTGTAACAGTAAAGCTCAAGGACGCTAACCTCCCTTACATGATAAGGCAAGTTTGAGGTTTGCTTTGATCCATGAGAGATGAGTTGTAAAAAGCACTTCTGTTCCCCTGCTTAAGATCCCTTTTGTTGCATTATGCATAACATCATTACAGACAAGGTACAAGTCAAGAGCAAGTGGTTCAGATATCCTACTAGCATACTAAAATAGCAGTGGGACTATAAAATGATTTAGGTACTATATAACACAGCTCGTCTTTAAATACCACTTATGCCATCACATTTGCCAGGAATCTTTCCTTTTTAAGTGTTCTAAATGTAAAGTTTCTGGTATCTGTTCCCTGGAGGGAACTTCAACTAGAATAGGCAGGTTGGTACAGCAGATGACTATCGATTCCTTACAAACTACGCCTGATGTACTGTGTAGTGATAGAAAGCCCCTTATCAGCTTGGATTCCAACCTACAGGCAACTGCTGTCCAGATCTTACAGTAAAAGATAATGTGGTGTAATTAAAGCTCATGACCTACAGATACAGAGTGCCAAACATTGTTTGCTTTAGTCAGGACTGGAAATTTTGGCTATAAATTTCCTGTGAAGATTTTTCTAATCTATAAGAAGACATCCTGCTTAAGCCTTTCCCTTGATTATTCACAGACTCAATGTCTTGCTTTCTCTTTTTCTTTTCCCTTCTCATATACACTAACAAGCCTAATTTAAAACATCTTATGAACACTGTCTATGCAGCAGTTGTGCATTTTGTGCATTTTGTGTCCATTTGCAAAGTTTCCCAAATTAATTTTAAGCACTTGAAAAATGACAGTTCAAACAATCAGATTTACTCAATTTTAGCAAAAAAAATAAAATAAAATAAAATCCAAATTCCACTTAGCCTGCCAAAGACTCACACAGTTTTTAAGTGCAATTGAACTTTTTGAAAAGGTAAATTAAACTGTGTTTGAGAAAAAGTAAATTAAACTGTGTTCTCAGAATATGGGCCACAGTTGTAGGTATATCTGTGGCAACATCATAGATCAGGATGCACATTTGAAGTAAATCCCCGAGTAGTTCCTACTTCCTGCTCTTTGGTTCACATCAAGTTTGGAATGTGCAAAATGAATTCCTCTCAGATAAAAACAAACCTGCAGAAGCAGTCTCAGAGGGCATCTAATGCACTTTGATTGCTAATGGACACAGGAGCAAACTAGAGTTGAACAGTAAAACAACAGTAAAACCCTCTGAAATACAAAGTGTGAAGGTCAGTTTGGATGCAGTCCTTAGCACCAGATGCTTTCTTCCACAGATCTGTTCTTATTCGGCTCTTTTCCTAATATATGCTTTCCCAAAACTGTCAGACCATGTCCTGGCACACTTTTGGACAATGCCATCTAACAATCTTTCAAAAAATTTCCAAAGCCAGCTTGGGAGTTCAAATATTCCTGGGATGGTTTCCAACAGGCACATTTTCAGGCAGCCACCTCGTTTCAGAGAGTGAGGGAATTTATAAGCAAAAACGTGGTCTGTTCCCTGGTCCAGCAGCCAGAGCCTGGGAACATTTTCAGGCACTTTTAGTACATTGGTATTTGGGGCCCACACCTCCAGTGCAGCTGGTGCTCTCCTGTTCAGACACCAAACAGTGAAGAGACTTTCCTCTGCTTCTTTTCTCAGGTCCTCAAGATAAGGGTGAAGGTAATTGCTGCAACAAAGGAAATATATATGTATACATATATATATATGTATATATGTATATATATGTGTATACATATATATACATATGTATATATGTCTGGAATCTACAGGTCACATGGACAAAATCACCACCTGTCTCAAGCACAGAAGGTACAAGAGCCAAGCTGACAGAGAGAAAAACAGAAATTTAGAGGGGAAAAAATATTAATCCTAATAATAATGATACAGAGAGAAATTAGGACCATCTGTTGAGGAGGAAAAAAAAAAAAAAAAAAAAAGGAATATCTAAGGGAGGCAGACATTGGTACTGTACAAGAAAAAGACTGGAACAGACTTGGAAAGTAAACTAGGATTGATTTAGAAAGTAGTTAATAAGAGAGAGGATGAACAGTCCTACAAGTAGTTAAGGTGAGATGAAGACCAGAAGCTGAGATGTAGTGGGACAGAAAGGACTGAGAATATATAGAGATAAGGGATGGATCACCAGGACTGCAATGGGTGAAAGTCCTAAAATAGTAGAAAGTCTGAAGTGGTGATAATGTAACAAAAATATAGCTGAGAAACCACTGGTAGCACCACAGAAACCATAGATACAGCACCTTGTGGCATATACAGACCTATTTTGTGTGTTTCTTTTACACTATTTCATATCCATACAAGGGCTGAAAATCTTATAGATGTTAGTCACTTTATTATTTACAGACAAAATGAAAAAAAAAAAAAAAAAAAAAACAGCAAGGTGCCACATTCAAGAGCTCTTGGATTTTCAAATCAGATTTTATCTGTGCCCTCAGAGTTTCAAATGGACTTGACTTATCATACAGTCTATGTTTCAGAAACTGTACCAAGTATTCCATATTACAGTGTTGCAAGATTAGCAAAGATCTATTTAGTCTTAATGGTCTTTCCATTGCAATCATAAACATGAAAGCTTCCCATTTACATAGGCCTTCTTTGAAAGGTCAGAGTTACATGGCTCTGTTATCTAACAGCCCAAACTGGCACAACTCATCTATATTAGTGCTTCAAGACAGTCTCCATAATGTCAATATCTGCCCCTATTATGGCTCTGCTGGAACCATCATATACCGCACCCATCCCACAGTCGTTCACAGTACCCTACTTAGGACTTCCTCAGCCTTCAATTACAACATGCAATGTCTGCCCCATTTCAGCTTTGTCACACTCCCCCACATAACCCACAACAGCTTTCTGCCATCCAACCTAATATCACCACCATCCAGTCTCTGGATTTGGGCTAAGTACCTTAGATACGATGTGTTTGAGGTTGTACTGCAAACCTACACTTGTTTTGACAGGCATTTAAGATGGACAGCGGTAGAGCTGGAGCATGTACAATCAATCATGAATGTATGAGACTTATTTAATTTTGTAGCTTTAAATAACTGGCAGGATTCTTAGAGTAGGGTGGGCTTTGTTCATAAATAAAATTTGTGAGCTTGATTTAGTCTCATCAATGCCTAAACGACTTGGGAGCACACGTTCCACTGGCTTAATTAACAAAACACATTAAGAAAATCATGAAGGTGTTCCTTTCCAAACATTTAAACCCAGGTTGGAACATAGTTAGTTTTCTTTTCATTATATAGCTGACATTTGCTCATCCTGCAAAAGATAATGTCAACACTTTATGTGCTAGCTGTTTTTATAACTCTCTTAATAAAAGATCTGGTCCTGTCTTTTTCCTTTAGCTATACTACTGCAGTTAAAATAAATAAATAAACAAATAAATAAATAAAAAGTTTGTCATAAAGGCAGATTATTTTTGGTACAAAATACTTGGTTTAGTAGTAGCAGCAGCAGTAGTAATTTAGTATTTAGCAATGCTTTTCTCTATGTCCTGGCTGCTTCTTGCTCTTTGTGTCTTGATGCTGCTGCAAGGAAACCTTCTAACCTTCATGTACTGAGACTGTGAGGACCTATATATGTATACAGCCAGAAGAATATGACCCATAAGCAGGCTCTCTCTATTCAGTGCCTCATCTTTTATGAAGGAATTTGATAAATTTCAAAAGAAAATAGGAAAGCAAACTGGCTTCCCCAGAACAGTCAAACTGGCTTACCCAGAACAGTACAATTACAATAATTTTATTTCAAGATAGACATAAAAAGTAATCATTTCAAATATTAAAAATCATACTGCAGATTACAGGAAATGATAGCCTCCGTATTGTATACATATTCACTTGTGCATTTCACAGACTTCATAGAGATCAGGGCACAAAGCAGAAATCTAATGTGAAAGTTCTCATACCTGATTACAGTGTCGGTATTATCTATTTAGTCTCTATAAATAGTGAAACAAAATTAAAACTATTCAAATCAATATTACAGATTAACAAAATGGAGGATGATGAGAACACCTATCTTCAAACATGTTATATAAATATCTGTGTTGAAGCACAGGTCTCCTTGGGGTCCTTGTATAGTCATGAGAGAAGTTTCTTCAGAGGGTATAGGTCCAACCAAAACTATTTCCAGTTGCAGAAACTGAGAGCATTTCTTACTTCCTAGAAGGCCCAGATACATCTATCTTGGGAAAAATAATTAACATATATATATATATGTATGGGTAATGTTCTCCCTTCCCTGCTTCTCATCTTCCTATGGAGAGGATGCTGCAGTGCATTTGCTGGTAGAATGCAAAGTTCACTCTAGCCAGACCTGGACACCCCCAGGACTAGGTTCCAGTAATGCTTGACCTCACACTATTGTTGGGTGGTCTAGATGAAGCATTAGGTGCTTTTGTGGAGTCTCAGCCTTGCTGCCAGCAGTGCAGAGGAGACACACCCAACCTCACAGAGGCCCCAGATCAACTCTCAGTTGAGAGCAGCAAGAGACATGAATTTATGTGAGGGGTAAAAGGTTAGCAATGTTAGAACAAGGTGGCACCATGTGGAGCATATGCCTCCACAACTTCTGGCCAGGCCTGAAGCAAACGCGGTGAGGAGGACCTAAACTAACAGGAGAGGCAGACTGTCAACAGAGGCCCATTAGTCTGGGCCTGCTGCATGTTACAGTCACAGACTTCTGTGTTTTGTTTGCTATTGCAGCCAAGCTTAGATAGATGATCCTAAACATTTTGTTTCCATTCCCTAGCTCCAAAGATGCAACCACCATGTTCTGGATTTTCATACAGAACTGTGCAACAGGAAATTAGGAAGAGACTTTAGATCACAGAACAATGCAGAGCATATACAGCTATTTTGTATCTTTTATTCTCAATTACAGACTGCAGGATCTCAGGGGAGCTAAAAAGAAGACTGAGCTGTATCCAGAGCTGTCTGAAACTCAACAGTTTCCATCCTTAGAGTTGTAGAAAATATTCCTTGGCTTCAGTTTCCAAGGGGTTGTATCTCATGAAACTCAGTTTCAATTCCAGGCTCACAGAAGCAAAATAACTCCAAGTGTAAGACAGTAAGGAAAAAAGCTGAACTTTGGCTTGTCAAATACATGTAACCATAAATCAATCAAGATACACAAAATTAGCCATAGGTTTACTTGAAAGGTTCACAACTTTAGTTAACCTTTTGATAAACCTGACGGTGCTTTCAGAATGTGGGGGTGCAGGTTTTATAAAGCAAATTTTCATAGCTCAAGTCACCACCTGCACTCTGTACTCTATACATGCATTACAAAAAAAGTTCTATGCTCCTTTATGCTGAGATAAATCAGATACAGTTCCCTGGAGTTGAGTTACATCCTGAAGAATGTTTCTGCTCAGAGCCTTTAAATGTCTTCTTAAAATAATATCTTGAATTCACAAATAAATTGGTTTAATTAATTCACAAAGATCATAATTTTGGGGAACAGAGTAAGTATTTGGACTTTTTTGTTTTCATTTTTGTGTGTGTGTTTATTTATTTATTTATGTAAATATGCCAACTCTAGGAAAAGACAATAGAAATGTTTAAAACAAAAACTGGTATCACAGATTCAATTATATATATATATACTGTAAGATAGAAAGTAAACTTTATAAAAGCATGATGATTTCAGTTAAGTCCTTACTTTCACTTTCATGTTCTTTTTTTATTATTTTTTTCCTAGAGAAAATGATTTCATTTTCAGGCTGAACTTGCTTTTGCAGCTTCTTTTATGCCTGCAGCTTTGTGTAACCTGGAGTTCCACTTATTGAAGACGGATGTTCTCCTGAGAATGGTCTCTCTCAGTTCTACACAACACCCACTTGACATTTGCTGAGGACAAGAAATAAGGCAAAGGACACAATATGGTTAAAAGTCAAAAGCTATAAATACTTTCAGCCTTTGAAATATTCAGCATCTTAATATCATCACATACAAAGTTCAAGTAAAAATCACTCCAGGTTCATTTTGATGTTGTTTCTAGTTTGTACTCAAAAGTAATATAGTATTCAGAGTTTGATTCAGTAATCATTTAATGCATTTTTGAATAGAGATCAACACTGAAGTCAGATTAATGCCCACGCAGTAATGTTAAAATACTTGGAACATTTGAAGTATTTTCTCATTTTGCTCCAAAATACTCTCATAAATTTTTTATTTTTCTCCCAAAATGAGTTAGTTGCTACCCACTCACCAACATACAGATCAACAAACATAGTTAAAAATCCAGCTCTTAATTAAGCTTATAATTCCTACTAAAATCAAAGGAAATTAAGTAACTGAATTTGTTAGCACCTTAGTACTTTTCTGAATGCAAATTCTCAGTTACTGCATAAAGATAAGAAAAATAATGTGTGTGAGGATGCTGGAAGAAAGCGTGGAGGGAGAATCAAGGCAAAGTGTAAGAAAGTCATGGAACACTGAAGCATTGGCTTACGTTATCATTGTGTTAGAATAATACTCCCTCGCACACATGCACACACTCTCACACACGTACACACACTCTCACACACGTACACACACATACTAGCAATATATAAAAAACACATGAATAGTGAGCAACACCATCTACTTAACCTAGCTCCCAATTTGATACCAATTTATCCTGGATCCACAGTGAAAGAAACAGGGGAAGTGACTAAGGACAGATTCTTTAAGGCAGAGCTGGCTACACAGGGTAAATTATCAGGGAAATTCTCTATGGCCTTGAGGGAAGAAAAGAATAGCTCTCATCTAAATTAGGTAGAGGTGCAAGTCATCCAGCAGGTGGGTGTGAGGAGGGAGAGGATCATGCCTAAATCTCTGCCTAAGAGACTACCCAGCTGCCTAGTGCCAGCACACTACAAAGGCATTTAGGTGCCTACCACCCTTTTCAAGAAATTCAGTTCAGTGTCTAATCATATCTTAGGTACCTACCTAAACTTCGGGGGTCATGAATATCTTTCAAAATAAAGCTCATGTTCTCTCTGTTCTGGAAAAAATATATAAATAATAATAATTTTTAAATCTCCTTTTCTCCCGTATGTTGTTAAAATTAATTCATGAATTCTGTTATGATGCTGTGAAAAGTGATAGGCATTATTTTATGGGTAAACAGAAGCATTATATTATTTGTGATGTTAAACAAGTTGTGTAACTTTGTTGGATATGTGCCAGAGCTAAGCTCCAGTAGTTTATAAAGGAGCTGTTAGTTCTTGTAATGATAAATCAGACTAAATGAAGGAAGCATTCCTGTTTCTCGCAGGTACATTCCAATACTGGCTGCAATTAAATGAAATCAGCTACCTCTGTGCAGCCTCACCTTTGATGGTATCTGAAAAAATACCTTTTTTGTCATCTGCTGTATGTCTTTTCCTTAAGTGATGGTCTCTCAAAGATTTTTTGGATGTCTGGTCATGAAATGACAACCCAAAGCTATTTAATCCCACTGTTTTCCTATTTAAGATTATATGTGCCATTTTAAATACCAATGATAAAATCTCTCAGTTCAACTGTGGCCATCGTACTCAAGAGTCAAGCATTTAGCCACATAATTTGACTGGAGTCTTTGGCAGCAACACTGCTCATGGAAAAAGCTTTTTGACAGATATTTTGGCTATCATTTCTATTATGAAAAGGAACTAGGCAAGTGTCTCTCACTGAAAGCTGTGCAAAAAGAAAAGGGGGAGGGGGAGGGGGGGGAAGTAGTAAATGGGAGGTTAAAAGTAAAAGTAAATATTCATCCAGAGGATAGTTAAGTAGCATAGATGCAGATGGTTGAATCCCAGAGCAGCTCTTCCAGGAAGCAGAAAATTCCTGTCTTTTTTCTAATTGTAACTCAGTTCCAGTTGCTGTAAGCATGGGGAGCCCTACTTGAGCTCTGTCAGTGTTGTAAATTCAATAGCATATGTCTGTGCTCACAGCAAGTCAAATTGACATAACATCGGTCACTCATCTGTGCTAACTCCTGGTGCTATTGACACTTGCTGAGCTGACCTGGTGCTTGCATACCAGCAAGTGACACATTTTTAGAACAAGTCTCCAATATAAAGAGTTTTTGTAGGGAAAAAAATAATAAAAAAATAAAAATAAAAAAGGGGGGGTGGGTTGGGGAGGAACGACAACACTAATTACCAAAGCAGAGCAGGAGGAGGAATAGAATTCATTGTTTCTCTGAGACCACAAAAGTGCCTGTAAGGTTTCTTGTTTGTTTGTTTTTACTGTATCTATATTGAAGCATTTTTTTTCTGTCTGGGTATGTGCAGCTTAAACCAATTTCTCTACATAATAATTTTACCCTGTTGGGAGGCAGCATCACCTGGGGAGGGGTAAAGAAGTGTAGAAAAACTAAGTCATTTTCTATGTCCAGTTTTTCCACTTAAAAGCATGGCAGTGCTCCTTTTTCATCAGATTTTGTTTATTTGTTTGCTTTTAATTTCAAAGGCTTTTTAGTAGATTTGGACAGAAAAGTTAAAACAGCAAGGGTTTTGATAATTGTAATCTTTTGCAATCAAATTTATGACATTTATAAATATAGATGGATGGATTAAAATTCCTAGACAATGGAATATTGTTATTGGCCAACATCCTAGGCTACATACCTGGTATGCTGAGGTATAATCAAGCATTGGGTAGGGTTTTATGTGCGAAAGCAATGCTTGACTGGATTTAAATGGTTTTGATTGGAGCCGATATGATGCATAGTTGGACATAATGTTCATAATTGCCTATTTTTCTTGGCAAACTACAAGGTGCTTGATGACTGCTTTCTGAAATGTTCACATCTATTTCTTTGTGAAGTGTAGCACAATTTAACGGTAATTCTAAACAAGCTTGTGTTGTAGTCCACTGGCTTTGAGAGAATGCATTTATTGACTTAATTTCCTCATTATAGCAGAATTGCAGTATATCCTTTGTCAAGGTTGAATCTTGGTCTGGTTTTAATGATAATTCCCACAAACACCTTTGTTCATCCTCCTCTTTCTCTCTTCCTTTTCCTAAACACGTCCTAATAACATCATCAAAATTCAGTCAAATCTGTAAACAGTCTCATATGTGTTACTCAGACAGACTAATTTTATGTTGTTGGTTTTTTTTTTATTATTATTATAGTTGTTTGTTTTTTCATTTGTAATTGACACAATCCTGAAGAGGTATTTTAAAATAGGCATTACAAAGCTATAATGATTCAAGCCACCTTGACACAAATGTGTCAAACTTGCCTTCCCAAGGCAAAGTTCAGCCTCCAAAGGGCATGCGTTCACTATCTTCCTTGCATAACATCTTTCTAGGTTTAATGACTGAACATTTTCCAGACTGGAATGAACAGGAAGGATACCTCCAGTCCTCCTCAAGCAGAGCTTCTACCATTGTCATGACCCTATGGAAGGCCTTTTCCAAATGCTAGGGCATTCAGGAAGCTTTACCTGTTCATTTTTATTTTGTTTCTCTTGCTGAATGATCTGAGGTCTTTACTGTGTTTATCTGTTTCCCCCTGGAATGTTCCTCAGCATGCTCTGGTAAAATGACTCCTCAGTCATACAAATCTTGAACCTGAGAGATTGTGTACTGACTGCAGACATTACAAGCTCAGGTGTTCCACCCCACCACCACCCCCAGTCTTTTTTGCTGGCATTTTTCCACACTATTTGCTCCATCCTTCTTTTAGCTCCCCTCTATTACACCTATATCTGTGTCCTTACCACATGCCAAACTATTTTCTTAATCTCTTTTTCCTTCTTCTTCCAGGACTGAAACAGCTTAGGAATTGACTCACCCAGATCAGTACAAATTTTCCCTGTATTTTGGACAAATCACAGGAGTTTTGAAATGAGATAAACGTTTCATATTCTTACATAGAACTCTGAGTGGCTTCTGCACATAACCATCTCAGTCAATCTTTGTCAGAAATTTAATTGACATGGAGGGTAGAAAGGTTTCAACACTGAAAGGAACTGTGCATGTGCAAAGTGGTGTGAAGATGTGGAAAAGTTCCACTCGAGATTTGGTGGGCACCAGAAAATCAGATGACACACACCATTAGTTTCTTGTAACAGATAGACAGAGATTCAGCACCCCTCCCTATCTTCATAGTTTAGAAGTTGCCAACTCTGTACAGTGCATCAGAGGGAAATTGTAATTTTCTCCTGTTTGATACAAGAGAAAAGCTATGTGGGGAACTGATATTTAAAACTGCCATTTGAGCTGAAGTAAAGAACATGCCCATCTGGCAAACCAAGTTTCTTGTTCTAATGACAGCAAAAGAGCAATCTCCTAAGTCTAACATTTTAATGGGACAGATGATCTGGTCATTGCAACAAGCCAAGCATTCCTCCAGAAAAATAAATATATAAATGATACTATTTAAGTCCTATTGCTCCAATGTGAAGAATTCTTGAAATCTGTGCCCTAATGCAAGGGAAGAAGGCAGACATGTACAGCATAAAAAGACTCAGCCTAAGCTGATGGGAGAGGGACCATTAGGCTCCTGAAAAGATGGCATACAAAAGTGAGTGTTTATCATGGACCATTGACCGCTCATGAAGAGACCTGAGGAGTAACTGGCTGGGGTGTGTGAGACATAGACTGGGTGTCCCTCTGTATTTCCCAACAAACAAAATCATATCCACAGAGCCTGGAAGGAGGAGATGCCAGAGGGGAATCCCAGCTTGTGTTTTGCATCTCCACAGTGTTTCTCTTTTCTTTCTTTATAATTAGGCCATCTGTAAGGCAAGGGCAGAGAAGTTCTTCTTGGGTAGGGGTGACTGCTTCTCCAACTAGCAGTATGCTTAAAAAAAAAAAAAAAAAAAAAAATCTCATAATGTCATTTCTAATCGTACATCCAGAGAAACTTCATGAAATATACTTACTTATGGAAAAGACAAAATTCAGAGTATCATGTAATATTCAGTAAATTTACCATTTAAAAGACACAGACTTCACAGTCTTTTCACTGTAGCTTGGGATTTGAGTGATCTGAGACAGCTCTGCCCCAGCAGGCCCTGCAAGCAATAAACAGACATTCCCCAGCTCATTTGTCAGATGTTTTAGTGCATGATGAATTAAAGCACTGAGAAAAGAAGCCAGAGTCTGCTGGTTCTCTGTATGTGTTGGAGTGCTCGACATTTGCTGATGATTTTGAACCTGTTTTATTAAAGAGGAGTAAGAGGCAGTGCAGATACATTAGTTTCAGTTTGGTAAAGTCAATTGAAAATCAGAAGGTTCAAAGCTAAATAAGAGTGTCTACACGAGTTTAGCACTGATTTAAGTGAATTAGTTTAATGAAAAGTTGCAGGTTTGCATAAAGATGAGGTTTCACCTTTTTTGCTCCCTGACAGCTGTGCTCTATTCTGCTTTATGTGAAGAAGGCAAAGGAGGAGAACGGGATAAATGTCTTTGAGATAATCTCATTGGAAAGAAAGAAAACAAATATGTGCCCTGCCTACTCCAGCTGCTCTCTACCCCAGGAGTAACAGTTTGAAGTGAGTTTATGTATAAACAATAAACAAGATATTCTTGGAGCATTTGCTTTGAGCTAGGACTGTGTATAAGGTATTAGGTTTGGATGTGCTGTCAAAGTATTTACTTTATTAAATAAGACTTTGCATCTCAAGTTCATTAAGATAGCCTTAAGCAAAAGTCTTTTATTCAACATCTCTTGTAAGGTATGAAGTGTGAATTTGATGAGTAAAAATAACTTGAGTGAGCAATGTCTAAAAATGGAGGAATTAACCACAGTGATATTTATGCAGCCTAGAGATGGATTTCAAGACACCTCTTTAACTCCTTTCTTCCTGCTGTAATCTTTCTCTCCTGCTTGCATACTCTGTTCAAGAGCTTAAAACTAATGCTTCAAAATGGGAGAAGGATAAAATGTGAGCTGTAGTGCTCATGTACATCTCTAGAGGATCTTTTGGCAATTTGTCATGCCATTTTTTTCTTCACAGAGAAGAAAAATCTACTATCTTGTACAGAGTTTGAGATACATATTTGAGAAGATTTTATTTTCTCCTCCTTTTTCCAAGTAAGCTTAAAATCAATCACTTGGACAAGATGCAAATTACTAATCTTGGGTCAGGCTTGTAAGAAATACTATCCTTGGAGCACGCACGCGTGCGCATGTGTGTGTATGGTAATAGCAAATCAAAAAAAAAAAAAAGAGCATAAGCCTTAAAGCAGAATAAATACTTCAGTGAGTTTCTTGAAGCATTAATAACTTGACAGCATCTACTCATTCACAACAAAGCCAGTGCAAGCTCAATGTTTTCTACTGCTGCACTAAGTAAAACATTCATCTTAAATCTAAATACTTAAGAACAAATGACAACCCTTTAGAAAGTACTGTAGTCCTAAAATGTCCAAGAAAAGAAACCAAAAGTGATTTTCAAATCACATTGTATAGTGTTTTCTTTTAGGGAACATGATCCCTGGTGCCTTTAATAAAAAGCTGGATAACAATTCCTCTTTAATTCCCTGTGATTTCATCCTTGAAATGACGGCTCTACTTCACTCACCTGCCATTACTTCTAACCACAAACACATTAAGTTATAAAAATGGTACAAATCAAGTAGACAAATCATTTCTGGTAGGTAAGAAAAAATAAATGGAGAGAGAAATGTTCAGTTTTGAAGTATCTACCTCTTCCTTTTATATCTTAATTTTAAATTCTGTACTCCAATACTAATTTTCTTTCATGAAATAGCACTAACTTTATTGGGGACTTTATTGTAAAAAGCATAGCTGTCAATATAAGAACAACTGTTCAAAATGGCAGAATCAAGCTACAGCATTTCCAGTATTGTCTTTAGCATCTCTTTCAGACAATCAAGTAATTTCAGATAACTATAATTTTGATATATCTTCTGTGTTATTTGCTCTCTTAATTAAAGAGCAGAATATATTGGCATTCTACAGTCAAAGAAAAAGTTCTTAAATGAATCATCCTATTTAATAAAATGTCCCCTTGCAAACACTGTTTTCCTTGATAAGTGCATGAACAAATAAAAGAATGGAAAAGGGTAATTGTTTGGTTGAGATGTAAGGGCACACAGAGTGGTTAGCTCTAAATAACCTGGTCAGCAGCCCAACTAATCTACTGTGGTTTGTTTTCACAGCTTTGCTCTGAACATCAGTGCTGATGGCCTGATACTCCCTGCAGAGCCTGGGAGAGAATGGTAAATCAAGATACCAGCAACACAATGCTTCACCTGAGAGGCCAGAGATTTGGAGGAGGGAGAATAACAGTTTGTAAAAACATTCATAAACTTAACTGGATTTTTCTTTTTTTTTTCCTTCTTTCATTTTTTTTCCACTTTTTTTTTTCCTCAGCAAACTTCCTGACAAAACTGCCAAATACATTGTGAGGTCATTTAATGAAGTGGAACTTTTTTCTTTCTTTCTTTCTTTCTTTCTAATTTTAAATCAAACATGACTGTTTATTTTTATTTATTTATTTTCAAACCTGGTATAATAAAGTGACAGATGAATGGACTCCAATTGCTCTCTAGGGGACTACACACCACAGTAGATCCCTGAAGGGTCTGTGTTAACCATTCCAAAACCTTCTCGTGCAATTCTGCTACTCCAGACAGCATCCCCCTTGTAGAGGCAGTAAGATCCAGGAAAATCAGTGTGATCAAGCTTCGGATTCAAGGCTGAGCTCACTTTCTGAGCCTCACAATACAAGAAAGAACTCTGAAGAACCCTACCCAAGAGCTGATCCTGCCTTTTGTCCTCTCTTTGCTGCTTGGGGACCTAAAAGCAACCAAATTGCCTCAGTGAGATTTCACAACCTATTCAAAGCAAAAGATTATTTGATAATCTTTTGATAATCCTTCCTACTTAACTATGTTTTGAGGCATGACCCTGCTTGGTGTTGTTTCCTGCTAAGGTCCATCATTTTCCACTGAAAGCACCACTGCATACATGTTTAGGACCCTTTGCTGCCAATAACGTCCAATGGGAGTTTTACCACTGTGACAGACTTGTCCTCAGCATATGTATGGCTGGTTTAGGTGGCTTCCTACTCAGCATGTAAGCTGTTATGAGTTAAAAAAACAGACCTAACTGTGCCCTTTCCTTGTCTATAATAACCTAAGAACAGCTTTAAAAGGCAGTCAAATAATAAAACTACTGCAGTATCACAATTCAGCAGTGGCCAACAACAGGTGCATATGCAACAGGACTAGTATTAGTAATAGGTCCCTTATTTATCTTCTTACCCTCCGTGAATTTGCAACAGAAAGCCTTCCTGAGCCAGAGTTAGAAATCATCATAATTGGGCAAGCCTACTGATCTAAGTACTTACTGAGTGCCTGTTTTCCTGGGAAATATATGAGGATGGTGATTTAAGACTCCTGCTTACTTCCCTTGGGAAATTATTTAACTCGGGGGTAAATCAGAATGATTAGTGAGGAGAGTATAGATACTAGTGCAGTTTCCTAATTGTTTTCAAATGCTAAGGAGGGTTTTCCCTTGTATAGCTATACCCTCGTCTTTAACTAATCTCACCAGAAGTATCTCAGTTCATGGATCTGGATTCAAAATTGAGGACTGGACAAAATAAAATAGACTGAAATTTATTTAGATATCTACTTCATCACCAAAAGTATCTGTAACCATTTTGTTATTTTATTTTTTTAAATTTAAAAAATAAATTATTTTATTATTTATTTTAAATTATTTTATTATTTATTTTGTTATTGTGAAGTAAGACCTTAAATGAAGTAAGAATCTAACAACTTGAAACCCAAGCCTAGTGTTGTCAACTAGGCTTTCTAAAAAGCGTGCACACATGGCTGACAACCATAGCTTGACTCTCTTGAAATGAGTTCCTGATCGTTCCACAGGAATGAAACTCTCCTTGTCTATCTGGGACTCAGTAGTTGCAACTTGAAAAGCTATGAAAGGAAAAGGACAGGAAAAACAAACCAGAAATATTTTACATTAGATTTTGGAAATAATTACTTTTGTGTTACAAAAGATGGGGTGATTTATGACAAAGTGATCAGATCTCATTCAAACAGTTTCAGACTCAGATTTTTAAATATATTAAATGCATAACATTCATTTTTTAACATGAAGTAGGTTTCAGTTCTACAAAGCTGGAAAAGAATGCTAATAAAGAATAGTAATTTGGAGGTTGATAGAAGATGAGCATTCATTTTTTTTTTTTCTATCGTTAGAGTTCCTTTATGATCTCCTGAATTTCCTAATACACTGCAGTGGATTATCTAGCTCTCAGATATGTTTTGTGACAGTTTAATAAGAGAGAGTTTCTCAGAAGTAGTAGTACAGAAATACTGTACTGAGACATTTCTCAGTACAGTATTTCAGGAATAAGTTCATTCACGCAATGCCTAGAGCAGGGGCAAAAAAAAAAGGATAATCTGTGTAAAAGGAGATCAGACATCCAGTGCTCATCCTGAAACTATTCCCTTTGTATTGAAGGTATGTAAGCGCTGATTTAATGAGCTCTGGGTAAAGGTGTTAGTTTGAACAAAGTGTTAGAGCACACAGGCTGCAAACAGGATGCCATTAGCTGCACTTTCATGAGAGAGGCTGTTTGAAAAGTAAATAAAAAAGTTTATTCTAACGTGAGAGATTCAGCATATGTGATCAAAAGATGCAAGTTTGACGCTACATACTTGAAGTGAGACTTCAGTAATAAGAATATTCACTACCTGAAGATTTCTGGTGGGTTCTGTCTCCGTCTTGTATGAAAATAATTATAAAGTTCAAATATTTATAAATTACATATACCACACTTCTGTCTTCAGTATAATTTTTAGAGAAAATGAAATATCTTAATACTAAAGTGCTCCTAGCCTGCTGTTCAGAGAAAATGGACTAAGAAATTCCTACGGTGCCAGATGATTCCCGCTTTGTTGAACAATATTGAAATCAGCTTGATTTCCAATTGATGTTTTGTTTTTCTTATTGTGTTTAAAAGAATAAATGCTGACTATGCAAATGCTATGCTTATGGATACAAGGACTGAATTTACTGAATTACAAAAGTACTGTCTTCATACAGAGAATGGTTTATTTATATTTTCTTTGCTATTTTGTAGGGCAGTATTTTCTGAATTTTGACTAGAAAATGAGTTTATGGATAAGAAACATTGGGTCTCATGAGTATAATTCTGGCAACTAGTAACTAAGCTTAAATAACCAGGCATTGAAATATATATGGCTCAGCCATGATACTGTCACTATGCAGACAATTTAGATGCTGTTTGGATCTACATTGCTGTTTTCATTATGTCTTATCAAAGAAAATGGGGAACAGAGTGCCTTCCCATTTCAAACTCTTTTGGTTTAATATAGGTTTCCAGAAAAAAATATATGTATGTATTCTGGTTTCAAACAAGTTGAGGGGAGCAAGAAGAAAGACTGATAAAACCAGACCTTAGTTGTGTTTTGTTTTTCATAGAAGGGAAGAGTGACAGTGACAAGGGATATTTATTTACCGCATATCTACCATCACATTTGAAAGCAAAAGTAAAAATTCTCAATACATAAGAAAAAACATTTCAATATTAAGGAAGTGTAATATATTCATTGACTGAAGCAAATACACACACACACAAACACACACCCTTTTTGAGATTCAGACTTTATGTCTCGTGCATAACTGAGAAACATTATTAGCTAACTGAATCTTTAAAGGGGTAGGTAAAGACAGAAGTTCCCATCTCAGCCCAAAAAGTTCATGCTGTTTAAGAATAATTTCCATCTGCCAAAAGAAAAATCATGGGTTTCATATTTAAAGTTACAATATTAAATTGCACTTACTGAGTACAGTAGCCTAAGATCAGTCCCTACATGTCAACCATTGTATAAACTGTTGCAGTAAGGCAATTTTTCAATCTTTCAATTAAGTGCACTGTATAATTTTATGGCTTTGGTCTGCATGCACGGTTCATGCACAACTGTATTAAACAATGCCTGGAATGAGGAAGAGACTACAGGGAGGATCCAGCCTGACAACAAAGCCGACAAAGCAAAGGTAAAAGAGGCTTAACGGCTGACAGACACACATGAATTTTAATTATCCTTTCCCATGTGCTGGTTGTTGCAACCCCATCTCGCCCCCACACCTCTCTGTTTCTCTGTTCTCGTTTTCACTGCATGTCTGTTCTCCTCTCACCTCTCCATATCTTGAAATGTCCTTGCCTTTCTCTCCATGCCTTTGCTTTGCCCTGATCTCCACCTACCCAAACCCCTATCAAACAAAAATAAGAATGTTTGGAACTCACAGGGTGTTTCCTGACAGGCCATTGCTCATTCCTCTCCTGTGACTCAACCTTTCTCAGCCTGACTGCTCCTGTGTGGTAAACCCTACATTTGCATGTACACATCCACACCATGCATTGCCCCTGTATTTTCAGCTGGTAAACTCTTCAAGGTGAAGACTGCCTTTTTCCTTCAGTGTTCAATCAGACCTTGCCATGCATTCATATGTGTTCAATGTAAACATAAATAGTATGCATTTTCAGAATTATCAAGGCTAGTACATACCTGTAATGAACAGCTACCTCTGGAAAACAAATATCTCAAAGCTGTAGTGGATTTTTCCTAATATGACTCACTTCTATGCATTCTGGTATTCCAAACAGTAATAAATCTGGAAATATGTCAAAAGAAATAAGGCAAAGAGAACTGTGCTATTTGTAGGTGGCCGTAGGTAATATTTACAAAAGTTACAAGTAATAGACTTGTTCTTTATCTCCTATCTCAGATGTTTTTCATCAGTTCATCCTATTTTTGTATATTCATAATGTTAAAAAGTAAGAAAAAAGAAAGTGAAAGGGAGAGAAAGGAGAGAGAAGGAAAGAGAGAGAATGAAAGGTAGGAAGGGAGAGAGAAATCTTTAAAAAATATGCTGGTGACAATCACAGTGATGGTGCAAGTTTGTGGGCAGTATGGCAGGTACACTAGAAGCACAAATACATTCCAGGTTTACTCAGTGACAACTCATTCAGTATTGGGCACAATAAATACAGTGTCAAGTATAATGACTTTTTTCTTCCTAACTGACAGAGAAGAAAAAGACTCTTTCAGAGACATTATTGCAGTCTAAAGTGGTCTCTTTTATGATAGTCATTACCTAAATATTTCACACAAGAGACCTATTCTATTAAGAAGCTCTGAAATTTCTGTAAAATTAATTATACTTTACTTAATGTTTTTGGATCTGATTAATTAAGAATATGCTTGGATTGCAATAATTTTTGCTCTTAATTATCCAAATACAGGCTTTTAATTCTTTCATTCGTCTGTTACTTCCTCTGTATTATATGTACATATTATACCAATGTGAATAAAGAAAAAATATCAACTGTAGCAGATCAAACTAATAGACACATGTGATATATGTAATCTCATATTAAAATATTTCATATGCTGCATACAGTATTTTAGGATCCTCCCAGGTGATAGTCATTATGTTACATAATGTGCTAATCTTACTAGTGCTTCTCTCTTTCCTCCTTTCAGGCTCTGCAAACTTTCTCACATGCTGAAAGATAACTTCACACATACATGCAGACTTCCAGAATCAAGTGTTAAAGTTTAATTGCTCGAAGAGATGCATATAAGCACCTATGGTCTATTCTAGGCACCTAACTTCACAGTTGTGTACAGTGTGGCACTTGAGTTTAGGAGCATGATTAGTGATTCAGATCTTCTGTAGTTCAGATTGCTGAGAACTTGCCTCCCCAAGCTGTCAAATGAAAAATGTAGTCACAGGATTTAGTCTGAACATCATGTAGATGGGAAACATATCCAAAGGGGAATATAACAAATTAGCTTGATTCTCCCCAGACACGTTTATTCGATAGAAGGTGCAGTATGTTCTGTAATTAATAGCAAACATCAGTTGTTGAAATCCACATGTTGAGGTGGAAAAGAATACCAAACATCTTCTATTGTCTTAATAACCATAGGAATTTTTAAAATCACCTTTATAATAAGATCTTTTTTATCTGATAATTTTTTGACAGTTCCATGAATAGAATTCCTAGTAAAGGGGTTTCCTAGTTTGGATTTACTTCTCAGAGGTGCAAACTGTAAATTTAAAGGTGAAGACAAAAAAAAAAAAAAAATCAAAACAAACAAACAAACAAAAAATCACTAGAGAAGAGAAGCAGAATTCTCACAGAGGAGAAACAAAACAACAACAAAAAACTTCAAAATAAAAATCCAGAAACCAAACCATATCACTTTGGGATCATGCAGTTAACACTTAAAAGCTTTGTTTTTGTTTTCCTACAGTTATTTGTTTAGGGAAACAGCAGTAAGGCACTGTGTTTTTAGGGAAGAACATACAGCTGCAACTAACGGTTCCCATGGAAGACTCCTGTAGGCTGTAAAAGTGTGTGAATAGCTGAGTTCTTGTCCATATGTGCAATTTTGTTCAATTAGTACTTATAATTACAAGAAGAGATGATCCCTTAGGAATTACCAATACATTCAAGGCACAAGAGAATCCAAACAGTAAGATCAAGATTGACATTATGAGAGAGAAAAAGAAAGATGAAAAGGCTACTTCTGCAAGGTAGTAATTTACCTACAGTTCAGAATAGATTTTCATGAGAAGAATATCACAAGAATAATCTATCACATAATAATCTATATTCCTGACACTGGTGAACTGTGAGGTATTGTGACTTAGCAGTAAAATACTTGTTGTTCGGCAGTGACTAGACAAGCTGAATGGCTGTTTTAAATGATGTACAGATCATACCAGTCAACTGTGCTGCTAGTGCTACTGAATTTGGGGAAATAATTTGGACTGAGTTAAAAGAACTGTGTTTCAAGAAGCTGTGACAAAGAAAGCAATTAAACTTGGCACAACTTTTTTACAATCTGCACAGAGCTAAATATTGAAAAAACAAAAACAAAACAAAACATAACAAAACAAAACAAAAAACCTACATCTGACACAGGAAGTTCTAAGCCACAAAACACTGGAAACTAAAGAACTACGTAAAATATCACTCTATGTTCAATGTGTAAGATAAGTCTCTGGTTTGATCTAGCACAGCTTTTCATATAACGCACATCTTTTAACAATGAGAGAGAAGCAGCACTAGTCAGTGAAGCCTTGTACCAGCAAAACTGATTTTTTACTTACTGCATCCAACTGTGCATGTCAGACTCTAAATGTATTTCATTTGGGAAAGCACTGGAGCTGTTATACTCTGTCTGAGCCAAATTCTGCCCTTGGCTTCAGGCACACAGCTCCCATTGACTCCAGTGGAAGTTATTCAGAAGGAGATAGATTGTGTAAATTAGGCATGCTCTTTAGATAGTGAAGGAAGAGAGATTCACTGCTGAACCCCAGAGTGGGAGTTCACCAAAGGCCAGTAAAGTCAATCTTCAGCCATTCCTTCTCAACTCATGAAAGCAATGGCCTACCAGATTCATAAAATAAATAGCTCATACACACTGCTTGAAAAATAAAAATATTTTCTCGGTCTTTTAGACAGGGATTCCCTTCAATCATTATCCGCCAATCCTCAAAGGATTTTGGTGTTCTACTGTAATTGGTGAAATGTGCTGATTTTTTTTCTTCCCTCAGAACTGCATTCCCCTAGATCTGACTGAGATCTTTTCTTACCTACACTGCTATAACTCCCATCAGGGTTATACAGCTACCTCCCTGTTTTTTCCCCTATTCTGGCACTGGTTGTTCTCATTCACTTTGTTTGCTGTTTGTCTGCTTTTGATTTTTTCATTTCAAGAATCACAGGATTTATCTCTAATTTTCTCATAGGTTTAGATTGATATATTTTGCAAAGTTTAGCAGATGGCTGCTTTAGCATGGACCTAATAGTTTAACCTCAGTGAAAACCAAGGAAAACCAAACATTATGGAAATGAGCTTAGCCTACTGCAGTTCTCCCACACCCATCTTAAGCAAAGAACGCACATCTGTTCTGAAAAGTCCCAAAAGTTCTGGAGGCTATATTAAGCTTGTATAGAAATTAATACCAGAAACAGATCAATGATGACAATTCCAGATTGTTTGTTTTTTACATATTTTTAGTATGTAGATTAAAAAATATCTCTTTGTATTATACTTTCAAACCTAATTACAACAACAACAACAATAATACTAATAATGCATGTCAGATTCTGTTTTGTTACTCACATCCCCACATTTTGCCTGTGTTGTAGATAAAAAACATATATTTGGAATGTGGTTAAGAAAGTTGCATCTTAAACTGGGGGGGTGGGGTCCTCTTTAGTATGTCTCTTTAGAGAGCTGAGGCTGTTCAGCCTAAAAAAGAGAAGGCTCTGGGGTGACCTTATTGCAGCTTTTAAATACTTAAAGGGGACTTATAAAAGAGTTGGAAAGCAACTTTTTCTCAGTCATAAAGTCACAGATTCACAGAATGATGATTAGGGGACCAGAGCATCTCTCATACAACAAGAGACAGAGAGCTAGGCCTGTTTAGCTAGAAGAGTGAGAGGGGATCTTACCAATGTATACATTGTGTACAAATATCTGAAGGGAGGTTGTCAAGAGGATGGGGATGGACTATTTCCAGTGGAGCTCAGAGATAGAACAAGAGGCAATGGGCACAAACAGAAACACAGGAAGTTATATCTGACTATGAGGAAAAACTTCATTACTGTGAGGGTGACTGAGCCCTTGAACAGGTTGCCCAGAGAGGTTGTGGAGCCTCCTTCTCTGGAGAAACTCAAAACCTGCCTGCACATGATCTTGTGCAGTGTGTGCTAAGTGACCCTGTTTGGCAGGGGGGCTGGACCAGATGATCTTCAGAGGTCCCTTCCAACCTCTGCCATTCTGTGTAAATAAACAGAAATACATGTGATGGAAGAAGTGAATAAATTATGACTGAAGCATGTAAGTTTTGTCTGTTACCAGACAGAATTGTATTTTTCCAGTTGTTTTGATCAGTTAACATCAGTTTGTTTTGGCTTTCCTGACTCCAACCTACAGCAGAGCCTCTGCCATTTTCAAGCAGGAGGAGAGAGGGAGAGAGTGAAAGACTCAGTTATCTCACAGTGACTGTTCTGGTCTCCAGGAAAAAAAAATAAAAAATAAAAAAAAAGGCAGTCTGGAAGTACTGCATTATCTCAACTCATATACACTTGGTGACTTTATAATGTTGGTGCCTGGCCTGTTATAGAAAGTACTTTAAATATATAATCCTAGCAAATACAGAACTTTCTGTAAGCAAAGTGAGAGGTCAGCCTTCTCTTGTTTCCTCTCTGTTTGAGAAATACAACCTTCAGTGAAGTATTCTAGGATCCAGTCATTTTATTTATTTGAGAACATCTTTGAAAGATCTTGAAACATACTTATGCTCTGTAAAATCATTGTCTGTCTTGTTAGTGACATATGGATACACCGTCATTTTCTCTACTTCTCTTTGGATTGCTGTTAATAAGATATTTTAAAATATTCAGCCATTAATTACAAAGTCCCATGAATTGTCTGTTGTTTTCACAGGATCACACATAATCTGCTACTGATGAGTCTTCTAAGTAACTCCAGAGATATTTTTGTCACTGGATTTGTCAACGAACTGCTGAAAGGCAATCTGCATGAAATTGATATTAGTCCTTTGTCCAAATGAAATGAAGACACAGTCACTTTTTTATGTCTTTCATACTGAACATCCCCTACCTATAAATCAGATATCTCAAAAACAAATTTTCTTACTAATGACATCTTATAAAGCCTCCTTATCATCACTGGGGGTTCAGAGGAGTGAAGAGATGACTGCTAGCCCTGTTTGATGAAGCATTTTCTTGAATTATCAGCTATCAAGGATATCCTTGGTACTCCAAACCCTCCCAACTGGCTTGTCACCTTTTAAAATCTCTCAGTCCCTCTCTCCAAAAACTAAACAAACAAAATCCTTCCTCGATCTTTGCAAATAACCAGGATAGGTTGATAGGTTGATGTAAGGTTTTAACGTTGTTGTTGTTGTTAGCTCACTTAGATACTGTTAGACACCATAAAAGACCAGCAAGTGTGTTATAGACACAGAGCTCAGCAGGAAGAGGAAGGGATTCTTTTAATACAAGGCATTAAACCCCCCCAAATTTCTCACATTATGTTCCACATATATGAAAAAAAAATGGACCTGAGAAATCATTTCCAAATCTCTTTTTTCTTTCCAATTCTCTTTGAGCATAAGTTGTTTAGAACTTAAGCACAAGAACGGCACATATATTAAGATATATATATGTATCACTTGTTTGATGAAGTTATATATAATTTAAATAATTATATAGAAGAATATAACAAGAATAACAAGTTCCTCACTGTTTTTACTTACTTCTATTTTGTATTATAAATGTATACGAACTCTGTACTAAGTTACCAAAAGTGCATGAGATATTTTTATGTTATGAATCTTCTCAAACAATAAATTTCCTTTGCAGGCTCTTCAAAGTAAGATCTTACATACAGCAAGCGTGCTAATTGAGGGTGAATTCTTCAGATAATATAAATCAGCCTAGCTCTATGGATCTCAGTACAAGATACGAGATAATAGATTACAATTACTGTTTGTTAGATGACAGTTATATCAAACCCTACAGGTCTGAGTAGTTAGAGCAATTAATCCCAACAACCTTCTTTTCACCAATATGTTTCTTTTATCAATCTTACAAACAACAGAATAGAACAGGCTTGCTAAGGCTAATTCAGATAAATAATAGGGTCAAACAGAGACTATACCTAATGAAAATGATATCTTTATAAGATTTTCAGTCCTAAAGCTAAAGTCCTAAAGATAATGATATTACTGTTCTTATAAGGTTTGGCTTTGTGTTTTTTTTTTCCACAATATTTATTTAGTGCTTCCCTTCAAAACATAGTTCTTTCCTTGTTGATATGGCTGTATTAAGCAACAGCAATTCTACTGGTGACCTTTTCTGCTGGTAAGTACTAGAACCCTGTTGAAGTTCACCTAATTGACTGAATTGACTGTAGCTTAATTCCCCATTGCTGATGATTACAGTGGGAGCAATTCTTTAATGGGGTAGGGCAATGGAGACCCCGGGAGGAGATGTTAGTGGCAGCCAGGCTAATAAAGGAACTTCATACTGATTTTTTTGTTGGAATGTTTTTGTGCTTTATTTATTTGTTTATTTATTTTATAGCAATAAAAGGCAGCATTCACAAAGCTAATATGTATAGAACTATGAACATCAGCCTGTTCACAGAAACTTACTTCTCTAAGGTCTTTTCCATCTCACTGTTACTGTTTTTTTTTGTTTTGTTTTGTTTTTGTTTTTGTTTTTTCTGCTTCCATTGTGCATACCGTATGATTTCTAACATTCAGTCACAGTTGAGGTCAAACCCTTAGAACTGCAATTCAGTTGAAGTAATGATTTTGTAGTCACTCAGTGTTAATCTTAGAGCCTTCTGTGACTAAAAGAAACTTACTCTCTCTGAAAGAATGAAACTTCTTCAACCTTACAGTAGAAATGTTTGAATTTTTAATAACCATCACAGAACTTTACAGAATTTCTATCAGGTACTTTCTTTCTGTTATGAATAAATAACCAAATAAAGGACAGTTGTTGTTTGTTTGTTTTGTTTGTTTGTTTACCAGTGTACACTATTTTCAAAAGAGACACACATGATTAGTTTTTCAGTGAAGTGAAATATCTGTGATGAAAACACATTGATCAGTCTAATGAAGGAATGTAAAATCAGCATCATTAAAGAAACAAGGGTTATTAATTCAGTTAAGCAATATTTGAAGGATTTTGTGCTTTGGCTTAGAATTAAAGTATGTCACATATAAAAATGTGACCATACTGAAAAACTTATAAAAACACTTGAATATCTAGAGAAACCTATCTGTAGGTAGATAACTGTGTATTACAATCCAGTATAGCATACACCTTGGTGTAATAAAGGTAATAGAGCACATTGTATAAAAACTGCCAATAACAGTTTTGACTCATTTGCATTCTTCTATGATTCATAGGGGAAGTTAGCACATGTGCCTACCATTTTATTTACAAAATACACTGAAAAGCAACCCAAAACATGCTAAGGATAGAAACAACCTTGTAACAAGCCAGCTTGCTCCTTCTAGTAGTAGGAAGCTTGGGACTAGAGAGGCCCAGACAATTAACAGATCCAGTTTGTCTGTGACCAGTTAACAATTAATGGAAATTACGTAATTACGTGGCTTCTGCTATAAATGGCAAGAGAATACCAGAAAAAGATGCTCTTGATAAGCAGTGAAAAACTGGAAGGAAAAAAAAAAAAAAAAAAAAAAAAAAAAGGAAGGGAAAGGAAGGGTCTGGGTGATTAAACTTAGCAGCCGGTGTTTCTGTGAAAGAACTAGAGCACTCAAAAAGATTGTGTACAAGCAAATAGTGTGGTTTTTAGGACATATGTTTTGAATGCATTTCCAGGAAGCAATATTAGCTATGTCAACTGTCACATTCCCTAAGCATGTTATAATTTGAGGTGTCCTCAGCTTGCTGTGTCATAAACACTTTTGTAGAACAGAATCTTTTACCAGCTTTTAGAAGCAAGCACTGCTATTTTCAGCAAGAAGGAAAAAAAGAAAGAAAAAAAGGAAAAAAAAAAAAAGAGAGAGAGAGAGAGAGAGAAAAGAAACAGACCTCAGCAGCTCTGTAACCATGGTGTGTATTAGGTGTTACAGCACTGCCACCAAATTTGAAAAGGCCAAGTAGTATCTGCACAGGCTGGTGCAATGCCAATGAATTCCTCTGCCAGGTGACATGTCCAATATGCTGCCAGAGCATTGGCACCTTCCTCTCCTGTGAGTCAGTATTCCAGGTCACAGCTAGCTCCATGTTTTCTAGGATTCTGGAACTGCTTACATTTTATTTTTATTTTTTTTTTTTTTTCCAGAGCAGCAAGGCCTGGAATTTGTCCATGGAGTCTCTTAGAAAAGACCCAGACCTGGTCAGCTGCTTACCACAAACACTTCCCAGTAAGCTTAATCTTCCTTTTTACTTGATACTCTCTTTTTGCCCCCAGCTCCACCCCCTTTACCCCCCATTCCCCACACCCAGGCATTTTATTATTTCTGGCACCCTTCTCTTTTCTCTGAATACATTCTTTACTGCAGAAGAAGAAGACAGGTACTTTCTAGCTGAAGTGCTGCAAGTGTGCTAGGGATTTTAATTCCTAGGTCTTGCTGGCTTGGGGGTACCTGGCCTTAGAAGAACCATCTTTTCCTTTCTCGTCCATCTTCCCTAGAATACTCACATTCACCACAGGTCTCCTAGTTAGCATGAATCAACATGTACACTACAATCAGCAAATATTGCACTATTTTTTCCTCCTGTTCCAGGAAAATATTAAGCCCCTATGGCCCCAGGGCTCTATATAGATGAAAATTTGGCAACACTGTCCAAAGTGGCTCTTCTGTCTGTCTCCTTTGCTCATTGAAAGTATCCCACAATATTATGTGATTATATTGATTTATGTTATATTAAAGATAAAGAAAGACTCTATAAAAAGTCTGATACACATTTATGATATGGTCTGTACACACTCTTTCTTGGTCTGTAAGTTGCTTTCCATTTCCCTCTTCTAAATAAAACATAAATGTATGGCAGCAGGTAAGGCATTTCCACCACCTACATTGTGTGACAAATTCTAAATTTAGATGCAGTTTCAGAGAAGACAGGTGAAAAAAGGAAAGTGAGAAAACACTTCTAAAAAATATTTCCAGCCATACAGAGGGGTATGTGACACAAACTCAGGCAGGAAGATGGGCTGACTCTTCACTGTTCACTTTCAGAGTCCCTGAGGAAGGCCATGGGCTGGATTCTTCCTTATGTTCTTCCACTGGTTCAGACCCTGTTTAAATCTCCCCTCAAGCTGAGATGGCAGAGCAAGACTGCAAAAGCAAGATCTAATCCAACATCAAGTCACTTTAGTCTAGTTCTTCTGATGCAGTAAAGGGAAGAGGCTACATGGACGTAAGCCAACTGTTTACCAGTCATTCTACTCACAAGTGTTTCTTGGAAAAAATTATTTCATGACAGTACTAACCAAAATGACTCAGTCATTTCAAATTCCAGCTCAATGTCTTTACTTTGATGTTGTTTGCTCTTTTTATGAAAACCAGCCTTTTCTACTGATCTCTGCATAAGTTCATTTATCTAGTAAACATTTGGTCTCCAATACACAGCAGTGCTGAAAAAAAAAAAAAGAAAAGAAATTGAATGAACCTATAGAAAGATAGACCCTCCACTCCAACACCATCCTGGCGATTAGTATCATTTTTTTATATTAATCCCAGAACTACCAAAACAACACATAAATATTTCCATATGGTTTCCAAATAAATCTCCCATATTCTGTATACCATAAATTGTTCCCTCAGGAGATATAAGCTAAATAAGTTTAGTCATCTATTCCAGCTCTCTTGGGGGCACCAGGCCTGATTTTCCACTTGGGTGCACAAGCTTTGTGCTTAGGCAACTCAACTCAAGTTAGCATCTCCCAGAAAATAAGTCATGGGGTTGGTGTGAGAACAGAGAATCAAATCTATCATCTTTCACCAACAACCTGTAGCTGTAAACAGATTTTTCTCCTTCTGACATGTTCATGAGCATTACGTGAGCATGCTCTGGCAATTGCCAACCAGCTTGTAGATGGTGCCTCTTGCATACTGGCATGGGCTCCCAGGGCTGTGGCTCAAAGTCCCTTCATAGATTGTTCCTCATATCCCATCTGCACCGGGATAGTGGGATGCAAAGCCTGCAAAATCACAGCCTTCTGGCTGTGATTTCAGGCTTTCTTACATATTCTGTGGGACTGTTTGTGAAGTTTGTTTATGAATGATGAATATTTTACCAGAATTTCTTAATGTTTTAGCACAGAACTGATGAGTGTAAACAAGAAACTCTTACAAGTCTTTGGCTTGAGTAGCATAAAACATTGTCTTATACCCAGTCTCCCCACAGACAACAGTTTCTGCTTTAAATAGTCTAACTACAACTCCCTGAGTATAATATAAAAGGCATAAACATTATAAAAGTACTGAATACTCAGACCTGCAGGATGACTAGAATAACTGAGTAAAGTATCAGTTCTTTGCAATCACGCTACTGTTATAATTCATTATAATAATCGATCACTTTAAAGATATATTCCTATAACTCAGGGAAAAGTTTCATAATAGAACTAAAAGTCCCTTTGCAGCTCCTAATGTGTAGGAGGTGAGGTTCAGCAATTTTATGTGTAATTCGATTGTTTTACTCAACTAAACATGAGCATCCATAGAGATCTGCATGTAGGATTAATGTCTTCCTGAGTTTCAGCTTGCTTTTTTTTTTTTTTTTTTTTTTTTTCCTGAAATCACCAGATATACTTCAGGAAAGGGAAACTAATTTGGCTTGATTTCAAACTCAAAAGTTTGGTGTTGTTTTTTTTTTTCCTCCCAGAAGAACAAGATTTAAAATAAGTGGTGGGGAAATGGTTCTTTGCAAATCTGAGCATGAATACAGATTGTGGCTTTGTATTTCCTGATCAGGATGGAAACAGAAACATGGATCCTTCAGATCTAAACCCTAAAATTAACTCAGGGAGCACCATTCAAAAGCACTTCCTCAAGTCAGCAGGGGAGAACAGCAATGAAAAGCTTGATGAGAGTTTGGTGAATGAAGAGGAAATAAGGGAGGGATGTGGGGAAATGACAGTGGACCCTCAGCCCCATAAAAACTCTTTTCTTAATTCTCCTTCATATGCATACATTGTAGTTATTAGCATGACCAATTTTAAAAGAAGGATTTGGTTAGCTCAAATGTGGACATGTATTTTGCATAACTCTTTAGACTGTTTAGGCTCATGCATTGGAGAATGAGCCATAAACATGCTCGGGTTTTGATTGAAATATAATTGCAGAGGCAATAGTGATAACAGTATTACTTCAGTCAGCTCTATAAATGACACCTATCACTACAGGATTCTACTGGAGACATTACACTTCTTTCAACACAGAGAATGCTTCTATTTACAAATTATTTATGAATATTTTTGTTACTTAAATTGTCTGGGGTTAGGTCTATTGTGAATAAATTGTAAGGTCAAAGGGCAAGTTGTTTATATTGGTGAAGAGACAGGATTATTACACTGAGCAATGGTGAACACATCCTGTTTTTGCTGTTACCAGTAAAAACATTGCATGAAAAGAACTAGACAGACTAGTTGCTTGAGTTCTCAGAAGGTTTTATTTTTAGCCTAATGACAAAAATGTCTGTGTTTGCACAGGAAACCATAAGATTGATACAAGGGAGTGGAAATAAAATTCTTCATGTAATTTTCAGTGATACATTAAAGACTTGATCCCCTGAGTGTCAGAGAAATGTTTAGTGAACCTTAAAAAGATTACTTTTTTGCCAGCCCTGCACCATTCCCTACTTCTCTGGTCATGGAAGCTCCTGCATACAAATCAATTCCTTGTGCAAGTTAGAGAATTTTCAGAACCATTCTTAGCTGTGCCAGCAAATAATGATACTACAGGAGAACAGCTCACATAACCAGAATAGCCTGTCCTTCCCCCAAAGCATTTCAAGTTGGCCCTGTGGGAATGGAAGCAGAAAGTGGATAGATGTCTTGCTGTTCCCCAGTGGAGTCTTTTGCTGTTGCTGTAAACTACTTTAAGCTCTCTTTGCTACAGTGGTGCAGAAGGTACTTATTTGGGGTTAAGAACATGGATCAAAATGTAATCATCCTGGACCAAATCATCAATACTCACTTTCCATGGACCTCAGTAAAGTTTCCAGACATATTAGGGCCAGCTTCCAACTACTAACAACAGTTCTAACTTCTAAATTATTTTTGCCTAAGCTAGACTAACATTTGAAAACATGCTGTACTAAGAACAATAGTTAAAGTCCTGCCTATGCTGGCATCAACAGTAGTTTTGCTATTAATGTAGTACCAGCAAAGCCAATAATTCACTGAGTGCAGTTAAAATAAAATATCTCATTTAATTTCATTTATTGAAATGATCATTGTGCTTCAGTTCTGACTGTTCAGAGAATATTCCTTGTTGTTAATTAACTTACTTATTAGTGTTTCAGAAATGCCCTAAGGTTCCAGTCAGGATCAATGCCCAGTTTTGTTGTAAGGCAGATGAAATGAAGTGGAAAGGGCTGTTTTGAAAGAGTTTACTTACCAGGGCTTGCTTCTACACTCCCAGCCTCCTTAAGATCATAAATCAGAGTGCAGGATCAAGACTGCACTTTGGGAAGTTACTCACTTCAGGTGTATTTCCAGTGAAGGAACTAGAATGTTCTAATTTGCACAGAACTGAATGCTGGGGATTTCTGTATTCCTTTAGCAATATCTTCCATAACATGATGGTTACTTGACTGAAAGCTGACCTGCAGTTTTCAATTAATTTAGTACTTAGGGACTTTCTGTTGTTGTCATCTTGATTTTTTTAAATGTAAAATAGTGCAACTTGGTCATTAATTACATCTGTGACTGTCTCTTGTGGATGTTTATTGTCTTTAGAAGGGGAATACAATTCACCCTGAGTGAAAAGGCCCCATTTGCTTTACAAGAGTCACTTTATTGTGGAAATGTTGATGCTGAGGGAGGAGATATTTCCCTCAGCCTGAAATATTTCACCTGACTAGAATTTTGAGTGTTCAAAAGGGACAGATACAGATCCTTACTCAAGCTAGCAGAAGTGCAGAGGAAGTATACAGAGTCTGGAAGTTGTGGAAA
This sequence comes from Stictonetta naevosa, assembly GCA_011074415.1. Classification (NCBI taxonomy): domain Eukaryota; kingdom Metazoa; phylum Chordata; class Aves; order Anseriformes; family Anatidae; genus Stictonetta; species Stictonetta naevosa. The sequence goes on along the minus strand of CM021697.1, from coordinate 142,495,599 downwards.
GGCAGCTCAGAACCATTCTCCTTAAGTGCTGGAAGGGTTTTACAGTGACTACATACAGCCTTGTCCATTCAGTAGCCAAAAAAGCTTGCACATGAATTTACATGAACATTTACAGAAAATATAGGAACAGTTTTCAGTGAGGCACTTCCATCCTGCTTTTTTGCTCTATAGTTCTGGGAGTTCACAGGAGGCAGGCATAAATGACATGTACAATATATGTTCCACTGTGCTGGGACAGACTTTCTCAAGAAGTCGTGATAAATCTTCAAAAAATCCCAAATGACCAGATTACCAGCCTTCTTTTCCAAACCTTACCAAGTCCTAGTTGAAGCAGGGTTGCTACAGAGGGACACCTGAGTACATAGGATTTGGCCCTTTTTTTTTGCTCAACAATGCTCTAGAAAGACATAGGAAAGGAAGGAGATAAGAGATTTATTATTTAATTTAATTTTATTTAATAATGTCTGGTCTCACTGAAGTCCTCAGACAACCTTGTTCAATGAGGAAGGGGAGGTATTAAGCCTTTCTTCAGAGCTCAAGAAGAGATGGCCAACAATAAGATCAGATTATTTGTTTTCTTATAGCCATACTTTTCTGTTTGTTAAAAGGGAACCTTAAATTCAAACTTTCCAAGTTATGCCATTTGATGTTTCATGGTGATGTTTCAGGACAATTGTGTAATCAGATCATGGACTGTTTAAGAAAGCAAGTCATGAGAGGCTTCTGGGGACAACATCACTAGGTCCCAGCAACATAACACCCTGCAAAGGGTGTAGAATTCCCATTATTTTTTTCTTTTTTTTTCTTTTCCATTGGATAGCTACTGGGATATTTTCCTCTGTCAGTCTTAGTTATGTGGTGTCTGTATTGCAGTGATGTGAATATTTTGGTAGATAGCTTGCAAAGGTAGGAAAATCTTCCACTTCAGTTATTGTTCAGTTATTGGTTTTTTTTTTTTTTTTTTTTTTTTTTTCACCTAGCTAAGACAGGTCATTCTATCATAAGAAATACTTCCATAACATACATAAGTTTTCTCTGATTTAAACTCAGAACACATATTGATCAAAGATAGATATCAATGCCAATAGTAATAATAATAATAATAAATAAAATTTCAAATTCCAGATACAGAGCATAGTCCTATCTTGAATAAGCTCTATTTGTTGTATTCCTATAACTAACATGGAGGTCTTGTTTTGCTAGGACTTTAATACAGTGTCTATATATTTTTATGCCAATATCACCTCCTGGAATTCAACTGTTTTGATTTGACTTTTCTCTATGCCCAGAGAACAGTGCGGAAATATCATAGGGATAGATGCAACAACAAGGTATGAAGAGGAGGCACAATAAAGAGGAATCAAGAAGTAGAGTAATTAAAGAAAAGGTGCTAGTACAGAGCTGCAAAGAGCCTTGAAAACACATCTGCAGAGACGTAAGAAGCCACATGATAAGATAAAGTGAACAATGTAGGGTAAAGAAATAATAGTAATTAAAGAAGATGAGATAAAAAGAGGATAATTTTGAAAATTAATTAAATATCCTAGGGGTTAGGCTGGAGGAGGGTAGAAAAGAAATCCCTAGAGGAAAAAAAAAAAAAAAAAAAAAAAAAAAAAAAAAAAGAGGTAAATAGCAGCTGTGGAAAGGGTTGGGAATACTGATGATTAGGCCGGCAATGCCTGCTTTTTCATTTTGTGCCAAGCTCTATAAATCTTTCCTGTTACCCTGAACCTAGAGGTGTGGAAGTTTGAGTATAAATTCAGAAGTTTGGATACTTTTCCAGATTTAACCTAAATCATATATACCTCCTTATATATAGTATAACTTAGCCAGAAATAACTTAAGAACTCACTTTTTTGCATGCTACTTAGTGCAGCTGGCTGGATTACTCATCCTCAATAATACTCACAGCAGGTCCTTTTTTTCTGTTTGAGAATCATTTATGAATAAGCTTTGAGACTATTCTCCAAAATGTGAAATGCTTCTTGATCCTGTTGACTATTCTGAACATTTACCTTCTTTTTTTTTTTCTTTTAATCATGGAATCATAGAATACCCTTAGTTGGAAGGGACCTACAAGGATTATCGAGTCCAACTCCTGGCACCACATAGACCTACCTAAAAATTCAGACCATATGACTAAGTGCACAGTCCAAATGCTTCTTAAACTCCAACAGGCTTGGTGCCATCGCTACATCCCTGGGGAGCCTGTTCCAGTGCACGACCACCCTCTTGGTGAAGAACCTCTTCCTGATATCCAGCCTGAACATCCCCCATCACAGCTTGACACCATTCCCGTGGGTCCTATCGCTAGTCACTAAATAGAATAGATCAGCACCTGCCCCTCCACTCCCCCGGCTGTAGGCCGCGATGAGGTCTCCCCTCAGCCTGCTCTTTTCCAGATTGAACAGGCCAAGTGACCTCAGCCGCTCCTCATACATCCTCCTCTCTAAGCCCTTCACCATCTTTGTAACCCTTCTCTAGACGCTCTCCAGTAGTTTCATGTCCTTTTTGTACTGTGGTGTTCAGAACTGCACACATTACTCGAGGTGAGGCAGTACCAGCATGGAGCGGGACAATTTCTTCCGTCAACCGACTAGCATGAGTATTGTCTGAAATTAGTGTTCTGTACATTAGGTAACTAGACTCTAATTTTCTCAGCATCATCAAATGTGGACTACTTTGACTATGAGCAGAGCATAAGGAAATATGTAGAGATACAGTCTCAGCCTTTCAGCTGCTCTCTCATTTCAGTTGTCTTTCCTCTTTTCTTTCATAGTCTGTACAGTAAATATTGCTAGTGTGATACCTGCCTGAGTCTTCAGAAACCTGAAGCAGTGGTTCTGTGATGGCACTTTTTTTCAAGAGGAGTTCACTCACTTGTTTAAAACATCAGCAGTAAGTTTCTTTCTACACTGTTCAAAGCATGTCTTGGAAGGAGAGGAAGTATCTGAACATGCGGATCCACATAAACTTCTCTGAATGTTTGTTCATTTTGGTATGCTTTTGATAACACATGGAAGGGGTGAAGAGTACAGATGTTCTCATTTTCCTAAAAGGAGGGTTCAGCTTTCAAAGGTTTGGGAAATGTCAACTTTGGGGAGTTCAGATACTGTGCAGTTTAACTATTCCCTGCCTGCTATTTGGAGAATGTCATTGGTTAGCTAAGTCACGGGATATTCTTCCAGCTCTCTAATTGGGTTAGTGTATCCTTTTAAACAGGGGAATAATGAACGCTCTTGTTTGTCAAGGAATAGCCTCGTTCGCATGCAAATACGGGTATTCACAGAAATCAGCCATTCCTCCCACCTCCTCAGGAACAAAAACCTTTCTGTCTGAAACCACAGGAGCAGCAGATAACAAGGGGCCTTGATATGGATAGATCAAGCAGCCATTTAAAATTCCTGCAAATGAATACTGTTGTGCAATATTCAACCAGTCCTGTCTTCTTCGGCATCATGGAAAAGATAACACAAAGTTAAAATAGGATGTAAAGAAATGAGGAGTATGAAATAGTTCTGCTTTCCAAAATAATTCATCTATTCCGTTGTAGTACTTTTCAGATTGTTTCCTTCTTTATTAAAGACAAATAATTATAAAAAATAAATGTGAAAACACTTTTGGAGTTTCTCTGTTTGTTCAAATTGGACATAGCTCAAACCCAAACAGCAGGTCCAATAATCTTGAAGCAATTCATAATTTCAGATGCCTGAAAATTCAAAATACACAGTATCTAAGCAGATGAGAAATAAGACTTGCCATTTGAAGATTTACCAGAAATTCTTCAGTGATTCTCCAAGACTACTCAAAGAATGAGTTATGTCCTCATCTGGCTATAAAAATAGCTGTTTAGCCATAAAGTATTATACAAAAGTAAGTGAAAAGAAAAGAGCCTTACAAAGAGTGACAGCTCCAAGGGTAACTTGGCTCCTTTTCCTCACTGTGTTTTTATAGCTGTAGGAACTCCTTATTACTTTTTCTCAAGCTGTCATCAGAGCAACATAAACCGCTGTTATTTTGGTTTCTCTTCTCTTTAGATGGAAAGAAAAGGATATAATAAAGGCAGGTCATGAGCAATAGGTTGTAATCTATCCACAAAATGACTCCACCTTGCCATTTATTGCCTTGTATTGTGGTGGAACAGACTCCCAGTAAACATGTCTGCTTCACGTTGATCATCATTGATAGTAGCATCCCTAATAGTGGCTCCATCTTGACAGAAAAATGGTAAGTGCCATTGTGCTCTGATGTTTTTGTCTCTTTCTACAGCCACTGAAAAACAGAGCTGTTAATTTATCTGATGAAAGACATGATGGTGAATGTTATGTACAACCCAGATGTTTCCCCACTGATTTCATAAATAGGAGCACATAATTGTGATGATTGGGAACCCATTAATTCAAACTATTTGTAAGCAAAATAAAAAGAAGACCTCAGCTTACACATTCACTGTGACAAGCTTCTTTGCATGAGATGTCTGTCTTTTTGCTCACTGTTTATAAACCTAACCAGTCAAATAATTTCTTCAGTTCTTCTCCGTTTTCTCACAACAGTGTTAATGTTCACTTAAATAAGCATAGCAGCATTAACCTTTTGAACTTCTTGTCTCTCGACTTTGCTTAGATCAGATTTGTGGTCTAGAAAATTGACTCTTCCCTCAACTTTGACAGATTTTCTTATTATCCCCTTCTGACCTGCAGAGAATTGCACTGGCTCAATTCCTGAGGCACCTACAAGTTTCAGATGGACTCAGCCTCCCTATCTGATTGTCTGTCACGGGAAGCGTCAGTGGTATTCTTTTTATTTTGGTTTATTCCCTTCCTCTCTATAGATATAATGAATTCTCTTGCACTTTTGTGCTCTTCTTTTCAGCAGGCCTTGCATATCACATCTTCATCTGCAACACAAAAAGCATGTCAGAAAATTTGTGTCTCAGGAAAAAAAAAAAAAAGACAACACACATAATAAGTGCATCAAAAGTGCTTTATACAGTTCTGATATTCCAGGTATTGTCCACAGTAAATTGTATATAAGTTGCATAAGCCGTTATCACTGTGATTTAATATTTCTACTTGCATAAATACTATTAGTACTGCTAACTATGTAAATTAGGCTTAGAGCAAGCTGTCAATGAAGATGGATACTCTTCATGCATGAAAACTGTGGGAAGGAATTATGACTCTATTTAGAATAAAACTGGTGCTTTGGAAAGTGTCATTAAACACTGAGTTTTCTATGTAGCTCCCAAGCATAAGCACACTAACAATCTATTTAGGATAATAAGTTATATTCATTGTTGAATCCCCAGTTACTGCCCAAATATTTTTGGACTCCTCCAGCAAATATGACTTAGGTTAGCCACTTTTCACTGACAGAGGTTGATTAGGGCCACAGAGGTGATCAGAGGGATGGAGCACCTCTCCTATGAAGAAAGGCAGAGAGAGCTGAGTCTATTCAGTGTAAAGAAGAGAAGGCTCTAGGGTGACCTCATGTTGGCCTTTCACTACTTAAAGGGAGCCTATAAAAATGATGGAGAGCAACTTTTTCTCAGTCAGATAATGACAGGACAAGGGGAAATGGTTTTAAACTAAAAGAAGAGAGATTTAGATTGGATGTTAGGAAGAAATTCTTTACTCAGAGTGTGGTGAGGCACAGGAACAGGTTGCCCAGAGAAGCTGTGGATGCCCCATCCCTGGACGTGTTCAAGGTCAGGTTGGATGAGGCCCTCGCAAACTCATCTAGTGGGTGGCATCCCGACCCATGGCAGGGGGATTGGAACTAAATGATCTTTAAGGTCCCTTCCAACCTGAGCCATTCTATGACTACAATTCTATTTCTCCTCTCTCCTCCTCAACTGACAGCTGAGCTAGTTTAAGTTACATCACATTAGCTACAAGAGCTAACGCAAAGAAGCCAGCCTACAGTAAATTGAGATGAACTCTAAACTCTACACCAAGAAAGTGTTTTTTAGATTGGGTGGGTTTTGCAGATTGAGTTATGCTTAAACTGAAACGGAAATACAAACACTTATAAAGCTATGGGCAAACAGCTAGGGTATCACCTTGGGAGAGTGGTTTGAGAGGAGTATAATTGGAAAGAATGCTTATAGTATGGAACAAGAAAGCTGCTGCCTGCTTGATTTTGGTCCTATTTGGTAAACAGACCTTTGGTATACTTTTACAAATGAATAGAAGTATGAATTTTTCCTTTGTCATCTAAGAACAATGGCCAAAATAAGGGCTAGCCTAAAAATGAGGATCCAGAGAAAGTGGTAAAATAGGTAATCAGTGTAGAAGCAGGAAAAAATAAAAAAAAAAAAGAAAAAAGAAAAAAGAAAAAACAGTAGGATCTCTACATTTTTAGTGCAATTATCCCATTTCAGCAGTTTCTACATTTTCTGTGGTCTAGAGTTTATTGCTATAGTCTTCCTGTAGCCCCTGCAGCTAGCTTTTCCCTGCCCCAGCCTGAGTTTTTTCTACTGAGAAAGATCTGTGAGAATAACTGTACAGAGACGAGAAGGACCAACATTACAGAGAGAAATGTGATTGTTTAGGGTAACCAATAATTCAAGGATTCAGGAAGGAAAACACCAGCATGGGAAGATGTGAGGCCCCAAAGGGTAAATCTATGCATGCAAGGGCTTAGGATGCTGAGGTCCCAGCCAGGAGTCCCATGTTAAGTTTTCAGTGTCATGGGTGGATATGAAGGCTGGTGGCAGCTTCCCAGTGCCGTGGGACCCATGGAGGAGCCACTGGTGCTGGCCCTACCCCTTCCTTGAAAATGCTGGCCCAAGTAGCAGCAGATCTTCATGGTAACACATCCATTGTGGTGGTGACCATGCAAGTACCTAACATTTGTTGATTTCTAGCTATCTTGTGTTTGTGCTATCTGGTGCATAACTGCTTTACAGTTTAATTGCTTATATCCTTCTTGCAGAATCTCTCCACACTTGTCTTAAGATGTCTGAACAAGCCAAACCAATTGGGAGGCCATAAGGAAGAAAAGGAGCAGAGAATGAACAGTGCCATGACTTCACTGTTAACCCAGTATTTGCAAAATTTCATGCAACAGGGTGGCAGGGCTGACACACTGCAGGAGCACCAGCCTCAGCACTTTCTACTCCCTGCTCCAGCCTCAGCACTTACAGATCCATGGCACTTCATGTGGCCCGAGTAAGCCTGTTGTAGGCCATGCTGATTTAATATCACTTGCACGGACCAGCAACACAAATGCTGCAATTTAGCCTCTAGAGTGCAGAGTATAACCCTCCCCTATTATGCATAGTTGCTAAGATTCAAGTCAGTAAGCGATTCCTCAGGGAGAAGCAAGACAGCTTGCTGATTGCCATACAACTTTCTGTTGGAGCAACTGACAGGAAAAATCAGACACCAGTCAACTGAGGCGCTGATCCAAAGCCCCTTTAAACACCTTGGTGACTCTTGAAAAAAAAGATGTTGGAGCTTTTCAGGAGATTACCCTTAATCTGTCACAGCATGCAAAACAACTTAATACATTTATCTTTTTTTTTTTTTTTTCAGCTAGAGAATTCAAATCCCTCTGTGACAAATCAACTAGTAAGTCAAACTTCTACTTAAAAAACATATGTCCTAAAATTGCAAAGGGTGGGTCCATTTGTCACTGAATTGTCCTGAACACACCAGGCCTCCTACCTGTTAGAACTTTGCTATTGAATCAAATGGCCATAGTACTGGGAGACCACTTCTCTTTGTGTCTTTGAAATCTAGTTTTATGCTATCATGTTTGATCTAGTCACTTCATAAGCACCATTTCAGGTCAACAGACATAAGCTTTCTTGTTAACCTGGACCAATGCACCACAAATTACTTTTATTTACCTAGCACCTTCTCTCCCACATTATGTTAAATGCTGATCTCAGAAAAGCAAATAAGCTGTCTTTTCCCTTTTTCATAATGACTGTCAGCTTGTACTTTAACCAACAACTCAAGCCTCTGTCTGGCTTGTAAGAATCCTCGAGATACAGTGAAATAAAAATCTGTTTTGTCTTTCATTTTATGTCCTGTTTCCCAGAAAGTATGAATATTTGCTTTTCAGCCATATCGTTTGAGTATTAAGGTATTTCCTTCACCATCCTCAAAAGCTGATTATTCTAATACAGCTCAGGAAAAGCAGTATTTGGCTTCTTTCAGGTCAGAAATACATGGAGTTTTATTTTTAAAAATTCTGTTAGATCATTCAGAATTAGATATATTCAAACTAAAGTCACCTTAATACTAAAAATCAAATTCTTGGATATCAAATGCTCTGGCTAGTAACTGTTAAAGAGCAATAGTTGCTTCCAAGTAAGTGCATCTTTCACAGAATTGTAGAATGGCTTGGGTTGGAAGGGACTTTCAAAGATTAGTTCCAACCCCTTTGCCATGGGCAGGAATGCCACCCACTAGATCAGGCTGTCCAGAGCCTCACCTCTGTTGACCTTCTGGGCTGCAAGTGTGCACTGCTGGCTCATGTCAAGCTTTTCAGCCACCAGAACTTGTCCTTCTCTGTAGGGCTGCTCTCAGTGAGTTCTCCCAGGCTGTACCAGACTCTGGGATTGCCCTGGCTCAAGTGCAGCACCTTGCACTTATTGAATCTCATGAGGTTCCCATGGGCCCAGTTCTCAAGGTTGTCCACGTCCCTTAGGATGGTATCCCTTCCTTCTGTTGTGTCAGCTACACCAACACTCAACTTAGTGTCATCTGCAAACTTACTGAGGGTGCACTTGATCCCACTGTCTATGCTGTTGATGAAGATATTAAACAGTAAGGGTCCCAGGGCAGACCCCTGAGGGACACCACTTGTCCTTGGCCTCCACCTGGACATAGAGCCATTGACCACCACTCTCTGGGTACAGCAATCAAGCTAGTTCCTTATTCACTGGATGGTCCACCCTTCAAATCCATATCTCTCGAATTTGGAGATCAGGACCTCTGATCTGGTCCGTGTCAAAGACCTTACAGAAGTCCAGGCATATGACATCTGTCGGTCTTCCATTGTCAACTGATGCAGTCACTCCATCATAGAAAGCCACCAGATTGGTCAGGCATTATTTGCCCTTTGTGAAGCCATAATGGCTGTCTCAGATCACCTCCTTGTCTTGCGTGTGCCTTAACGTAGTGTCAAGGAGCATCTTTTCCATGATCGTCCCAGGCACAGAGGTGAGGCTCATTGATCTGTAGTTCCATGGGTCTTCCTTTGTATCCTTCCAAAAAATGGTAGTGATGTTTCCCTTTTTCCAGTCACCAGGGACATGTTTTTTCAAATATGATGGAGAATGGCTTGGCAACTACATCTCAGTGACCAGATATAATTTTGAAGTGCTTGTTATCCAACTGAGCATGGAATTTTTAAATACCTTGTTCTGTTTCATCGATCCTATTACAACCATTCTTTCAGTAATTTCTTTGTAAAATTAGATTTCTGCTAGGTTTCTCTCCCTTAAAACAGTGAACCAGTGAATTACAGAAATCTCTATTGCCTCTCACATCATATTTTACTTTATTCATGTATTAGATATAGATTATCTATAGATTATCTTGTCTTGGATTATAGATTATCTTGTCTTGGAGAAGCTTATATTTAGTAAAATATGTCATAGTTTCAGTTAAACAACAATAACAACTGAATATACCCTTCATGCTTTAAAATAGCAGGAAATTTTAAGTGTTCTTTCTCGTAGGCACAATTCTCAAGCTTTTCTCTCTCTCTCTCTCTCTCTCTCTCTCTCTTTTTTTTCCAAAGTGAGATTAGGCTAATGGTACTATTGTGATCAGTGTTTTTTCAGTGTAATGAAACCTCATTGAACAAAATATCTTTTTTTCAGCCACATAAATCATTATTTGTGACCTACTAATATGTGACAACACAAAAATTTTTTCCATTCTAACTGATCTCCATGGATTTAAAATTTTAAATTCAAGTTTAAGAACACAATCTTCAAAACAGAGAGGATTTAATTCTAGAAAACTTGGCACACCATTATGTTTCCTACTTAAAAAAAAAAAAAAAAAAAAAAAAAAGCCTGGAAGAAACAAAAAAGCTATGTAATTTCATCAGATAATCAGTTGAGCTCCCTTGGGTTTTCTGAGCAGCAATACTCTCTAAATGCAGATGCACTGTGCTTCAGTCCAGATGGACACAACAAACTGTGATGAAGCCACAGTACTTAGACAAAGTCGTTATCTTCAGGACTGAAAATGTGATGGAAATGTAAGGCTGTCTTGAAGTACACCAATGAAGTGCAACACTGATGCTACTTATAGCAATAATGGCTGGGTACAGCCATAGGCATTCCAATTCTGTGATCAGCTCTCTTGGGGGAGAACTGGAGCCAGGGAAACACCTCTCTTCTTCATACAAGCCTTCTCCTTGGCTTGTTTCAGCTTCTCCTTCAGAGCTGCTGCTGCTGCTCCATATGCAAGGTTTCTGTGCTACAGTGCAGGAAGGGAGGGAAGAGGGTGCTGGGGAGAGAGGAGTGGCATAACAGGACCACCCAGGTATTTTTCCAGGTGAGGAGTGAGGGGGAGAAGAGTCTGTTTGCCCCAGGACTCAAAACAGCTCTTGGTGTGGGCTCTAATAGCACTGCTGGAACAACCAGACCTACAAAATACTGGCAAACACAAAGGTTTCTTTTTCATTTTTTCTTGTTTCCCTTCTTTACTTATTTTCTCTTTTCTTCCCTTCCCCTCTTTTTTCTTCTTCCTTTCTTTTATTCATTTATTCATTTTCTTTTTCTTTGCTCTCATTTTCTTTATTTCTCTCAAGCTATTTCTCTTTCTCCCTCTTTCTCTCTTTCTTGCATTCTCTCTCTCTCTCTCCCCCCTTACCACATAACACGTCATTTCTTCAGAGAACACCACTCCATAATTTAATGGCAAAGCATCAAGGACTTTCAATAGCATCAAAAACAGTACTGTTGCTCCACCAGTTTGATTTAGAGATCCTCCCCATAGATAAGCTGCTATTTTTAAAGCGTAATTTAAACATTGTAAAATAAGCCAGAGCATGCATTTATAATTTCATTTTTTTTTAACGGGAATTGTCTGAAAACAGCCTTTTTAACCATTAATGGTAAACATAAAGAAATGGGTAACGATGAGGATGATTGAAGTAAACCACTTTTCTTTTTGCTTAAGGGAAGGTTGCATGCACAAACAGTTTCTTTAGAGTAATTTCAGTATAAATCCACATCCTCAGAGAAATATTCATAAAGTCAAATAGTTTAACATACTTGCTTGATCCTGGAGCGAACATTACCTTCTTTTACTGGTACGTTTAAAAATCTTATTTTCATGATCATCAGTCATTAGAGTGGTACAAGGAAGGTACTAACCTAAACGTAAAGATACACCCATTTTGGTGGACATGTTTATGATAACATAAGTTATTTCAGAAAGACAAAAAGAGTACAGAGGGTAAAAAAGAAAACAAAACTAATATGTACTTTTTTAGTAGAAATTTCTCATTTTAAAATTTGTTTTATAGAAAAATCTGGCCAAAATCTTTCACAAAGTTTAAAGAAAAAAATCATTAAAATAATGTCTTCCATTGTATTTTTTTACCAAAAATGTGTCAGAATGACATCCTTTGAAATATTTTTACCAAAGTTGTGAAAAAAACTTGGAAATGGAGGCCAAAGTTTATTTTTTACTACAGCAATGTAACTTAACAGTGATGTAAATTAAAAACAATCACAAAAAAACAATCAGTAAAAAATAAATTATACAATATTCAGAATCAACAATAAGAATGAATAAATCCAGAACCGCTTGTAACACTGTTCCATACCACTCCTAAGGTAGCAGAGGTATTGAAGTCTACTCTAGTTTAATGAGTAAAAGTTGCTTTGAGGTCCTTTCCATAACTGTGTGATACCTGCATGTGAAGATGGAGCTTGAGCTGATGAAATACTAATGGGAAGTAAATAATTATATCCCCTTTCACATATACAATACTCCAATCAGTATATTCCTGAACAGAATTTCCTTTCTTCTTTTGCAGCAGCTGCACAATGGATGCTTCAAGATTTTGTATTTGATGAGTACTTGCTACAGGATCCTGCTGTCATCATTTTTCATAGAGCAGTGTTCCACAAACACATTTTCTGTGGATAGAGACAAGGATCTTGGGGTGTTGTTGCTTGCATGCATGTGGGTCCTGTTCTAATCTGAATTTGCAGGTGCCTGGCATGTATGTAAGAGCACAAGAAATTTCTCCTGACTCCAGTATGGTATGATAGATATGATCCAAGGTAACCTCTTGCCTTCTTTTCTGTGTATTAATCATCAGCTATTTTATCCTTTTTTTTTTTTTCTTTT
>CM021697.1:142394247-142483164 GCA_011074415.1 Stictonetta naevosa | reverse complement strand
CTTTATTCTTTTTTTTTTTTTTTTTTTCCCTTGGCATAGCACTTCATACTTATCTATAGTGGTTTTACTTTGCAAAATTTCTTTTCATGACCATCTCGATCTCTACTTCTGTCCTCCACACAGTTAGCACATTTCTTAGTTTAGGTCAATATCAAATTTCTTCTTAAATTCAAATCCTTAACTAAAACATGAAACTGAGCCAAGTCCAGGATAAAGTTATTATTGTTTAACTAGATAAGACCCATCATTTGCAGATATGAAAGCATAAAAGAATGACAGTTCAGGTCATCGAGGAGAAGTTAATGGTCATTGACCATGGTTGTTTGGAAGAATTATGTTTGTACCAATTAAAAAGTCAACAGCCACCAAGTAAGGGAAAGCATGAGGAAAGATGAAAGCCACTACAAGAAGCTTTTCTTCTTTATAAGAAGAAAATGTAGTGAAATAATAGCAAGGAAGCAGTAGAAGGAATTGGAGAAAAGACATCCTTAACTGCTGTGCCTCGTGTGTTTCGAGTTGTTTCTATGGTCACAGAATAAGAAGGTCAAATCAGGTCAAATAAAGCAGGACAGAACTGAACAGTACAATTAGGCCATAGTCAAAAGTAATTACTTTTCCATCCAGTAGAGATTGCATGTTACTTCTTGGAACTGTACATTATTATCTAAATAATAGATAGCAGCCAGCGAAACAACTAGGAATGAATTGGGAAAAATCAGCTAAAAAAGACACTTAGCTAAATATTATAACATTACGATTTATATTAAAGCTCAGATAAACTTGAAAGTTGGACATTGGTGGGTAACCTATTTATGCTCATTCATCAAGAGATTAGAGGAATAAAAGATGCAGAACAGAACTAAAATGCAGTAGTACTGAAATAATTTTTAAACTACTGAACTAAAACAACATTCCCTTTGCTCTGATCTCTTTGCATTTTAATCTTTTGATATTATGGCTATGATTAAGACATATAAACCATATAACCTATCCTGCCGATGGTGTACATTAGATAACTTTAACTCTCTCTGGAGTCTCTTATTTTTACTTCAGCATCCATTATCTCAGCCATGCATTCTTCCTATTTTCTCCACAGGGCATGAGATGCACTTCACAATGCATACAATCTTCACATTTTTGTCAGTCATATATCTCTCTAAAGTAGCTTCCTAAATAAGTCATCTGTTTTACACTGCTGAAGTCGATTCTTGGCTGAACTAAATGGCATGGCTTTGTGGATGTAAGTAGAGCTTCCTAATTTATCTTTCACAAAGGTAAAACTCTTTGTTTGAAAAGGTTTACTTGTTCTCATTGATTCTCTTCACCTTTAGTAAAATATCTTCACTCAGCATGGCCAGAATCAGCTGCCAGCACCTAAAAATCATTAGAATTGCTCCACTAGTGATGGAAATAAAATCTAGTGTAGTTTAAGTCAGCCTTCCTAGTCCACAACTGTCTTTCCACAGAAGCCCAGATTACCCTGTGTTGTCTGCAATGCATCAGTGGCTACCAGATATGAAGAAAATGTAGTAAGTCATTCCCATGTCTGGAAGGAACTATGATCACACGACCTGAGTTATCATCATCCCAATCCAGATACATGTCCGTGCTTCACTATCACTACTTCAGAGAACCACTCCTAATTAAAAGTAATTCCTTCAGCTCCATCTGCCAGCCCTGGAATCCAGAGGGTTAAGGAAGCTGTAATTTATTTCTACCAAATGAATAGAAAATTAGGATCTCTCACTTCCTCTCTTTCTCATGCACCCCTGAGGGGAAAAAAATAAAATAAAATAAAATAAAAAAATATTTCACTGGAAATTATGATTTCATCAGTTGAACTGAAAATCAAGAGATAGACCACTTTAAATATTCACACCATCTTGATTAAAGCAGGTGTCTTCAAGCCCTATTATTACAAAGTGATTGTCAAAATTTCCATTGTAAATCTCTTCCCTCCTTTTCAGTGGTTTTATACTTGAGCCTTGGCTATAAGAGCACATTCCAGCCTGGAATTTAGGCTGGCTGATTATTAAAAAGAGGAAAATTTTCCTTTACAAATGATATTAAAAAAAAAATCAAAAACTATTTTTTTTTTTTTTTTCAGAAAGGGAGAAAGGCAGGGAATGTTTTTCTATATTACACATATTGACCCAGAACTAGCCACAGTAAAGAAAAAGAGAGCCGGAACAATGTCATATTTCCCCAGATGACAAAGGAATACTCTAAGCTGGCAACCCTTTATGCTCCCTCACTCTGCTTCATTCCCTGTAACTCTTAGAAAAAATAATAAAAATTAAAAATTATATGGGACACAGAAGGATGCAGTTATTTTCTCTAATTACAGAAATCACAGGCCTCTCTATCGTATCATTCCTAGTCTTTACTGTGCTTGTTCTCTTGATACATTGTGAAGTGCAGAAATACTTTTACTCATTTTGTAGATGTGAAATAAACACAAAATTTTCACCTAATAAACTTTAGAGGGAACATCAAGGCACCAGCCAGTTCTTTTTTCATGCTCAGTGTTTAGGCTATGTTCACAATAACAAATTCAATTGTCCCAAGAGATATACTAACAGACATACTTAGGCACTGAAAATCAACTGTAAATGCTTCTAAGTCAGTATTACTGTCACAACAGCATGTGACATGGTTTCAGCCTATGCCAATTAGTACCCTCCCAAGCAACTCTTGGGCATGGTTCAGGTATTAGCAGTGGCCAGAGATCATTCTTAGCAGGAGAGAGAGTTTAATAGTATTGGCATTAGTTGTTCCCTGTCAGCTGGCCAGAGAACAGTCCCAGACATGTTTAATTTACTATTACAGAAGAGGCCAAAATGGTCAGAACCAGCTAGTGTAGTGTGTGGAAGCCACATCTTTGTGCTGAGTTATGCTAATGCTAGCAGAAGCTTTTCTCAGCATAAGGTATAACAATGCCCTCTCTAGCCATCATACTCTGCAGTACTTCATCATGGCTCAGAGTGTGGTCATTTTTGTTCTCCTTTCCATCTTCATTAAGGTTATATGCTCATCATCAGTATAGCAGCAGTTTTCAGTGCAACTCTGCTGAGAGAAAAAATCATGTCTATTGATACTTTCACTGGAGTAAGAATATGACTGTTTAAAGGAATTGGCAATAATATGCAAACTTCTTTTTCCATGCACACTCTGTAACAACATTTCATAAGTATTTTATTCTCCTTTAGTAAAGAGTCAGTGTTACAGGTCCATAAAATGAAAACGTGTTCTCCTTAATATGCATTCAAAGTGAAAATCGCTTTACTCACATAAAACCTAATAATTGGATGTTATGTGGGGAAACTGAGAAAAGAAATGAAGTTTCCTGTGAAGTGGCACTAAAGATGTTGCACAATCCTGACACCAGCCACAGAAATGTCTAAGTCACCATCCTGCACTGGCTTGAATAAACTCTCCATTTTTCTTACATCTGCATGCAAAAACCCCAAGCCTACTTGTGACTGAAATTAGAAAAAAGTTGTAAGTAGTGTAATGATCCATTATTAAAAAAGCCAATGTTCATTTATTCAATTGAAAATTATTTTCAAGCCCTGTTTTTCATTATTTAACTTGTATGTGATTAAATGGCATTATTGACATTGACTTAAATATTGTCCCTGTTGAACCCTTTTTGAATGTCCAAAGCCACAGAAGAGGCTTCTGTTTCCTAAAATGTCAGACTCCAATTGAGGAATTCCCATCCTCTCACACATTAAAGAAATTGAGAGCTGGATTGTCGTATATAATGCTGGGCACAACTCAAGGAAGGAAATTGTGTTTTAATTCTAGATTCTCTATACACCTTGGTTTTATACCCTTCATTTTACATCATTAACCTTTAGAATTCCAACCTACAGTCCCATCAATACTGATGGGAGGCTTTTATCATTCTAAGGATGTTGAGCCAAACACTGACTCAGAAACAGTTTTCAAAAGGAACAGAATGAAAGTGATGTCAAATTCAAGACCACAATCAGCTCCAGAACTTTTTTTTTTTTTTTTTTTTTTTTATTTTTTTCCCTAAGGAGATCTAAGATCTAAGTAGTATTAAAAGTGTCTTAATGTTTAAAACACAGGTTTGTTTCAAACTACAGCTTTGAAAGTAGGGGGCTGCAGATTTTGCAATGCCACTGAATCCTTTTTATGACATTACTGTGGAAATGTTGAGGCAGCAATAACTCTCAGGAGGATTACATCCTGGCAAGCAGCAAAGCAAAATGCTTGTAGTGATCCCACTGTGTGTTAATCACATGGTTAATTTGTTAAATTTGCATTTCATTTGTTTCTGTAGCTTGGCACAAATTTTATTGATAAGGGTTTTTTTTAACCGTTTTGTTTTGGTTTTGCCTTTTTTTCCATTTTCTTCCCCGAGATTCTGCATTGATCATTCTGCTTTCTGTCCATGACTCCATCATAATTAGTGACTGAGTATGTAGCTGAGTAAGAAAAGTTAATAATAGGGCATAGTCTTTTGTGAAGTGTCTTGTTGTGTAATTGTTGCTTTTCTGAGTTCATAGGTTGCATGCAATTTGCTTTGGTTTTGATCTTATTTTCTTGTGCAAATGTTTTAAGATAAGCCTCTCTCAGTGATTTTTTTCAAGGTCTTTCTTCTTTGTTTGATTAATTTTCATCCTTTTGATTTCCTTTTTTTCTTTTATAGCAAATGATTGGGGAGGGTACTCTAATATGGGGTCACGAGGAGAATCCGGCTCTCTTGCTCCCCCCAGCTGCTGAAGAAAAATAGCAACAGCAATGTCAAAAACCCAGAAATACATCCATCATTTCTCTGCCTAGATAATCTCACCAAAATGAAATTAATCACTTAAAAAAAATAAATAAATAAAAACAAAATTTAAAATATATGCATTGAGTCCTAGAAACTCAGCAATAAAAAATTCCCTCCATAGCAATAACGTTTTCCCCATTGCTAATTCCATCAATCCATAGGAAAATAAAGCAAGCATTTCTTAGTCTCTTGCAACTCACTGCAGCCAAGTATTAGTATATGCTTGGCTGGATCACAGTCCATCTAAAATGTAGTATGTTGTAAACCCCTTGGAGCAACAGAAGAACTGATACATGAAATAGCTAGGATACAAATCGTCTAGGGTTTTAGGCATCATAGACAATATCATGAAACATCCTTTAAAGAAAGTAGACAACTAGTTCTTGGTTATGAATATGGATTCCACTAGAAGTTTGCATTTCCTATTACCCATTGTCTGATTTAAAGGATCAGTACTGCATTTTGCACTGCCTGAAAACTGCAGCTGCTTTTCAAAGATAGCTCCAAAGGACAGAGCACTATATAATTAATTATCCCTCAGGTATGGATAAAAAACACACTGTTTTTTATTGGGGAAGGGTCTTGGGCCAAACATTTAGCAGAAGGGGGGAAAGGAAATCCAAGTTGCAGTGGCAGATCTAGTGTCTCCAGGTATCATAGAGACTTTTGATTTCTCTCTTTCTCATTTATTTATTTCTTTTTAATCTGTAGGAGCAATCATATACCCCTGAACTTTTTTTCAGACAGACTAAGAGGTGTCATTTACATCCCTGATTCATTATGACTGCAGGAATCTTCTTCGGATAAATACAGGGTTTTACCTTTCAGTTGTTCCAGCTTTCTCTTGCAATTAGCTTCAGTACTTCACTCACTGACATTCCTTCTGACACTCATGTTTCATTAATGGATCAGCAAGTTCACTTTCCATAGGCTGAACTGTATTCCCAACCAAACATTTTTTACACTGAGGAAACCTTCAGAACTCAACACTCACTACAGGGTCTGGAAAGGTAGAAACTGTTGAACTGAAGTCCCCACTCAAAGCCATGGCACCTCTTACCCAAGGGTGTGGAAAATGGGGAAACTACTTCCTTCAGAGAGGAAGGAGCAGAAGATGTTCATCTCTGCATGTATGACTTTGCTTTGTTCTCTGGTATGAGTACGCCTTCAGGAGATTTTCTCTGCTACGAGAAATCCTTCAAGGGGATCCTTCAAGAATGATCTCAAAGGAGAATTAAGTATTCTACAAAGGTCTGACAGAGCCCTTGCAAGGGAATAGTGATATGAGAAAAGTGAAGCACGGAGTTCACTGATCCTGTCTTTTCCTATCTTTCTGGGAAGTAGGTAAATGATTTGGGCTTTGTACTGTCCTTTAGAGAATATCATCCACTGTGAACCACCTGGGTTTTGCTTTGGAGGCCTGTGAAGTTTTCTAAGGCCACAGTATCTTTGCCAATAACATATTTTCCAATTTTTCCATTCTAACCAAACATGGTTAGAAAATGAAAGCGTTCAGTGGGCAGAGCAGAACTTCCAAAGCTTTTTTTCACTTTCTCAGAGAGAAACAAGAAATGTCTACTAGAAGTCATTGCAACAGCAACATCAGGGTCTGGACTGTAAAGTGGTAAGGAACACAAACCATATCTGACAATATGGAATAATAAAATCATCTTCTGGGTTCAGTGCTAACACGAGTTCAGGCTACCTTTTAGCATCAGAACTGATCTAAGTCAACCACAAATTGTAAAAGATGAGTATTTGAAAATCTGATGCCACTTTTTACAGCAATCTTTAAAGAGTGTTTGCAGCATCCCTGGTGTTTCACCCACTTTAGCTACATCCAGATTGGACCCAGGAATAAACTCCTCTCTAATTTTGTTTGTGACAAAGATGTTTGTCCAAATACACAGAAAAAATAATCTGAATCAAAGATTTCAAATTCAGAAGTAATCTTTTGATCTCTCAGTCTGTCTAGAACTTAAGCAGATAGAAGAACGCAGGAGAACCCCACCCAGTCAATCAAATTATTAAAGAAACACCAATACAAACTTTTACATTGAGATATGACCAAACAAACCACCCTGACTATCTATCAGTCCAGTTCCAGAGTTTTATATAAAAGGGTCCAAAAGTATTTCCTTCAGGATTCTTGGTTTGTGAGTGCAAAAGATAGACAAATAAATAAATAAATAAAAATCGGAACATCACTTTTCAGTTGTACTGCCCCAAAAGAAATATTTATTTAATCTCATGTCACCATCAGACCTGCCCTCAAAAAAAAAAAAAAAAAAATAAAAACAAGCCAAGAAGCACACTGCTCATGTTCATAGAAAAACTGATTAAGGAAAGCATTAAAAAAAAAAAAAATGTGGGGACGATGTCACGTTTCAGTCTCTGTTGGAAAATGTCTTACAATCTCAATAGTGGATGCATTACTCTAATCACTCTGTAATGAAGGACTTGCTAAACAGATATATTAAGAGAAAAATAATGAGTCCAGTAGTGTCCACTCTTTGTGAACTCATATCTGTACTACACAGAAGAGAATGCCCTAAAGAAAACTCTTAAAGAGTGGTTAATTAACATATAAACCACAAATGTCAGAGTATCATAAATATTCAAGTAGTGATGGATAGTGGGATAAACCCTGAGTGGATGCCATAAATTTTTTATCTCCATAGCTATCTTGAGTTGGATATTTACAGTAAATTACAGCTTCACATGCTTTACTCCAGAGCCGTATGTTTTATTGTTCGACCAGATGTAAGCCATAAAACTGTTTTATCTATTTCGTGGTTCAGCCTAGTACTAATAAAATAAACTACAAATACCTGACTTATAGCTTTGCTGGCATTTTTGCACTCCAGTGAAGTGCAGTGCCAAGGATTTGTGCAGTGAAAGTGACCTAAGAAAATCATATGTTCTTCCCATTTCTTAAGCTTTCATAAGGACCTTAAATATTTGAATGAACAGTGTTGGGCTATAACTTGTTCTTTTATTGTTTTTCATCACATGGACTATGACCATCACTGATAGTTCAAGTTTTTTCCTGTAGATTGGAAAGGACATTGCAAGGGGCCTGCACTCTGTCTTGGCATCTACATTACTGATATTCCTTAAGTGTTCCTTAAGTGTAGCACCAAATTACTAAAATAATCATCTAACCTAGGAAGGATGCATTTAGTTATTTATACTTATATATATATAAAGTTGCAATTAACAGGACATTCCTCTGACTTTTTCATCTATTACATTCAATCTTGAAAACAAGAATCAAAATGCATGAATTTGTCTTACCACTATATTGGGATCAAGATTCTTTTAAGCACCTGTGAAAGCTGTCCTAAGTGCACACACAAATGTTTTCCATTTATGTCAAGTGTGGTGGAAGACATTCAGTATTCATATCACTGTTTTTGCCAAAAAAAAGAATTCTCAGAGGTCATACAATCCTATTTTTGGTGTGGAATGTGACCATAAGCAACACAGCATATCATGGGGGTAGAGAAGACATAAAGAATTTAGTGAAAAGATCACAAAATACAGCCAGTTTTCTGAACATTTTTACATACACTGCTGGCCTTGGAGTAACATGTTCAGTCTCGAGGTTGTCATGGACATCTATTAATAAGTCTTCCTAGACAAACAACATTCATTTGACTCTCAAAATGCATAACCCTAGCAGACTAATGAGGAACTGAATGCTGAATGTTTATCAAAGGGGACTCTCTTCCATTCCATCCACCTCTTGCATACTTTCAAAGAATTAATCTATTTTAACAAGGGACCCTCTCCCTATACTATGGCCCCAATTCAATCCCTAAAACAGGGGATTAAATCCAACTTTCTGCAAGTTGAAATTAAAGTGGTTTTAGTTGTTGTTTTTCAAGCTACTCTGAGTGTTAATTGGGGTAAAATCTGCAGCTCCTGGATTACCATTCACATTTCGTTTAACAGAGAAGGAAAACTTTGCCAGAACTACCACAAGGACTAAGGAAAATTAAGTCCATTAACCCCTTCTCAGCATAATAAGCAGATAACACTTAGAGGAACACAGGCAATTTAAAATGTTTTCATTACTCTGCATTCAGCAATAAAGTTGGAGGAAAAAAAAAAAAAAAAGTACTGTGTCATTCTTCACTCCTCAAAATCCTTCAGATTTCATTATGATTGATTAAAAATAATTGAGCAGACGTAACAGGCAGGAATGCTTTTAAACCCTTCATGCTTAGATTTAAATCTGAAATAATGCAGATAAAGGAAGTGTGAAAGATATCATACCATGGTCCCACAAGTATTTGTAAAATGTAAGTGCTGTTTAGATACTTTCCTATGCCCAGTACTTTATCATTTTTATGCTGCTGCTGAAAGGATAAGGTCTCAAGTGTGAGTTCCTGTTGTAAACACATTTTCTTTTGGCTCATGAGTCATAGACAATGTAAAAAGTAGTTTTCCTCTCAAAACGACAATATTTTGAACATGTGGTTGATACCCTTCTTAACAAAATTTGTTCCACTGCTCTGTTACATATAAACATCTGTCATTTATATCAAGCAGTTGACAAATGCTCTGTCATGAATTCTAAGAACCAACATACTAGATCATTAAATATTATTTTTATACCAAATGAAAAATGCTTATTTGTGATGAAGACTGAATCTTATTCAATCAAAGTGACTTCTTTATCAAAGGAGAAAAATGGGTTAAATTTATAACAATCTTCAATTTTCTTTCTCCCAGCAACTGTATTTAATTACTCTAAAACCTTTTTCACATAAAAGACAATGACTTGCTACTGAGTGACACTACATGGGTACTGTTTAGTGAGTGAATTTATCTATCTGAAAGACTGAAAGTTCTAAGAAGCTCCAGACCCTCTGAGTTTTCTAGATATGTATGCCTTGAGAAGTAAATTGTTTAAAAATAAAAGTTTTCCACGGGTGTTCAGAGCTCATGGGTTGCTTCATTTTTGTTTGCTTTGTTTGAAAGGGACAGCTACAGCCACACATACAAAAAATAGGTCCCAATAAACATTGTTCCTTGAAAGAGATGTGAAATCATTTCTGCCTCTCCTTTCTGATACCGAGGGGACTATGAAAGCAAAATCCGATGCAGCTATCACTGATTTTTACAGTGTCCCAAATACCATGCAAGCAAGAGGTGATCAGCTGAGTTTTCTGAGGCCAAATGGTTGCTGTGTGGTCCGTTCTGTATTTAGGAAAGAAAGACCTCTTCCATGGCAGGATAGAACAAACTCCCAGGAAGCTTAAGCCAGAATTTCCACAGGATCCTGCCTCCCTAAATTTTTAAAGTTGGAACTGAAACCCAAATAGGAAGGGCTTTTTGTAGTTTTGTGATTCATGACTCAAAGAAAATCTATGTATGACCTCCAAACCCAGCTGTATTGGGTAGAGTCCACTATTAAGAGCAAGTCAAGATGTGTAAATGAGGTGTCTCCTTCTTTCCGTTGACTGTATAGACTAAACAGAGAGTCACCTGGCAACAATTAATAGAAAAATGGATTGCATTTCCTAAATGAGGTGCATAAAGTGGGCAGCCTGCACCTGGCCATATGAGCTTTAAATTTGCCATCCTTATTCACATTGTATGAAGCATTTTTCATAGCTTTTCAGGAGACGCATTGCACAAGACATTTGTAACTAGCTGAAAACAAAGAAACTCTGTGATTCACTGAGAAAAAGGATATTTAGTTAGATGCATGGCAGAGCCAGAGGCAACTTTAGAGCTGCAAATGCAATTACTGCTGGCCAAAGGCATTTGCTTTCCACTGGAAATTTTTTTTTTTTTTTTTAAAAAAAAAGTCTGCTCTGATTCTCTGATTTCTGTCCAGTGAAGAACAGCATAAAACATGCTCAACCTTAGTCAACATAGAAGATCCTCCATAAGAAGAGAAAAGATTTGGAAAAGGAACCTTTACTGACATATGTAACATGAAAGAAGACAATTTCATCATCCTCTACCTTCTCCCCAGTGTTATTAAAATAGTCTGAACATTGCTTTCTTTATAGCGCTATGGACAAAACATATGGAACAATTTGATGTGCAGCCTATAGTAATGATAAGAATGCCAAATCTAATGTCTTAATGAAATCTATTGCAATATATAAAAAAAAATGCATTTATTAATAAGGCAGAATGTTATTTGATTTTCTTATTGAGATAGACCATTTCAAGGCCATTTAGGGCAGGGAGAGGGAGCAATGCCTTTACAGTACATTCTTTGTTTCCTTAACACTGATCACCTGTCATACTTGATTCCCACAGTGGACTTTTTATAGCAATTTGCTATTCTGACCTTTGCATACATTTTTTGCAAGCTTTACTCAGGGACTGTTTAAGTTGGGATGGATGGGCATATGCTGAGTACGGCAGCAAAGAAGTAGGGAAGGATTACATTTCAGTTGTGAACTGGCTGCATCTCTTAAACCATTCATTACCAGATTCCCTAATGTTTGGGTTTTCAAAAGGTGATGAATTTTTGTATGGAAAATGGTATTTTGTTGGCTGGACTCCACTGAAGCATACTTTCAACATTAACTCCCTATTGGCAGCAGTTTCTGCTTATGATTTTTTTTAATGAACACCAGTTTAAACTGGGCTGATCATAACGCCTGCTGGAGTAAGGTTAAAACCCAATGTGTTTTATGAGCCTGACCCAAGAAGAGCTCATGTGCTGCAGATGGTAGCTATGCAAAAGGACATTTTTGAGTGTAGGAGTTAAATCTATACAGGATATGGTAGAATACATGGGGGAAATTAACATTTTTCCATTTTTTTTTTCTTCCTGTTACCTCAACCCCTCATCTCCCTAATCACTGCATGCACCCACCACCTTCTGTCTCTCTGATCTCGTCCATGTTCCACCTTAGCTTACAATCTCTTCTACTCTTACATCCCCCAATGACCTCAGCTCCCTCACTCACATTTTACATTCTCTCAGTGCCCTGATGTAACTATTCTTCATCGTCCCTCAGTCATACATTTCCTCAGCCTCATCACACATTTCTGTGGTTTCCTAAATCCTCCCTCTCACATCTCAGGCCAAACAGCTGGAAACAGAAAAAGAAAAAATTCTAATTAAAAGCCTCCAATTGTGAATATCTTATATTTCATAACTGCTCAGTAAACCCCTTACAGAAATGCCCTTAATTAACTTCCCTTGAAAATACTGAAAGGCCTTCCCTACCAGAGTCCATAGAACACAGCCAAAGAAAAGTTATGTTTATTACTGATGTCACAAACTCAAGAAGCATTCTTCATTAAAACTAAATTATAACCATATATTGTGGCAAAAATAATATTAATTTGAGCTGTAATATGAGCAATATTATTTTGAACCTAGCTCTTAAGAATTAAATGTAAAATTTAAAAAAAGAAAATGGAAAAAAATGTACTTCTGATGAAGTTTCAGAATCAGTAGGCTATCAACTTTAGAACAAGACATCAGCTTAACCCTCATTGATAGAGTGCCTGTATCATTCTGCGTCTGTATTGCATCAGTGTTTCTAATCAGTTCTTCCTAATCTCTTCATCACTACAGGTCTATGACTAATAGGGATGAATTTATTTTTTATTTATTTATTTATTTATTTATTTTGAGATATGTATGAGTGTTTCATATATTTCAGTTAAAAGTAGATTAAAATAAGCATGGAGTAAATTAGAATGGTGGAATTCTCTTTATGAATAGTAACCATTACAAATTGAGGACAAAACTGAATTGCATAAGCATTAAATAAAAAGGGAAAGATCCTCAGATAACATAAATTGTTACTGCTATTCCACTGATGTTGTTACAGATGCATTGATCCAACCCTGCCAAGAATATTCTGAAACGTAGTACCAGAAAGGCAAAAAGCTATACCTACCTCTTATCACAATACACTTTGCTTATAACTGAAAGTTATTTCTTTGTAAATTTTATCCTTGTGAATATTTCCGAGTTACCTTCAACTCCCTTGGAGCCTTTTCCCTTTGAAATGCAAGGGACTCAGTGTTTCATTATTGCAAGGAACGATAACCATATGCAATTTACATGTATAACTAAGCACTTGGATTTCAAACCTCAAGAGTATGGTATGGGAACAGTAAAAGTTCCTTCTTGAATACACAACCCATTTCAATTACACCTATAGTGAATCCATTTAGTTAAGAAAATAAAGCAACACTTATTTTATTTGCTAGTATGCTATTTATTCTGCCTCCTTCTTCCTACTGCAAACATCTCTCTATATACTGCTCTGTTTAGTAACATTAACAAATAAGCCTGTACAGGCTAGAAATCCTGCCTCAAGGATAGTGGGGAAAAAAAAAAAAAAAAAAAAAAAAAAAAAAAAAAGCTACAAAGAACTCAAAAGAAGCAGCAAATATGGAAAATATGGAGACCAGAGGTGAGATTTCTAATGCATCAGGCATGCAATTGCATTAATTCAATACAATGATTAAAGAGCTTTGAAGCAATGCTACTGCCTCATCCAGACAGATTCTGATTAAGTAACAGAGGTGTGAGAAACCATTATGGATCGAAGACTGATAAGACATAGGCTGGGAAGATTTAGAAAATATATTTAGTGACCCTGAGGAAAAAGGAAATGTTAAAATATAAACTGTACAACATACTATTACATAGTATTACAAGTTTGTCTTTATATAAATACATGAAGGAATACAGTGATAATGAGTAATTTAAAGATTTTATTTGAAATTATTTTAAGGAAAAGAAAATAGATGGTTCAGTTGTAGTTCAAACATCAGTCTCTCATACTTCCAATTTA
Organism: Stictonetta naevosa; assembly: GCA_011074415.1. Taxonomy (NCBI): domain Eukaryota; kingdom Metazoa; phylum Chordata; class Aves; order Anseriformes; family Anatidae; genus Stictonetta; species Stictonetta naevosa. The sequence goes on along the minus strand of CM021697.1, from coordinate 142,469,562 downwards.
AATATCTAAATTTAAACACTGGTGAAATAACTCAGCTTCTGAAAATCTAAAATAAGTAGTGGAGTTAAGAAATCGTCACAGGATCTGTAACAGACTTCCCCATTAACACCACAAAGCCAGGGTTCACTCTGGGCAGCTAAATCACCCCAACTTGATTTTCAGGGATGCAAAGGAAATTCCTTGTAATTAGATTGTTTCCTGACTAAAGTGGCTCCTTCAAAATCATAAAAACCAAGGTACTACATTAATCCAACTTACTATTATCACTAGTCCTGAAAATCAACAGCCAAGCACAGGAGCCTTATTTTGTATTCCATTTCTTTGTTGCTTGTGTTCAGATTAGTGCTTTGTTTTGAGAAAATGTAGCCCAGAAACAGAGAAAAAGTAGGTCCCCCAGGTAGCCAAGATATGGCTGATTTCTGTTATGCAAAAGTCCTGGTAATGAAACGCCATGGAGACTAGTATGCTAGCAAAAGCATTTTTCATTTCCTTTTTGTGTGTGTGTGTGTGGATATAAGTTCACTGGGCTGTGAATTAATATGAAAGCTCCATAAACCTTCTGAGCAAATTGCGTATATCTGTATTTAAATATATATATATTTTAAGGATTCAGCTGGACGTGTCTACCACAGCAGGAAGGAGTACACTAAACCATGACAAGGGTTTATGAGCAGCCACTGACAGAAAGAAAGTTTTGTACTAGCAGCTGTTACAGGTGAACATTTATACTCCAGAAACAGAAGCTTCACACCATAAAGTTTCTTCAAGAGTTTTCCAATGGACAGTTCTTTCGGTGCATATATATATGTATATATATATATATATTTATTGTGATATATGGCTGGGGTAAAAAATAGAATCATCTTTCTTCTATTATTTATATTATAAATTTCCAGTTGCTTCAGATCTCTTAAGGATACACTCTTCTGTAAATGTAGTGGACACAAACAATGTTTTGGGGTTGGTTTTGTATTTTGTGTGCTTGTTTGTTTGTTTTGAGAGCTAGGTATTAGCAAGACATGATCAAGTTGCTACTGTAGAATCTTCAGATGGTGTTAAATTCTGTATCTTCCCTATGAAAAGATGAAGAGAAGGAAAAATAGCACAATTAAAGTGAAAATGATAGTACATAGCCCCAAAATAAGCTTCATTTGAAACTTTTTACATACCTTTTTGTATGTAAATGGCAGATCTATGCTCATTTTAAATCCTTGTTTTAAGCCAAATACCACTCTGATGCTTTTCTCAACAACCTACAGCAATCTGAACAAGATGTTCAATTTCAGCCAAGCTATACCAAACATCAGAAACGGGAAACAGTAGTCAAATATTTCTCTGTGTCCCTTCTGTAGTTGTCTAAAGAAAGGGAAAGTCTAGTTTTGACTCTTGGATAACTTTAGTACTCTCGGGACCTTTCCATATTGAATCAATTTTCAATAGTCTAAGGAGCTTCCCCAACAGCCTGTGTTAGAAGTGGGACTGTAGGTTTGTCATTTCAGTCTCCTTTCTCTTTGGGAAATTCCCCCACGTAACACCACATTCACTTCCCCTTTGGTCATTTTTTGTTGCAAAATTAGTGCCACATTGCATCTCAACAAAAAGCATAATGCTAATCAATTCCCATATGCCAATGCTGATTGAAAGGACAGGCTATGGCTTATTGAACCAGCACTGTTGCTTTCTACACAGGTGTTTTCTGTCCCATTTTAACATCTCTTCCAACTAGAAGTCATGCTCCTGTAGATCTAGGTCCCAGACCATGTTTGTTTGTTTGTTTGTTTTATTTTTTTTAGTTAGTTAGTTTGTTTTTCCTGACAACTTAAAGGAGTACATCAGAAAATGGCATGGCTGCAGAGCCTTAGTCTTTGCATGGTGGAGGGGGATGGGGGATTGCTGGAGTTCTTAATATTATGTTTATCCCTGAAAATTGCTTATATTTGGAGCTTTCTTGTGCTCAGCCCTTTTAATCCCACTGCATGTAAAGCTGTATACAGGAATACATGTTTTGCATATAATTATTTTCTTCAGCAAGTTGCCCTGTGATAGTTGCAATATTGAATCTTTGATTCTCTGCATAGCATTTTTATTAATAGTTGCATAAGTACCTCCAGAAACAGTGTGAAATATCCCTTCTTAGTGTTTTGTTTTCTATCCTTCTGGTCAGTCAAGGCCTACCTTCAATCACTAGTAATTTTACATCTTCCCACCACATATCAAACAAATTTATTTATTTATTGGACTTTTGGACTGGGCAGAGAGTAGATTGAGCATATGACAGAACCCCTGGTGTAAGGAGGAAGAGCATGAAAACTATCTAGTTAGCTGTATTGGTCTGTATGTTTCCATTAAATGGATGTATCTGTCTTGCCATCATTCACTGTAATTGCAGTGTCTGGTAAGTTGACTTTCCATCAAGACTAATCTATTTTGAGTTCAATGGATCACAGGCAAGCTTTTGAAAGACTTGTGTAGAGTCTACACACTTGATTTCTTAGTTCCAAGCAAAGACAATGTTGTGAGCAATATGTACTTCTTAACAAATAACTTATTGGAATACGAATTTGAGATAATTTCTCCATGGAAATTTCCACAGTCAAAAACACTTATAGTGGAGCACCACACATAGAGTTGTTTTCAGAAAATACATTTAGATATATTTAGCTGCTACATTTAGAATCATAATCTTTCTATGGGACTATATGTCTCTTGATTCATCATCAGCTCTTGTGGAACTATCAACACAGTCAAAAAGTTGCTGCAGAGAGATTCAGATGCTCTGAATGAGAGTATATTATACTTTTAGACATTGTTTTGCATTTTATCCAAATACATCTGGTATAATTAAGACTACTAGACCTTTAGCCCTTCTCAAGATACACTTCACTGAAATAACTTGGAAAGACTTGTAGAAGCCCTAAACTCATTCCAAAGAGGATATCCATTAAGCTCTGTAATATCTAGTGGACAAAATGTAATTCTTTTTGCCAAAACTTTCAAAGTATAATGACCTCAACACACATGCTAATCAAACAGCAATGAGAGAAGTGGCCTTCTAAAATCTCATTTCTGTGGCTAGTGTAATCTCTCTTCAAATCTCAATTTCAATCCAAGATTCATACAATAAATCAGTGGCTTACTTACACCTTACTTTCTTCTCTAATATGACAAAGTGTAAGATAAGAACACTACATTATCTGCTTGGTCAATAGCAATAGAAATAAATCAGTGGTTAAAAAAATGAGTGGTTTAATTTCTTTTATCAAATGCCAAGAGTGACCAACTTTGTGGCTTCCCCTGGAAAAAAAAAAAAAAAAAAAAATGTCATGCCACAGGGTATGTATCATTCTTGGCCCACAACATTGCCTCTGCAAGGTCCCTCTTGAAGCCAAGGGAAAACAACCGCAAATAACAACTGTTATTCATGTCGATTAATACAGTGTTAGAAGGTGCATATTTGGCCTGTAAAGAGAACCCTGTAAAAACACAACAATATTTGCTTTCAGCATTCATATTGTCACATGCTCAGACCTTTCAGTTTCCATCTTTCTTACTTTCTTGGGGACTTCCTACAAAGTCCATATAACAAGAAGCCTAGGGGATATTAAGTAATCCAGCTGTTAACCAGATGCATAAATAGGCTGTGAAGTATTGCATTCCAGGTTATAAGCTTTAAAATGCACCCAGTATTTTTCTAAACATTTGTGTTCAGAAATTAGGGACACTGGAGATACTTCACATCTGGGCTTCTTTCACTAGTACCTCAGGTTAAATTCAGCACATTTTGGAAAGAAAGAGAACATTATTCTACTTAAAGACTGATATTAAAATGTGAACATCAGATCTCTCTTAAATTAAAGAGAATATTCCTAATATTCCGTCTCGCCCACTCTTAGAAAGCACCCATCCATAGGCCTTCATGAAGAAAGTGCATTGAGAGCTTTCCCTTCTTAGGGCACCCAAAGGCACAACACAACCTTACAGCAGTGGTATTGGAGAATGCTGTATATCCTGTTCAAGGCCCACCTTACGCTCAACCTGGAAAGGACTGCAAGAGCATATCCAGGAATGCCTGAGCAAGCCTAGCATCCCATCAGCTCTGCAGTGCCTTTGGCTGCTCCAGAGGATGAACTTGCAAAAGGGACAGTAACTGAGTCTAATTGTGAGGCCACTATATGGGCATTTTTTGTAGCCAATATCATCAGCATAGACTTTGCTAATGGTCCACATGGGTTATGACAGGCCACAGCAGGAAAGAGAAGCACGCTTACTATATCAGCCTTGGACAGTGGCAGCAGACTCCTGTTGTATGACTGACCATTACACGGGAAATCCACATCCTCAGACCCATTACAAGATATAGTATCAGGGCCTTCTGCTGTCAAAACCATAGCAAGACCATACTTGTGTTTGTGGTTTACAAGAGATAAGAAGGCTCCCTCATATTACTACTTGGGTAGACACAGATTATACAAATTTGCTCAGCCTGTGCTTATGTTCCCACCAACACATAGCTCCTATACCAATATTTCTCTTAAGGCATTTTTATATTATGTTATCATTGTTAAACATCTTTGAGATCATTCTTTCTTCCTCTTCTCTTAGGATTGCTCTGCAGGTTTTTCCATATCCAGCTGCATGAATGAGAGACTTTGAAGACTTTGCTGATTCAAGGAACTGAAGTGATTGACTGGAACAACAGTACAGTAATAAGGGGAATCACTAGGGGTATGTTGGAGCAGACAGCTGTTATATTATTTTGGACAGGCAGTTTTCCTTATAAATATTTACTGTATTGAAAAACAGACAGCTATTGTAGTAGTAATCTGGAAAAAATTTTGAAAAATGACTGGGATTTTCCCTGTGAGACCAACATCAAAAGCTGTAACTGAATACATTTATGGTGCAATATTGCACAAAATTTGGGCTCAACCTGTACTTAGGCAAAACTTCCAGTGAAATACTGTATTTTCAATGTAACTTTTGCTTGAACAGACATTTCAGGAGTCACACCTATTGCTCACAAATCTCACCCAGTCTCAGACATGTGCCTGACAAAAATGGCCAAATGTTTCTCTGAAATAAAGAGGCCTTCACAGCCCTCACTGCACCTGGCTTGATTTACACTAGTGCAACATTTGATCCAAAAGTAGAGATCAGTAAATTTATTAAGAAATCATTTAGATGCATCCAAAATATATTTTCTGAGAAGCTGCTGCTGGTTTAACATCAAAATCTGAACATCTGAAATTTAATAAACCATTTCTAATATCCATACCAAAAAAAGATTACTTGAAGAAAAAAATCACACTATGAAATAATTTAAATATTCGAGAGACATAATTTAGTTGCAGTTGTTGTTGTTGTTTAATTGGCTCTTTCGTTATGTAAAATGCTGTACCTATGAGATAATTGACTTTTCCCTGTAATTAAACCTGCAATTAAAAAATTGTTATCATCACTTAAATAACTGCTTGGGAAACAATTCAGTGAAAAGAAGAGCTGAAATCGAACGAATGGTCTTTTCTCAGAGTGTGAATAACAACAAGGTTTCATAGTCTGTCAGTCACAGTACCAGCAAGCTTGTCTTTGAAAACGTTTCCATTTTTCAAGCTGTTAGAGGGATTGCTATAGATCCTGGGGGCATAAGCCTGAAAGAAAGATCATAATTCAGCAATAGGAGGTCTGCTTATCTCACTCAACAGTGAACTGGCAGAGGATGGGGACCCATGCTTTGTTTAGAGAGTGAATAAACAGCATACCTGCTTTGTGCCTGAACTGGCTTTATACCCTGATGGTACAGAGGTGATGCATGGAGGAAAGAGTTAGACAGAGACAGTGAGGAAAAACCAATGTGCCTGAGTGTGTAGGTGTGTGTTTAGTGGGATTCTTCACATCTTCAAAATAGAAAAAGAAATCTGCCTTGTCCTTATTGTATCCCTTGATCTCTTTGTTAAACTGTATTTTTAGGTTTCTATTGAAATGTCATTCAGGAAATACCAGTTGACTTCCCTCAACAAAGAAAGAGAGAGGATGGTATTGTGACCTGTATGATGAAAGGAAAGCTGTGACTGAATTTTATATTATTTCTAATTAAACAGAGATAATTGCCAAAGAAATGGTGAAAAAATGTGGAGGGAAAAAAAAAAAAAAAAAAAAAAAAAGGCAGCAGCAGAAGAAATTAGATCATATTTATACCAGACATTTCACAGGGCTAAATTCTGCTATGCTAATTTATTGTGAATGGCTCTCCTACCTACGATAACCTCATTGATTTCAGTGGATGGGTCTATGGGTCTACTTGCAAAGCAAAGTATTCCACTTTAAAAAAAAAAAAAAAAAAAGAGGGGGGAAGGGACAAGAGAGGTTAAACTGATTATAACAGCAGTGTGCTAATTTGTCTAGTAAGAACCGGTCATTTTATCCATTTTATCCTTTTAGAAGAAATGTATTTAAAATCTAATTACAATGGCGCATTTTAATTTGAAGTTACAGGAGACACTAGCCACATAGAAAGATAAATAATTACCTTAGCTGGCTGCTGCAAAGCCAAGGAAATCAAACAACCAAAAAGAAAAAAAAAAGTCTTGACTGAAAAAGAAGTAGTAGAAGAATTTAGGCTTATGCTAAAACTATTTTACTGTTATATCAATGAGCTTTGACTTCTGATTTTTTTCTGTACATTTCTAAACAGATTCCTCTTTGGATATTACAAGAAAATAGACTCAGAAGACAAATATGCAAACACATGTTCATTTTAAGCACATCACCTTTAAGAGTGACCATTTACAAGATAAAAATTAGTATTTATATACTACCTACAGTCCAAAAGTTAATCTGACTTGAACACATTTTTAAAGGTCTTTAAGAATTTAAGAAGTTAAATATTTACATTTTCCTTCACTACTTTTTTTTCCTTTTTTTTTTTTTTTTTTTTTACTGCAGGAAGGCTAAATGAATATAAAACAGTTTTAACTGTTCTAAGTAATCAGTTTGACTGTCTCAGTTCTTCATGAAAGATAATGAGGTGTATTTGATCAGAAGGTTCATTAAAAATGATTACATAAAAAAGAAAGTCATTCTAAATAGGATTGTTAATTTGAAAAAATGAACTAACATATGACTGAAGTTTGGATCCAAGATCAGAGTCAAAGAAAATGTGTAACAATTTGTTTTCCCATGTGCATTAGTTTGTGTGATGTTATGACACTAACAACTCCCTCAGTTATATCAACTTTCATTTCTCTGTGTGATGTTGAAATAATTTACATTTTTCAAAATTACATTTGAGTTTCTGAGTATGAACTGCTGTAGGATGTAATTGACTGTTTAGGAATCAATGTTTCTAATAACTAAACAAGTGTTGAATCACTACATTTTCCAGTGTCAGTCATATTCTTCATAAGACTTCTGAATTAAGCCTGTCACTTCACTGATATCTTATCCTTTTTAAATTGTATTAGAGTGAAAATGGTAACCAGAGAAAGCAATTATTTTCATGTTTCATTTGCATAGCTAATATAATCAGAGTAAAAAACAGTATGCTTTCTTTAACCTACATGGGCAAATATTGCTTGAATAGCCCTACAAACCTCACAGAAGCTACACTTCTGATTAAGATTTACAGAATTGACTGTCATGGACAATCATTAGCTTTTCAGATGAAAGCTAGCCTTGTCTTTTCAGACATAACAAAAAGCATTTCTGTAATAAGAACACTCTTAACTTAACAGTTAAGACACCTAAAATAATCAGGTATAGTAGATGCAAAGGAGAAAGCTGAACATATAGAACTAATCAAAAGAAAGAGATTTCCACTGAAATCTGCAGCAAGATTTCAGCCTATTACGTAATGAGCATATGCTCAATAAAATTTTCTTCCTCAGCAAAATAAAGCAGAAACTGCTTTTGAGAACAGGTGGGCAATAGGACTGTGACTTCCTCTATGAAACACATGGATCTGTCATGGTTTTGTCTGGGACAGAGTTAATTTTCTTCAGAGAGGCTCATACACTAATGTGTTTTGGATTTCTGATTAAACTAGTGGTGATAACACACCAATGTTTTTAGTAGTTGCATTTAGTTGATATTGGAGTGTTTACATAGATCCAAAGACATTTCAGCTTCTTGTACTGCCCTGCCAGTGAAGAGGCTGGGGGTGCATCAGGAGCTGTGAGGGGACACAGCCAGGACAGCTGGCCCAGACTGGCCAAAGGGATATCCCATAGTGTATGGCATTAGGTGGAACAATAAAAACTGGGGAAAAGATGAAGGAAGGGGGGGGACAATTTTTGAAAACAGTCAAAGCTTTTATCTTGATCAAACAATGGTGTGAAAGTACAACTTTTTAATCAAAATATGTGCTAGATTACTTTAAAAAATATATTACGTTTATATATATATATATATATCCACTGCAAAATACACCAATATGCCTCTTCTCTGTTAAATGGATATAGGTGTAGGTTTCACAGGACTATTCAAGGCTAATTTATAAAGTAAATTTGTAAAGTAATGAACTGTTTTAGAAAGAAATGTTATTCAATTCTGTGTCTTTAAGAGATGGAAATGTATTCTCTATCAGGGACCCTAATCAAGAAACAACAAAGAAACATGTTGTGAAGACAATGTCTGTTCTATCTTTTCCAAAAAGTTGTTTTATCTTATATAGCTGCAACTGATATTGTGTACTAAGCAGGAAATAAGGTCGCTCTTACTATTTGTTAAATTAATTTCTATGGGAAATAAATTCAATTATACTTCACTTAAGCACCCGGAGCTCAATTGTTCATTGCCTTGCCCTTGAGTATAAGTATTTTTTTTAATCCAGTTTGTATAATATAGTGACAATGCAAGCTACAAGAGTGTAAATAGTACAGTCACTGTGTCTTAAAGCCTCAAATTTGAAACAGTTTTTCTATAGGCAAACTTCTCTCCTAAAAAATGCAGAGGGCATAAATATTGTTAAACAGTCATTATACTGATGAATAACTTACAGATATAAATTGTACTGCTTATACTTACTTGAGGAAAACAACCTCCCTCCTCCTCCCCCCCCAAAAAAAAGGTTGATGGAATTTATCAGTTGATGTTAGTTACATCACCAAGTTGTAGATTATATTTTTACTACTGAAACATTTAAAAACTTTGTTGGGATCCAGGGAATCATTAAACATCCTGGGACCTTTTTCTGTGAAGAGCTGCTTCTTATTACACTTGTCTGAAAATATATTCTGCAGAGAAACTTCTAGACAGTGCACCATTGTAGGCTGCAGATCCTCTGAAAAGGCATGGTGCACTGAATATTAACACCATTTCACACATTCCCAAGATGTATGCAATTACCTCAGGGAGAGGAGCTAGGAATGTGAGGTCTCAAGGGCTTAGATAATGACATAAAATAAATTGCAACGATTACCCATGTATTTTTCCAAGAGACATATTATTTAAACCTGTCTAGGCTTTCGAGAATGAAAGACAGAGGAATGTCCACTTTATGAAATTGCTATTAATGTGTGACCTAGAGTTGAAGACAAGGTTAATTATGGGTTTTTAACAGAAGTATCATTCTGGTTTAATATCAGTACCCAGGCCTTAAATATTGAAGTAAGTCACATTTTCCAGGAACAATCGCCTTTGAATGAAGAATGGCGGGGCTCTGATCTTTGCTGACCCTTATGACTCCCACTGTGCACGCCATAGCAACAGCGTTGCTACAGCAACTGAGGAACACGTCGTAAGACAGGATAAAACCATGAAATCTGATGTCGTACTTTCATGAGATACAACATTGCAAATAACCTCCTAAAGCAAATTTATTAAATGTTTGATATGTTGTATACAAATTATATGGGATCGATCTGAATTGAACTGAGGTGGACAACATTACCAATATAACTAGTCCATCTTCCAGGACACATAAATGTCCTGGTCAAACGTTTGGCTCTTAAGACTATTAAGACTATTTCCTCAACATTTTCATTTTCTGGAGCTTATATCTCTGATCTGGATGTAGCAAGGAATTAGGTATGCTTGCATAAACCTATATAGCTATTTCTAAATTAAATGGAGAAGAAGATATGATTGTAATAAGTGCTATGTGAATGAGAGGGAGTTATCCAAGATATTATATACAGTTTCATTTTGCCATGTCTACAAGCCGAATATTCCTCGGGTCAATATAAATCCACCCAACAAGCATGTAATTTACACAGATGTTCACAAATACAGCAAGTTACTTGATAACACTACATTATACTTTCTGACAAAGAAAAAAAAAAAAAAAGAAAGAAAAAGATCACAGTATGCTTCAGAACAAAGGCATAAATGGCATGTTATAGTTTTTAACCATAAATATCAAAAACAGTAAAATACACTAACACACAGTTTGATATAACAACAATTTTTAAAAGGCAATGTCTTTATCAAGAACACAACAAAACAATCTCAGAACAAAAGTCCTATTTATTATAAAAAGTTCTTGCTGCTCAACACTCAAATTTGCTATTAATATAACTTTTCAGTAACATTAAGTATGTCTCACTGAATGGATGAATTGTGCTATACGTATTTTAGTAGGCTTAATAAGCTACATAGTACAATATAAGAAAAATTTTTGAAGCATCAGTCAGAAGGACTTATACTAATCAATTTCATACAGTTTTTTTTCTTTTTCCTTGTGTTTCATAATAGTCAAAGTAGGATAGTTCAGAATAATATGTAAATCTCTTATGTTGTATCCAGCCATAGATTTCTGTACCACAAAGGTATAGAAAAGCACAGATGGTGCTACATCCCTACACCCCCAAGTACAAGCTTTGGTAGCTCCTGTAATTTGATTCATTAGTATGGTTAGTCAATTAATGTGTTTCTATGAAAGTTTTGCCTGTATATTAATAGCTTGTGATGCTATGCTCTACCTCATATATTATGCTGTAGACATTTTGCCTTCATAGGAGACTCCAAAAGAATGTTGGTCCAAAAATTAACCTTACTAACATCCTCCTCTCCAAAAATAACTTTTTTGATACAGAAAGTTCAAGACAACACTCACACAAATCACAAAGTCAGGCAACAATGATCTTGTTCTTACAAGATCATGGGGGATCAAAGGATGGGTTGGTATATGTTCTCTAAATGCCAATATAAATGAACACTTCAAACTAAGAGTGCTATTTTTCAATTTCTTGTTTAAATATTTTAAGGCTCTTACATGACAAAATATTTATTTTCTCTAAAATTACTCTTTCATTAAATATATGAAAACTGATCATGCGTATTTAGAAGAAACTGCTTTTAATCAACTAATGTACATAACTATGGTTACTGACAACAAAATAATGTATTTTCTTTTTCAATTAAAAGCTAAAACAAAAATCAACAGTATTTTATAAAAACAAATCAACAGTATTTTATAAAAATAATTATTACTACTCAACAAGCTCTAACACTCCTTTAGTTACCTGCCATAGAACTTTCATTGAAAACACAAGCTTATCCTTGTAAACTAATTGAAATGTCAGTAAAAGAATTGGATTTTATGGCTTAAATTCTAATAATGACATCAGAGTTAAACTTCTTGTGAAATCTGGCTACAAACTCTGGGACATAGAATTGAATATATATATATTCAATTTACATAAGAATATATATATATTCTGTGTAATAACTAAGTCTTTTATTGGAAGAAAAAGGTAAGATATTCACAGCCTTAGTCTCCCTACTGAATTGTACCATTTTGTCCACTAGTTCGTAATACAAGAAAATCATCTGTGAGATTTGTTTACAGAAATAAATAAATAATAATAATAATAGTCCATGTCCATTACCTGTAATTACAATAATTATTTTAGCAGGGTTGGTTTCAGAGTTAAAATAAAAACTCCTTCAACAAACCCCTCACCTCAGCTCTACATTTCTGTAGGATCTGGATCCCTCTTAGCTAGGTATTGTAAAAAACTGAATTTATGATGTTAGAAAAGCAGGAACATTCTTTTAGGTTTCAGTTGGGTGTTTTGTATTTCTATAACAGAGCTTCATTTCTAAGCATCCCCTTCTGGTTTTGCAGCAGAAAGAACAGTGAATTAGTGCTGTATCTCATTTGTGAAGGACCTCATTGAGGAAACTGTTTATGTGCATAGCACTCAGTAATGGCTGTTCTGGGCTGTGGGGCAGGTGCAATCCAAGTTGTGATCCTTAATCCCAGGTTGTCAGGTGGCTACAAACCTCAAACTACTGTCACTCTCTATGGTGCATTCTGCAGAAGGGATCCCCTGACCACCCAAAATGGGAGACCTATGGGCATGAGTGTCAGCACCTTTTCTGCTCACGTGCCGGGGTTTCCTTCAAAAGAAACAACACCTAAAACCAAGGTATAGATACAACAAAGGTGATTTAAATACTTGCCTAGATCCTTTCATGAATGGAATTCCAGTTCAAGAAAGCATTTATCTTTCGTGTTTTCCGAGCTCAGATGAGGTGAGCCAGTCCTGAACAAACAAGCTTCATTTCTCTTGTGGCAGTTTTACTCAGGTGGGCAGCTGAGCTCCACCACTCCCCCTCCTCAAAGGGAAAGGGGGAGAAAATATGATGCAAAGGGCTCAAGGTTTAAGACAAGAACGATTTAATTAAAGGGAAAAGGAAGAGGGAAAATGAATAAGCAAAGGCCTTGCGGAAGCACAGAGAGAGAAAAGCACTTACTCTCTACTTCCCATCAACAAATGATGTTCGGCCAGGTCCTGGGAAGCAGGGCCTCAAAGCAGTTGTTTGGGGGGACAGATGTTTTCACAATGAGAGACCCCTCTCCCCCTCCCATTTCTTCCCCTCCCCTCCCTTCCACTTTCCCACACTTTATTGCTGAGTGTGACACTGCATGGTATGGAATATCCCTTTGGTTGGGTTAGGTCAGCTGCCCTGGTGATGTTGCCTCCCCACCTCTTGCCCACCCCCAGTCTGCTGGCTCTGGGAGGGTTGGAGGGAGCCCTGGTGCTGTGCCAGTATTGCTCAGCAGTAGACACAACACTGGTGTGATACCAGTGCTGTTCTAGCTACAAGTGCAGAGCACAGCACTGTATGGACCGCTGTAGGGAAAGTTAACTCCATCCCAGCCAGACCCAGTACACCCTAAACAGCATACAAGATTGGGATTTTGGTCTTCCAAACTCAGCTGTCTGCCATTTATTTCAAATGCCTCTCCATACTTCAGATTTTCCTGCCAATCTGATGGGAACTACTCATCTGTTTTGCTTTCTTATATCTCTGGATGCACGTGTACACACACGCATGCACTCATGCAGGAGGTCTAGTACAATCTTTCTTTCTGGGGATTCACAAGCAGCAGGAACACCTAAATTAAGATGCACATCCCACCTCCACTCCTTCGAAATACAGGAGAGAGTCTGAAAATATACCATTTCATACTAATGATTTGTATTTTCTGCAACCTGTGACTCAAAAGCTTTGTTCTCTTTCCCTAAAATAAAATCAGTCACAAAATATCCCATGACTTTTAGCATATAGTTTATTTTATAGATAACTTTTTTTCTATACAAGTTTCATCATTTTCAGAGGTCCCCTTCCTTATTATGAGTGTTACTCTGTGTGAAAAGTGAACAAAACTAAATAAAACTAAAGCTATGTCTATTCCACTTATGTTTCCTGTGCAACTGGCATCAGTAGGAATTTTGACATTAAGCTCGGAGGATGTTGGATCCAGCCCTAAACAGGCTCATGTACTGCAGTAACATTGTTTCCTCTTGTTTTCAATGGCATACCTTGTTCTTTCAATTAGTGACTCTCCAACACATTGAAGATTGATCAAGTCAAGGCAGGTTACAGCTAAAAAGAACATAATCTTCACCAAAAAAGTTTAAGGCTGAAGCTATGACCTATTTTAGCTAATAAAAAAAATGGGCTTCACAGGTGTTAGAATTCCACTACAATCAACCACTAATCCTTGTTTTGCAAGAGTGAAATAACAACAAAAGCAATTTATCTGTAAAATGACAAGTCGACTCTTACCAGGTTCATGTTAAAACAGGAGAATTCTGTAGGTATTTTTAAATACATTTTTAATCATGAACTTTAAAATCTTAATTTCTTCACATATGTGTTGTAGAGAGGGAATATTTATATTACTTGATTATTTTTTTAGTCTACTTTCCAGGCTCAATTATTTTATGAGCTGAAAAGCTGGAAAATGTACTTACGATTAAATGACTTTTTTTTTAGCTAGTCCCCATGATACCATTCTAATTATGATAACATTGAAAGAAAGAGCTGCAAACTTTCACATTGTTATCTAATATTTCTATTCATTCAAAGACAATGTCAAATATATAAACCAATTGCCAATAAACTGGCATGATAAACATACTTCATATTGCATAGTCCTCATGTGTGCAGATAAATTGTGATTTTTTTTTCTATGTGTTATAAATTTTCATAGATTTATATATAGCTTAGTTTTGTACTTAAGCATTGGTTCTGGGAAGAAAAAATCTTAAAAAAAAAAAAAAAAAAAAAAAAAGATTCCTATTAAACTCTAAGATCTTTAGAGCAGACATTCTTGTTTGAATCGGTGAGGGAAGATGCACAAAATCACCATGCTGGCACCAAGAATAAATAATGATCATCTCTAGTTTCTTTGCATTTTTCCTATTTTGTAACCTGTTGTTATCAAATAGACTTACAGGATAAGAGCAAGTCCTTATCTTGCAGGTTGTGTAGGTAAGGTTTGTTGTTTTTTTTTTGCAAGCAATTTTTGTTGCAATTAAATCTTGATGATCTGTCAGACATCTGCACTGAGTAACGTAATTGGCTCTAATTTAAAAAATAACTTTGCTGTACAAGTAGCCAAAGGAAACAAAGAAAGGGAACAAAGGGTTAAAATCTAAGCCAACTGCCTTTCCTCAGGAAAAGCCTGTAGTTGAGACAAGGGGAAATCATATATGAGAATCATTTTCCTACTCTATATATAAACAAAGAGAAACTTTACTGTGAAAATATTAGCCATGAGGTTGTTTCTGACAGTTGTCTTTACATCTTGATTCCATCACAGTCCAATGTAATGTTTTTGAATTCTACCTCATTTCAATATATATTTACTCAGAGAAGGGAGAATGACAAGAAAGTGTAATATTCAGAGTTTTTATTATAATTTTAGAGGGTAGAATATGCAGATAGCCATCATCAAAACCATTATCCAACAGTGCTGGGAAAGTAGCAATCACAACATTTAATATGTGCACAAATGGTTCCCATTAAAATCTGATGGACTGTATGGTACCTCCCACTAAAAGGAAAAGGAGGGGAAAAGAATAATAAAAAGTTGTGGAGAGGGCTATAAACTGTTATGCCTTTGTTTGCTCCTGAGTACCCATGTATATTTGTAGGAATTCTGCCTCTCCTCAAAAGGCTGTTATGTTCTGTGAGTGTGCAGCAGAAGAGATAGTCAACGATCCCATGCAAGGAGGCTAGATTTTTTTTCATCCAAGTTTCTTTGTTCTGTGTGGCTTCATTCTAGGTATAGCACCCTGAAGCACGTATAAGGAAACATTTTGTTCACAGTATGTATGTTGCATACAGTATGTTGTACACATTGTATATGACCTTCTTTACTTCTTAGCTTAGTGTATCCCTCACGTGCTAGTTTCAAGTGGATAAACCTTGACAGGGTTTATTCATTCCTGCTGGAATTTGAAAAAGATGTGCTTCAGTGAGCACACATCTGCATGACTTCTGCAACATTTTACCACATGCCTCACTTCAAAAAATCAAGAATGCTTCACATCTGCCTTTCACTTGTGGCTCTCTGGGCCAGAGCTGTTGTTCTGTGTCTCTTGCAACAGAAGCACCTCACAGGCAACCCTTGCTTGCTGTGGCTTCAGGGAGTACTTAAACAGCAGCCAGTGCTGCTGACCTTTCTCATCATCTCCATCTTTACAACACCTTACAGTGGAGATTTGACAAGAAGTTACTGCAAAAAGCAGGTTTCTGATATTTCCTATTTAAGCTTTACCTTCACCAGGAAGAAACCTTTCCACCACACTGCATAGGTACCAGGATGTAGCTTTGCCTCCTCAGGTTCTACAAAGCAGCTGACTGTATTCCCCATCTTTTCATACCTGCTGTTCCTTTAATGGCAGAATACAGATGAAAGCCCTTAAATGTGTGCTTTCAAAATAGTCTGAGTAGATCTTCCCCAGTTATTTTCTTCTTTCTTTTTCTTAATAAAGATAAAAAATATGACCATGTGTGACATTTAAGAAAGAAAGAAAGAAATAATCCTGTTATGAGGAAAAAGAAAAAGGGGAGGAAAAAAAAAAAAAAAAAAAAGTATATTATTGTTTGTTCCAGAAGGATCTTGTGGAAAGGAACAACAGGAACAACTTCACCTAGCAGTGTCAAAGACAGGTAATAAATAAATAAATAAGTCTGGTTCACAGTCAGCTCCATATGCTGTTTATGAAAATCCTGTCTCCCTCACCAGAAACTTGTCATTTAATAGCTTAACAGAGCTTAAAGAAACATCATTATTTAATATGATACAGGGTGATGCAACAATCTCCATTTCCTTTAAGTGTTCACTGATCATTATTTCAGATATTCAATAGGGGTCTAGATGAGAGAAAATAAAGAGTTGCTGAAGATCCAGATTTATATCTCTAGGGATTCCTTGGACACCCTGTTACACTTTCTGAGATGCAAAGAAAGGGAAAAGATTTTTTATTTTCAGCCCTCGCAAGCACAATAACCAGAAAGGGGTCTCTTGACCAGAAGGTCAGAATGAAGTTACTACTGAGGTTTGGTTACCCAAAGGGATTTGCAAGGCATCCAAGAAGATAGAAATGTTTTTGTCATATTCACAATGAAAGAAGTCAGAAAAGCCACTGCTAATCAGGTAGTGACGTAATTCCAAACATGCTCTTCAGAACACCTATACTACCACTGTGTTCAACAGGAATATATATTTTGATTGTCCTTTCTTCATGCAGCCAACCTGAGTTAAGAAGATTTGATTTTTAGAGGACATACCTTAGGCATTTTGACCACTAAGTCAAAAATCACACTTTTCTAACATACATCAATACCTTAAAGAAAGTGAACTTCTGCCATCAGTTATCTCATCCTAGTTATCTCTCTTCCTAGGATATGTCTGCTCAGAATTGAGTTCCCCGTAGCACAGGACTACCTGGACTAACTTAACCTAGTGAGCTCAGACATCATTACCAATCCAGTGGCAACAGTCCGAGCTAATTTCTCCCCCTCAACAGAGCAAATTGCTTTAACTTCAGCAGAGGTAGTCTTAGAATAAGAAATTACCAGTTTTCATAGACATGTAGTACAACCTCTTCTTAAAGTTAGCTTTTAATGTGGGCACAGCAAATCATCATTAGCATTTGTAAAATACATTGGGGATTTTTGAAGTGGTGACAGATTTTCAGCCATGTAATAAAACTTTTTTTTTTCTTTTTTTTTTTTTTTCCATGAAGGGTTGAAATGGTGAAGCAAAACTGAACATTTATAAATGTTATCATTCATAGTACTGAAAGATCAAGTAGCAGAACTAAAGAGACAAGCAGATGCACTTAGAAAAAAAAATCAATGCATATGAGATATTTCTTTGATGACACATGCCTGGTTTTAGACTCCAAAGAGGTGACAGCAAAGGGAGGCCAGCTGCAGGGATGGAAAAGATGAGTGAAATAGAGATAAGGCACAAGAGAAACAGGATAATAGGAAAGATAATGATTGTATAAATGTGAAGAAAGATGTTAAGAGAGGAAGGAAGCATGACAAAAACAGTGAATTCAGTAACACTGTCTAGTATATCAAATTCTGGATATCATACATGGTCAATCAGAAGTTCAAAAATAACACTGCTAATAAGTAAGAAAATAAATGATAATATAATTCAGGTGAGTATATTTTGCACTAGTGGCAAAATCAAAGCACAGAAGGGAATATTGTGAGAGGCATTTTGATTGCCTTCACTTCTTCACAGAAAAAAAAAAAAAATCAACACTGTGAAAAAAAAAAAAATTTAAATTCACCTTCATTCTTTTGTCTCAATCATCAATAGTGGCTGATTATTACTGAATTTTATTTTTCTTACTATAAGACTTTTGTTGTTGTTTTTGCAAAGCTGTGCTCAGTTAATAGCTGCTTTTGTTTTGCAGATATAAGGTTGCTAGGAAGCATTTCATAAAAGCTACCTTTGTTAGCAGATGCCTTCAGTACCAAATCTACCCTTCAGGTATTGGCTTCCTGTAGGTGTGTAGGTCTGCACAACCTCGGCCAAGGAGAAGTCTAACCAGGTAAACACTCCATTGTGTAACATACAATTCCCATCAAGACACCAAGACATGACACACCTGCATGATGAATTTGTGCCCCTAAAAGTGACAGGAGAGGTGCTCAAGAGGAGTACATATTAGACACGTCATGCAGGAGGGCCTGTTCACAAAGCTGTAGCTAGTGAATATGTCTTCTAGAAGGACTCCTTTTCACATGGAGCCTGATGAGAAGGCATCTTCCATCTGTATTTGCAACCAACACCATTAACCCTCAATACCTCTAGGACCACAGCACAACTGCTGTGATATTGAACCAGCTACAAATTGCAGTGTGTTTGAACAGATTACTCAAATCATGAGATGTGAAAGGTGCACCAAGATTTTTCCCCCCATTATCCCTCTCAGTGCACTTGCAAGAATAAAAAACAGTATGATTGCTATGTATGTGACAGGCCTTGCAGTGGGGGAAAGGAGAGTAGCTCACAAGATCTACTTTCTGATTAAGGTCTAACACAAGGTCTTATCTGTCACAGATCCTGATTTTATCATTATTCAAAGAGCTGTAATTAACTGGATCAGAAATCATGGCTCACAATATTTAATTAAATAGAAAATACCATTTTGTCCATGAATCAATCTTGCTGAATTTCAAATTGAAATATGGAACAGAAAATGTCAAAATGTGCTATGAGAATGCTTAATTTTTGAAAAGATAATTTGATTGTTGGTTAAAAGTTTAAAAAAGTCTAGATTTATGGAGATTTTTTTTCTTTCATCTCTGAAGTAAAAAAAAAAAAAAAAGAAACAGAATTTTTGAAATAATTGAATTTTCCTGTTAATTCAAATTAGATGTATCATGGAGTTATTCGTCTACCATTCGTCTTCTTTTTCATATCTTTATTGTAATGTCTTTGTTAGTAGCTGCTTCCCACTGTTAATTCAGTTGTACATCATATCAAACATGCAATGGACAAATTGATTTTTCTTAAATTTCTAAACTCCTTCATTGCACATGCTGAAACTAGAGGATAATTTGGTCCCACACACCATTTTGAAGCTCTGTAACAGCCATTGTTTGTCTGCCATATAAATGAAACTGAAACATCACATTGCCATGGGATTAACTCAGCACAAGTTGCATTTCTAGTAAAGAAGACTGCAAGTTTAAATTGTTTGAAAGTACAGTCAAAGCTGCAATTTTTCCAGCTGAAGAGAACTTTACCTTAATAGCTGAAACTCACACCTGTTCAGAGGACCATGCCAGGCACTTAAAATGAATTTAAACCCTTATAATATTGCTATAAATTTAAGCAATAACTTATCACATGAGCCCTGATCTGGCTCCAGACCGAGGAATGAATTTCACCTGTGGTGAGTGTTGAGTGAAGGGAAAAAATGTACAGGAAAGATTCCGCAGAACTAAGCAAACTGATAAGTTAAACAAGGGGATTGGCAAAGAGCCTGCTATGATTGGTGATATTGGCTAAACAATGTGAGAAAAGTAATCTGAGCTATTTTAAAAGCCATTCTAAACCCTTACCTAGAAACAAAAGAGAGATATACCACACTTTCTTTGTGTTAGCCAAGAAGAAGGGGTGAGGACATAGTTGTTCCATTCATGCCTTTGTTGAGGCTCTGAATTTTCAAACACTGAATTAAACTCAAATGACAATCTGAACTTAATAGATACAGAAGAAACTGGTGATAAAGGAAAAGACCGTATCATAGAATAGCTATTAAATGCTATTTTCCACCAATTAATATCATAACAGATACAGCTCTAACAGGATTAGAAAAGTATATCTTGACATGGTATCTGTGTGATGTAGAGTACAAAAGAAAGGGGCGATGGCTGAAGAAAGCCAAAAATGTCAGTTTGCATGACCCAACAAAAATGCAGTAAAAATCTAGTAGCAGATATGTAAAACTACCTTTAAAAGGTTTTTTTGATGTAGCATTGGAGCTGCAAGTCTGCTATTTCACACCTTGTCTGTACTGCCAACTACTTGTAGTAGTATCTGCTTGCACAACGTGAGTACTTCTGTTTTTATGCCCCAGCCACACAAACTACATGTCCAAATGGAAGCTGAACATTCATCTTCAAGCTTTAACATGTGATTTTAATAACAAAAAAGGTCAAGTGAATTATCTTATTTATCTGGGCCTCTGAACTGTTACCAAGTTTTCCACAGGCTATCACTGTGCTTAGAAATACATACTTCAAAGTAAAAGGTTAAGGGTTTCATATATAAAAATAATCAAGTAATCAACTAATTCATTTGCTAAGCCTGATGATAAAGACCCTTTCACCTTAAAAGTCAGGATAGAGGTAATGTGGTTTGTAAAATCCTTTAGGAAACTCTGGAATGTTGAGGGTTTTCTCTAAAACTTCATCTGTCAGTGGGAAATGCAATTTAACTTCATAAGGCAATAAATATGCTTTTGAATGACCTCCCTTTTGTTTTACAGTGACATCAGATATTCTGACATAAGACCAGAGCCAAGTAGAATAGAAAGCAGATGGGAACTCTTGGTAGAACTGCAGCAGATTATGGAACTTAGATTCACATTTGCAGGTACTCAAACATGGATTTCACTTCAGGAAACCCAGCGAACATTACTCCACTATGGGAACTGTCTTTCATTCTCTTATTATATATGATTTCTGAAACTAGTTTCAAATTCGTGCTCTAGAAATGGTTTCATTCCAAGTCATTGTATGTTGGATATTACTTAATATAATAAAGTCCATTTACTGATTAATATGAAATGGCTTTTATTCACGTATCTGCTATGAAAGTGACAAGCCTGTGGTTAACCAAATCCAAACCTGTGATGTAAATGTGTGATGTAAGAAAAGCCTAACCTAATTAATTATCTAAACTTATATACTATCTGCAGTAATAAAAAAAAGTCTTTATTCACACTTGTAGAGACTCCGTCTTATTGCTTAAACTTAAAACAATATTTTGAGGGCATAATTATAGTAGTGTTCATTAGGTAGAACTAGAGTTGTCCTTCATCCTTCTGTACCTGAGCAAAGCTTGTAAAAATGAGCTCTAACTAGAAAAAGTGTTGCAAGCTGTCATAGACTAATTTTACAGACCTTCTGTAAGTGTGAATGCATAAAAATGAAAAATATATATATATATAATAAGCTACCTGTTTTTTACATATTTCTTAAATATTCTGCATCCTTTCTATAAATGGCTGTTCTGAAAAGGGACAGTTATGACAATTTGTCCTCCTTTCTTTCCCAGGTATTAATTTAATGAGTTTTAATTAAAAACAAGCATGTGAAGATTACATGAGTGTGGACTTAGAAGAACATACTGAGCCACACACAAGTGTACATGGTATTTGTAGTTGAGGCTCAATACACCTGCATCTGAATGATAAGGTCTAATTTGAGGGCTATAATTTCCATCTGATTTGAAGCTAAAGCAATAAAGAAATGAAACATAAACTGAGGTAAAATTAAGTGCATGCTTCCTGGACAGAGCTGTCTTTTCCTCTCCAAAAATCCATAATGCTCCACAGGGATAACAGTAGTTAACTCTTTTGGCCATGTGCAATGGATAAAAATGGCTGAATGAATATTTCTGGATGTTAGTGTTTAATTTGATTGCACCATATGCCACAGGAACTCACTGGATTTAATTATCACTTTGCCCCAGAAAAAAAATCAAGATTTTAATTTTTCCTAGCAAAACTTTTTAGAGTTCTCTTAAGAGGATCTCATTGTCATTATTACTATTTTTTGACAGGCCTACTGTGTGAAGCAGACTTATAATTTCATTACTCCAAGATATTAAGTTGCTCAGTGGACTGAGCTCATTCCTTTCCCAGTATGTTGAGTCAGGCAGCTTCTATGCAGGGTTTGCAAAATTCCTTTGTCTTGGGTAACATTTGTGACCTACATCAGTGACTGACTGGCACCTTTGCTGTCTGGGTTAGGATACCTTCAGGCTCCCACTTTGAGGAGCTTTTGTAAACTGTTCTTTTAGAAGCCTGACAAGCCCTTCAAAGTTACGAAGTAATCCAGGAACCTCTTCTGCCTCTCTATGTTCTTGCACAAAATCCTGGCATCAAATGAGCTCTATCACACAAAGAGATAAAGAGTTCAGTCATAGTGTTTAAGCTGACCTGTGATTATCTGAATTGAATCTGACATGCTTGTACGCCATGCTAAAAGCTGCAATGGCCACTGGCAGATTACTAAACCCTGGCAACTCAACAAACATTTTCATTTTAGTTGGATGAGAATGATGATCATGTTAGAATCTTCCCATTTTCATCATCTGGGTTGGAAACAGCGGCTGATAATGTTGTCAGTCAAATCAGCTGTTTTAGCAACAAAACTGATAGCCCTGGGCAATGATGATGGCTTCTTTCAATTAGCACTTTGTCTTACAAAGTTGGCCCATGAGTAAATTGGTGCAAACATTCAATGAGCTAAATCAGATGAGACTGAACAGCTAAATATGTAAGAAAATGTAGTATTTATCCTGAGCAACATGCAAAACCAAACTGAATTAATTTGTGGGAATTATTTATTTAATAAAACTGCAGTATTACAATTTGTCTAGTAATTCTGCCTCAGGGAATGGGGTATATGTACAAAGGTGTGGACTTGATTAATTTGGATTTGAGTTTTTGAAATAAATGTTCAAATACAAACCTAAAAAGGAAAATAATTGTATACTATCATCTAATTTTTGTCTAGGCATGAGATACAAATTTAAAGAGACATATGTGCTTATTTTTCAATCCATTCTTTCATTTATATCTTTCTGAGGTTGCACAATATTCTACAGAGTGAGCACTCCTAAAAAATGAAGAGAAAGGGAAGTTAGAGGTTCATTGCCTGTCCATAATAGTTTCATATCATCTTAAGAAAAGTAACAGATATGGCACAAAGTAATATAACAAAAGCCAGCAGTCACAATCTTCCTGTAAGAGCAAGGTAGCATAAAGCTACAATCAGAAAGCACTGAATGAAGGGCTTTTGCATCACATGATTAGCCTAGCAGTAATGTATATGTGTTTCCTTAAAACAAAGCAGCACTAATATAAACTACTAAGACATTATTGGTACCAGAACAAGAAAACATCTCTGGAAAATACAATGCAACAAAGATGTAATAAAATAACAAACCCAAAACCAAACAAAAAGATTGATCTGTTCTATATCAGGTTCATATGCTACTACAAAATGAGTAAGGAATCAAATAGAGCCAATAGGCTAGGATTGCCTTCCACCTTCCCACACCCTAAATCATAGTGTCCAAAGGGTGTAAGATATTTCTGATTAGCCAAGACCAGTTTTTAGTATCTCCATGCCACGCCCTATGAGCAGCCCTGCTGATTTCAAGATGCCTGTACAAGGAATAAGGCCCTAAGAGGACAAGAGGCGGATTTCCACGATATTGTTCCCTGCACACCAGTGTCCACCTCTGCATTTGTTCTGCTTGACCTTTATAGCGTTGCCCTCATTTACTGAATCCACCTCATCCTGTATGGCAGCCCCTCCTTCTTCAGGAATACTTCCCAATACAAATAATACCTCTGCACTCCTAGTTCATCAAACTCCTAATCTCCTGATTAAACTATTCCTTCCTTGAGCATTGCACTGTGATAAGTGACAAAATAGTTGTCACTTTACAGTTTTCCTGGATTCTGTTTCCTTTCCTGAGGCCAGTGTTGGAGGAAAAATCAAGCTGATTATCAGGATATTTCTCATTGCCTATAAATAAAACTTGTTCAGGGCTAAGATTAATCAAAAGATATATTTTATAAGTGATATTACTGTTAAAGAGGTGTTTTGTTTTGTTTTGTTTCCAAATGGCCGGAAAAGGAGCACTTAGAACATGAATGCCTTCCTCAGCTACTCAGGAGCATCTGGGGATGGTATTTCTAAGACACATTTACGCTTAAAATGGTACGTTGATTTTCATTATTTTTTATTAGTCATGATACCTCTGGCGTTTTCCTTCTGAACTTTCTTTTCTAAGTTTCCTCAAAGTTATCCAAGTATGCAAGCTCCCTTTTATTTCTTAATTCCAAAGGGGAATATGGAAAGTGCCTGCTCTGCTTTTTTTATTAATGCATAATTTGCAGTGGAGATAATCCACATGATCCAAGGAACAAAAACACCCACTTCATGCAGGTGTGTGGGCATGGCTGAGTTTCACTCTGCTGCCAGAAACCTTACACAGGCCTTGAGCTTTATACTCACTGGATAAATATGCAATCCCTCAAATAATTTTGCATCCAATACATCACGAGTAATTTATAAAAAGAAGTAAGTTAGCAGGGAACTGGCACTTGCCACTATGTACAGTCTTTGAAAAGCCTTGGTACAATAATGATTTATCTTGCTTAACAAGGGGGAAATGATGACTAGAACTCAGTTGTTAGCACTTCTTATAAGCCTCTTAAGCAGTCTTTTTTTTGCCCAGTGATAAAAGAATTCTTTACAGGTTTTCACACAAAATCTCTAAGCAGCTATCCAAAATCTGCAGGTTTTTTTCTTCCAGGATTCTTCCACCTTCTGCTTGCTATTCTGTTTGTCTCTGTTCTTATGTATTAATATGAGATGTCATTCCAAAACAAATAGAAATTTAATAGAAATCATACAAATTTGCTGATGTGATATCAGACACAATGACTGCTAGTGCAGACTTTAAAGAAAACCCACAACATTCTGTAATATCTCAAGCATAGGCTGGAAGCTTTATTATTGCATCTCAGAAACAAAATATTTTCCTGACATAACAAGAGAATTAAAATTAATTATATATGTATATATATGTATATAACTTGAGCTATAACTGCTTGTCTCCTGACCTGACCTAGTTCCTGGAGGGTACTGTCTTTCCATCAACTCCTGGGAACTGTTGCATTATTTGCTCAGGTGCAGCAGCATGTGAACACAAGGAGCCAGCAAAGGCCACAGGGTACTGTGGCTTTCTTTCACCTAGACCTGTGCCCTACCTAGTGAGCCCTCTTATAACTTGAATTATTAAAGTGCTTGAATATTAACCTTGGGTAAAGGTTATTCAAACGGAGCTTTGTTGTTTCTGGACCTATATTGGCTCTAGTTATTCATACCACGTGGTACCTGATCTGAGAAGTACAGTCAGATCTGTGTTGCTTCTGTGGAGTCATACATTCTGGTTGTACTGCACCTACTGAGGTCTCAAGCCAAGGTTTCCTTTCACGCCACTAGATCCACCCTGTGTGTGAGTGGTACATGGGAAGAAAGAGAGAATGGTGATTGCCAGCATTTGGTACAGTTAATGGAAACCTAATCTCTTCATTTACAGAGCAGCGTGGTAGTCTTTTGACACTTCTCTCTCTCATCTTCAAATGAAAGTGTTGGAAAGAGAACTTTTACCCATTCACTTTAATGCATTTTAATTTCGTGCTTTCTTTATTTAAACTTACTCCACAAGTCCTCCCATTGATGTTATTAAAATGTCAGCATGCAGTGATCAGGCTACTTTGAAGATCATTCCTGAAAAATAAAAAAATAAAAAAGGAGGAGGAATTGTGTCTATATGAATTTTATCAGCTCATACAGACATAATGTTTCTCCAAATACATATCCAGTAGAATGGGTATCATAATGAATTTTGTAAGTAGATCATTCTGTTAATTTATTATTATTATTGCCTTTTCCTATACCATTACATATTAAGACAGACAAATATTTTCTCCCCTTAAACAACTATCAAATAATCTTCCCATTCACAGGTTTCTAAAATAAAGTTTCTCACAATACAATAAGCGTTGCAAACACTGCATGACACAATGTTTTGGTTGACAAGTGAAATGAGTATCTGAGTGTCACAGGGAATGCCTGCAAGACAGAAGGCCTTGGTAGGGTGTGGAGCAATGTGTGGGAACACAGAAGATTACTTGGGAAAAGTTTTTTATATGTGTGTAGTGGTACATAAGTGCAGGATGCTTTTGAAAACTCTCCTCCATCTTCTATTGTTTGCATTTCTTCATTGCTATATCACATTTCTTATTGGACTGCAATACTTCTGAGACGGGGCTTGTGTCTAGCTGAGCCATCCCTAAGGCACGTAAGATGCTATGGGAGTGTCATAAGTACATATTTTTAATCTTAGCTTCTCCCTAGTCATATTCACATCTCTGATTATTAACTGCCACTCTTCTCTTTAGAAATACTGGTTTTGAAGATTTTCCACTTTCCTGTTTCTCTGTGGGGTTATATGCTGCCTTCAATTCAAGTAACTAAATTAAGTCAATGGCACCCAGCTTCTCTCTCTAGGCTTTAACCTGCTGCTTCAAGGAAAAAAAAAAAAAAAAAAAAAAAAAAAAAAAAAAAAAAAGCAGAGAGCAGTTCTCCCCAGTCTGCAGCTGTAGGCTAATTATCTCTCTGGTCTGTCAGCAGAAAATTTAAAGAAATACACACTCCGCTCTTCTTTTTTTTTTTTCTTTCAAGTAAACCACAGGCCAAGTGGTCTCCATTTAATTTTCAATTTAACCCCACTAACTTCAGAGCTTGCACATAATAGCTGAATTTAGCTGGGCAGATTATGATTCAACCCATTCTCCCCAGGCACTATGTAGGGAATTCAGGCACCACATTTGGGACTCTGAATTTCACTATAGAAGTCAAACACCTAAAATGTAGGTTTGAGCATTGCCATACCTACAACTCTCTCCATATATTGGTCATGAAGACCTACATCAGGTGTGCCTAAGGCTGCTTTTCCCTCCCACACCCTTTCAGCTGTGGTTTCCCACCCTGCCATAGTAAATACATGGATGAAAGGTACTAAGGACACAGACTCTCTCCTTCAGACTACAAATGTTTAAACTGGTGCCTGAGTTTTTTGGGGAAAAAAAAAAAAACTGTTTTGTTTTTTGAGGTATAGAGCTTTTCTGAAAGCAAGAGTGTGATAAGAACTCTAGATATATCAGCAAGTTAAAATTTTAGTATTTCTCTTCACATCAGCAGGAAGGAATTAAAAAGCAATTAGTTCAATAAGTGATAGATTCCTTTAATGACCTACTTACATATGAAATAAGGTGACCCAAAATTTACACCTGTAGTGTTTGAACACTACTACAAACAGCATATGGAGCAATGTTGAATTCTCTGTTGACCTAACAGCAATTTTATTCATGTTGCCATGGGGAATACATTGCTCATTAATTAGTTTACTCATCCTTAATATTTTTTGCATTACCTTGTAAACAGACTTTTCTAGGCTAAATCAATCATTTGTCAAGTATCTGATGGGTTGGTCATGTTCTTTTAGGAAAAAAAATGGTTAACACTGCATTAAGCAACTAAAAATTGTCATCTCTGCTAATGGAAGAGAGAGAGGAACCTGTCCAAATCTCCTGGAATTAATTTTAAAATAACAAGACAAACCAGAGAGGTTTTCATACATTTCTTTTCCACTTTGTAGTGGAGAACTGAAAGTGGTTGTAGATACCTAAGGAACTGAAGCCCATAGAAAAGGCATATGGCATTGGATACATCATGTGGTTATCTGAATGCAAAATACTGAAGACATCTGAAAATGTCATCTGTGACTCTTGACTGTTGGTGGGAACATCTCTCACCCAGAGCTAATCTATTTGAAGTGCAAGGCCTCAGCTGTTTCCTCAGCACTTCCTGCTGACATCTTTGTCTTTGATGCCAGCACTGTCTCTGCCACTTTTAGCTCAAAATACGTGTCTTTAACATAAAGCTAGACTTTATTCCCTAAACTTTAAACAGCATTTTTCTCTGCTCTGTTTTTCCAACTGTATGTAGATGTCATTTGGTTTAATAAATTCCAGGTTGTGACTGTTAGAAAATAAAATCCCCAAAATGCTACAGTGGGAGGGCATTTTTTTTCACTTGTACACTTTGCAAAAATGTCGCTGCTGCCAGACCATTCATTATAAATGAGCTAGTTCTGGCTCTTAGTAGTAGAAAATGCACAAGTTAGTTGAAGGCGTAAGATACAATGAGAGAAATCTTCCATTCTGCCTTTCCTCTCATTGAGAAAATGAAGGCTATTGATTTCCTATTATTCATTTTCCACTCTTGTAAGTTTAAGCCCTTCATATTTATATGAACATCAGGGGATCTAAAGCCATGGTGCTGAAGGGGTTAAGCAGGTTTTAAGCAAAGAAAATGTGTGTCCAGACTTGCAGAAGCTTTCAAAATGCCATCTAAAAATCAGTGCATAGTAGTCAGCAAAGGCTCAGCCACTGAGCATAGAAAGCAATACTTTGAAAAGAGCTCTTTATTGTTCAAGTACTTTAAAAGTGTATTTTTAAACATCTGGAGCTGTGTAAACTGCACAGATGAGATTGTTCATTACAGGAGGAGGCAGCGGATGGCAAGCAGCTGTGGGATCAACAACATAACACCTGGTTTCTGACCTAAAGTGACTAAGAAACTGGAGATCTCATCACTGGCAGCCACAGTCCTGCAACATGATCTTATCCTCTGATATATTTGTCTAATGTTTTTTTTAGTCCTCCTGTAGGCTCTAGCTGCAGAAACAATCCCTCTGAGTTCTTTCTTTCCTTGTAGAAATTGGTAAAGAGATAAGAAACAAAGTATGAAAGATAGCAAATGGATCTTGGGGGAATGTGATGGAGGGGGGGCCTCTCTTCGCTTATAATGAGCAGACTGTTGCTCCACTGCAGAAATTCAAGTTTTGTCTTTCAAATCACCAGGTGTCTCCTAGACCTCATGGATTCCCTATTTTTTCCTCAGTTTCTACTTATAGCATTCACACTTCCTGCTACAGGAGACTAACTGCAGCAAAATGTCTTCTGTCTGCCAGAAGGATTGCTTATAAGGTCTGTATGTTTGTTTCAGTCCTACGCAAGTCTGTACATTTTTTGGTGTAGACGTGTACTAAGTCAGTGGGAATTATGCCTGCATATGCCAGAGCTGAATATGGCCCTAGATTTACTGTGTCATCAAGTATTCATAACACAATAGCATTTGTCAAAATGCCAGCGTGAAGTGCAAGTGGGTTTCAAACAGCTGTAGTACTGCCATATGCTGCCCTTTGGTTAAGCCATGACTTAAAGTTCAGCTTCCCATTTAGAGCAAAAATTGACAGATTCATCTTTTCCAGATCTTCAGAAGCAGTCAGGCTCTCAGCTGTGCCTCTACTCATCTAAATCCTTCAGATGGGCACTACTGACACCTACCACTGCCACTGAACCCAATGGATGCCTTGACTGATGAAAAAAAGTCCTAATGGAATTCACTGTCCACCATGAATGAAATGTTTGGGGTCTCAGCTCAAGCCAGAAGCTCAGAAGAGACCTTGCAAATAGGCACCCAGCCAGTAAGACCTGATCTCCCACTTGTGACACATTCTGAATCAGGATAAGGTGAGGGTCAGAGCCCTCAGACACGATTTGGACTGCTTAGGTGTGTTTGCAGCCTCTGCTGTGATGTGAGCTTTGCCCTCCATATTAAAGGGGATTTCCCTAAATGTCAGGTTTGGGGTTGACCTCTCTTGCTGATAGCAACAGGATAAAGTCACAGCATGTAAGTGGTGAAGCTTGATGAGCAGGGTAAGAACCTGCCTCCCTAGACCACTGGTTCATAAACTGTAGTATGTTGGAGATTGTGCCCTACCTAACTGTTCAGCTATCAAAAATGAGGAAACTCTAACACAAAAGAGTGACAAACTAAAAATACTTGGTAGGGCACTGACATGAAATCCTATACTCATATCTCTGCTCTGAATCATGCTGGCCATATTTAGTAAACCTAGGACTCCTGCACCCCTGGTGAATAATCTAAACTGGAAGGCAAATGCATGTTTTTAGAAGTGGAGATGGAGGCATTCTGGCTGCTAGCAGGGACCCTTAATACCTGGGAAAGGACTCAAACTTTGCTTCAATCATGGTCTGTCTACAAAAGATGGATTGAGTAGTACAGCAAACTGTTAATATGTGGATGATTCACTTGGTTTATGAGGAAGAAAATGGATTAAAGGGGATCTTTGAAAAAAGTTTTGTGCATCGGGTTGGACTATGCAACAAAAGAGTATTGAGAAAAATATTTCCCACCAACGTATTGTTAAAGAAACATTGTGATTTCATAGGTAGAAACCATTTAATCTTGTTGACTGCAGCCAAAAATATAATCCTCCCTGGATAAGATGCTTAAGAGGTGCTGAGCAGTTTCAAATCCTACAACTATTAAGGCAAGCTGAAAGTGCTTATCACCACTCAAGATACAGATGTTTTACAGGAGCTGTCTTCCACAATGCTGTGGACACAATAATTGGCCATGATGGCATCCTAACTGTTTCGTACGCAGTCCATTCTCACCCTTGTTAAGATCACTCTATTGAAAAATGTCATGCAATCTCTACTAGCGAATTATATATGTTCCTGGTCTCTTTGCTTTGGAAGGTTATAGCAGTAGTAAGAAAGAGTTAAAAGTACGAAAAAAAAGAAAAAAAAATGTTTAGGGCATGGGAAATTCCATAAACGGGAATAGATTGAGGAGCAAGGGTACCATAAGAATGAGAATGAGATGAATGAAAATTTACCAAAAAAAAAAAAAAAAAAAAAGTAGAAATATACTAAGAATTTATAGAATTTCAGAGTTGATTTATCTGTCTCAAGAGATACAAATAGAGGGAATTTAAGTGCATTAAAGCTAGAAAGCTAAAAACTGATCAAAGAAATCACTCTTTCATATGATGTGTCACTGAACTATAAAACTCACCTCCACAGAAAACCACTGTAGCCTAGAATTGAGCAAGATTAAAAAAAGAACTTATTACACTCAACAATTACATTTATCTTAAAATAGCTGGTAATATGCAGGATTTTTACAAGAGTCGTGTTTGTAAGAGACTTGAAGGTGTTACTAAATCAGTTTTATATTTTACAATGATCTAATTGTCACCCAATTCGTGGCAGCTGATGGATTAATAAACATGGGCCAAACCCTTCATGGCACTGAAATCAGACAACCTCATCAGTGAGAAATTCTGCTTCAGCTTTAAGAAATCACTTTAAGCTCAAACAGGAGCCAGTGGAAATTTCAAGTGGATTCTGCACATAGTGAACAGGGAGCACAAGCCTTACCAGACCTCCCTCCATAACCCAGAAGAAACCTGTCCTGAGAAGCTGGTGCCTACCTCCAGGTCTGCAGAAGGCCTTGCCATGACACTTGAAGCTGCTTCTTTCTGCCTCCGTGGTTTTCACCATGCAGGCTGGTTCCAACGTTTCAGTTAAGCCAGATCCTCTTCCTCATTGATCATTTCTGGCAAAATGCTGCTGGCATCGTGGTACAGAGGGACAAGTCAGATAAATTATGGCATGCTGAAAGCCCTGTATCAGCCCCCACCTGCACTCCTCAGATGATTGGCTGCTTCTGAGAAATCCTTTGATTTCCAAGTGGTTGCTCTGTCACAACTGTCCACAGAAAACTGAGCTGTGGAGCACCACTGCTAGGCCCTGTGTTTATCATGTGCTTTGTGCAACCACGACGGCTGTGAGAAACTCCAGTCTTGTGCAATGCAGAGCAGCTCTTTGCTTTGTGAAGGAATGATCAAAGCACTCAGCACTGAGGCCTCAACACCTCCTATCCGCCTCCCTACAAAAGCCTAGGCAACCCAGTGCAATTCCTCAAAGCTGGTGACTGAAAGAAAGAATATAAAATCAGTCCTTACATCTTCTGCAAGCAGGGACAAGGCCTTCCTGAACCAAGGTGTATAGGTGCTTCAATCTTTCGGTGTTGTGGCACAAGTGAAACATGACAGTAAGGTATTTTTCTCAACCCCCTGATAAAAAATTGACACAAAAGTATGTTCTCCTGAGGCTCATCTACGTATTTGTAGGCACTGCTTTATTAATGAATGGTGCCTTCAGTGAAGAGACTCTGTGGACACTTTGCAATCATCAGCCAGATACAGAAAAAAAACAGAAGTGTTGTATAACTTGACAAATATAGTTCTGATCCTATCTTTAAAATATTTGGGCTGGGGAAAAATATATAAAGGAAATATGACTGCTGTTTTAAAACACAACATTGGAAAGGGTGGAAGGGGGGAGCCAGCGAAAGGGATTTATATTTCTCCTGCAGGAAAAATGCTTTGGTATAAATCCTTTGTATTGTATGTAATCACATAGGTTACACCTACCAGTGGCCAAAGCATCCAGACTTCGGTTTCATCACCACTCATCATAAGAGACTGAAAAGAGAAAGCTACATAAATCAGCCCCAAGCTGGCTGGTACACAGACAGTAAAACCAACAGCACTTTCTGCTTCTCAGTGTTGAGCTCATTTAAGGAAACAAAACAAAACCAAATATTGGTTATTGCCAAAATTCATTCTGTCTTTCAAATATGTTCACTCAGTTTTGAGCATCACACCAATCACTGTTTCTTAATTCTTCTTAAGTGATGGCTTCCAATGTGAACTGATTACTCTTTTCTGAAAAGAGATCTTAAAAGATCTAACATTTTATCTAAAATCACAAGAAATGAGAAGAAATTTCCTCAGATAGCTTATTATATTGATGAATAGGGATGTAAGAACAACTGGATAGAAATGAGCTATATTTAAATTGTATTTAGGAATTTCACTGTATGCTATTTTCTTTAACATGCAATTGAGTAAATACAAAAGGAAGATGTAAAGCCACATAAAAATTCAAACTAAAGCTCATTAGGAAAAAAAAAGGGGGGGGGGGGGGGGCTTAGCAGAAAACATACTCTTAGAACAAGAACTGTTCCTGTGTTCCATCAAAATGTTTTCTTTGTGAAAAAGTTGTTACCATCTCAAATCCAGACCCAGTCACATAAAAGAAGGAAAGTCTAGGGTAACATTTATAAAATAATCTTTCATGGTGAGCAGCAAAAGCTTTGTCCAGAAGTGAAATCTTATCTTGGAAGATAAAGGCCTTTGGGACTGACAGGGCTGGCTTACTGTGCAGGTGATCAGGGCATGGCATCAGCGTATATAACAAAGGGGTTGAAGGAATGCCACCACCATTTTCTAAATATTGGAAAGTCAGTAGAAAGCCTGCAGAACTAGCAGTATGAATCTTTACAGCTTGTACCCTGTTTTGAGGTCTAGAAAGCTCACATTTGCTTTGTTGGTTATATACAAAAAGAATACATAGCATGAAGGAGAGAATATGAAGCAAAGGCAACACATGCAATTATTTTAACTTGTGCATCATCATTTGGGTTTCCCCAAATCTTGAGATTTTTTCCAGCGTGACATATGAACAGTTCTTTTGCATCATATTCTGGCTTCTGAGCCTTTTGGCTTCACATCCTCTAGTATGCTTCACAGTGATGAAGGATAAAATGCTATTTATTCTGAATAATTACTGAATTGCTCATGTGATCATGTATTTCCAACAGCTGAGGTTAAAGAAAGCCAACATTCGGTATTTTGATCTAATTATGATATTTGGAAATACTAAGATAGCAGCCTGTGGGGATGAATAGAAAACATAGGAACAGCAGACAGCTGACCTGCCATTTATGCATTTGGAATAGAGTTTAATAGAAAGGAATTAGTTTAAATATTACAAGAAAGGACAAAGACACATTAAAATGTGAAATATTTTTTATTATACATTTGCTAGTAATGCAATCTAGTTTTAATGAACAGATACAGCAAATTGCTGATGTTCAATACTGTGCAAATTACAATTGTTATGGCATTTAATAGCAGTCTCTTATAAAAGCATGTCATTGTTGGTATGTTTTTGAGTGCAGTCTTTACAATATTCAGGACGACACTCTTATAAAGCACTTTCTCATAGCATAAGAGGTATAATAAAATCTGTATCAATATTGCTTATGCATGTGCAATTCTCAACTGTGATAAGTAGGATCATATGCCAAATGAAGCTACATTAATTTATATCCATTGAAGGTCTGATCTAGAAACAATCACCACCACCAGTCCCCCAATGGATTCCTTGTGTTATTAAATTAATTGCACTTCTTCAGCACCCTAAGCATATGAAGTTCTATTTATGTACTTACAAAAACAGATTTTTTCCATAGGTTTCAAGAGCTATGCACAAAGTTCTGCGCTGTTTAGACTTTTAATAGTCCTACAGTTACTAATTTTTTTGTGGAACTTTGATCCCTTTTTCACAGGATCCCAGCTTGCAGAAAGCGCTGAGTTTTGGTCTCCATTCTCCTTCCCTTGTAGCCTCTTTTTCCTCTCAATGAGTAGCAGAACAACCTGGGTTGTTTTCATAACAAGAGCCAACAGTATTGAATCACTATTTTTATTTCCCTTTTCTCTGTCAACATTTTTCTTCTACTTGCTGTTACCTGTTTCCCATTGAAGCCTTTACCTGTGTGTCTCTCTAACTCCCTCCACAGCTGGGCTTGTCATCTCAATCTGATTTTTGCCCAGGATATCATTACAGATTTCCCCAAGCCTCCTCCATGGGCAGTCACTGCCCTGTCACTGGCCTTCCCTCTCCTCTCCTCCTCCCTCTGCTCCACATGAAGCCTTTCTCCAGGAAGAACCACCTGTAGCTTCCACTCTGCATCCTCACCTGGAGAGGTGTGGGCAGACTCTTGCCCATATTTTATAAGGCTTGGCAGTCCCACTTTGCCACCTCTTATAGCCAGATCCAAGCACAAGCAAGGATCTCATCTGTACACTACACTTCCAATTGTAACTCCAGTTCTACCATCTGCCCCATGAATTTATCTTTAGGGTGATTCCTATGGATTGCATTATGCCTGAATTAAGCATCAAAGTATTTCTGTGAGTCATATGAAAGAGAGATACTGTTTTATTTAAGAGATTATAGCTCAGTCAGCTGAATCCAGCACCATATGGATTATGAATGGCACAATTATGAATACACTGTGGTATATTCTCCAACCTTCTTCTTTTTCCAAAACAAATATTACTTGATTTCTGATCCGATGCTTCATGTGATGACATGCCAACTGTATAATGAGTACATTTGGTGTTTTTTAAGCCCTGCGCTTTTTCCCACTAAAATTTCTATTATGGCTACAAAGATGAAGAACGTCTCTACCAAAGACTGAGTTTTGTTTTCTTTTATTTTGCTAACTACTACACAATTTTAAACTTTTCTGCTAAAAGGTAATTTACAGTGCCCACAGAACAAAATGAGCATGCTGCTGAGTGAGTAAGCATTTGATCAATGCATCACAGAAAATCTAAAGAAAGAGGTACAACATTTTAAACATAGGTAGTAGCATTGTTATGCTTACTCTGTGAGGCACTATTTTATGTAATAGATTCTTATTCTATTCTAGATGGATAACAACTGTGAATTATAATTTTATTTTCCACTTAGCAGAGCCTATTGACTTGACTAGTTCTTACCAGGGAACCAGTTTCATAATAAAGGCAGTAAATTCTGATTTTGTGCTTGTTTGATAATTAATAGTGCAGTGTCAGCAGCAGTGCAAAATGCAAGTATGATTATTTTTTCCTCTGCAAGTTATAAAAGATGGGTTATAAGTTAACAGCTTTACACTGAGTGTCTAAGGCACATATTATTTACTAAAATGAGTTTAACAGACTCAGCGGAGGTTCAGTTATGTGTGTGAATGTGTGTGCAAGCCCCTCCCATTAATCCAGCATCCTTTTCTCCAAGCGCACCTATACAGTTACACCACCAACCATTCTTCCCCAAACACCCTCCCCCCCCCCCACGGAGACACCATTTATAGCAACACTGCTTTGCCTTATTGCTTAAACAGTGACAAAAATTGGTATGTGGGGGCTGTCTGTAAACATGCCATCTATAAATATAATAATTATATAATGTTTATCTCGGATGGGCAAAAGAGGCACAGAAATGAAAATGACACATAAGCTTGACTCTGTCAAATTATTTTTATCTC
Organism: Stictonetta naevosa; assembly: GCA_011074415.1. NCBI lineage: Eukaryota > Metazoa > Chordata > Aves > Anseriformes > Anatidae > Stictonetta > Stictonetta naevosa. Next base: position 142,433,376 of record CM021697.1, on the reverse strand, counting down.
TACTCTCTGGTGTTTACCACAGCCCAAAGTAAAGCAATAAATTAAAGCTTAACAAAGCTAAAGAGCTGCAATCCTAACAGGCAGCTGTATCAGAAAAGCTTTTAGAGCAGACCACAGTGTTAATGAGCACCTCAGCCATTAACAGCGTGGCAGCCCTCACCACAACCCACCAAGACGAGCAAGTGCAATCCCATGTGTGCGAGGCACGAAGTAGGGAGTGAAGTCTCGATCCAGCCAAGTGTGTATGTATGTGCCTCTGAGCGTGCAGGAGTACTTCCTTTGAAGCAACTCAGAGCAGTAAATGCAGGATTAGGGCCAAGTGAGTTACCCAGGCAGTCAGTGGATCCTCACACGCTCCACCTTGGGCACCCGTGTGTTCTGCTGGACCACTGAACTGTCTCAAGGACATCTGTAGCAGAGTCAAGAAGGAAACCTGAGTGAACTGCCCTCTAAGGTCAACCCCACAGCTGATTCTGTAAGCTGAGTTGATTAAATGAGCTCCACCAGCAAGAAGCCACGCTAGCCCAATGGTTCCATAGTCTAAGGTTTAAGTCCACCTTCACAATACCTGTACCACAGCAACACATACAGTATCTCAAAGTTTACCTTCGCCTGTCACTTATTTTTGCCTTGACTAGTCATAAAAACAAAAAACCCTCTTGACAAATGGGAATTGCATGACCAATACTGTAATAAACTAGCTGCCTTTCTTCAGTGGCAACTGTGACAAATTGGCATCAGTTGTTACAGTGATGAATGCATCTTTCCCCTTTGTAGACCTTTCCCACCTGCTAGTCCGTGGATGACCCTGACATTTATGCACTGCTAACAGGGTGATAGATGCTTTGCTTTCAAGGTGACTGGACTTTCTCAAAAATGAAAGTATTTGTTAAATTTGAGAATCAGTTAACCAAGTGAAAATCAAAGCAACACAAGCACAGACCTTGTGTTACTGCTTGTGTCACCTGCACACATTGGCACTGATCTTCTTTAACACAGCTCTCACAACAGGTGATTTCAGAGTGCCTTACTCAGCAGTAAAGCCGGGAGAGGATATTGCATGGCCTCACTGAAAGAGGCATGCTGAGATGCTTTGACATGGTGGTCCTTCTAATCCTTCACCATTCTTCAGTTTTTTCATCTCCTTCCCCTTCTTGCTCAGCCCCGCTGCCCCAGGCTTGCTCCTCCTCCTCAGAAGCAGCAGCAATAGCAACAGTGCCCAAAAGGCTTCAGGTATATTTTTTTCTCTGGCTCTACTCAGTACAAAAATCACCCCATAATTTCTGGGAATTATCCATGTGGTTAAAATCTCACCTCCTAGATTATCCAGGCAACTTGCAGCTGCTACAACTCACTGACCTCCAAGGGCGGAAGATCCTTTTTTTTTTTTCTGTATCTGCCGATGTGCCCTATCTTTATGATTTCCTCTCTGGAAAATTAGGCTAACAGAAGTCAGTGTGTTACAAAGAGCTTTCTTTGCTTATGAACCAGAAGCAATCTAGGTGGAGAGATAGCGGGAGATAGAGGAACAGGGAGACAGGGAGACAGAAAGGGAAGGAGGGAGGGGCAGATAGAGACAGACTTGGTGGCTTTCTTATTTATTATTTCTTTTAAAAAATAAAAATAAAAAATGACAAAAAAGAAAAAAAATATACTTAGAAGGCAAGGTTTCCATAGGAAAAAAATATTTTATTTTTTTAAGAACAAATTCAGTTCGAAACAGACGTGGAATGTGATTTTCATAATTTTCATTTTCTGGGAGCTAATTGCAATGTGGAACTAAAGCAGATTTCAAACTTATTACCGGCTAGTTTAAAAACAGAACAAAACAAACAAACAAACAAAACAAAACAAAAAAATATATAACTCAAGCATAATACTGTGTTACAAACTGGACAAAGAAATTCTTAAATAAATATTCATGGTACACAATTTCAGCACAAATATGCGGCAATTTGGCAACCTTTATACCATTTTTTCCTCAATACAGTGCAAAGGGGAATGACACTGCCTTTAAACAAGCTGTAGCTAAATACATTGCAAAATTCAAATTTTATACAAAACATCTTGCTCGGACTTTATAAAAAACCAACATTGCTCTATATACACAATCTCATTAAGAAAAGCCATTTTTGTCTTGTTTTCATGTTTTTTTTTTTTCTTTTTTTTACTTAAAAAGGTGAGTAAGGCTACTGTAACACCCCAAATCCATATACAGTAAATCTGAACCTATTTACAGCATCTTCACTTAGACATGATGGTGCAAATTCCAAGTCAGGTGACTAGGGATGATCATACAAGCAAGGCATTTACAGTAACTTTTCAAAGCTGAACCAACGTCAAATAAAGGAACAGTTGGTAGATTGTCATAATTCTGCACCAGACACAAAACAGACGCACAGTACATTTTTTTCGTTTTTTTTTTTTTTCCGATTGGTTGCAGGTTGCTCTTGAGCAATTCATCTGATTTTTCTCACAGTTTAGTACATAACTAGAATGTAGCCAACTGATGAAGGTTTGATTTGATAAAAATCGGGATCAGCAAACCCATCTTTTCCCTTCCTCCCCCTCCCCCAAAATAAAATCTTAATGACTTACAAGAGAACCTTGTATAGATGGATTCACAGAAAGGAAGGGTTGTTGAAAAGAATTACATATGTACTGTAGTTAGTCACCATGGTAACCTTCCACAGAACCATGGGTTGGGATTTTTTGTTTTGTTTCTCTCATTTGGACCAACATCCCAACATCATTTTCAGGTTCAGGAAACAGAGAGAGTGATAATTTCTGTGACAGATTTTTTCCTTTTCTTGCAGGTACTCACTGGAGGTCTGAGAGCCCCAAAATGCTGTTGCTACATTTTCCTTCCAAATCAGAAAGGAAAGTGTTACCATAGTAACATGACTATGTTAGAAATGTCTATTTGCATAGCACATATAAAAGTAGAGTTTTCTTATTTCCTCTCCAGGGTGGGAGCTTCACGGGAACAGCCACGCTAAAGAGAAAACTTTAACCTGAACCCCCTCTCTAAAAATCTCTGTGAAATCTACAGAACACTTCAGCTCATAAGTCAAGGGAAAACACAACACAGAAAATAAATGCCGGCACACCTTGTCATTGTTAAATATGTGATGCAGTAACATCGATTTCCTGATTCTTTGGGCTTATTTCCTCATTTTCTCTGATGAGAAACCTTTAAAGGGCTTTGGATTCTGTTTGTATATGCTCTCATTACCATTATTTTTGGGTGGTTGTTGTTTTTCCCAGAAGCAGTTTCTGCATTTCTTAATGTATGCATATATATGCATACATAAATACATATATATGTATATACACACACACATATATATGTATAATGATGACAAGTTAAGACTATTTAATTGCCGCAAATGAATTTCACATCTTCTGGTGTAGATTCTGTGCAATCTCAAAATATATATTAGTAAAAAACAAAACAAAACAAAAAAGAAAGAAAGAAAAAGAAAAGCTCTTATTTTATATCCCTTGTGTTCTATACACCTATTATAAATAAGACATATCTTCCTTCTCCATCTCAGTGTCATAATTTATTTTATTCTTATGGACTGCAGGAGGTTTACCGTATGTGCTTTAACTTTGCAACAGAGCACCAATGAACTGCTGTGCCCATTACAGTACTTACATGTACTGTACAGGTACAGCACTAAGATAAACCAAAGCGTCAAAAGGCTCAGTCAGAAAAAAAATCTGTTTTACTTTTAGAGATGAGAAAAGCTTTTTTTTTTTTTTTTTTTTTTTTCTTTTTTTTTTTTTTTTTCAACCTTACCAGTGATAGAATTACAGCTCATTTGACCTGTTGGCTTATAATCATCTTGGTCAGATTTGGCTCTCTGCTATTTTCTTAAACGCTTTCCCTGTGTTTAGTATAATGTGACAGTATAGCAGCTGAGTCTGCTTAAAAGTCTTCCAAAGCAGACTACGTTTTTGCTACAGCTTCAAAGCTGTACATTTTATTGCCAGTACCGCAACAGCTCTGCCCTAATATATCCTCAGCGGCCTGCTATTGTCTTGTCCGCTCTAAGCTTGTTCACTTCCTGACAATACCCCTTTGTTCTACTGTATTGAAGGTACTTTTTTCTGCACACTGGTATTTGATAACCGTGAATTCCTTCAAATGCAGCCCTAAGCCACTGCGCTTGTTATTGTCTCCTATTTGCCTCTTAAAACTTAGCATACCAAAGTGCTGTGCTACCTAAATGTTTTTTTTCTTCCCAGCTTCTATTTTTGAGGCAGCAGTATTCAATTTCAACTGCAGCCAGCCCTTCCCTCCACCACCCAGTCCTGCTCTTGACTTGTTGACAGCCTAACTTTTTGGCTGGAAGGCTCCTTACTATCAAACACAATTTCTATAAATGCATTACCCATTCGAGTGAGGCTGCTGTAGCAGATGGATGGAGCACAGATCTCCAAACATTAATGTTCCATTAGTGATTCAGGAGGTGGAGTGAAAGGAAATCTTATGTGAAGGATGGCAGAGCCCCGGATAACAGAAATAAATGGAACAGTGACGGACTAAAGCAAGAGAACTTTAACAAGTCTTACTTAGACACCAAGGTCTGTGTGACAAATCCAGTATGCACTGAGAGAGACACACAAAAGTCAGAAGATTACATTTCAAGCTTGATATCCTAGAGCACCTTCCCAGGATGCCTAGAGCTATTAACATCCACGGATCACTCCATCTTCCCTTGGCTTTTGTACATGCCTGAACGCCTGCAGCACATGGCTTTGAGGATGATGAATGTAACAAGAGTACAGCAATCAGAATGGGCATCTTCTACATAAAAGTCTTCCAGCTTTTAGTGAATACTGATTCACTGAGAGAGGAATTCTACAGACTAGGTAAGCTGTCCAGCTCAAGTCGGCTCTCGGAGAAAGAGCTGTCGCCTTCTCTCCCCTGTGCTTGAGTCAATCCTAGCGCACAAGGCGTCATCACAAACCCCAACAGAAAGCATTTGACCAGTGAGTGTCCTCTACGCCTCAACTGTACCACAGAATTGGTTGTGTGTTTCTCAGACCTTGTAGTAAATGTTTGCTGGACTCTGAGGAGGCATCTCTTGAACTATGTACACCGGATGTCCATAGTCGCCGCTGACCTTTTCATAGTGGGGGCAAAAGACACTGTCTGCAGTCCTTAGAGGAATGATAATGTCACTGGGCTCGGAACCATTGTTGTTGCCACTGCGTTTTGGGGTGGCTAATGTACTAAGTGAGAGAGTTGTAGTGTGTTGCGGGGAATGCTTCCTGTGTCTTCTCCGGTACTTCAATAATAGAACCACCAAAGTGATGATGATGACGATGAAAATGATGCACCCTGATGCAATCCCTGCAAATAAGGCCACCTCTGAACCCAGTATACTGGAATGCCCAGCCTTACTGCCATCTGTGCTAGATCCTGGAAAGAATGGAAATACAACAGACAAAAGTTATTGTCGTCCTGTGACCCGTTTACACTGCTTAAATATGTGTAGAGTAAGCAAGACTGGAAGAATTAACTGACAGCTAAACTTTGACAAACCAATTACCCTGTTAGATAGCTAAATGCAAACAGCCGAAGTCAGCAATCAATATTAAACAAGACTTTGTGTCTGTTGGTCTCACTTTTGTGCTGCTCCCAAATCACCCTGTTTCATACATCATCATCCATCAGCAGCAAGGACTGGCACTGACAAGGCAGCCTTTGATGCATGCTGCATCTTTGAACGGATACTGACCAGCTCAGGGCAGCAGAGAGGGGTGGGATAGGACTGCAAGGGGAAAATAACACAGGGAAACAACAATTCTCAGAACAACTGGTACTATTTAATGTCACATAGTTCTTCTTCTATTTTATCTGTCAGATATTGATTTAAGTGAAACTCTCCTTAGTGTCTCTTTATGTGGACTCCTCATGCTTACGAATGAAACAATAGAGCTTGAGGCAGTGTGGGAGATGGGCAAAATGATTATGGAGTATATCTGTTTGCATTATATAACTGTCACTTATTTAAAAGAAAACAACAACACATATCAGGTAGTCATAAAAAGCTCACATGCTGAACAGCCTGTTGAATATTGTCACATTATTTGTCACAAAAATTAAATTAATGCTCACTTGACACTTTTCTCATCTCAGAATTTGAGCTGACTTCCCTCTCTTGATGCTCCCTTACATGCAGAACAATGTTCCAGATGCTACGCCCACATAACTGTGCACTACTGGAACCTTAGCAGGAAATGGCTGAAGCTTGCCCTGTGACTGTCATATCGAAGACATCAAATTACACAACTAGCACAGAAAACGTGCAGCCATTTTTGGGAACCCCAAAATAAACAGTCAGCAAGCTTTGCTTTGTTACATTCCCAGTTTATTGAGTTTTCCTCCAGAGAACTTGTGTTTTAGAAATTAGCTTTTTTCTTGCTCACAGTGTTTGAAATGCATCCTAAAGATTTTTGTTTGGAACCATCAGATCTGTTTATCTTGTTTAGATATTTTTTTTTTAAATTTAAATTTAGTAGAAGACCAGCCAATCATGTATAGACTTCGTATGGTCAGTTAAAAGATCAGGACATTAATTATAGATGCCTTGAAATAAACTTTATAAATGGCTGTCGAGAACCACTTGATAATGTATTATACGGGAAGAGAAAGACAGAAAGACTCGTTCATCTGCCAGAGTACTAAATGTAAAGAGCATTTACCATCGTAAAGCTGCTTACAGAATGTTCTATCCAAAAACTTTCCTGTAAGTGAGTGATATTCTTACAAGATGTAATTAACTTCTACTGCAGTGTAAAAGAGGGGAAAGAGCAGCCGTTGCCAAAACTCAGAGCTCCAAAATCCTATCCACCGGAGCATCAGAACTGGCTTTTGCATCATCTCAGTATGAAAACATTTGATTTTCTGACATTTTAATGCTAAAATACAAAATGTGTCTGGGGACGAAGGATGGTCTGCCAGAGCCCTTCACTTCTCATGTGAAACCCCGTAATACCTACCTGAGTGGTCCTTCACAAAGGGACTGGTGGTGGAGCTTTTCCCATTGGTACCAGCTTCCTGCTCAGGACGCTTGGTCGGGTCCGTGCTCCGAGGTAACCCTGCAGAATTGGGATCTGTGGGAGAGAAAAATGACTCACTGTAGCTTAGGTGTCTGATGATATTAAGCCTTATAAGCCGGCTATAGGTATCTTGTGAAACACGGATAGCTTTGAACAGAAGAATCTTTATGCAAAGGACTAGGAGATACAAGAATGTAATTTTCCTTTTAAAGCAAAATGGTTGTATTAGTTAGTTATTTCAGAGGTTTAAATTGTGAGGCCATCTGCAGAAACTATAGGGACTCCTGTAATTGGCAAGAAAAGCTTTGCAGATGACATTTCAGTTTAACTGAGGAAGTTGATTGACTACTAAACCAACTTCTACTTAGAAGAATAATTCTTTCTTTCTGCACAATAGGTTATCTATATATGAAAAGAGACAATGAACAAAAACCTCTCTGTAACCACAATTCATAACAAGCAAACTATAGATATATTAGCTTCCCTCTTTTCATGTATTTAAAATAATTTTGAACAATGCAGTTGTGGCTTTTGTTTTTAAAATGAAAATAAAAATGACTGAAACATGTAACTCCCAGGTGACCTTTCCTTCTAGGGAGCTCTCCAATGAAGAGATCTTATTACACCAACCCTCCTCCTGGAGAAATCTGTCAGTAGCTGAGGAGCAGAAAATAGGCTTTGCTTTCAGACTGTTAGGGAGGAACAACCACACTAGACTCGGCTGGCTCTCTGCTCTATGCTAGCAAAAGAAGCCTGAAAACTAAAAGGACACTGAGACTGATCAAAGTGATTTCATGAAACAGCAGATGGTCTTTACCTTGTCCAACTTTCATGAGGATCTTCATGGTTTTTGTCTGGCACACCCCTCCCTCCTGGTTATCCAGGCCCTCCAAAGACCCATTTGATGTTGCTGATTAAAAACAAAAATAAAATAAATAAAAATAAAAATAAAATCAGGAAATCAACAGGCAAAGTGATGTGACATGAGTGTCTGAAAGCAGAAGTCTTTCAATCTACCGGGACCTGTCCTTGTTGCTCAGGCTGACCTATGGAAAGTTGTGAAATGTTGAAAGCCAAAGGAATGAATACATCGGTAAGCTGTACAATACATACAAATGGAGGAATGTGTTATCAAGGTTTCAAATTTACCCAGCAGCTTTTTTTCTACACACAATTGACTGACTGACTGATTTGGACGAAAACACGGCACCTTGCTAAAAGGTGATGGAGTCAGCTGAAAGGGAAGCCTCAAAGGAGCAAAGCACTGGAAATTTACCCCTTTTTTTTTTCAACAATATCTTTATAATCACCACATTACACCTGCTTCCTCTATTACAAATCTCCTGCTGGAAGAAGCAAAGGCATACAAAAGACCCAGGTGAAAGCTGAGATTCTGCACTGTTTGGAAAACCATTTAATATCTGAAAGTACAATCTCACTTTTCTCAGCATTGAGGAGCCTCTGCGGGGGCGGGCTGGTGGGGGGGGCCACGCTCTCTTCTCACAGAAACCTTCCAGCTCATGCAAACAAACAGGTGCTTTCCCCTGTGTTTATATTGTTCTCGCTTATCTCTCCACGCTTGCTGGGACCGCACACCCCCGCACAATCCCGCCACCCGCAAGTCAACGCGCGTGTGTGTGTGAAGCACAGCTCCAGATGAAGAGTCCAAAAGCCTTGAGTCACCTCCACGAGGGCTAAACACCCTGATGGCTGCTGGTAAAACCCTTCAGCTGCTCTTGGGCATGGGGCACCTCTGCCACCCTGTGCACCACACCGGGCCCTGGCCATGGTGGTGGCGCAGCAGGCCCTGGTGGCATGGCTCCCCAGAGACCAGTCCCAGTCACACAACTGGGATGCTGCAAATGAATCAGGCAGGGGAACGCCGCCTTGGCAACCCCCACCAATGCATATGGTCTCGCACCCTGGGTGTTTCTTGGATCTATGTATCCAAGACCCCAAAAGCACAGACAAGCAGATGAATGCTCAAGCACTGATTTCAGGCCACTGACTGGAGAAAACAAACAGAAAATGAGAAAGTGCAGAGCTTGCCGCTTGGCGCGGTTCTGGTGAACTGCTTAAGCAGCACTTTTCTACATGTGCCTCCCTCTTTTCAGGCTAGGGATCTCATTCAACAAGGGCTTCACACTGCTCAGATCTTTGTTTTTAATTCTCACTCCTTCTCTTTCTGCTTCCTTGGGGATTTGCTTTCAAATGCGAGCAATGTATATTTCCTTATTCCTTCACAATGTCTTCCTAGCCCCATGGCAGTATTTTTCTTGCTCTAATCTTCTCTCTAGCTGTAAAGATATAAACCCCATACCGCTGAACCCTGCTTCCTACCCTTTGATCTACTTCTTGTTTTTGTTCCACTCCTGCCTCTTTTGTGACTAACTCAAATTACAGCCACCGTACGAACTTCCCAAACTGTGCTTTCTTTTCCTAAAATTCCCGTTTCCCTGTACACAGGCCCTCCCAGTTCCTCCTCTTGTTCTCTCCCCACTATAAAAACATGGCAATGGAAGTACGTGAAACTACTGCTTTTTTCAGACTTGCGAAAATACTTTTTAAAATATAAAAGAGCACAATGAGTAATTTAAGATAAAAGCAGATATGAAATGTGCCACTGCATTGCCAGGCTCAGAAAATAATGTAGACATATAGTTTTGTTTTCTTTTTTTTTTTTTTTTTCTCCAGAGGGAAAAAAATCAATACTAAGAACCAGTTCTGGACATAAATCAAATGTGTCTTTGCTGAAAGAGTTTTTTATGACCTATTTGCCAATGTACCAGAGCACAAGGACAAGGGAAAAAAGCAGTAAATAGAAATACCAAAGCTGAGCATCAACTGAAAGTGCAACTAATAAACACTGACTTTGTCTTGCTTTTTTGTTATGCTTCCTTTGCTTTTTAGTCTAGGCTATGGGGGTTCGTAGCTCTTTAAGCACCTTCTACTTAATTTTAATTGAATAGTGTTGCTTCTTCTGAACATCAATGCCTTTTTATTCTTTAAAGGCCTATCCATTTAACCTACAGAGCAGGAGACCTCAATAAGATGCAGAGGATGCAGTCTGACCTCAGTACAGAATAAGAAAGTAAGACGGCAAAAAGAATGTAAAATTACTTCAAATACAGTCTCCAAATGAGAGGGACCAAACGTACAATGAGTCTGGTTGTGTGCCTGTGCGAGTTCAATCTGCCTCACTTGCTTGGTAAAAGAATGCTTTCATAGCTTTGATGTCAGATGAATGAATTTGCAGAAGTATTCACTTTTTCCACAGTTCTTCAAGGGTTTTCTGAAAGCCTACGTTATAGCTCAGAGTAGAGAGTGCTACATCCTGAGGAAGGGAGAATTTTCAAAGAGGAGCATTTCAGTGACAAAGCAAAGTTCCAATCTCAGCTTCTCTCTGTAATTAAACCGACAATTACCCAAGGCCATTGGAGGAAATTATTTCTCAAAATTCATTAAGACTATCGAAATATAACCTCACATATCCCCAGAGTACCAGGGAGAAAGTAGGTAGTTTAAACACACACTTTTAAGCTTTGAAAATCAGCAGAGAGAGAGAAGTAATCTGGGACATCAGAGAAAATAGTTTCATACTGCTAATACCCCTTGACGGTTTAGTGTGCAGAAGTCAAACAAGGGAACAAGTACAAAATATTTCTCAAACGCTCACTGCTGTCTTTTTATATTGATCTCCAAGTGAAAATTATACCCAGTATCATCCAAGCCCCTCCGTTACACTGACATTTCTGCAGAAAAGTAACCCTGGACCTGGACCTGTGCTTATATTGATGTGATATTTTTTTTTAAGTGTCTGTAATACAGCTTTGGGTATAAACACAGAAACATAACACAAATTCCTTGTGCTATGTGAAAAGGGAAACGCTACTCTCTGGTTGTTTATATGGTCAAATTTTAGAACCTCTATTCAGTTTATTTTTATACACATATATATATTTATATCTAAGAGCATTCTTTTACATTTAGGTCTAAATATGGATATACTTGAGAGGAATTTACTCACACATAAACTATCATTTATGGCCCTGCGCTAAGAAGACTACACACTACCTAAATATTAACATTTATTAATATTAATAAATGTAACTAATGATAACTATAAAGTTTCTCACAAGTATTAAATGTTCTCAGGATCTCACACTTCACTTTATGTTAATATAGCAACACATAGGAAACTAAAAGTAATTATAATGCTGCTGAACAGCTAAGGAAATGTTTTTAAATTTTTTGATGGATAGATATCTCTGATTTTCTGAGATCCGTCCTGTTCCACTTGTGTCAATTACAAAACTGAAACTTACAGTCAAAAGCAGATTAGATTATTCAGTTTACAGTTTATCCACACCTACAAATAAATGCATATATTTAACCTAAAATCTCTATTTAATTTTAAGACTTTTGGAAAAATCATAATAATTTATAGCCAACGTTTGTCATCAGTAAGTCAAAACTGCTGTTGCTATATATGCATCATGTGTCTGCATTCCTTGAATACAACAGAAGCTGTCATTTTATAAGGAGTACAAGTTTGGGTTTTCAACTTTCACTAAAAATGAATTCTTATGAAATTATGGTTAAAAACCTGCTGATACATCCTTACTTAGGAGAACACAATATACATATACAGTTTCATGAAACACTTCCTTAACATACCATCTCATTTACACAAACACAAATTAAATTATTCAGACCAAATAATTTCATGCTAGCTCTGCCTTCCCTTCTTCAAGATACATATATATAATTGATTGGTTGATTGGTTTGTTTTTCCTCGGAAAAAAAAAGGGGGGGGGAACTAAATCAATGTATGATGTTTTACATTTATTTGCTTTTAAAACTTCACAGGCTCTGTTTATTGTATAAAATGCATTAGTCATAAATGCAGAGGCAGGGAATCAGTGAACGAAACAGAATCATCTGACAAGAATAGTTTCTGGCTATGATTCTTATACAGTCCCCATGGAGAGGAAGTAATATTACATTTTAATATGTCTTCATTTGATTGTTATTACCCTGCCTCCCAGGAGGCTAAGCCACTGCATGGATCTTGGCTGTTTTCAACCTATCAGGTTGGTAACACTGCTCTAATCAGAAAGAGAATTAAGCTGCTGGATTTGTGCCTGTATATAGCTTTTCATTCACGAAGAGATTAGAAATGAAGGCACAGTCACAAAAAATCAGCTTCCCTCACTCTTAAAAATACATATTACGAAATTAAAAAACACCATCACAATTACTTAAAAGAAAACACAAGTAGACTAAAATCTCAACCTCTTAGTTCTGTTGCAATTATTACTCATACGTTTATGTTTAGGGATTGAGAGAAACATTACCTACTTGTCAAATTAAATGTCACATCCCTCGAACTAACACAACTTTTTAACACATGCATTTCTGGACCCTGAATACGAAATGGACTACATGCCTGAAGAGGGAAATTATCAATTATCAACATCATTCTTGGTTTTCCTGTGAAAACTAAACAGACCTTAAGACACAGACTACAGGAATAAGTGAGTGATCTCAACTGATGGGTGAGGGCAAAATTGGCTTTGTGTGTATGGATGATCAAAGACACATCAAGAATTAATTGCTGCTGGTGTGGATCCATTAAGAAGGAAGAAGAGAACTACCGGTTTCTTTGGTACTGATCAGTACTGTCCAGTAGTAGTGATGTTCAACATCTTTTTTTCTTAAATACTCCTTGAGGTCAGCATCAGAAAACAGGTTGCTCAAAAGCAGAGCTAAATAAAATCAAATAAACCTATCCATCTCTACTTTTCCAGAGCTGCGCTGTTTCTGTGCTTAGAAACAGAATGGAAAAGCCTATACAATGCAGCAGCAAAAATCCACAAAAGCTTTAGATCCAACAGTAGTAAGTTATTCTTAATACAAAGCTGTAGTTGATCTAAATGTAGTCAAGGATTAGTATGCACATGTAAAGCTTTTGAATTTTTTTTAAATTTTATTAAGTAACAGTATACTATTTTGGCCAGGCATCGTGTGTTTACGCTCTGACTGCTTTCATCTGCTTTTGGTCTTTTTAATGACTTTCTTAGTAAAACACTAAATAAATAATTCTTCTTTCCCATAAATTATCTCAATTTATGTGACAGGTTTAAGAACACCAGAAATCACACACTGAGAAACCACAAATCACAGATCACAACATGGTGGTTGTTTCTAGACCAGCCAGGGATGAAGAACAAGGCAGCTGAGGTAATAGAAAGAGTGTTTTAATTAAAAAAAATTAAATGCTCCCCCTCCCCCCCCAACTCAACTTAGTAGCAATGTCAGATCTGCATGGAGATCTGAAACAACCAAAAAAATTTGCTCAGGCCACTCACCAAAGAGCAGGTGACCTGGCAAACACTTGGTGTTGGGTGAGCTGCAGGAAGTTTTGAGAGAAGACAAAGATACAAATTTCAACTACTAATAACTAACCGTTTACTTGTTTGTAGTTACAAAAAAATCAGATTGACACCAAAACCTTCATCATTTTATTTTAGCATGATACTGTCTTCCAAAATGTAACTCTCAGCAGTCCCAAACCTGGACTGCAAGTGCTAATACTTAAATGCATTAGGAATAGCTGCACAGAGTACTGTCAACGTGTTGTTTTTGTTCCTGTCTGAAGGCTGGAGACTTCCTCTCCAATTTGTGCTTGAACAATATAATCACATCCTACCTTTTCTACTGATCTTATAGAAACAAAGAAAAACAATCATTAAACATGTATAAACAAAACATGCTTTACCAATCATTTTGCATTTTTCTAACATGTTTTGTTTGTTTGTTTGTCCTATTTGCAAAGTCAAGGTGGCAGCAGAATTTGAGGAGCTCCTTGAACTGAAAACCATTCAGAAACTCCCGTTGATTCAATCTTATTTCACAATTTATTCAAATTAACATAGAACTTCTCTTAAACTAAAGTTTATATTGTTTTTAAATACTCCTATAGCCAGGCTTTTTTATTTTCTGTATCCATACAAGGGGAAAACTCCTATGTGAACGAAGGAAAGGACAAAAAGAATACTCCGTTCTTTTTCAGTTCTCATCCTTGTCATTTCTTAAATTATATCCTATGCTATATGTCTCAGGATTTATATCTAAACAGGATCCACAAATTATATTCTGCACAGCAAGTAAGCAGCAATGCCCTCCCCAGTCAAGCTAAAACCAGAACAAATTGAAGTAAAATAAAAAGCAGGCCTCCTCTTTCCTAGAAGAAAGGCAAAGGCTCTCCAGTTGAATTTTGTGATTCACTTTTTAACCACTACTCTGAAATGTATCTTGTCCAAATGTGAATGGCATGACTTGTGGAACTTAAAGGACTCATGGTAATAGGGGTCTTTATAAAATTCCCTGTAAAATTCTCTACTTATATTCATATGTCAGAAGAGGGACAGTTTTTTCTACTGTTTATTTTCTGGGGGAGTGTAACGTGGAGGACACAACCAAGACAGAGCCAATCACTTCTGTACTGTAAAATGCCTTGGTATATACCTTCCAAATAACAACTTTTTAATTCCAGGGACACCTCTGGAAATCCATAGATTCTCCTTCCTGTGTCTCACATCACCTGGCCGAAGAAGGATCACCAAAGTATTAAACACAAAATAGGGAGAGAGTACTTGCAGAGTTTTCCCCCTTTTGTATATTCAGAATGATTCTATTAATTCCAAGGAGATATGATATCATACAAGGTGGAAAAATACACACCCTTTATTTTATTTTTTAAACAAAAGACTTTAAATTAAGGGAAAGAGACACAGTGGGCAACATGGAGCTGGGATGTACCAAACAGGCTGTGAGCTCCAACTGCCTATAATTTTAAAAACAGCACCACTTTATCTCTTGGTTAAGGAATACCACAGCTTAACTGTACTAAACAGTACACTATTTGCTGCATTATTGTCCAATACATAAGGTCATAATATCCACCCACCACGGCAAAATCCTACTTGCTTCACTGTTACCATGTCCCTTTTCTAAAATTCTTTCAGAAAGATTTAGAGATGATTAAAAAAAAGCATCTCAATGTTGTACCACTATGAATGACAATTTATGTATTTCATTACAGTTAAGCTTTTCTAAAAGTATTTCAGTTCTGTATTTCACGTACTCTGAGAAATGTTTTCAGATAATGATCTACTGCACACATGGTTGCTTCTAGTTTACATAAACAAATTATATATTTGTGAGTGCTGAAGTAACTGTGGCAGATGTAAGCCCACTAATTATGATGTATTCAGTGTATATCAGAATGTATGCATCTAAAACAGATTACTAGCTAGTTAATTTCACCAGCCATAAGCAGATATTTTACATAGTTTATCCTTTCTCCTGGCACACTACTGGCAAAAGCCTCTCATGGATGAGAAGAAATACCTCCCTCCTACAACTGTGAGCTTTGCTTAGCAGCTCAGCTGAACAGAACTAATACAATTAGTTAGCATTCAAGTTACACTGATTGTTGCTAATGACAAGTGGCCTTGCTGGAAACAGAAGCAGAAGCTTTAATGTTAAATGAATGAGGACCTGTATCATAAGAACTCAACATCACTTTTCAAAGATATTCATCTGCCTTGAAAATCTTTCTGGTTTCTGTCTGTAGCACTTGGAAAAGAAAGGGTTATAGTGAAAGTTCATATTAAATAAATAACAAACCTCTTGCTCATTCTACTGTCACTAATTGCATGCAATGATATTAATGACCCAGTAATTGCTATACGAGTAGCACTGAAGTGGAAAACATCATTCTGAGGCAGAGTTCATCTCTAGGTGGTAGGACTTCACTACTGACTGAGTTAATGCCGAGTGACAGTTCAGAATATAACACTATAGATGAGAAAATGTGCCAGTCTGTTGGTTATAACAGTTTAGATGGACATGACATTATTTGCTTTGACCACAGAGAGTCCAGGAGTAACCCCAATAAAGTGCCACAGTCAGAGTTTGCCCTATAGATGAACCTCATTCCTTTCTGGGGAGATGCTCTGTACTATAACAATCTAGAGCAATTTTCCACATGTTTGCCTCAATAAAAGAATACCTTCATCTCCTGTTTTTACATCAAGCACAACAAAAGTGTGCTTTATTGCAAAACACAAAAAGCTATTTACATCATTTAACTATCCTTCAGCAATGCAGAGTTTGGCACCTAAGTTCTAAGATCAATTATGATGCTATTGGATGACTATGCACTTGGCAAAGATGATCACAAGTTAAGCACTGTTTTGATTGCTGCATGCTTATGTTTGTGTTTAGAACTTTAAAATACCCACAGAGTAAAAACTTAATGAGGAAACATTGCTAAAAGAAAGCCATCTGAATTTCCAAGGTGCTACAGGACCTTTAGTCCTACTACTTGATGTAAGAAATTAAGGGATTCAACTTCTTTGGAAGTTATCACATAAGCGTATCTTGGTTCATCTGAAGAAATTCAAATAGGATGGGTATGTTAATCCTTCAGCATTTAGAATTTTGAAAAGTCATAACTAGACAGGAGAATGGATACTTTTAATAATAGTGTTCATACAGATTTTAATATTTCAAAAGTATTGTAACAGGATAACATTATAAAGCAGGGCTGTTTGTTTGACAACATGAATTATTTAATACCTTGATTCTGCTACAAAACCTGCTATGGCAGACTCTGGAAGGCAGGTGGAATCACAGAGTTGCACCACAGGCTGAAGCAACTGCCTGCAAAGCATCTTTGCAGAAAAGGCTGTAGGAGTCCTGGTGGACCCCAAGTTGACAACAAGCCACCAATGTGCCCTTGCAGCAAAGAAGGCCAACAGCCTCTGTGGGCTTCATTAGGCAGAGCGCTATCAGCAGGTTGAGGGGGGTGATCCCTCTCCACTACTCAGCACTGGTGAGACACATCTGGAGAGCTGTGTCCAGGTCTGGGCTCCCCACTGTGAAAGAGATAGGACATACCAGAGCAAACCCAGCAAGTGCCCATGAAGATGATGAAGTCTCTATCCGTGGAGATACTCAAAACCCAGCTGGACATGGTCCTGGACAGTTAACCCGCTGTAGCTGATCCTGTCTGAGCATGGGATGGGACTAGGCCAGCTCCAGAGGTGCCATCCAAATGGCTGAGTAACCATTCTGTGACCCTGTGAACAGCTACACTGTTGTGGTCTAATGCACTTATGTGCTAATGTGTAATACTCAAAGAACAATTCCTTCTCAGCTTCCCTGGCAGGATTTGGATTCAGAGCTGTTTCTCTTACAGAAGCTCTCTGAGCATATGAGGAAAAGTCTGCTGTTGTAGTTCAGTTATTTTTGCTGTCTTCATCTACAGAACAGAAAATCAACAAATCATGCTAACATAGGCTTGAACATGCTTTTTAAAACCAGCCTTATCAGCTTAGTAGGAACTCTTCTCTGAGAACTACTAAGACTACCTTAAGCTTAATCCTGCTTTTACTCTCAAAAATATTTCTGTGATTTCCTTGAAACTGCAAAAAAACAACTGGAATATTGCCATTAGGGCTTAGTCTTATAGTTAGATTTATCAGAAATAGATTGTGAAATATTCTTCCTCCAAAGT
This sequence comes from Stictonetta naevosa, assembly GCA_011074415.1. NCBI lineage: Eukaryota > Metazoa > Chordata > Aves > Anseriformes > Anatidae > Stictonetta > Stictonetta naevosa. Next base: position 142,415,711 of record CM021697.1, on the reverse strand, counting down.
TTCCAGGATTTACTAAAATCAGGAAATAAAGTATAAACTGACATTTAACCCTGTTTTCCAGACATTTCAATCCTGTGCTTTAGCTAACTAATGCAGTTCTTAGACAAAAATACATTTCCCACCAATTCAACTATGTAAAGACTTTAATGAGAAAAACGATTTCAAATATTCAAAAACATTTTCATTAAAGTCTTTATAAATGCTTATACAGTTCTTGGTCTTTTATTTCAGGAATTAAAATACTATAGTATATAACAGATATAAGCAACTGCATAAAATAAAGACCAGTCATCGCACTTTGACAGATACATGCTGATCATCAAGCATATGTACAAAATGAAAGTTAAATGTGTTTCAATATGCTGGTGTCTAAGTTTCAGTTCAGACTACTTTCCTCATATAGTATAATGCATCTCCCCCAGTATACACCTCTTCCATTTAAAGTTACTCATAACCCATGTATAAAGCATAAAATGCTCAATCCAACCCTCTTCTGCACGTAGTCCTATTAAAAATGTGTATATGTAGATGCAGGAATATATACAACTTTGCAGAAGATCAGGAGGTTTTTTTTGCTTCTTTTTGCAATATACTTGATATGTGTAATACATGTATATATAAAAAGACTTCTAAGTGAGAATACTGTATTCTCTTTTGTGAATGCAATGTATTTTCAGTATGTATAAATTAAGAACTAATAAAAATAATGAAATGAGAGAAGTGACTAAAAATATTAAACAGTCTCCTATGAAGTTTTAAATTCTATTTAATTCCTGAGCATTTCTGAATAATTCTTTCTTCTAAGTGAATAATTACATTTCATTTTCATCTGATTCCATATCTATTTGGAATCATGGGGAGTGTGAGGGAGGGTAATTTTTTTTTTTGTTTTTCACAAGATGCCATCAATTAACAATCTGAGCATTCCTATCTTTCATTTCCTTCCCTTAGGAATTGAGAAATAATAACAGATTTCCTGCTGAACTATCTCTGTCTACTTTAAAGGAGATAAACGGTCGGCATTGCCTAGGTAATGGCACTGAATATGAACAAAGTCCATCAATCTAAAGTAGCCTTATTCTCTTACAAGACCTGTGTGGTCTGGGACAAAACCCCAAAGGACGATGACTCCATTAATCCTGTAGGTCTTAGACTCTGTTAGAAATCTGAAGCTGCACAGACACTGATTTTTTTTTTTCTCCAATAATATTATTTGTATGAGCAGTATTTATATTTAATTCAACAAGAGCTAAGTGGTATTGCTGATATATCCCTTAAAAGACTCTCAGCAATGTCAAAGATTGACCTCTGGGTATCATTTTACACTAAGAATAAATCATTTATCTAATTATCTGAAGGAGGAGGAGGAGAAAGGAAAGAAAAAAATAGGATCTTTGTGCAAGAGGAATCAGGGCGGCTATTATCACATAGGCTTTCATTAACACCACCAAAAAATAAATAACACTAGATTGCTGAGCTGTGCAGTCTTTATTAAAAAGCAACAATAATATCTATGTTGCAAAAGAAATGGCACTGAAATTTTGATACGGTTTTCTCCTGGTTTTGGCTAGTTTGGAATTAACCTCAAAATAAAGAAAAATATAGTTTTCTTTTGGGTGCTCTTGCTAGGTGTTTGCAAGGGACTGCAGACTGAATCCTGTGTCAAAGATGTGTCAAAATGTCCAGCCAGGCAGATTAGCTAGTGTTTGGTCAGAATACTAAAATAGCATTTTAATGCAAATCTATTTGGCCATGCAAAGAAATTTATTCTTCCCAATTGGGCCGTATTTCAGGGCACAATCTATATTGTCCTTTAATGTGTTCTTCCTCAGACAGTTATTGCCCTTTAATTGTAGCAGGATGACAAAGTGAAAACATAAAAGCCTTGGGATTTTTTTTAAACCCAGCTAATGCTAAAGTTTCAGAACAACTGTTTCCATTTTAAAAGCCACCAGACTATTACAAGCATTTATCCAAAATGCAGCACTGCTAGCCAGTATAACCCTTTAAATCAGACAGGGATTAAATACATACATTTTTTAATTTAAGCCAGAGGCCAATTATGTATGTGGGTCGCTTGAAAAAAGTTGACAAAAAACGTTTAAGGAAAGCTGCATATTGCATTTTGCCAATGTCAAAGCCAATGAGCATCATTAGCAGAGCAAGCTTGGCTAATGAGGTCACAGGCAGAGAAAGCACTTCAGAGGAACCTTTTCCAGAACCATTCTGTAGCCCCTTCCCAAGTCCAAAGTATTTTTCACTTACCAAAAAACCAAAAACAAGAAACACCCACAAAACAAAAACCATCAAAATATTAGTTACACATTTCAAGCAGGTAAAATTTCATCGTAGGTGATGTATTCTTTTACACTGATGATGTCGGTGTATAAGCCTCTTTTTTTTATGCAAAAAGAAGAGATGAAGCGAGCAGAGTATGGGTTTGCTTGGCCAAACTATCTCAGGACTGTGATGGTGGTTTGAAAATTACCAGCACTGCTCCCTTCCCTCTGGCAATGTATCTTCCTACAGGCTTCCCTTAGGCGCTCCTTCAGTGCAAACTCAATGTACTCCACCACTCTGTATGCTCTGAGACTAAAGGCCAAGTTTGTTGGGAAGGGTTCAGGACAACTCCCATTCACCAAAAGTAAACATTTTTAGCATAGTATATATGCCTATACTATACTACCACGTCTCCCTCTCATAGAAGAAATGCTGCATCTGAGAGAGATACTGAAGCAATTACATGATAACCCAAGCACTTGCAGATCTCTCTCTTACAGTCAAGGAGATCCCCATTCATTCTAAGCCATCCACAACAGCAGAAAATTATACTTCATTCCCAAAGCACGCAGAGACATAAAAGGACTTTTTGATGCAAACATTAGAGTTGCAAATTTACACACCCTTCTTCTGCTTAACTTTGCCCTTCACACAGGTATTTATGTTGTTGGGCATGATGTATCTTCATGCATTTGATTAACGATTTCCTTAGAGACTCACGATATGTTAGCTAAATGGTTGCATATTTTAGGATAATCTAACCTTAATATGTCTGTGATCTCAAGTACATTTGACCTTCCCCAGTTCTGCTGAAAAGAAATCAGGTAGCTATAGGAAATGAATCTATTAGTTTCCGAGGAACCAAAAATTGATGATGGCAAAGAACAGAAAAGCAAGGACATTGTTACATCATTTATTCACTTTCATGATACCATTCAGTATCATCTTTCCAAGTACTGCCCTTCACAGAATTGAATCCTGATACTTGTACATTGAGGAATATCTTGCGCTGCTCTTGTTCCAAAAAATGGATTAGATTTAGATTATTGTTGGATTATAGTACCATTAAATATGAAAGGGGGTATCAGAAATTCATCAACATTTCTACTTAAAAAAAAAAAAAAAGTGAATTAAGGAATGGCAAAAGTTACATTTTTATGTGCTTAGAGCCAGGGAAGAAGTGAGTAGAAAAGATCTCCCTCCTGCTGTATCTATCATGAATACATCTGAATGATATAAAATTATGGCTTGAAGAACTCATGTACAATCACATTTCCTAAAGGTACACAGGGTTCAGGAAGTTTCTTCATCCTGTGTTATAACTCCTCTGCTTTGTTACTCAAAGGCTCCTAAAATGACTAACCCCCTAATCTGAATAAAGATTTTACTGTTTAATACAGCTCCACAGACCACATATTATTACCTTAGAAAAACATATAATGTTTTCAAATAATGGCAAGATGATAAGGGTACATGATGATGCAGAAAACATGTTAAGGTCTGACAGCAACCTGCCTGAATAAGCAGCACGAGCTTCGTCTGTAGATCCAGCCACAGACAGCACTACAAAAACGCTGGGCTCAGTGAACTCTTGTCTCGGATTGTTTGATGCCCCTTACTCGAGGAAATATATCTCAAATTTAAAATATCTCAAATGTAAAAGCTGGCATATAAAGTGCACTGGTACATTCACTTCAAAGCACACATCCTCCCACCCCTCCCAACTCAAAAAACACCACCACCACCAAAAAAACATACACACTTCCCAAGCAAACAGAAAGGAAAGAAAGAAAAGAGGAGAATGTTTGCGTGTCTGAGACAGTGGGAGGGAGACCCAGTATACTCCTCATTCGGGCCTGAGCACACCTGTTAAATTACAGGCCTAGGAACAGGGATTTATGCAAATGATTTATGGTCCAATTTGCATACATGATTAAGATGTATTGTGTTACTTTCAAAAATGACAGTAAGCATCCTGACTACCAGAACTTGTGTCTGACAAGGCTGCATGACGTCTTACACTTTTGAACACAAACTGTTAACATGCTATCTAGCTCCAGTGTCTCTATAAAATCGTGTCCTAGCTGAGCCTTGGCCTAGTTTCCTGCCCCTCTTGGTGTTTCTGAGGCCAGCATCACTGACTGCATTGTCTTCTCCATGAATGACACAAAAACGAGCATTTTAGCTTCAGGACGGCCGGGTTATCACGGTTTTTTTGTCCAGCCTATTAAAATGTATAGGTACCCTGCTGCAGCTGGGTTAATACGCTAGCGATACAGTGATAAATCAGCCATTTGTTTATGCAAGATTGAGCAGGGAAAGTAATATCCGTGCACTCAAGTATTACTGCAAGGCCAGTGTCATTTTTGAGGCATTAGGCTGAAGGCTGAGCAAGTTCTATCAACCACACTACCCTGTAATCTTCCAGGAAATGCAACATCTATTATGTCTTATTGCTGTAATGAAATAATTATACAAAAATAATGAAAATGAGCCAGACTTAAAAATTCTCCAGGTAAATCCATGACACGGATACAACAGAACTGACAGTGTATCAGTAAGCTCCATTTGTGCCCATATTTTTCAAGTACTAGTAGTAACAATGCCATTTGCTCCATTATAGCTGCTCTGCTGTGGATTTTTTTTTTTTTTTAAGCAGCACTATATAATGAATGTATGTCATCATTAAAGCCAACTATCTGAGCATGGTTGTTTTTACGTTCCACATCCTCCTTGTTGTTACAGACAACTATCTCTCAGCATCTAATCTTGCAGCTTTCACCCCAGTAAATCTCACTGTATTTCAATGGGAACTCTGACAATGTTAAATGTTGTGTAAGTGGGATCAGGTTTTTATATACTCACTGACTGAACTGAGAAAGTACTTGTACTAAGTGATGTTTCTGTCAAACCTTAAAAACAATACATGCCGTTTTATATCTCTTCAGACTGTTATTTAGTAAAATATGTCATTTCTCTGTATATTTATTACTGCTAATTCTTACTTAATTTCTGTGATACACAATCTGCTTTATACATAATGATACAGTGTGTACCATTATGGTTATAACTGGGAAGTGATCATTAATTCATACTAAATGTAATTTCTGTTCCCATTTTAAAAGTACTTGCTTAGAGAACAAGTAAAATTAGCAATATTTTAAACTAAGAAATTAAGAAATATTTACTGTGGCAGACATTACATAAAATAGTTATCAGCCCCTCTGAATAATGTAACTTCAAGGAGATGGGAGAAATAAGACATACCAGTATGTACCTTCATTGTAACTGCAGATAAACCAATGCATAGACTTTGTCTAGCTTCTACTAAAAGGTGATCATTGCTCAAGACTTCAGAAATCCCCATGGGGCTAAATGAGATCTGCAGGCCACAGTATTAAAATGACAAAACCTAAACTAATGCAAATTGTTGTTGCACTGCTGAAATCTCAGCTTATGCTAACCCCTGATGTACATTGTTAACTTTACAAGTCATAAGTAATGTGAATCACGAAACTCAGGTTACCTCTAGATTAGCTTTCAGGTATAAATTCCTGATCAGCCTGAAATCCACAAGAGTTTAAATTGTTGGACACAGGCCTGTGTCACGCACATTCATTCAACAAGTCCAAGACCATGAAAAAGGATGAAAATTAAGATCACGCTGCATCTGGGTTTTGCCCAAGAATGTCTTTCCTGAAAGAACCAAAACAAAGGCCAACCATCTCTCACAGGCTACCTCAGCTGGACCACTCTACTCCTACTCCTGGCATTAAGGGCACCCACGGGCAAGGCCAACAGCATAGTGCATTAGCAGAGCTGCAAGCAGGAAACACACCATGCTTTAGCTAAGTACAACCTTTCAATATGAATATAGAACATAAAGTTATGCACAAAAGGAGAAGCTCTGTGCAGGCATAGAAGTACAATGTAATTTGGTGTACATGAATCAAGGAAAAAAGATACGAAGGCCCAACAGAAATCAGCAATAATGTTGAAAATGTGCTGTCGAGGAAATATTGTTGGAGGAAAAAAAAATACAAACCCATTCAGAGTCTTCTTGGTTTGCTTATCATGTATGACACAAAATACAAAGAAACAAACAACTATATTTAAAAGAATGAACAACTGTTATTTTGAACTTACATATGACGTAATAATCTTTGTTCTTCTGAAATTCCAGGCCCCAGAGATTAGGGCTGAACTCTTGAAACTTGATGGTAAACTTAACATCTTGATCTGGCTTGGCACAGTTGAGTAGAGGTGTATTGTCCTTTCTAATAGCACAGCTATCTGCTTGGTCTTTATCAACCATGTAGACCTTATAATATTCATACTGGCCAACAGTTTTAGAGTCCACCTTTGGGCATATAATATCCAGTTTGTCTCCAATCTGTGGATATAGTACCAATCCTTGTCCAGGAAGGAATCTGAAAAGAAAGAAAGAAAGAAAGAAAGAAAGAAAGAAAGAAAGAAAGAAAGAAAGAAAGAAAGAAAGAAAGAAAAAAAGAAAAAAAAAGGTAAATGTGAAACACTTGATAAAATCTCATTCAGAAAAGTACCAATTGCAATGGACAGAAAGGAAAAAACACACAGTTTCCAAACCCAAAATGACAGAGTGAACAAACCAGATCTTAATAGTTTAGGTCTGACTCAATTTAATATCAACAAGATGTTTATTTAGATCTTGGAAATTACACATGGACTTAGTTTTATGGTCTTCATCCCAATTTTGGGAACTCTGGAACGCTTTATGTCTCTGGCAGGAACTGCGGTTTCTTCCACATTTGGCCATTCACAGGAGCCAGTGCAATGTATGAGGGGCTACAATCCTGTTTTTACATTTTGGTAACATTTCTACTATTCTTGCACATATTTTGCTAATTTTGGACATGGGAGAATGACAAGAATGATTGTTCATTTGGAGCAGCCATGTGGGAAAGGAAACAACTTAGACTTGCAGACTTAACATATTGCGATGTTGATTAATATTACTAGTAAAGCACAGAGGAACATCAGTCACTCATCAGGATGATGCTTATAGACCTAGGATCGACTGGAGATCTACTCAGCCCAAGGACTGCACATGCTTCTGATAAAGCACTCTTCCAAGACATGGTGATTACCACACCACAGTGATTTCTTTGTAAACTCCAATATTGCATCGTTATTTTATCTCTTTTTTTCCCCCTGGTGCTACAAATGAAACACAGGTGTGCTTTTGTCTTTGTATAGATGGAGACTTCTTAGACTGGCAGTGAGCTTTAGTGTTTGGGGTCAGACTTGATCTTATTGTATCATTCCCATTGGTATTAATTACCAGTCAAACATGAGCACTTCTTCATGAAAGGAAAATATAAATAATTACTTAGAGCATTGATTTATCCACAAAATGAGGAGCCTTATTCTTACAAGGACAAAAGCTACAGCAGGTTTGTTTGTTTGTTTCCATTCTCCTTAAGATGTATTTGTTTCATTTAAGACTAAGAGTGCAGTTTTAGAACTACAGCCAGCGATACAATGTCATCTAATGCACAGACCTAAAAGCCTGACTTTCTTTCCTCTTTCTCTTGCCTGCCAGCCTTTTCGAAAGAGCTTCTTTAATGGAGAGTCAGCCTGAAAAACTGACTGAAACAATTGCTGCCTAATGAACACCCTTCTGCAAGCGCTAGTGCTAAACAGCACATGTAGTAAATCTAGCTTATTCACAGGCAGCCTTCCTGGAAGCTTATTAGAATATTAAGGCCCAGGAACAAAGCTGTAGGCGTAGATCACCCCCAGCCTTTTCCTTTGCTAAAGGAGCCCACCAGCCAGGAGCAGAACTGGATGAGAACTTAAGGAATGGGGGAAAAAAAGGAGGATGTGATGCCCCAAATTTTGTATCCATCATTTGCAACTGCTCCCACACAATGCAAGTTTATGATCTGTGCTAATTGAGTGGGATTATTTTCACTCACAAAGCCTGTGTAAGAATTATATTTGTTGTGAAGCAGCATGTAGCAGGACAAAGACATGTAATTACAGATTTAGGGAAAAAGAACAATGAAATGTTGTGGCAAGAAAAGCGACTGTTGATGCATAAATCACTGCGCTCCTTTGTGTCACGCAGTGTAATTTCTAGACTATAGAAACTAGGCTTGGCCACGGCTGTGCAAATAGAGGTGCACTGGAGACAGGGCGAAGCTGCACCTCCTCCTCCAGTTCTCAGACGCCATAGGAATGCAGTGACTACTGTGTCCATAAAGCCAGAACGGTAATCCAAGTGCAAAGATGGAAATACATCCTCCTTGGAGCTGCCAGCCTCGTGAGAAGCTACTTAGGGAGTGGCCAGTCCTGCAAGGGCACATAGGAAATGCGGAAAGAAATACCGCAGCCAGCATATGTTTCCAAGAGAACAGCACGGATCCTGACTCAGCCCCTCCTCTGGGAACAATTCTGACCAGGCAAATGCAAAGGCAAAGTGACAGCATCTATGGGCTAACCCAGGTCACTTGCAACTAACTGTATCGTCTTGTCTGGGCACAGCCCCAGCTTGCATTGCTCCTGTGCAGCAGTGCTATACCAAGAGATGAACGGTACTCGTGTCCCTCAACCTGCATGCCAGGACGAAGGCCATGATCCTGCTGCTGCAGCTCTTCTTCAGATCATGGGAATGTGTAAGATGACACAGGAGGTTTCTCAGGAAAAGATCTTTGTTTTCAAATTTAGATCATTTAGATCAATGTGTTATTATCAATGACACAACCCAAAAGCCGCCCTGAAAACCTGAAAACACTGAATCTAACTTTGGATTTCACGTATATACATGTGTAATTAAGTAGGAGTGGTGTATGTTCTCTATGCAAATTCTGAGTACAAACAAGACAGGTTCGGGGACAGCTGGCAACCGAATCTCGGAAACAGCAACCAGACAGAAAGCATATTTGTGTGCCTTGGTTAAGCAGCTAGGAATTGCCCCATAAAAAGCAAAGGACAGAACCACCCCCAACAGACAGCTAAAGCACATTTTACAAGAGCTTTAACCCAGGCACTCGTTAGGCTTTATGGCAGGGGAATACTCTTGCTCTCTGTCTGCAGTCTGTACAGTTTGAGCATTAAACTCAGTAAATCTGCTTCCACTTCAGTTTCTGAACTTTTAGGATCTAATGCTGATGGGATTAGGAAAGAAAAAAAGGATGAAAGGATTAATCTGAGAACTGGATTGTGTCGATTTCTTTTTTCCGTGACCTTTTCAAGAAAGATATTTTCGCAGTTTACTTTCCTTATTTTGTTACAACTATAAAGCATAAATATGGATGGAGAGAATACAACAGTTCCACTCATGCATTTCAGTTCAACCACAATAACTTAGTGACCCATAACTAGGCAGGATCTTTATCCTCCCGTTTGTGTAATATCTCTGCTACTGCATTTTCATAGAGATTTTAAATAAATCACTTGCTGGGTAATAAGTTCTTTCTGAAACTATTTAATGTCAAGGAAGGGGATTAAGACTATTGTTTTATAACCTTATTTTTGCAAACTTTAGATCTAAAAAAAAAAAAAACACACTTGTAGAGGCTAACAAAAATTTCAGCACGGCTAAATGTATCTTGAATCTTTATTTCTGCAAGTGCTTATGTAGTTTTAAGCATTTTGGGAGAGCAACAAAACTTATGAAATGTTTGTAAGATTGCATCTATAAAAATAAAGTTAATAACCTGGTTTTAAGTCTGAAGGGAATGTGCCTTTAATTAATTGAAAACCTTTTTTTTTTTTTTTTTTCCCAAACAGAAATACAATAAGGATAGATCAAGAGGTTTCAGAGTCCTGTGCATAACACTGAGGGAGGCTGTGTTACATCAGTGGTTGTTTAGGATACTAGCCCGGCTCTTTGAGCAGTCGGGGCAGTGACAGCACTGGAGCCATTGCTTTATATAAAAAAGCTGACTGCCTAATTTTACGCTTTTCAGACATAAATGTTCTTTACTGGGAAACTTACATAACAATATCAGTCCCTGTACCCGAACAGAAACGTAGAAGAAAAGCTTAGCCAGTTTCCTGACTCATTTCTTCTAGAACTCCGACAAAGGGAGACAAGGGCATTTGAAGAATTTTACCCATAATTAATAATCATAGTGTTTTCTGTGAGAAAGCACAGAAAGGTACATGAAGTATAGTAAAAGCTGTGCGATGAAATGAAACCACTTTAGGATACAGAGGGCATTTTTGCTGGCAGCCCCAAATGGGTGGGTTGTGGGTTACATTTGACATCTGTGCAAAGCTCATGGTTGTGAATCCCTCCCACATGTCTAACTAGCCATGCAGCTCAGAGCAAGTAACATGTTTCTACATGCAGAGTTCCCAAAGTTTTTTTTTAAAACAAACAAACAAAAAAAAAACAGGTTTAAATTAGATCAAAAATTCACATCACAGGGAAGAAAAAAAAAAAACAACAACAACAAAAAACAAGTCTCTTCTCCACTCCCATCAGTTACAGTAATTTTCAGTACTACACTTGAGGTCCCACAGTTCCTGGTTTTAATGTACACTAACTTGTCAAAGTCCTAGAGAATTTAAATTTGATTTTGCAATTAATACCTATCTATCTATCTAGATACAATTTCTATGTCATTTCTTAAGAATATAACTTTTGTTTTATAGAAACTGAAGACATTCACACATACTAAATTATAAAGGAGTTCTCCTTAATGATAACCACTCAAACTTACTTAATTGCACAATAGTAAATTCACCAAAAAAATAAAAACTTTATCTACCAGCATATTTTTTCATTAAGAGTACTCTACTATTGCTAATATTCTGCTATTCTACACAGCCATTTCTGAAACTGTAAAAATATCAACAGAAAAAATCTTAGGGAAATAAATTCTTAAAAAGATTTTATTAATCAACACTGGTGTAAAAAACGTGTTGTCACACTCTTACCAACTTGTAAAACTTACTCTCTCTATACATGCACACAAACACTAACCTTTAACTATACCCTAGTAATTATAAAATAAATGCAATTTTAGAGAGCATGTTACTACTTGTTGAGAATCTTATGTATTTAACTGGGGAAACAGTGCCAAATTTCTGTGCTTTAATACCTTACCCAAACTAATTGGTGTAGGCAGTTAGTTTTAAATTAATGCAACAAAAATAACCCTAAAAATGCGAACAATCAAGATGTTTCTTAAAATACAGCCTGAAACCTTCTGTTGGGGAATCCTACCCACTTAACTTTATGAAGTTTAACTACCAGCCTGACTATAAAGTTATTCATTGAAAAGTTTTATTAAGGAAATGTCATGAATACTAATAGCACAGTACGTTAGCCCGTTACTTGCACAAGTGCAAACAGAATACAGAACAGCATGCCACACACAACTCCTTCTTGTTTAAAAAGAATGGTTATTAAATAGTGTATGTATTCATCATCTGGCTTTTTAGGAAAAGAAACAATATTTTATTATTTTGTCCTCGGTAGAAATATTTAAGAAAAGCAAAAGTCCTAATAGCTTGATGCAAAGCTCATAAAAGTTACAGGCAAAGGTCCTACTGATTTCACTGAAGTAGCAGGGGCCTAATCATAGCCTGATGAATGAGATGAAAATCAGTTTACTGACTCCCAAAGCCTTTGAACTGAAAAAAAATCCAAAAACATTGCCCAAAACTCTCTATAAAAAGAGTCCTTTGCTCCTTACAGAGCTTTTACATTACTTTCTGTCACATTCAATATCATACACAAAGATATTCCATGTGGATATGAGGTATACACACAGCTCTAAACCCCAACTGCTTTTTTCCAAAAGCAGTGATTGTATAGGACTGATCTCACGCCAGTTTAAATGGATTAAGTGAACAGGAATTCAATGAAAACAGGATCAGTAACTGCTATGGAACAGACAGAAGAACAAGCTTCATCAAAAAAGATTAATGTGGAGTCTCTGTCTCAAAATGAGTATGGAATTTGGTTAAAAAGAAAGGCAGTACTCTTACATGAGCTTTCTGCAAGAAAAATTACCATAGTTTTGACACAGTAAGATGACAGAACTGGCATTATGCACAGACTACCAAATGAAACTTTGAAAACAAAAGAGGCTCAGCATTTAATATTAATAACATTCTTTTAAGTGAGTTTTGGAACCTACTTTTCTTTGCCAGCGTGGTATTATTAAATTAATACTTTAACAAGGTTTTACAGAATACGTTGAACAGGTATCTTTTTAAATTTCAATAAAATTTAAGAACTTTAATCTGCTAACCTTTATTTATATGCAACATTTTTCCAGGCAGTTAATGAAGTTATTCATGTAAGCAATGGGTACTTGCATTTATAGGAATTGCAAAATGGAAACTAAATGGAATTCAAAGAAATACATAAGCAAATATATTCTCATTCACATCCTTCAGGATCTTTAATGGTAAGCACCACATTATACAAACACAGATTGTTAAATGCCATAACAGAGGTTTCTAAAGCTACAGCTCTTGTGTTTCTCACTTCCATTGGAAGGGAAGAACAACCTCGTTGGAGGGCTTAGGCTCTACTGTAACAAAACCTGCAGAAAGCCCATAAATGCATTGGAACAGTCCCCTGAAACTGTAACCCATCTCCACCCTGGGTTTTGTGGTACCTCCTTGTCCTCCCCCTCTTACCTTCCCAGAAACTCATCATCTTTTGGACCACTGGATGGAAAAAGCTCACAATGCACTCAAAATGGCAATGGTCAAGGGTTTATTTTGTTTTTATCACCACCCTGGTCACAAATCGGGCAAAAAGTGCCACCATTCTGTATGTCTCAAGTAGCCATGCAAATGAACCCCATTCTTGGTGCTTCTTCTGGAGCCTATCCTTACCAAAATCAGTTGCAAAACTTCCTGAAGGCACAGAGCATGCAGGGACACCCAGAAACACCAGGACTCTTCAAATACATCAACAAGTGCCCTGTCCAGACTCCTAAAAAGATACGTCATGAGTTTTCTTCACCAAACAACTCTTGTGACTATTGCTGTCACAGAGATAGGTACACTCACTTCTTTCCATTCAGTTGAGGATGATCACAAGCCTCAAGCAGCCCTGCACTTGAGAGAGCCCCACGCATGTAACTGTGGCATGATGTTTGGTGAGAACCGTACCCCTTTAACCCTTTGTGTATATGGAAGGAGGTCACCTGGAACCAGATACCTCTTGTTGGAGACACTCTCTTCAGAATAAAATCTGGTCCCCTAAAAACTGTGACGTATGAGATTCCAGACCTTGTTGCAGGGAAAATGTGGGTAAGTCAAAGGAGAAGCAGCATACCCCTGAGGGGACACCCCAAATCCTGGGCTTGGGCAGAGGCAGCTGACTCCACAGTTCCTGTCCTCGAGGTGACCAGGGGCCAGGGACCCTGCTCCCAGCTTACCCCGCTGAGCAGCAGCAGTGCTGGCCTTCAGGCTGCCGGAGCACAGCTGCCACAGGGATGTTGCTGTATGACAGAGTGGCTGCTTCAACTGGGCGCCATTCCTCCTTCGCAGAGATGTGTTCACTTTGTTGGAAAGCTGCCCTTCCCTCTCTGCTTGGATCTCGTTCACAAAATAAAGCAGAAAAAAACACAACCTATCACCCAATTATATAACTAAAATCTTCAGACCAACCAACTTGTGCTTTCCCCCTCAGCTCTCAACATGAATCCAGGGTGTGAAATGAATGTGCAGTTTTCCTCCCGTAAAAGGAAAGCATATTTTCTTCTGCCTTAAAAATTCCTCTGAGAGCAAACACCTAACTAGTTTTTTTTTTATCTTTTTTCTGTAGGATGGAAAACAAGATATGAGTGTTTTGCAGAAGGCAGTGTAGCCTGGCTTAGAATATTTACAGCACAGATAAGGCTCAAAATGCTGAAAACACATGTGATTCTATTTTTTACCAAGGATGGCAAAGGAACATTTTCAAAAACAATTTTATATTTGATATTTAGTTTTTATACATGACCTCCACATAAAGCACTATTATCAGCAATTAACTTTTTGTTTTATTGTGCAGAAAGCAATTACTGCTTTGTAAGAAGCACACAGAGCACTAGACAATTCTGATCCACTTACTAAATCAATGCTGGTTACCACAAAAGAACCACTAATGTGCTTAGGATGGTCCGCTAGCAAAGAAAAAAAGATGGATATGACCAACATTCTATTTTAAGTGTATTGTATTATAATTTCATCAGCATTTACAGAAATATGAACCGTCACAACAGGGCTGGAATTATTTAGTTTCAACAATGAGGGAATTACTCCTCCAATCATCACTTGCTATCTCTCACACACAAGCCTGTGAACACACACAAGCACGCTCTTTTTTTTTTACTGCATTTCAGCAGAAACATGCTTTCTACCTAGAGTTTAAAAAACTGCAAGTGGCTGCAGTGGAAAGCAGAAGCCAATCTGTATAAATGGCTTATTCTGAGAAATTTCTGAAAGAGAAAACACTCAGTAGGTACACTGTAATTAGTTGCTCTTTCTAGTTACCTCTTGACAAATGATGCATGCGGGTCTGGACGAGAGCCCAACTCTTGACCCATGCCACCACTACACACTTCAGTACTTCAAGCAGAACCCCCTAACCTCAGCACTCTTTTAATTTTCTTTTTCCAGAAAGGCAGCATTGGTAATGAACAAAATGAGAACTAGACATGATTAGCAACATTGGAATTCTTTCGGAAATGCTTCATATAGCTGTGCCCTAAATATATCTGAGGACCGCTTTCCGCCTTCAATTCCTTCCAAATACGTAGCATGTTTCAGGACTGGGTTAAAGGAGAGAACATGGAAACTCACTCTCAGCATTGTTCCCACAATGCTTAAAGATACACATTTATGACATTTGCAAGCCTTTCAAACATAAGACATTCATGTGATCACTATTTTAAATAGAGGAGATAGAGAAATGCAAGTTTTACCACCCAAAAAAAATACCCTTTAAAAAATATTTTTTTGGATAGCACTTTACTGCCCCCTTTTGCACTTTAACATTAGAACAGGTTTCAACATGAGTATACTTCTGTGAAACACTGTTAAGAAATGGGCTAAAACGACAGAGCATCGAGTTTACACACTAAGAAACTACTCGGCACTGCTCTGGGGACATATTCCACTTACCTAAACTGTAAACAAATGAAAGATCTAGCTTTCATTGCCCTTAATCTTCCATGGAAGAGATCAGCAATGGATGGTTTAAATGACCATTTTCCATTTTAATCTGCATGTATATGGGCAATGGAGAAAGAAAGGGGTACTGCTCATTAACGCTAGTTGTCTATCACAATTTTCTAAAGCAAAGATCATCTGCAACTTGAATTTGGTTTTATTCAACAGGAAGAAAAGAATGACAAAGGGCTTTCCAGTCTGAGGCCATTCATGTGTTAGCAATCTCCTAACTGAAAGGATGGGTGTAGCCTTCAGAAGAAAACTTCACAAACTGGCAGGCAAGGATATTTTCATGAAAGGTGAAGACAAGAAGCCTAGACATTCAAATACCCTGCAAGCCTACAGGCATAAACCCGTTCTGCAACTCCGCACTGCAATTACAGTCAGTGCAGAATTCATGTGTGTCTGTGTGTGTCCACATATATCTACAAAAGGTAATAAATCTACAGTCTAGTGGCCAGTTATTTACAAAATACTAATTCATTATGACAGAGCCAGAGGGGGACTCGTCCTGCCCCTGCCCTCAGCTTCCATTTGACAAAGTCCATGTGCTGCTGTGTACACTTATATTTAAACTTAATCCATTTTCCTCTGTCATCCTACAATTACAATACAAGTCACAATAATATTAAATTTCACAGCCTACAGCATTGCACAATTGAACCATTACTGTAATGAAAACTGACTCCCTTTGATATTAACACTGGTGTTTTCTCTCATTTGCTAGCCATGAAATACAGGAAGAGACCAATGTTGTTTTAATTAAAGAATTGTTGTTCAAAATATGCTACTGGGAATATTAAAGTAGTTCTTTGCTCTTGCAGCAAAGATAATCAGGTATTTATATGGTTTGGGTTTTTGAAAAAATAAAAAAAGCCTGTGCCATGGATTCAGTGAAACACAAAACCACTGCTCTACTGGTGCTCGCAGAGGCAGGGTGTGCCAAAACCAAGAAACATGGCGCTTTGTTGAAAAGATGCAGAGCAGTAGTTAGCATGGAACGGAAAGTCAAACCAAACCATGTGTGCTTCTTACACCAGTCACTAAAGTCTTTGCTGTTAGAAAGCTAACAGAGACCAGCTGGCACTAGCAAAAGAACTACTTTTCAAAAAGGGCACTGTAAATCACAAGCTATGGATGGAAGAAAGAAACAATGAAAACAGATTGTTCTATTGCTGCGCTGTTCTGTGCTCTTCTCCATTTCTATTACAGAAACAAATCTCATGTCAGCCACAACGCAAGGATACAAACCAAAGTTTTCAGTCTTCCTTAACTACAATTTGTTCACACCTGTACGGTCTTGTTCCAAGACATGCTCCAAGCAAAGTCTATAAAAGAGGGCAGGGTCTGTCTTCTTACCCGATGAGACATTAATAATCAGAGATGATATCTCAAATTCAGGAAAAAAAAAGTCAGCTGCTTTGCAGTTGTTAGAAAAGATATTACTGCATACCATTTGCCTGCATAAGGAAACACTTGGAAGCTGAACAAGTTGTTAACTCACAACTTTCAGGAAAAGTTATGCCAAATCAACTATGATGGTGTCATCATAAGACAAACCAAACATATTTTGGCAAACCTTTGCTATGCAAAGATTTTCAGAATCCAGCTGCAACTTACTTTCACACCTACCTATACTGCATCCTTTTTCTCTTTATATAAAAAGGACAGTTTTCAGATGGGAAAAGAAAAAAAACAAATGAGCAAACACCCAAATGAGGCACCTACAATTGGTCTGCACTTGCATCTCACATTAAACCCAGGATTTAGCCACTGGTAAGCGTGGAGATCCTATGTTAATTACCAACTTTTCCAAAATCTAACTGACTTACAGAAGAAGAATCAAGCATGACCACCTCTGCCACCTCCAAGACAGCAGTAATATCTGAACTACAAAAAAACAGCTCTTGCCCTGCTGTAGTGCTGAGCCTCTCGAATTAAGATAAGCTGCCAGGGGAGTAGTTTAAAAATGCCCAGAGGTGTACTCATCACTAGATTGAACATCCCTACCCAGGTAGAAAAGTCCATCAGAAGGTTTCACCAAGTGGCTGGGGACTGCAGGAGCCTCAGCCACTACATTTTGATCTGCTTGCTGCCCTGTGCCTGAGATATTTTGTCTCAGCCTCTACCACAGGGAGGCTCAGCATGGTCAGTTAAGTCACAAACCAGATTATCCTTCAGGGGTTAACCTGAGCTGCTCTGGGAATCAACTGAGCTGCTCATATCAACCAGTCGTCTTGTGGAAATGCATTGGCATCACACTGAACTGCAAATAAAAACACAGAAAATTGGGTACCGGCAGAGCTACCAGTGCAGACAGACCAAACAAAGGTGATGGACCTGCTCAAACTGTACCAGCCAGCATGAGGGATCACCACCAGCACAGCTGCGCTGATAGCTGGCAAGCTACGTGGAAATTAAGACTCATTCCAAGTGCAGACAGGGCTGTAGCTTCTGACATCATTTTCTGATAGAAAGAAATGTAATGAAGTTTCAGAGACGTGTATTTGTCCAACCCCAAAAAAACTTTTCACTCTGGCCTTGGTTCAAGACAGCTCATGCTTAAATTCGTCCTGCTTCAGCAAAAATATTCAGCATTCAGCACATGCTCAACGTGAGCTCTTCTGAATGAGGACAGTTTCCTGAGTCAGGCTCTAGGAGCGGAGTTCAATCTTGCTCGCCTTGCTGTCACACACTGATCCACAGAATTGAAAAGATTACAATAAGCAATACATTTATGAAAAATTGTTTTTTTTTTTCTCTTCAAAAACTGTCTGAAAACTATCCGATAAAAATTAGAAGGAACAACAATTACCACCAAAAATCATATATTTTAGAATATTTATCGCACAGACCAGTAATCTTGCCTGCCAGCATGACCTTCCTTCTCCCAGTAATCCATATAGATTTGAAATATTTTTTAAAAAAAAAAAAAACAAAAAACAACAACAACAACAACAAAAAAAAAAACATGTAAAGGTCATGAAGAAAGCAACTGAAGTGTGGACAATGAATGCTATGGGACTGCAAAACCTCAAAAGGAGTCAAGATATGCCCAACTCCAAACTTGCAGTTTCATCCTGTCAGGTAGAGAAACCAACTGCTGCTCAGGAGGCAAGTAAGCAGATGGCAAGCACCAGAAGAAATGAAAATGCAAAACGATGCACCACTTGAAGAGTTAGAATTGTAGTTATGTGTGCTTTCACCAGTGCTCGCTGCACAGGTTCCTTAAACAAACTGCTTCAAACTTGCAGAACATCAAAAGCCAGATGGGCCTTCCTGAATGAATCCACAGGCAAGGAGCCAGGATTCCTGTTTGCTGCAGAAATAGGCCTGGACTTGATTTGAGTCTTCTCAGCTCTGACAGGCTGGAGTCTGGCAGACCTCCCAATCCAAAATAAAGTAGCATTCAATTGCAAGTAGGCTTTAACTAATAATAATAATAATTTTTAAATCCCTCTTATTAGCTTTAACATGCATTTCCCTTTAGAGTGCATTGTTCACCTTTCCCACCACTGTTCTTTGGTTTGGGTACCTAAGTAAATACACTATTCAAATAAACACTAACAAACAGTCAGAAGCAATTGACAGCATCACAGATTTTTCAGGCTAATGTATCATTCCAGCATCTAACCTATCCTCCTGTGCATTCTTTATTCTTCAAAGTGTACGCAGTTCCAAATGCTACTAAATAAAGTTTTGCAAATTCTATTTTAGCCATTAATCACAAGACATTTAAAAAGAATGCTGTAGGTTGAAAAACCATCTTATAGTTATGTATATGCTATGCATCAGGAATGATTCACCTAGCAACATAATCCTCTACCAGCCTTTATCTTCTTTGGCCTGGGACCTGCTTTTACAACCAGAAGAAAGCATAGAGTATTACATCAAAGTTTAAATCAGCTGCATTATAATTATCGTGCTGATACCGCAATAAACACTGGGTGTTGGCTGGCCAGGATTGCCAAAAAAGATAGAGGTCCTGCCCTTATTCACTGTCTTTGACAGTGTATATAATCACATCAAAGGAAAGTTCTCTACATCACAGTTAGCAAAAAGGATCTGGATGTTCTCTTTCCTTGAGTAAATGACAGATTTTGTTCATTATAATAAAATTAAAAATTTTGCCTGTAATGAGAAAAACAATTATAACATAAAGCCCTTGAAGGCTAACGTAATACTCACTAAAGTCACTGGAAGTATTTTCATGGAGTTGAACAGAACCTAGATGGAAGCCTTAAACATGTTTACCTACTTGCAACTGAAAAATAAAATACTTAAGGACATTTTCAAATAAGGAATTTAAAATTATATATTGTTAACCTGTATTTAAGACTTCTCGAAGACTTCTGAAAATCTGGCTAACCCTAAACATTAATTTATAAGCACAAAAAATAACAAAACTAATTCAGAATGACACTGAAGACACTACAAGTCTAAGCACCAGTTTAAGGAATGCCTGTGTGTGCTTTGTCATTTCAGTTTTGAAGATGGAGCTGTCCTTGAAGGCAGAGGAGCAACGGCAGAACTGTTTTTCGTTCTGCCATTTTGTTTTCATACTTGGCGTTCAGAAACAGACACGGTGAAAATGTGCTTGTTTTCTTAAATCATGCCCCCTTCCCTCCCCCTTTAGGGAAACTCGGTACAGATTGCACAAGCTCTGCGTTTTAAGTCCATCTTTGAATCAACCTCCGCGAGTAAAAACTATTTCAGGGTAGTGGCACCTGCAGATGATTTTGTGTGGGAGCGCACAGCCCTGGCACCGCGGCACAGGGAGCCCCCTCCATACAGCACCACCTATTCCTTTCTGTGCCTTGCCAAACGCGCACCGAGTCTTATCTCGCACATTTCTGAAATGTGACATGACAGGCAGGTTCGAAAGCTAAATGTTGGATAATGGTTGGCAAACAAAGGACATCGGTTTTTGCATTATTTCTTTAATTACTTTAACCCTTGTTCTAACAGAAAGCATAAGGCCAGAGTAATTCAGCTTCTCCCTTTGTCATTTGCCTGCCATAAATATGCACCAGTCTGCATTTGAAAAGCTGAAGGAGGCCGCAAGCTTGCTGGACATTTATCATGCTCTGTTCCCTGTTAACAAGCAAATACTTTAGTTGAATGGCCCATTAGCAATCATTGTCAAATGCAGAATGCAAGGTGCTTGGATGTGACCGGCCTGTAAATTAGATGAGGGTGCCCCTGTGCTTTGGAGACTTTCAGCAAATGAATTGGATCTTTTGATATAGATTTCTGAAGGTTAAGCTGCAAGAGAGGAAACATATCTGAGTACTTCAGACTTTCGCCAATCTGTTCGGCTCCCTATATGCACTTGTTTATTTTTCGTTTGTTAAATAGCATCAGCAGCTTGACAGTTTGGGTTCTGGAGTTGCCTTTTCAGTCAGATTGTGAAGCTTTCCAGCCTACTATGGGGTAGGATAAGAATGATAAATTTAAGCATGTAATTAACATCTTTATAAAAAAAAATAGAAAATGGGGGAAAAAAAGAACCTTAAAAAGTGTCCAAGCCACTGCCAAACAAACAGCATGAATCCCATTTTACCGAGCTCATCCGAGGCTCGTTCCCACTAAAGACAGACACAACTGTTATTGTAGACTTCGGTGTTTTTTTTCCCTTATGTCTAGACTCTGCCTAACAAATGCAGAATGCTTTCTTTTTCCCCTCAGCAGACAAATGAGCAGGCAATAAAGTAAATATTTCTCATTTGAATGGTACCCCGATTTGCAACGTAATGCTGACTTTAAGCTCTGGGTGTTTATGGTTGTCATTTGGGTAGAAAAGCAAGCTATAACTACTTGGAAAGCTCTTTAAGAGAAAAGGCAGGGGAAAGAAACAGGCAGCTGCACTGGGAGAGGTATTTTACTACCTTTGCAGCTGCAGATCGCTTAAAATAAATGACAAAGCAATGGCTACAATCTCTACTGGCTGAACACAAGAGGCTGACAGCAAACTCATCCCAATGACTGGGGCGGCGGGGGGGGGGGGGGGGGGG
>CM021697.1:142342556-142386600 GCA_011074415.1 Stictonetta naevosa | reverse complement strand
GGCGGCTGGCGGGGAAAGGGAGAAGCGCGCCCGATTCGAGTCGCTTTTTAGCTGCGTGGGGCGAGGAGGAGGAAAACGAGGGATTGGGGGGAGAAAAAAGGAAAGCAAAGTATTGGATAAAATTGAGCACGCTTCCGTCCTAAAGGCCGGGCACTCGGTGGGGAGCGGGGTTGCGGGCCTCATCCTGCCGTGCCCCTCCGGTGCCCCGCCGGCCCTGCCCAAGCAGTCTGCGGGTCCGCAAAGTTTGGCCGTGCGTGGCGATCGGCCCCGGGCCGCCCCTGACCCCGCAGGACTTGGCTCCGGCTTAGTCCCCCGGCTCGGCACCAGATTCCCTCCCGTCCTCCGGCCGCAGCTCAGCGCCGCTTTCGTCCCCGCCACACTTAGGGGGGACGGAAATTTAGTATCGGGCTTCTCTGCACACCCCCGCACACCTCCCCGGCACCTGGCCCTTTTACTTCTTGTCGGTGTCATTATTATTTTAGTATTGTTTTATTTGTTCTTAGTCCCGGACAGCGCTGGAGGTGCTCCCCCGGAGGTCCCAAGTTGGGGTGCGGAGGGAGCCGGGGAGGAGACACCGCGCCCCCGCCGCCGCCGCGCTCAGTGCCCAGCGCCCGGCGGCTCCCGCGGCACTTCCACGGGGCCACAGCTCCCACTAGCGGCCGGTGGCAGCCCTCAGAGGGGGACGGGGGGTCCCCTCGGCCGGCCCCCGCCCGCGGAGCCCTCGCGTCCCGTCCTCCGCCGGAGCCCACGCGGTTCCCTTCATACCCCCCTCCCCCCCCCAAAAAAAAAAATGTGGCTGGTAACTGGGGATAAGGATCCAACAGCGCTGCCCCGGGCTGTGACACTGGGGAATGGTCCGCGCCCAGAGCCGTACCCCGGGTAAATCCTGGGTGTGTAATATCACGGCCGCTCCCGTAAAAACGGAGGGGCTTAGCGAATTTCTTCCAGCAGGGATTTCTTGCCAAAACAGTATCTGCAGAAAGGATTAAAAGTTAAATCCCAGGAAATTACGGCGCTCTTTCGGTCATTTCCCAGCCTTTTATTTCAAGCAGGCAAAGAACGTGCTGCAAAAGACTCTAATAAAGAGCCAATTTGGTCTAATTTTATTCCCGGAGTACCATTGGCATTTATTTAAAAACCGGGTTAGCGGCGGTGCTCGTCCGGCATTGAGGCGAACGCGAAGCAGACTGTAGGAGGGAAACGGCTGCCCAAATCCTTTCTTTCCCCGATCAATTTGGAAGAAAACGATCGCTCCCCCCTTTCTTTTCCCCAAAGAACTGCTGGCAGGAACCGCTCCCCTTGCCCGCAACAGAAGGAAAAGGTTTTTTTGAGGCGCGCTCGATGCCCCATAGCTTTTGTACTAATTGCGTTTGGTGGCTCCCTAATGCAATCTACCACTCAAGGAAACAAGGCAAGCAGTTTCCTTTTCGCGCAAAACATCGAATACGTTTTAAGCAAACTGCTTAATTAAATTTAATTTGCGGCGGGGAAGGAATTGCAGATCCGGCGACGCAATTTGGTGGAAAAGGATCTGATTCCCAGGCGGGAGACTTAGCACTCTTGTGGGAGACAGGGCTTGCGTATCTATGCACATCGAGGGGCATCAAAGGATACCTTCGCCAGCAAGGGAGAGAGAGAAGTACTTAATTATTTAACTTTTAAACAAACGGGTGGTGTGCGGCCAGGCGGGAGCCAAGGCAAACAGGGAGCCCGATAAGTGCTTCTAGCAACAGAGAGGTGTAAATCAGATTTACCTTTTTTTTTTTTTTTTTTTTTTTTTTTTTTTTTTTTTGTAACGCTGCTGCTTCTGTTTGTTTTGAAGCGAAAGATTACGGGCGGTGTTTTGTAAAAGCTGTGAGTAAACTGTGACCTCTAACTCGCCGTATCCTTGCTTTAAGTAAACCAGAGGAAATGAAGAGCCCTGGTATTGTCTGAAAATATCCTCCCGTGGCTAAATATATCCCGACTCCTATTGTCCAGCGACTAATCATTTTACGTAAATACAGCTGTTGTAATCTACTCTTCAGCATCCCCACGATGCTCGCTATAAAAACCCGCGTGAATAAAATCACCGCGAAGTAGGGACGCGGAGCAAAACTTATTTCTGAGCTGACCCCAGCAGCAGCTAAGAAACACAGAGAAAGAGCCGCTGCTCTCCTCGGGTCCCACCTTTTGACATAGGGGGTCGGGGGAGCCGTGCCCAGCCACCGAGCATCTCGCAGGAGTGGGGCGCGGACAAGGAGGGATGCAGAGTCTGCGGGCTGGGGCGGGAGTAGGGTTGAGATGAAATAATACGGGAAATAAAGAAAAAAGAAAAAAAAAAAAAAGAAAAAAAAAAGGCAAAACACGAAGTTAGCAGTAGAGCTGCGGCCGCAGAGGCGGCTTCTGCGGGGGCCGTTTGACGGAGAATGCGCACGGCGAGGGATTTCGGGATTCGCGGGGAAGGTTTGCTGTCAGACCGAGCGGCGAGGGCCGGGCTGCAGTGGGGAGGAAATCCCGCTGGCGCCGTGGGGAGCGACTCCGAGGTCCCCCTGCGCCCGGCCTGCCCTTGCCGGCGGGAGTGGTCCGCAGACAGGGATGGATGGACGGACGGACGGACGGAGCTGCCGGGTGAGCGTTACCTTCAAAGGGAAAAAAAATATATCAGGACTCTGCCACTTGCACTCCGCAAACCTTTATTTCCTCTACTTCCGCCAGCTTTACGGCAAAATTTCGGGCTTATCCCGGAATAATTCGTTTTGGCTTCTTTGTGGCAGCGATGCGGGCACTACTAAACAATAACTATTTGCCCTGATCCTAAGAAACCCGCGACAAAAAGACAGCTAATTGGAACGGGAGCGGGGTTGGGGCCGCCATCCTCCATTCTTTTTTAAACATCAGTCTAAGCGTCGGGAATAAGTGGGACTGGGTTTTATAAATGGAAATTTTGAAGAGGAAAATCCCACCTTCATTCGTCATTACGTGAAACTTCACCAATGTCAAAGTGGAAAAGATATAACTTAAGAGCATTGTCAAATCTAATGACAAATAAAAGCGGGTTATTGACAACTTTTAAAAGTGATTTAAACAGTTTTTATTGTCTGTACAAAACGCCAAGAGTGCTAGATACTTGAAGAAGCTCCTAAAATATCATTAACACCATGACAATGTATCTTCTGTATTTGCGGTAGAGTTAATGTATATCTAGATGTTTTTTTGTCTTCTCTATGTCTGTTTTATAACCACAATTTTGGTTAACCATAGTTATTTAAAGATGAGTTTGGCTGCTCCTAAATATAGCCATAGAATTCATGAAATAAAAATCAGAGAAGTTGGTATATCCTAAAAGTGCATTTCAGTCCTTGATGTATTTTTGTACTGATTCTCACTAGCATTTAGTGAAAACAAGAATTCTTATTTATTTGCGGTCTGGAGTGAGATGTATAGAATAGAAAACAAGACCAGGGACCACACTTCTGCTACCTTACCAGTCTTTTTATAAAGATTTATGTTTCTTTGTACATTGCTGACCACTGAGCCAGCATAGCCCTTGGTTCTACATGTCACAGTCTGGGGGAAAAGTGATAGCAAAAATAAGCTTGCTTTGTATGGAAATGTCAACAGAGCCTGAACCCTCCTCAGCTGGCATGGGAAGAGCTGGATAACCCCGACATGCATGCATTTGGTGGTACTAGCATGAAAATGAAACAGAGATGCATGAAAAAGTCCTGGTTCTGCTCCATTTGGACAGGACTGTTAGTCCAAAACTGTTTGAGCCTGGGCACTTCTACCATTTCCCTTATTGGAAAGAGCCTTTGGCACACAGACAACTTTACAATTCTCCTGAAATAAATCACCTCTGCAGTGCAAATTGAGAAGTATTCATCAACTTGAATTTCACCTGAACTTGCACTTGAGACCCTACAAGAGCACAGCTAATCATTTTCCTCCCACTTGCCAAAGTACACATCCCAAATAGTCTGAAAACATTTAACACAACATTTCATGCAGTTAAAAGCAAATCACAAACAATTCTAAGAGACCTCTCCATAGCTGGGGTACACTTTTAGAACAGCAGAGAAACACTCAAATATCTTAAGAGGGTACGTTAATCGCATCGGGAAAATGGGTTTATGATCTTCAAGCCAGTAAGGGCAACAGAAAGGTCAAGGTTCACGAGCTACCACAAAGATAGCACAAAGAGAAAAGGAGAGATGATGAAGACATACACTTTTAGAAAGCAAGATAATAGATGAAGTACTGATACTTTAATAAGTTAGTACTGGAATCTTTTTCTATACATAGGTGTGCTTGGCAGCTTAAGACATCTCACCAACCAAAATGCTTTGAGCAGCGTCAAGGACACCAGCTCTCCAATACATTTCACAGCAGTCAGCCTTCTACATGTACTTGGAAAAAATAACGATGATAATGCACATGGGAAGTTTAATCTCCAAAGTAACTTTCCATTATGAAATACAGATATGCTAGGATAATGCTGTCATGTCTTCTACTTTTTCCTGCATCTGCCGGATGGCAGCATTGCCTGGTATTAAAATAATTCTCCAGGACATTTATGAACAGGGTTAAGAAAAACTATTATCTCCTCTGTTATCAGGTATGGAAACTGACTACTGCTCAAGGCAGGTGGCAACAAAAAAATGCTTACCCATCTCACTGTGGAAAGGGGGAACAAAAAAAAAAGTGGTACAACAAACCTGCTAGAATAATCAACTATTGTAAATTTAAAGTTCAAACTGTAAGAAGATAAAACAAATTAAATAAAAATCAAACACCTGACACATATTCTAAGAGCAGTTTCAGCAAGTTTTATGGGTAAACTAAGATCTTCATGGAAACTGACACACACACACAAGCTTACACGGTTTAATCATTACCTAAATACATGTCCACATTTTAACATACTTTATATTAGATGAGTATCAGGGGAAAACAAGAACATCGGAAGTTCTTACCATCAAATGTCAGTTTACCCCCCTTCAAAAGTGTGAGTTATTTCCCTAGAAATCAACAATATCCCTGAGGTCCCAGAGTAATTTAAAAAAGAAAGGAATCCCCAGAACAATGCAAATACAAGATCCACCCATTCCAGGTCTGTGAAATGCTAACAACTAAAGAGTGTTTTAAGACATTGAAGACAGTGGTTTTTGCTGACTATATTTCTGCCCACCTCCCCCCACACCAAAAAAAATGTAGCTGTTTTTACTTTTTTGAGAGAAGGGAGAAGGAATCACAGGTAAGAAGCTGTGGAATTTTGGAAGGGGCTAATTCTGACTGTGGACTTTGTCCACGGAGTAGTCCTAAAAATGTGAACATAAATAAAATTGTGACTTAAGCTTGGAGAGGTTAAGTATAAAGAACAACTACTACTATTTGACAGCAAGTTGGTGATGTAGAACATAAAGGCCTAATACCCCAGCTGCATGTATGAGAACATAGCTTCTGACTTTTAGAAGAGGAGAGGAAACAAAAATGCGTAGGTATGTTTGAGTATTGACTTTTAATAGCTTGTTTCTCTTAAGGGAACAGGGGTTGTTTTCTGTTTTAGAAATACAGGTATCAGTTGAGCTTTAAATACAACCTGCTCCTGCCAACAGGTCATGTACACAATTTATTTGGTTTCAGTTTTTGTTTTTATGCATTAAGCAACCTTCAACCTTCTCTTGTAATACAATATATAGAGACAAATTTAAATACAGTAATAGTGTAGATATTTTACTGTCTTTGCATTTTTTTTTCTTGACATACACTGGACAAAGAGATACACATCAATCTGCCCCGAGGCCCAGGTTTCATACAAAGCATGTTGAACATACTGCTGTGAGTGACACACAACTTGCTCTCACATTTAATTTGCCAAATCTACAGAAACATATCCGTAGGGAATATCAGGAATTATTTCCATCTTTGTCCAGCAACACTCCAATGCTCAGGCAACTACTGATACTTTTCATCCTATGTTTACTACAGATGTTGCATACCAACAGGAAAAAAAAGTTTTAAAACTGGACAAGACATAGTATTCCAGGTTTTGGTAAAAGAACTGTAAACAAAAAGGGGATTTTATATATAGTTTTCAATCTGTAGTTTAATTTTTCAAAATAAAACCTGTACATACAAGTGGATAACATTCAAGATCTTGTATATGCTTAACAGTTGTTTTCTGGCTAAAACAATACATTTAAACAGTCTTACTTTCTGTTTGCCTTTGGGGGGGGAAATTTAATTTTTAAATCCTTTAGGATCCATCAGATTCATTAAATGGTAATGATCTTCACTTATAACAATATACCTTATTATGAGGCAAACTGAAGGGGATTAGATACTGAAGTATTGGTGTGGGTGCAGTAAGCCATACAGCTGTTTAAACATGATACTACGGCTGAAATAAGTCTGTCAGAAGAAAAAAAACAACATTCATGAAAACAGCAGCAGCCATAAAAACATTCACAAATTCAGGGATTTTTTCCTGTAATTTTGCATTTTAAGTAGGAGAAGCCACAATAGTTTAAAGCAAGATAAAAAAAAAATACCACTACAGTCTTGAATTTAATAATGTGAATTGTCACAGCTGTTTATAGAAGTGTACTAAAAAAATTTACTTAAAACATATGAATTTAAGACTTTCACTTTATTCAGCAAATTGGTTTATTTACACAATGGGGAACGCTGGTTGAACGCTGTCAATGTAATAAAAACGAATCTAACAGAGACAATACTGAACTCTCTCTATGTATTCATAGCAGAAATGACAAACTATTTCCTTACCTGTATCAGGAACATCAAGCGCAACAATGGGACAGTATCATAGGACACTGATTTAACAATAAGCCACAGAGGTCCAGTAATACCATGGCAATTTACTCATGTATTTACTGACTTAAAAAAAAAAAAAAGAGTCAGCAATACCCAGTATAAAGTTCTGTCAATTATCAGAGTCAAACTCTGATTAGTAGGTCAAGTAAAACCTTATCAGATCATCCACTATTCATAGTGACCTGATATTTCAGACCACTAATACAGAAACAAAACATATGAGAACAGATTTCCCTCTAAAAGGCAACAATGATCTGACAAGGGTTTAACTTAATGGAAGTTTTTTAAAAAAAATAAGAATTGCAGAGCACAGCCCCTATTAGAACAAGCTAACTTTCCAGACTTTCAAAAAAAGACAAAAAAAAATTGAGAGAAAAAAAACCACTTCAACATGAAGCTACCATACAAAGTTTTTGTTGTTGTTGTTTTTTGTTTCCTTTTTTTTTTTTTCCTTGTAAGAGTTCAGAGTTGCAATTTAATCCTGGCTCTTTAGTGAGAAGGACAGTTTTGGCCTAGACTTTCCTTTGCCCAAGATAATTTTTTGCTCTTCCTTTTGCTGACGTTGCCTCTCTTGTTCTAGTTTCATCCTCTCCTCATGAATCTTTCTTTGTTCTTCAACAATTTTCAATTGTTCTTCAGCCTACATATGAAAATGGTAGAATTTAGGCCAACATATTTTGTAGTCATAACAGTAATTTACAAGTCTTTATCCAATATCCAATCCTGCATACTGCAAGCATACTTGAGCTATGATGCTGGTTCAATGGAACTATTTATAAAATGGTGACAAAGTGAGTTTAGAAGAAACACTGAAACTTTTTACGTTCATAGCTAACATTATCAAAACCTTGAATGTTTACTTACAGTGTTTTTCAGCATCGCTATGCAAACAACGCATTACATTTGATATACGAAAATCAATGTATAAATAGAGAAATCTTCCTGACACCTGTCATGTCAGATGAAGTCATAATATAATGAAGTAACAGACCTTCAAACAAAGGTTTCCCACCTCCAAGATCTATCTATAAGACCCTCCTAATTCAAAGCGATTTCTATTTGATTTGTAACAAGGTCAGTCTCTATATTGACTTAAGATTCTCATAGCTATTCCAATGGTCTTCTAAACGTAAGTGGTTTTTTGAATCTTAATTACATCATTTAACAAATTTCCTTATTATCCTATTTCCCCCATAAAAGGTTGGGAAAAGGATGAAGCACAAATACCAGTGGAGAGTGTGATCTGAAGGAGATGTAGCTCAAGCAGACAGTTTTAAGAAACATGTTTACCCAAGAAGGTAGTAAACACTTCAGCAACTGAAACTGATAAAATTCAAGCAGGATTTAAAAAAAGAAAAAGCTTAGTTTGGTTTATCATGAATTGATTAGAATCAGCTAAATGATACTGAATATTTGCATAAAACAGCAACCTGCTTAAATAATTTTGGAGATTAAAATAAGATGGACTTTCATAACTTTTAAGTGTATGTTGAAATTCTCTTTCAGCACTTTGCATTATCAACATTATACTGGTCCCAAATCCAGTTTATACTTGTCCTGCTCAACAAGGTAGAATTAGTTATTTCTGTTCTCGAAGCTGAGTATGTTTGCAAACTTATTTCAACCTCCCTCATGAGATACAGTTAAAAACATTTTTTTTAAATACTGAAGGCAGCATTCTTCCTCCAAATTAATAAATGACTAGAAGTATTTATTCAGACTAACGTTATTACTAAGGGTCTGGTCTCTTATTCTCAAGGGAAACAGAGCAATGTTACTGACATAACCGGCAACAGAGAAGTTAAACTCTAGAAAGCTTTGATTTGCTTATTTTAATTGTCTTGCAAATCAGGCAGAGAGACCTGTACTTCTCTATAGAACTGTTAACTACGTCTTTGCATACCAGTTTAGCTTGTGCTTCTGCAATTTTTCGATTATTCTCTTCTAGTATTCGCTCTAGTTCCTCACGCTTTGCACGCTCTTCTTCCTAAACGGGAGGACAGGGCAAGATGTTAGTAAAGTATAACATTCAACTCCGTATGTTCACTAATCTTTCTCAGAATTCTTTTGTGAACTGACTTAAAGTGGCAGCTTTACAGCCACCTATCTCGTCTCATAACAGTACATTGTGCAGCCACTAAAACTGGTCTTGTCTCTCATACTAAATTTAAATCATCCCCGCCCAGTCCAAACAGCAACCAACTAAACCCTCCCTAAGCACAGAATCCTGACAGTTTATTACTACAATTTTAATATCACACAAATCAACAAGGACAACTACAAAAACTCAATAGTATTTACCAAATTAAAAAGTAATATATAAAATATAAATAAAGTGAATAGTTTGTCTCACCAATTAAGTATACCTACGTATTCTTTACCTATACTCCTTTAATCAGCATTAAAAGTTGAATATTTACTGTCTTGTCCAGTGTCCTGCAGAGTGTGCTCCTCGGCTGCCATACGCGCCAGCTTCCTCTTTAAAATGATTTGTACTGTTAGCTTGGCAATACCTGCATCAGCAGCTCAACCATTTATAAAGAAACAACATACAAGGAAGGCTGAGCTGAGGAATGCAGATGTTTATGATAGGAAGGAACAAAAATATGTAAATCATTCCTAAGGCAAACAATTAATAAGAAAAATACATTTACTGTTAGTGAAAAATACAAATGGTAATCCATACTTCATGGAGCTATGGGCTTCCTTCATAGGGAGAATGGACTTAACATTCAATATTTTGACAATTTTAAGACAGATGAAACTGTCATTTGCAGTCTGAACTTGGAATTCTGGAATCCAGGAAAGGCAAGATCAGGAAATAAAGCCTTGTAATTGCTGTTTTCTTGGTGAATTTTATGGAACTCTTTTATGCAACCCATAAATATGAAGACTGCGTGAAAGATTTTGAGGTGTTTCAGTTCACATAATATATATCCAAATTATTTGAATATTTGGAAGATTTAAAGTTAGCCAGAGGTTTGTGTCTGTGTAAGAAAAAAAAGTTAATATGAACAAAGCAAGCATACGAAGAGAAAACTTCTTACTATGACTAGTAACCAGCTACTAGCTAGCACACTTCACTCCAGGCATTGAAGTTTATTCTGCATTGCAAAGAACTGATGGGGTGTCTCCACATCATATTGACTATAGCAAAAACACTTAAAAAAAGAAATCAATCTGATCAAACAAAAACCTGTATATATAAAGCATTTGCTGAATATACACATCTAAATGTCTAAATTCAACTTCAATTCCTTTATAGTCAAGGTTTGAACTTACAAATGTTATTTAATATCTCTAATATTTGTTGTTAACTTTTTTTAAAATTTATTATTTTAAAGACTCTGTGACAGACAGGTCACATTTAGTATGAAGGGTAATCTTCATTGCTACTATCTCTCCTTTTGTAAGCCAATCAATATATTCATTTAAAATAAACTGTACATGAAGTGCAGAATAAAAAAGGTGCTTGACACATGACTGTTTACTGCAAATTTTCTTCACACAATTTAAATTTTGTCTTGACATTTCTGGATCCTGGAATGACTGGTGCAGGCAGGCAGGCAAAGCCTTTAGTAGCAAATTACTGTCTCACAGAAAGACATTTTCAGCTTCTGCTCCAACTGCTGATTAAAAAAAAAAACACAACCCAAGTCACATGTTCAGCTTGACTTCAGACATGGGCAACCTGCTCTTTTATAACTTCTAGGGAAAAAAGGAATTGTTAGTGGATATTAAAAATGGAAATAATGATTTGGACATAGATCCTCATGAAGACGTGGATGGGCTTATGCTCGAAGTCCCAGAATTAGTCCAATGTATGCTCAAGGAAAATGTTTGTTTTGAATGGAGAGTAAGAAACCTATTTGTTAAAGACAGGTACTGCAGCTCAGTGCTGGACCCTGCTCTTTGCCTGACTGAAGGCAAAAGCCTCTTACAGTCTAGGTAAACAAAATGAAACAAATGAAGGATACATAATTACAGATTTTTAATACCCTTCCCCAAAAAAGAAAGGACCGTTGATAAATCCTGCAGCCATGGCAAAAGTTTCAAACAATTCTGAAATATGTAGGTCAGTTCCATTAAAAATCAAGTATCCTTGTTCAGGTTTTAGGAGAATAACTGTTTAAGTATCAGTGAGCTCCTCTGAATAGGCTAAAAATTAAGTTTCGCAGCAATGCAAGTTTGTACGAGAAGGGAATTAGATTTGCAGTATTCCATCTCTTTCTGAACCGAACAGGAGGCACAAACCGACACTGAAAGTTTTGCCATGGACTGTCTCTACTTTCCAAACGACCGAGCGTTACCTCTCTGGCTTTTTGTGCTGCAAGTTCAGCTTGTCGCTGTCGCTCGAGTTCTTCGAGCAACTGTTTTTCCATGATGCGCTTAGCCTCTTCCACCCTGCGGAGAACCTCTCGCTCAATCTCATCCTTCCGTTTCTCCAACTCTTCTTCTACGCGTTTAGCCACGAGCTCTTCCACTCTTCGAGCAGTTTCTTCCTCTATAAGTTTCTCTTCAATTTCTTGTTGACGGCTAGAAAATGCAAACATGAAGATTACCTTTTAAATCATACCATAAAAATGGTTGCACTCTTGCAAATGCAGAGCACCTACCACACTACTGAATCAACTTCTAATAGTTTTATGCTTTACTCACATACATTGGGTATTTCAATAATGTTTTTCCCTACACTGAAGAATGTATTGTAGTGAACATTCAGGCAACCTGTGTTCCAACCACAGGGACCATTAAGACCATACCATATTTAGTATCTCTCCGTATCTCTAGACTATTAAGCTTAAGATGACAGTTTATCATACTACTTCTCGATATGAAAATCCGTAGTTTCTGGGGAAATAACCCCTCTCCACCAAGTTTGACCATCCTTCACTCTTTAGGAATTTAAATGGTTTCAAATGTAGTCACAATATATTGCAAAATCTTGTCTTAAACATCTCAGTGGCACCAAACTAATCAGAAGTGATACATTTTATAATTTGAATATTTATTAAGAATTCTAGGTGTCGTTTCTGCAATCTAGTTATCCAATACTTCAATAAATTTCAAATACTTCAGCTCTCCTCTAACTTGTCTACTACAGCACTCTGTTTCTACCATAATTATTCAAAATACAACACACCAACACCAAGTGCTAAATAAATCCTTGCAACCTTTACAGTTTTTCATGTTCTCAATTTTGGAAGCATTTTTAAATGTCAACTTTTCTTTATATATGTTTAGCAACAGCATTATTACTTAGTTTGATCACTGTCTAAGTTTTCATTAAAAAGGGTACAGAATGATTAGGTCAATTCCCAGGTTTATTACCAAATGAAGAAAGAAAATCTTCCAGGTAGTAATCACTAGTACAGTACGGCAATTAGATATACAAATATTAACTACATTCTTTTTTACATAAAGTGAATACTGGATAGCTATGCTTCAGATGGCACTATTCATTTAGAATTATTACAGGCTTTGGGGGAGAATGCTGCTCTTTTTTAACCTTGAAACTCAAACTTCATTTCAAATATTCTATAAAATACAAAACAATCTTATAAACCTATCTTGTGGCCTGTCAGCACCAGAAAGCCACAATTTAGAATGACATCAATTGTTGTTAGTATCCTAATATCCTGCCATTTTCATAATTCTTGCATATTTCTATTTTATTTATACCAAGACACATAAAAAGAACTTTACATATAGGAGATTATGAAGTACAGATTGCAAATCTAGATAGTCAGTTGAAATACCAAGGTGGAAGGCTCAGAAATGGTTCACACATCTTCTTTTCAACCAAACGCATAGTCCCTCTCCTTCACTGAAAAGTTTTGGAAATCCCAACTTATACATTCAGCCCCTGAAGACAAAATTTATTCTTCCATTTCTCAGCAGATAGCAAACTTTTCTAATGACACATCAGGCCAGTGCTCACTTTTTCTAAAGTGACAAAGTATCTTGAGGTAATTTTCTAAGGGGAAAAAAGGTCCCCATCAGTATCCAGAAAAATATATCACACTCATGTCTTTGCCAAGTCAGTAACTTGTAGGCCTTTTTGGGATGGATGTTGGAGAAGGGGTCAAAAGTTTTTAATTTATATATACACACATATATATCTGTTAATACCCTTTATATACCAAATAACTCTATTTCAGAAAAAAAAAAATATTCCCTCTTTATTCAGTCACAAGTACTTTCACAGTCCTGAAACGATACATAAGTCTTTTCTACAGAAGTATGTTTTTCAGAAAGCTCGCATTCAAATGCTTATTCAATTATTTTAGCTTTCCTTTAATATTAAGGAAAATGAGAATAAAAGTTAGCTAACTGAATAATGATAGTACAAAGTTATAAAAAAACCCTAACACTCATGCCTAAAGTAACTTTTCAAATATCCTCAGCAATCGATGATGCACTCAAATTAAGCACTGTGTGTTGCATAGATTTCATTCTTCTCGCCTCCACAAATTCCATTTGTATTCCACTAAACCAAGCAAATATATCTTTTCTAAGCATAGGCAATGACAGTTTTATAAATATGACTGTTCAATATGCAGGACTACATTTCTTGGAGCACTGGAAACAAAAATAAGTGAAACAGAGTAAGATCAAAATCTATTCTCAAAATTCATTTATAAGACTACCTTATGCTTATGGATAACGACAATATACTTCTAACCATTTACTGGGCATCTCAAGAAAATCAAGTTACAAAGATACAAATCTCAGTGATTTAGTAGTTGATACCAACTACTCTTTTACTTTTTTATCACTTATAGCACATTACATACAGATTTAAGTTTATCACCCTGACTTACTGAGCAATAACCTCAGAGAAACAGAGAAGCCATTAATGTAGAAATATTTTAGTGTGATCCGTTTAATTCCTAAAGACTAATTTTAGCAAATCTGCAAAAAAAAAGTAAATGGTTAGCATTTAGCAGATTTCTGAGGAAAAAAAAAAAATCTTATTTACCATCTTAATGAAAACTTTGCCATAGAAAACTATAATTACAGGTAAAATCAGGAGTTGGGCTGTGTGTTAAGATTTGAACTTAAGAAAAAGTCACTAGAAGAAAGTCAATTTTTATAAACTGTCTGCTAGTTAATTTAATCAGCAAGGAATCACTTATTTTCTTTCCTAACATGGGTATATATAACACCATTTATGAGTTCAGATATCACACTTGTATACTGTATTAAGATTTATTGTTTGATATTGTTTTTGAAATTCGAAGTGCATTTTGGAAACATAAAATTCTATGTCTAATCTTTTCCAATGTTGTTTTTCACTCAATAATTCACTATTCTATTGCCAACATCAAACAAATATTCGTCCTGCAGAGACGTCATGAGTATAATTTCAAAGTTTTCTGACTTGCACAGGAAACATCACAGAAAATAGACTTGAAATGTATGTTGCTACATAAAATTTATTGAATGAACAGGCTACTTTCAATTGAAGCACTCCACTGAAGCAAAACAGATCAAATATTTTAAACATATTGTTAAGCGCATCCTGAAGGTGTGTGGATTTTTTTTTTAATTTCGGTTCTGAAAAAACTGTAAACTGCAAAATTAGGGTTAATGATTCAAAAAGCATGTAATGTTTTTGTGTGTGTTTGTATCCCTACATTAAGTTTTTATGACATCACTGTCAAATTATGAAGTTAGCAATGTTTAGACAAAAAAAAGACAGTGACAATTGAGGGTGATTAGACCTTCGGGACTACAAATACTATTTAATTGGAATAGCACAGCTGAAATAATGCTCCACCGAATGATTAACAGAACTAGTTGGCTTCACATGTACAAGTGCTATCTCCAGACTTGGTGCTCTAAGGAGTGAGGGTGCATCAAAGAAGAATCACTTTAGCACAACTCTTACATCTGTTTTTACCTCTGCTGAAGGTCTTTTTCCTAACTCAAGGACACTGCTAGACATCTTAATGTACACCAACATTCACTTTAAAACGTACACCCAACAATAAACACGATTTGTGTATCTTTATGGATTTCATGAGTTTATTACATTCCCCACAACGAAAACTGAAAAAGAAAAAGCTTTATATGAAACAAATCTCTGGATCTCACTGTTCCATTTGAAGAGAAATGAACAAAGTAAAACGCAAGGTTACAACAATGGTTGCTTAGCACTTCTTGAAACCCCAAGACGGAGAACTCCAAATGCCTTCGCTCGACGCATAATAAGCACCACGCACAAAAGGGGAGGAGCAGAAAGTGTGGCAGTGCAGCACAAAGCCTGCGGGGCGCGGAGGCCTCAGAGGCAGAAAGAAGTTTCAGAGCAGCGCAGGAGAGCGACAGATAGGAAGTGAGCAGCACATCTGGGTGTCAGGGAAGCGAAGTGCAGCAGGCTCTCGCTCTGAGTGGGCGGCTTTAGCACACTTGATAGAATAAGTCTTTAGGAAAGGGGAGGATGGCGGGAAAACAGACAGAAGTTAGGCCTCAGCGAGGGCCTAAGCGCCTTTTCCTCATAAGCAAACGACTCCAGCCTGAAGGAGGAAGGCGAGGAGAGAAAGGCACTACGGCAAAGCGCACCTCCTTCTCTCCTCCTTACCGCCCTGCACCCCCCCAGGATGTTCCCCAGCCCAGGCCCGGCACTCACATTTTCCGCTGCCGCTCGAACTCGGCTTTTTTCTCCTCCTCCTCCCGCTTCTGCTTCTCGTCCAGGCTGCTGCGCTTGCTCACCGTGCGCCCGAAGATGTCGATGCGGTCCGGTGGGGACGAGGCGCGCTCGCGTTCGCGCTCCCGGTCGCGGCGGGAGGAGGGGGCCGTGTTGGAGCGGGACCGGGACCGCGACTCCCGGCGCCGGTTGCGTTTGCTCTCCCGGGACTTGGAGCGCTTCCGCGCCCGCTCTTTCTCCCGCGAGCGGGACCGCGAGCGGCTCCGGTTCTTCTTGTTGTGCTTGGAGCTCTTGGTGTGCTTGGAGCGGGACGAGCTGCGGCTGCGAGACCGACCCATCCCGGCCGAGGAGAGGAAAGGCCGCGCCAGCGGCCGCCCGACTACCCCCGCCCCCTTCGCTAGCAGCGCCCGTGGAAGGCACGGGGAGGCTCCGGGCGCATCAGCGCCGCCCGGCCGGGAGTCTCGTCCCCTCTCTGTCCCCTCGCTCTGCGCAACGAGGACGAGGAGCGGGCCCCAAGAGCGGCAGCGAGTCCAGGCGCAGACAAGATGGCGGCGCTTAGCAGAGCGGTGACTCTCCTCCTGCCCCACAATGCATCGCGCCGCGCTCGAGCCGTTTGCTCCCCCTCCCCGCCACCCCCGCCTCCGGCGGCTTTCCGGAGGTGCACGAAGCCTTCGGTAGCCAATGAGAGGCGGCGCTGCGGGAGGAAAGCCGGGTAGGCAGCGTTTCAGTTTGCGCATGCGTGAGGCTGGCGAGCGTTGAGCAGGAGGCGCTGCCGGCTTCGGGGAGCTTGTGTGGGGCTGGCGCCTGTGGGGCCGTGGGTCTGGGGTTAGGGGGATAAGGGGGGCTGTCGGCCTTATGAAGGGCCTCCCGGCCCCTGGTGTTGTCCTGGGTACCGACCAAAACCGGGAAGCACGGCAGAGGAATCCTCAGGTGTTCCCCCCCCCCCACCGCGGGGGGCTGGGACTTGCCTCGGCAACCACCGCATCCTGTGGTGAGGTGCTGCGCAGCTGAGGAGTTACTGCGCTTGTGTTACCCAAAATTTTTCCAGGCAGTGATTATTTTTTTAATTAACTTACATTACGTCAATATAGGTATTGTCTCCCTGCAGATTATGCAAGTTACAAAACAACACTTAACCCCCCCCCTCTGCCCCCCAGTAAAATACTGAAAATTATTTTTTTTGTTGGTCCTCTGGTGAACTGCATGGTTACTGGGATCTGTTTTACTGCAGCTAATCTCGAGCTTGGCACCTATGGATGTCTGCTTTGACACCTGTTCGGAGTAACTTTACATGTATGTATTGCTGTCCTTTTGTTAACTGTAGGTACATTGGCAACAGCCAATTTGAGTCAGGTGGAGAGTATGAGCTAGTGGTTCAGTGAGCACGTGTGTGTGTTTTTTAACCCTGTTCTGCCACGTAGTCATTAATATTTTCTGTCATAACAAAACTTGCATCTGATGCTATCCTTGATTTCAGATGAAATTAGTGAATTTTCAACTAAATATAATTTCTACAGATTTTTTTTTAAGTTTCTTACATTCAGTATTGGATGTGTTGGGCCTGGCTTGGAATGCAGAGGAAAAAATGGGACCCAGTAATTGCTTTACCATCAGTTATGGGTCATAAATGTATTTTAAAAGTAAGCGCTGTAAGCGTAGTTTTATCCTTGGTAGATCAATGTTAGGAGAATCTTTGCTTGTCTTTTTGGAGAAATACAATTTTGAATTGCAGAATTCTATTCCTTTTTAAAATCAGTGATTTTTCAGAAGTATAAGGATGCAGTATACGCCATCAGAACAATTTATGGTCAGCTCGTGTA
Organism: Stictonetta naevosa; assembly: GCA_011074415.1. Taxonomy (NCBI): domain Eukaryota; kingdom Metazoa; phylum Chordata; class Aves; order Anseriformes; family Anatidae; genus Stictonetta; species Stictonetta naevosa. The sequence continues at coordinate 142,369,314 of CM021697.1, read as the reverse complement.
GCAGAATTAAGAAATGATATAATGAAATAATTGCCCCAGATCCTTACTATATTGTTCGATCTCTGATTGTTTAAACTTCTGAATTAATAGGAGCACAATTTAAGTACCTATACTAGGATAATGGCAGGTGTATTACCAGAATCTACTCTTCATATGTGAGAAAGTACCTCTGGAAAAGAACTCTTATAAAAGTCCCTGAAAGCTATGCAATGCTGACAAATTTGTAGGGGAATATTCCAACTTGTGATTTCTGTAACTTCTTAGAAGTTTGGTAGTTGTTTTTTTTTTTTTTTTTTTCACCCTGTCATCTTATTTTGCATAGCTTAATAAAAATAAAATACTACATCTTTTTTACATCTGTTTTTTTTCAAGTATTGCTACAATGGATATGTAATAAATAAAGTTTTTATGAATTCTAAGTTTAGGAACTTAATGTCATTAAGTATTTTTATTTCCTATATTAATTTTAAAGGAGGATGACCATTTCCCCAGTCAGTTCCCTTTGGAAATGTTCCGTATTTGAATAAAATATTAGGATTTTATTCTGGATAATATTGTTAAAATTCTTAAGTTTTTCATCACATGTAAACACCCTTATTCATGGCTGGTTAGCCATACGTAATTTCTACGAACTGTTGTGGTTTTTGAATTATTTTTTTGCATTTTAATATGTTTGGTATATTAAAACAAATAATTTGCTTCTTAAAATAGTTGCCTTAGAGTTGGAAAGCACCTTATTTGATAGCCAAATAGTGGCATAATTAAAGCACCTCACCCCTCTGTAATATGGCTACTATCATATGAAATCTCCCAACCTGTAGGTATTTGGTGGTAGCCCTGCAGTTAGATTCTGTATCCTGATAATCTGCAGGTCATGCCTGCTCTCATGCCATCACTTTTGTTAGTAGCTGGGTCAGGAGAATCTTGGGAGATTGAAGGTGGATTACTTTGGTTTAAGTTGAGTGTAGCACAGCTGGATATTTCTGTAAAAGGTCTAAAATGGAAGGATTCTGAAGGGTAAGTAGAGAGAAAGTAACGGTATAGTTCGGTAAAGTGATCAGTATGTAATTTGCATCTATGGCTCTGCCAGTTCATAGTAGTAGTAAGAGGACAGAAGAAACACAGAAGATCTAGTTCTTGGAAGGGGAAATGGTTTAAACTGTCAATTCTTTCAAAGTAGCTATTTCAGCATGAGCTTATTACAAGGTCAGGAGCTGGGTATGCATGTTTTTTTTTTTTTTTTTTTTTACGTATGAGTCAGCACTGAGATTCATGCCATGTTGTGGATTACAAAAGTTGTGCAGGTGTAGAGATTGTATTACTTAATCACTTTTTTTCACACCTCATGCCAAAGTTGCTTATTTTACTTAGGTATTATCTGTCAGCTGTTTTGTTTCTCTTTTAGTAGCACTATGGAGTTCTGAGCTGCTAAACTACAGAGGTAGAGAGATGAAGCATCAGGGAGAGCAACAAAACAGCTGTGAGAAAGGGTTTTCATGCTGTACCTATACAGAAAGGCTGTGTGGATCATCTGTGTAAACAGTTATCTGAACTTCCAGAAAAGAGGGGAATTCTAGGTGATAATCATATCCTTAGAAAAACAGTAAAGTACAGGACTCTGAAAGTGTTTTGTAATTTGGATATTGAAAAAAAGGCACAGCTTGAGCAATCTGAACTAGTGTCTGGAGATATGATAACATAAAAACATCTACTTTCATTTCCAACTAGATTTAGTTTTTGAAAATAAAATTACCAAATCCTGATCAATGTGGTAACTTCATGAAGTTAATTATTATTTTGTCTACTTATCACTTTATAAATATTTGGGCTATTTCTCACTACATGGAAGAAAGGGAAAGGAATGTCCATTTGCTTGCTTTGGTCACATTACCTAGTTCATTTACTGACTGAATAAAAGCTGTTGAACACTATTAGAAGCGGTAAACGTAAGTTTTGATCACAACTTAAGGCACTAATCTGCAGGATGTATATCCATGTTCAGTTTTTCTCAGTGAATATTTTTAAAGACCAATGTTACATAGAATATGCAGATTAATATCGTGCAGAAATATTTATATCTGGACCTAAGACTTGGTTCACTGAAGACTGATGGTAGTAAAAATTCAACCAGCCTTGTTCTGCAGCTGCATAAGTGTGGGGATACTTCAGCACTGTAGGCATATTCTGTTTTATCTGAAAGATTTAATGGCATTTTATGTGTTTGACTAGGGACTTAACCAGAAATGAGTTGGGGTTTCCTTTAAGTCTCATGAGGGACTGACCCAATAGTAATACATGGATAGTATTTTTTTTCATAGAAACAGACACTTATTCAAAAACAGGTTGCTCGTGATCCACTGGTTAGCATACTAGTTAGACTAGCTGGGCGGGTGTGAAGATTGAATTCAGGTGTGTCCTTAGTCATATCAACATCACTTCCCTCCCATGACAGTATGTTAATCAACAGACCTCTGTCTAGGCTGGAGGAAGGTGAAAAGGGGGTTCAGAGCAAAGTCCCTTCTTAGTTGAAGCCAAGTGGATTCCACAAAGTATGGAATACGCAGGTTCAAAGTCAGGAGGCAATATTGCTGTAATGTAATGACTGTAGTGCTCTCGAAGGGGGAAGTGAGTCACCCTGGAATTTGGTCCTTACTCACAAGACTGTTTCTGAATTTTATTAAATAGTCATGGGAAGAAAGACTAATCTTGAGAGCTGGAACGCAGAACTTGGCAAGTGCTGCAACCACTCGGATATTACATAACACTACTCCTACAGCAGCTGTATTTTAAAGAGGGTGAGCCATGCTCAGTTCTTCAAAGACTTGTAGGCACTGCCCTCAGGAGAGGACTCCCAAGTTTTGGCTCCTAAACAGATGAAGATGCCACCCTTGTGGTGCTGACTCAGACACCTTGTCTTTAACAGAGACAGACACACCTCTTTGCACAGTGTTTCCGCTTGGCTTGGTGACTCCTAATTAGTGTGCGTATTTTGTGAGTTCATAATTCTTCAATTTTGAAAAGCTATTTGGATAAAGTCCAGGCACTGGAAATTTTATTTGTAACCAAATTTTTTCCTGTTTTTTTTTTTTTTTCCTACTTTTTAACAATAATCTGCACAGCAGTGCTACTTGTTCTGTATGAATATGAAAATGACTGGACGTGATGACTTGTTTTGAAAAGTAGACAAGAAGTAACTTGTTTCTTATAAAAAAAAAAAAAGGGTTTGGATAAAAAAAAAGTCAATGTTTAAAAATTGAGTCAATACTACAGCAATTAATAGGAATGGACCCTGAAGCATTTTTGAATGTTCAGCCCTCAGCCATGCTGTTAAAATTCTATCAAAAAAGGTTGGATAAAACCTTTCTTTTTTTCTTAACATTAATTTATCAGTTTGCCTAAAATTTGCATGCATTAATGGGCAGAAAATTTGAGTTAATACTTTCCTTTTTTTTGTTAAAAAGTGTAAGATACGTATGCTATGGACAAGCCAGTTTAGCAGGAAGTCTTCTGAGTGCCAGCTTCTGCCTTCTGTGTTCCGAAAAAGTAGTACTCCATTTTGCAAGTTGATTCATTAATTCTTTTGCCTGGCTAAATAGGCTAAAGGTTGTATGAATAAAGCATTGAGGCAGAATGCAATTTTAGTTAGCTTAGTTTTAACAGAAACTTTTAAATTTGTTTTGTGCAAATATCATTAAAATAGCAAAAGCTGAGAGACTGTACTTGTAGAGGTCTTTCTTAATGATCTGAAGAAAAACAAAATACTAGAGAGAAAATAGGCGTCTTGAAGTCCATGCTTCTGGGAGTTTTCCAGAAAGAACAGCTTTCTAATGAAGACATCAACAATGGTATAGTATGTGTCGTTTGGCTCTATTGTTGTTCTTCATGTCCTTTATTCCAAAATTGTATCAGTAGTACGTATCTGTAGATGGTTTGATATTTTTTTAAACCACAAAGATAGCAATTATGCAGGTTAAATTGAACTGTGTTTTGATGAGGGATCTGGCTTTATCCCCTCACAGTCTGCCAGAGAGCCATAACCATGACTTTAGCAATACTAGACAGGATTGTCTTGATTCCTTGCTAAGCTCTGAACACTGGTCACCCTCAGCATATGTAGCATCTAGCTCACTGCTTATGTAGTGTATTTACCTATATACACTGTAGAATCTGTGCATAGTGCTTGTAATCTGTCATCAGACCCTGTGCATTGATTTCCGAATGGGCTCAGAGCCTATTTCATATGGATCCGTGTCTAAGACGTCAGTGTGTTAGAGCAGGATAGGCTTCTAAAAGCATGTATCTAGTGTCTACATGCACTTCTGTAGAGATGTAGCTGCCATCAATGCGTATGTGGTTACTGTTTGTTGATAGTGTTTTGTGTTGGCATACAAATTTGATAAAGTTGTGTTCAAGTTTCTATCACAGATGCTAATTACAACTTTATGTATTCTTGGGGTGTAATCTCAGTAGTGTGGGAAGCAATGTAAATGTGGAAAGGAATCCTTTCTTTTATTTGCATTATTTAAAAAGGTTTGAATCAACGAAGCATATCCATTTATGGTTTAAACAATTGCAAAGCGTAGTGTGGTGGTATCTTTGGACAGTTCCCTATTAATTTGTGGTGTTCTGTTTTTGGAGATGAGGAAAAAGAAAAGTGTAGTAAGCTAAAACTTTTAAAGAAATATTAAACACCGTTTTTAAAGTCAGGTACTGCTGATATTTGCAGAATGTTGTAGTAGAACCACCAATATATGGATCAACACTAGCATTTTAGCTAGAATAAAGAGTTGTATTTTTACTGTTGAGACAAATCTGTAGAACATCGATTTGAATTGTGGAGTAATCTCAGAGTAGATACACTGAATTGTTTTTGGAAAAAAAATAAATCTAAACCAAACTGAAACACAGGAGTTAGAACATCAGTAAAAAAAGTGCTTCCTTCCTGTGAAGGTGACTGAGCACTGGCACAATTTGTCCATATAGCTTCTGGAGTCTCTATCCTTGGAGATGTCCAGAAGCCATTTGGCAATGGTCCTGGGCAACTGGCTTTAGGTGACCCAGCTTGAGCCAGGGGGTTGGATCAGATGATTTCCAGAAGTTGCTTCCAGCCTTAACCATTCTGTTGTGTTTCTGTGAAATCAGATGGTATACTGTAAGTCTCCATCTGCTGTTGAAGTTACAGTCTGCAGGACTCTTAAGACTGTAGTCTAGAGCTAGTCCGAAGTAAAGCACTTCCTAAAAGAATGTAGTGTGGGCATTTGATTCCCAGCAGCCGTTATCTTAGTTCACAGACTTCTTACTGCAAAGTGTTACTTGCTGATGCAGATAGAGCTGCTAAAATCACATACAGCTGAGTTAGCAAGTCTTTCAGTGTTGACTTCTTTGCTCAGGAGCATACAGATATTGCAGAAAGACTAGGCCAGAAATTGACAAAATTTCTTTTTGTATTGGATATTGGATACATAGCCCCTTAAGCCATTTTTTTTTCCCTGCAGGATAGAAGACTGTGGTATTTGACTGCCAGCATCTGATAGATAGGCACCAAGCCAATATGAATATGTAGCATTGGAATATCAAGTCAATCTGAATTTGTAGACTTTCCTGCTAGTTGGTTGATGAGTTAGCACTCTCTAGTCTCTCTTCATTTAGCTCCTCATTGGGCGATTATGTATTCTTTCCTGCTGAAGGAAGGTAGAAGAAATGAGTGGGGGAAGGTAATACTGAAGTTGGATGACACAGGAGGCATGGGAAGAGATGAATGCATTGCATTACATGGTGGAGGAGGATGTGTGTAGCTTAGGGTTGGTATGTTGAAGGTTCCTCTGCATGCTTGAGTCTGAAGTTGCTGCTGTATATATTAAGTAATGAAATAATGCACTGACATGCTCTGACTGTTCAGAACAGGACTCCCAGGGCAAGATGCCATCCATGCTAACTCACCCTGCTGGATAGCATTGTCTGCAATTTTTCTCAAGCTGTTTCTACAGGTATTTGATCTTGATGGTGGAGAGGAATCTGGAATTCTCTAAAAGAAGCTGTACTTCAGGAAGAGGTGACTTTGCATCTGTATAAAGGTGCTGCAAAAAAAAACAAATGCAAAAAAAAAAAAAAGTCCTGAGCTTCCCTCAAGCATGAAGCCAAGATTCAGCTGATTGTGAGACATCTGTCATCGGCAGGAGTTGCCAGTAGTGGAACTGGGGGCTACAAATTAGAGTGACAGAAGTACACAGTGACCTAGTGAAATAGAAGGGTTTTCTAGGGCAGAGGGTAGCAGTTCATGATTAGAAGACAAAATAAACTACGTACGTGAAAGAGAAGGGTTGAGTATGGTGGGGGGATGGGTAATTATAGGGCAAAAACACATCAAGACAAACTGGATGAGTAAGGGACAGATAGTAAAATGCATGCATTTCAGAGAAAGGAGCAAGCATGGTGAGAAGACATAGAAAGTGAACAAAAAAGCAAAGAAATGAATGATGCAAAACCCGCAGAAAGTACTCACTGCATTAAGGAAAGGAAAACCATTGAAAATGTATTTTTTGATACTACTTTTCTGTGTAGTCTGTTGCTAATGTTGCCAGAATGAGTGTTAAACAGTTTAAATGAAATGGTGTCTGAGATGAATTCTCTTGAACAGTACATCTCTTAGACAAATGTGTGAGAACCGCTGATTGGTTCGTCTTGTTCAGACCACATGAATGTGAATGCAGGAGACGCTTGACTTGGTGTCCACATCTACAAGTGGGAGGAGGGAGGAAAAAAAGTCTCCCCTGGGAAGAAAGGGAGTGATCCTATTATAAATGAGAGTCATACAACATCACTTCTGGAGGCATGTTGAAATTTCCCATGGGAGGAAGAAAAATAAACAAAGGTCGGTATTACTAGTAAAAGAAAAATAGTTGGCAACCAAGGAAACAGTAATTATTTGACTGCAGTGTCCTGAAAAGCTAGCAACAGAAATAATGCTAGTTAAAAGCAACAGGCCGAATGCATCTCACTTGCAACCCTACCTGTCATTACACCAAGAATGTGTTTGCATTACTGCTCTGAGTGCAGTGCTTTGCCAGCAAAATAAATATGCCCTGACTTTTTGCCTTTGCTACTTTACTCTTATGACCACATTGTTCCTGAGGGTTTATTGTATTTAACTTCACAACACTATTGTGAAGCAAGCAGTTGCTATTACCTCTGCTTCACAACTGAGGAACAGAGCCTGAAGGAGAGCTGTGCTTACAGCCATGCAGACAGCTTATGGCAGGTGAGAGGGTTTCCAAAACACAGACCAGTAACTTTCTTGCTCACTTATGTGGTAGCAGAAATTGTAATGGACTATTAATGCTAGGAAGGCATATATGATTTTTTTTTTTTTTTTTCACTTGTACAGTGAAGTTTACCTGCCAGGAGAAACTTGAGCAAAGCTCTTTTTTGGAAGAAAACAAAGAAACAACAATGCCATTCCCAATAATTCAGTTATGACTTCAAGAATTTCTAGAGGTCCATATAATTTTGAAAAAAAAAAAATATATATTCATAAAGCAACAAGGTTATTTAAAACTAGCTGCATTTCATTTTAAATTCAAGCTGACAAAGGCTGCTAAGGCCAGATTGTAGCAGGCATTATTATTTCAAATGGAGGGTTGCATGGTGAGCTAGACAGAAGGAAGCTCTGCACTGCTGTGGTGGTGTTTCCAGTCTGCATGACGTTGCAATCACAGTCCCAACCCTCCACTTCCTTGTTGAAGGGCACCATCTAGCTTAGCTTTGTCATAGTGGCAACAGCTGTTACACATTCGCAGTGATGTTATCTTTACTAACAGAGTGTAAGTGAGTTGTAGGATGATTTGTTCCTAGTTCACTGAGAGTTACTTTATTTGTTGTTCTGGGTATGCATGCAGAATGGAGGTCTGGATTTGCTGGGAAGGCTAAAACACGGGTGAGTGTTTCCTGCCTTTCCATATGTAACAATTCATGTTTCTCCAGGAGAATGCTGCAGCTTCTTTCCAAATGTTTAAATCATACAGCAAAAAGAAGACAATGTGCTATGGCAAGCATAATTGTCTCAAGCCTCAGACTATGTTGAAAGTGATGGAGAGGCAGCACTTTATCATAAGAGGCCATCCTAATCCTGTTGGGAAGGGCTAGGTTGTGTAATGTGAGCTCAGTCCTCCTTGGGCTAGAGAAAGAAAAGGAATGTAATGTTCCCCACAATACAATAAATAACCACCCATCTCTATAGGCTGTAGCACACTGCTTTTCATCTGCAGGAAGACAATGCCATTTGACTAGATTTTTTCTGATTATTCTTTTTTTCTTTGTTTCAGTGATGTCTGTTTTTTACATTAGCTATTAACATTAGGGCAGGTCTTCAATAGCTTAAAAGTCTTCCTGTTTTCTCCATTTGCATCTTTTTTGCTTTTTTTACTGCATCTTTGCATTTTTCTTCTATGTCCTTTGTATCTATAGTGGGCATCACTACCTCATAAATGATTGTCTTTCAGAATTGTTACTTCCCGTTAGAGTAGTTACACTGGAGAACAGAAAAGAAAGAAAAAACATCCCTTTGAGTTCTTGAGCGTTGTTTTTTTTTTTTTTTTTTTAAGAAGCATCATCTTAGTTGTAGCATAGGAGCAAAAACCACAGACCACATAGGTTATTTCTTCTACTACTATTTTTTATTGTCTTTAGCTTCCTAGGTGTTTTATTTTCCTTATTGAAAGAAAGACAGACCAAAGCTAAGTTTATCAACTTAGTTTGATAGACTGATAGTCTTAGCTGAAGACTGATAGTGATAATTGTACAGGGACTCTTTCCTGTGGTCGTGTATGAAGCTGTGTGCTTCATTTTGTAGTGAAGACTGTTAATTTATGACAGGAATTTATGTTACGAATGAAGTTAAATGCTCTTTTTCTGACATAACTCTGAGAAGTCGCATAGTGTCAGCAGTATTTTTCAATGAGGTTAGAAATGTATCTTTCATTAGACTTTTGCATGCAGCTATTTAAAAATATCAGCCTCTTGAATTAGTCTGAAAGCAACTGGGTCGCATACACTATCTGTTTTAAACAGCGATCTCAAAAACGGCATGCAAAAGTGCCATTTTCTGAAATATTTTCTTTCGCTTTTCAGTGACTGCCTTGTTTGTAAGAAAAAAAAAAAGCCACATTTTAGTTTCTTCTTATGATTTCCCTCCGTGGAAAATGAGGATAGCAATGCTTTTCAGTTTTTTTACAATTCTTAAAGATATGTAGAAGGAATATGCAATCAAATAATTCAAATATTTTGTGTTATACACAATTTATTTTCCTTTGTCCATAAAGTATGCTTGAAGATTATTTTCTTGCCTCTTTCAAGATGGAATAAAGCGTTTTCCCTCTGACTAGGTACTTTGGTGAACATTTTTGCATTGAAAATACCATTTTCAGATCTCCAGATACACTCCTGGAGGTTGGCAAAAGGATTTGCACTCAAGCCTGTGGATGTTGGATGATGGTCTAACTGTGTGCATTAACGATGAATGCCAATATGATTGTATAAATATTACATTAGTATGCCCTCCTGAAAACAGTCTGTGAGACACCCTTGGATTGCGCTTCTCTAGAATTCATAAGTGAGTATGACTAAAGTAGGAATAGCCTGGATAAGTATGTATTTACATGTGCGCTCAGACTTCTTACTTGAGTTCTTTGTACACATGGAGATAGATGCGTGAACAGTTAGTTAATGTTTAGGATGCCAGTAGGTGGCACTCAAGAATTCATTCCCCAGTTCTACAGCTCGTTTTGTAGGGTGGATAACTATGCTGTGGTCGTTGGGACTGTTTTCTGTCTGAAGTTATCTACATGGTATTCTTAATGAAAGTTAAGTCTGTTCTAATTGCACAGCTAAAACCTGGACTAAGGTACTTGTATTTGGAAACTGCTACCCTCTAAATGTGAATTGTACATTTTTTCTACTGAAGGTCACCAGCTTCATTACAGTTCTCAACACTTGTTTTTCTTGTATAATTTTTATAAAGCATGGGTGATTTTAAATGAATGTGTTCATTTGAATGTATAAAAGGCTGCAATGAGAAGATTTAGAATGGTACAATTAGAGGAACCCTGCTTCCCATTCTGAACAAAAGCAGTGTAGACAAAAATCTATGGGAGCAGGTCAACCTTTGTTGAACAACATTCAATTTCCTGTTTTATGGGCACCACACTAAATGCAGTCCTTTGCCTTTGATTGAAATAAACGAGCTGTTTGTCAGACCCAGTGGAAGCAGAATTCTTGAATGAGCCTAAAGTTCCTTTTTATATGAAAGCAAATAAGTAAGAGAAGTCCTCAGTGACTAGTCTGATTTCTATTATTACTGGTTTATCAAAGCCTCTACCAATTCCATGTGGATAATGGACTCACTTTGTCCTTAACATAATTAGTAGTCTAGACTGGAGACATGTTAGGTTAATATTTCCACAGAGAGGGTTTTTCCCCTTTAAAACCTGATTGTGTCTTGAATCATGGGATTAAATCTGGAAAGTGCTCCTCGTAAGACCATGTTCTGGTCCCACTGGCAAAGATTATACTGGGAACCTCTCCCAGAAAGGGGGAAAAAAATGTGAACCAGAAGTAAGCTGGTCAATTCCCTGTGGAAAGGATATAGTGAAAAAGAACAGAGTAGGCTAAAGGTATTTTACAGTAGCCATGGCTTTTTTGTCATATTTGGGTTTGTCCTAGTACTATATAGAAATTAATGTAGCCAAAATATGTTTCATTTCTGTTAATGTCAGATAGTATTTTTTGCTAAATTGTAATGAAAACCGTGCATGATTTTATTAGGTTGCTATTTCTCAAGCTTGTGTCAGATAGATAATATGAAACATGCCTTCAGTTTGCCCTGAAAAGAGAAAATAACTTTGCAAAGAGATTTTGGCCATGGAGACCTCTCCAGAGTACTGTGTCTTTAAAAAAAAATAATAATAAAATAAGAAGGTAAGAAATGTAACTCATGTCTCATTAACACTTCTCATAATACATCTTCACTTATGACTTACAGTAATTCCTGCTTCAAAGCTACTCTGGGAAGTCAGGAAATTTGCAAGATAGTGATTTCTGTGCTTACATCTGTACCGAACTGAAAAACTAGGAAAGGCTGTCATTCACTTTTTATATACTGAAGCAGAGTTTATCAGAGTAAGCTTCAGATTTTCACAGAGTGTCTGTGAGCATTTGTATATCTAGCTAGCACTGGTGAAGTTAAAAGTCCATCAGCATTTCCATTATGAACACTTATTTTCAGGGTTTTGTAACAGTACCTAAAATTTCTTTCCAAGTGGAAACTTGGCCTTTAAATTCTGAGTCCAATTATTTCTCTATAAATGCTGAGACAAATCAGTTTGTCTATTCTTAAGTTTTATGGGAGATCATAAATTTTTTTTGGCTTCAGATGCTTTATTACATTCTTGTAACAGTACAGGAATTCATTAAAAAGAGTTCTTCATTGAAAAGAGTTCGCAATAAGAAGTACAGTTAAACAGAGCTTTTTGTGGTTTTGTATTTTTTTTTTTTTTTTTTTTTAGTCAAGGTAGCTACTGTGTACATTATTGTATTTAGCATATGATATTGTTTCACAGAAACATCTGCTGATTGTGGTGTGCTTGGCAGTCTCCTCTCAGGGCTCTGTAATAAAGGACTATATTAAGTGTTAAGTGCCTGAGAATCAGTCTTCAATTAGGCCTGTGCTAGGAAATGTAGATAGGCCAAGGCTAGATGACCATTGTGGTATTGTCTAGCATAGACCCTTTTCCAAGCTAAAATCCAGAGCATCTTTTTTTTTTTTTTTTTTTTTTTCCTTTTATACCCTCTTGATTTTGCTAGCTGGCATCCATTTGAAGTTCCCATCATAATTAAACGCACATATTTAAGCTAGGCTAAAGAGTATTATCTTGCATCTTCATGAGGGGAAAAAAGTGAGGTTAGGTCATGTGTGGGCTAACTCAGAACTAGTCTTGAATAATTTTCTCATTCTAGATAAACCCCCTTCCTTGTAATTCAAAGTGATAGAACATCATAAAAGTTGCTTTCATATCTTTAAATTTCTTGAATTCCCTGTTGTTGGTATGTTTTTAAGGGCGTTTTCTATCATTCAAAACTGGTGTAATATCAGATGCTCATAAGTAGAAAATGCCATACTTGCATATACTTGAGTATGTCTGCTTTATACTTGCTCATACAAAACATTTTAAAACATTAATGAGGTTAAAAAACATATTTTAAACCTATAAATTGACAAATAAAATGGAATATTATCCTACTTGCTGGCCAAGGTGCTTTATGTGGTAAAACCACTCTTGAGGAGTACCTCCCCAGCATTAATGTTAGAGCGGAACAACCAGGAAGTTAACAATTCACAGAAATAAGCACCTTTCCCTTTATTGTCCACGCATTTGAATCCACGATTCTCTGAAAAGTATATTAACTTCCTTGATGGAGAAATTCATCATTAGGATAAAGTCATTCTTATTTATAGAAAAAAATATATATTTGTAATGGCAAGTAAGTCTGTAGATACAACAATGTATCAGTCAGTAGACTTTTTTTCCTGATCAGAGTGTTTTTGTTGCCCATCTGATTTCTGAACTTTATTTTCATAAGAACAATTATAATGATAGCAATAATGGCAATGAAAACAATAGTGCATTATAATAGATATATAATATCTTGCTTCACAAAAACATTTGAACTCAAGTGCATTCAGAAAACCTATGCAGTCTGATAGTACATCTTTTAAATATGCCCAAATCCTTGTAGGGTTGGTGAGCGTCAACACAACATGGGCCTCATAAAGACAGGTATGACTGACTGAGAGCCTGACTTCATAGCTGATTTTAATTGGTTCTGTAGCTATTAAGACCTATGATAACAGCATTTTGAATGCCCCACTTAGCAGATTCTTACAGAGACCAAAGTTTCCCATCCATCTGAAGTGATTCTGCTCTCATCTAATGTCAGGGAAACACTGTGTTATGTTTAATGATGACTCCAGCATTACTCCTTAAGATGTTGGATTGAATGTTCCTGTAGAAATGCAAATGTATTTTTATTGTTACCATCATCATCATTATGAAGAGTTCAAAATCAGGCCTCAGACTGAGTAATCCTGTACAGTTCAGAGAAGGTGTTGCTTGTGTATGTCTTAAGTTCTGTGGCTGTCAATGTTTCCTTCTCTGAACCAGCACTCCAGTATATGCAATTAGGTTAGGCTGCCATAGTATGAAGGAAGCCAACTGAATATTTTGGATTTCATAAATTCAGAGGCTGTTTTCCATAATTCAGACACAGAAACTGTTTTGTATAGTATCAGTGAGATGCACCATGCATCCTAGAAGCCCATCACTTTGTCTTTGATCTTTTGTAAAGCATAGTAAAACTTTTAAGTGAAATGTTTGGCTTTGTTGTACTTGATCTCAGTAGCATCATTGTAAAATCATCTAAGCCCTAAATGAGCATCATTTAAACAGGACCTCTTCTGACTTCACGATAACTATGATTCCTGCCTTGACCATTGCAGCCTTACTGCAAATGAAAGGGTGAGAGTCTTCACTGTGATTGACATCAGGAAGGGACCATCTCCCTGGGGCAGTGCCTGTGGGTGTCTCACTGTTAGCCTTCCCTGCTGGACTGCAAATACGTATAATAATAGAGCTCTGTGAGGGAAGAGACTTTCTGTCAAAGTGTTACTTGTGTCAAGCCACAGGGGTTTCAGATTTTCTTATGTAACCTTACAGTAGTGCCTCTGTACTGGCAAACTCTGGCGGAAACAGAATTATTCAAGGGTAGCAATTACCTCAACTGTAAAAAAATAAAACATTCTAGGAATACGGTGTGGCTGGAGAGATTCAGTATTTTATGTAATCGCTTACTTTAATAATAATCATAGTGTAAACTATGTAACTTTTAAAAAAAAATTGTATTAGCCATGCTAATTTCATCTGAAGTTGTGTAAGAAGAGGAGCATACAAAACCTCACAGAGTAGGCAAGTTCATTACACAGAACTTTGTTCTGAGCAGTAATATCTGTTAAGGGAGTTTGGAATTTCTAAGGATGCCATTTTAGAGATGTTTATTGCAATATGATAGCTGCACAAGAAATGAGACTTTTTTTGACTTGTCTCTGTAGCTATTATTGGATTGTTGGTGGTAGAAAGATGACAATTAATTATTTCTCCTGAAATAATTTTGATTTTGAAATAATACAAACTTCCAGTGAATTCATAGTCCTGCATTAGAATTAAAGATTAATTAATTGTTCATAGAATCGTTAAGGTTGGAAAAGACTTCCAAGATCATCTGGTCCAACCGTTCCCCTACCAATGTCACCCACTAAACCATGTCCCTAAGCACCATGTCCAAACTTTCCTTAAACAACCCCAGGGATGGTGACTCCACCACTTCCCTGGGCAACCCATACCCAATGCCTGACTAATCTTTCTGAGAATAAATGTCTCCTCATTTCCAACCTAAACCTCCCCTGGCACAACTTGAGGCCATTCCCTCTAGTCCTGTCACTGGTTACCTGTGAGAAGACGCCAATTCCCAGCTCCCCACACCTTCCTTTCAGGTAGTTGTGAGAGCATTAAGGTCTTCCTGAGCCTCCTTTTCTCCAGACTAAACAATCCCAGTTCCCTCAGCTGCTCCTTGTAGGACTTGTGTTCCAGGCCCTTCACCATCTTTGTAGCCCTTCTCTGGACATGTTCCAGGGCCCCAATGTCCTTCTTGTTCTGATGGACCCAAAACTGAACACAGTACTTGAGATGCGGCCTCACCAGAGCAGAATACAAGAGGACAATCACCTCCCTGGTCCTGCTGGCTACGCTATTCCTGATCCAAGCCAGGATGCCATTGGCCTTCTTGGCCACCTGGCACACTGCTGGCTCATGTTCACGTAAGCATCAACGAGCTCCCCCAGGTCCCAGATCCTTTTCCTCTGCACAGCTTTCCAGCCACTCTGCCCCAAGCCTGTAGTGTTGCATGGGGTTGTTGTGACCAAATTGCAGGACCTGGCACTTAGCCATGTTGAACTTCATCCCATTGGCCTCTGCCCATCGACCCATCCTGTCCAGGTCTCTCTGCAGCACCTTCCTACCCTCTGGCAGATTGATACTTAGCCCCAACTTGGTGTTGCTGCAAACACTGAGGGTGCACTCAATTCCCTCATCCAAATTGTCAATAAAGATATTAAAAAGGATGGGCCCCAACACTGACCCCTGGGGAACACCACTTGTAATGGGACACCAGCTGGACTTAACTCCATTAACACTACTCTCTGAGCCATCTCAGGGGAGACCTTATTGTTCTCTACAACTACCTGAAAGGAAGCTGTGGGGCGCTGGAGGTCAGCCTCTTCTCGCAGGTAACTAGTGATAGGACTAGAGGGAATGGCCTCCTGTCTGTCCAGCCAGTTTTTAACCCAGCAAAGAGTATACCTGTCCAAGCCATGGACTGCCAGCTTCTCCAGCAGAGTACTGTGGGAGACAGTGTCAAAGGCCCTGCTGAAGTGTAGGTAGGGTACATCAGCAGCCTTTCCCTCATCCACCAGGTGGGTCACCCGGTCACAGAAGGAGATGAGGTTGGTCAGGCAGGACTTGCCTTTCATGAACTCATGCTGACTGGGCCTGACCCCCAGCTGTGCTGTGTCTTTTTAATTTGAATACATCCTAATGTATAAATTCTTTGAGAGTAGCACATTATAACTTAAAATGTTCTTTAAAATTCAAATATTTCTGAAGAGAAAGTTTGTTTGTTTCTATCTATTTTTTATTCTTAATTTAGAACAGGGGGTGTAGGACTTCTCATCTAACTTTAGCTATCTCTAGGGGTCAATTAAGTCCCTAAAATAGAAGAGATAGGAACGTGCTGAGGTCCTGTCCCAGGAGATGTGGTTGTGTATGTGGGAGCCATTGTCCCTGGCAGATGCTTGTCTTTTGCCTGGGGTGGGTTCTCTTCATGACTGCCTTGGGCAAAATCCACAGTTGAGGGGTAAATCCTTCTTCAAATTTGCAGAAATCAGGGGGTTTAAAGCCAGTTTAAAAAAATGTAGATTAAAAAACAAAAAGTATCTGTCTCTGTTTGCTTATTTGTTTCTGAATACATATAACTCATTTTTTGAAATGATTCTCAGAAGTTTTGTAAAATAGAAGCTTTATAAAATGAAAACTGTGGAGAATAATGCAAATACTGGGAGCTAAGATTTGTTTGTTTGTTCTACATGTATTAAATAATCCCATGAATAATGATCAAATTGTGAAGATTATCCATACTGGTATGTAGGGACAGCTTTTTTATTGCCCATGTAACTGTGACATGTTATTTCTGTTCTCACTGGCTTTCTTACTGATTCTCGTTATGTTCTTATTACTAATAGTAACACATCATTGCAGACCTTATTAAGTTCAAGGACACTTAGACTTCTCTTTATTTGTGACTGATCCTGCAAGAAAAGGTCTCCTGTTATATATGTGTGTGTGTGTATATAGTGATTAGGATTTTGTTAGTTGGTTTGAGATTCATTTTGTTTTGGGGGGAGGGAGCAGAAATCATCTGTTTTTCAAGCTTTAACAGCTTGGCTGAACTGTGATGATACCAGTTAAGTGAACCTTTTTCAGTTTTGCTGCATAAGGATTGTTGCCTGTTGCAATCTCTTGTCATGATAACAGAATCTCAAGAGATTTATGCAATAAATAAGTACATTAAATACATTTAAAGCATTGGATGCAAACCATTTAAAACAAATCTGCAGTTTGCTCTAGGGAACCTGCTTTGGCAGGGGGGTTGGACCCGATTCTCTTGAGGTCTCTTCCAACCCCTACAATTTTATGATTCTGTGATACCACTTTGTAAGTATGGAGAACATGAAATTAATGACATAGTATGCTTCTTTATCCTTTTTCTGCCATCATACTCAGAAACAAACAAAATACTTTTTTTTTTCCTTTCACATTCATTTTTTTCTTTTAATTTTACATTAGCACAATTTTTCATTGGGCTTCTGTACTTCCAAGGTTGAAATTTGTTGTTCCACTGAAGGAAAATGGTTTTCCTTCATCTCTTGTTGCAGAAAATGAATAAAGGGGGTTGTTAAATAGGGACACACATAATTTCCACTCTTATTTATTAACTTTAAGACATGAGTTCATGGCCTGCTGTTAATTAAGAATTTGGCTATTAAATGTAAATCATTTCTTCCCATTAGGTGTTTGTAATTTCATTTGTACCAAGTCTCTATAGCATTATAAACAAGTGACAAGAAAGGAAAACAAACAAACCAAAAAACTGTTATAAATAATGAGATCTACTTTTATAGAGTGTAATCCTCAAATAACTTGAAAATTTGTCTGTTTGCTGAACAGTTTAAATTGTGTGTGAGGAGCATGCATCATTGCTGAGGAGCTACAGAAATACAGTTTCAAATCACCTTTGCACTTCAGTAGAAATAATTAAATCATTCTAGGCAAGCCAATTCCTTAGGAGAAAGCTGCAGAAAAAAAACCTGCAAAACCCCAGTCCCTACACTGTTTTGGTGTGACTGGCAATATCAGAACCATTTTGCATCACCACAGATCTTACTACATGATGAGGAACTGCTGAGAAGCCACTATCATATTTAGAGCACATTTTATTCTTTATTCTGGGGAGATGTTTCGCTGAGACCAAACATATGTGATAGCTTCATTTGTGACAGCTGTCTAGCATGGCTGCTACTGAACAGTGTGCACTCATGTAAGATGAAAGTGAAGAATACCTTTTTGGAAGCGTTCAGGCTTTCACCCAACTAATGTGGAAGCTACACCACTGCTACCCAGTAAACTCTGGGGATAGTGCAGTAGAGGTCAGCATAGTGTTTTTTTTTTGTTTTTTTTTTTTGTTTTTTTTTTGTAAGGATGTTACCGGAGAGTCACCAGACCTCAGGAAATTAGTCTAAAAACATAGACTAGTGTTACCATGGGACAGTCTGGTGGACTGTGCTGGGACATTCTGAAGCAGAAAGTTGAGTGGTACTAATACCTTACCTTTCCTGTGGCACAGAAATTAAATAAAATATATGTATTTGTTTGCATGTATGCTCTACTTGTTTATGTCCAATATATGCTATTGTCCAAGTTATATCTTGGTGCTACCTGGCTTGTGATTCTTAAGAAAAGCCTTCTTTGGATTTCTATCTGTGTATTTCTTAGGTAGAAGCTCCTTTTTTTTTATTTATTTATTTTTATTTTTTCCCTTTACCCCAGTAATATATTTTCATTGTGCATTTCAAACAGTGGTGAACAATAGCTCTGATTACTCCACACAGACTGTGTCCCTTCAGAATGTATTATCTCAACAGGGACCCAGAATGAAAAGAAAGCTATTTCCTTGCTTTCCAGCAATAAGTCAATGGACTCTTAAGAGGACAAGCTTTGCCACAGATGCAATTCTTAGGCTATGAGCAAGCAGAAGATAAAAGAGATCAAAAGCTTCAAATTCTGGTGAGGGGGGAAAAGCTGCTGTTAGCAAGGGGCCAAAAGCTATAGCAACACAACTATTCTCTAAGAAGTGAAAACTTAAAAGGAACTTTTAAATGTGTATCAAACAAAATCTAGTGTATGTTCTCTGTGGACAAAGGAGCATATGCAGGCTCACCACTTTCTATCTCTCAGTGAAAGGTAAACAAAAATCGTGTTTGATTGGTCTCTTTTGTATTTGCCTAGTTACATAGAAGACAGTGGGGGAAGGAGCAGCTGAGAAGCCAGGACTGTGCTCAGCAAAACTGATTTTATTGTTCAGGGAGCTGAGTTTTAACTGCTGGGTTGAATTAGTATATAAAATACAGCTTTGCAACAACTTATGTTTTATTAGAGAATTTTATTTCATTTGTTCACGGTTCTCTTTTTAAGGATTCACAACTTTAGCTGACCTAAACAACAACCAAAGCAGAGGGATACCACTAAATTATCTCCGATACTAAAGCAACATTCAGGCTGTCATTTAAAGTATCTCGTATTTCTTTCTTGCTGTACATAAAAGCATTTACTGCAGAGGACTTCAAGATTTGCTACATTAACAAACACAAGATGAAATCTATCTTCCTAAAAACATAAAAGTAATTATGTAATTCATTTACATTTAGATATGCAATCATATATAATTTGTGAGTTCATATAGACTTCCATACCTTTTGTACAAAAGCAGGTCATCATTGCATATGCCCAGGAGATGCATTTCTCATCAGTGGAATATATGCTGGAATTTAGAGATACCACTTCTCATACTGTGCTTGTTCATAGCATTAGGAATAAAATCTTTGTGCTGCAATGCAATGACAACACAGAAGAATTGTTGCTAGGTCATTTTCCATTGTGGACAAGGAAACTGGAAACTACTCTGTCTCTGAGGTCCTAAATTTGAAGAAAAAATTATTCCTAATTAATTGCCTTTTGCCATTAAGGAAAGATGCTTCCCAGTTCATTGCAAAGCTTAGGCAAAAGTAGCTGCTTGTGGAAGGAGATAAACTCTGAGGCAGATAGTTGAGTATGTTACCAGAGGTGTCACAAGAACTTCTGCATGTTGCACAGAGTTTGAGAGAGAGAGGGCTTTAAAATATTTTTTAGGACTCTAAATCCATCCGTTTATTTTTAATTTTCTCCATTTGAATCGGATTAGGTCCAATGCAAATCTTCTACACCTTTTTCCTCTTGCTAACAGAAAATATTTTACAGCTATCCATTTTCTGAAATGCTTGTGCATGTACAGATAAATCAGGAGCCTGAGCAGGATTTAGTAAATACCTACAAGAAAACAGGTGTTCATCTTAACCAGATGGCATTATTCTATGAGAATGAATGTCTCTGTCTCAGGTCACAATATACTTTGTTGGTGAGAGGTTCAGCATTAATTGAATTAAAAAAACAAATCCATGGATAGCTGCTTTTTGTTTGTTTGTTTTTCTTTCATTGCACTCAGATGGCACTGGTCAAATTAGACTTCTTCTTGAGGTCCTTTTTTGTTACTTCAGATTTGGTGTAATTCACTTTGTACTACCACTAACCCAAACTGTTCCTTAAGCCTTCATGAAAATAACCTTTCATAAATCCTTAGCAAAGTCTCTCACATAATCAGAAGGGAAAGTAATCTCTTCTTCCTGTTCTGATATCTGTATGTTATCTATGGCAATAATCCCTTCATTTAATAAAGATAAGAACACAATAGCTAGGTTAAGTAACACAGAACAAACAACATTCCTGGTTTATCCTTCTGTTTAGCTTTATTGATCTAATTACAGTTTAATTATCCACATGGGTGCACTGGTCTTCTATACAGTATATAGATCCATTCAAATGTCTCTGCAGATGTGCATTTCTTTAAAACCTTTTCAGAAAAAAAAAAAAAAAATGCTTATGAGTCAAATGTCTTGCTGGCATTCATGGTCCAGAAATTCTTAAGTTCATTAATTACCTTGGCTGAACTTCCTGTGTGGAGCAATTTCATTATGGTGATCAGCAAACAGTGCCCTTTATTATAACTGCTTTAGCCAAATTAACTAACTTGGGAATCAGAGTCTTAGACTTTGCAACCCATAGCTTAAGAGAGACTTTAGAGTGTACAATATGCAACATTGATGTGTAGGATTTACAGCGCCCTGTGCTAGGTTTGACATGATCTGGATAAATATAGACAATGGAGCCTTGCTTACCTACCAGTGTAAGAGAAGGTCTGCTTTATTTTAAATGTAAATGGCCTAACATTTATTTCAGTCTCTCTTATATTTTGGGCATTCCCCATCCATTAATAATTAACAGTTTGATTACAAAACTACATTTATGTAGCTAATGTCTCCTTTAAATGTCTCTCAAAAAAGATCTTAATAGCATTAGTATGAGGCTTGGTTATTCATTTAATTTTAGTCCATTTTCTTTTGATTTAGCAGGGAGAACATATCCTGTGGCTTTAATTAGGATGTAAGATTGTTTTATGGGGTATACAGTGTTCAGCAGCACTTTTGAGTCTCAGTCTTGTCCATGGGCAAATTGCCCATTGCTGAATTGTATTTGAAACAAAGCTTTTCCCCAGCATGTCACAGCATCATAAAATCACTACGGTTGGAAAAGACCTCTAAGATCATCTGGTCCAACCGTCCCCCTACCACCAACATTACCTGTCCATGAGCATCACATCCAGACTTTCCTTAAACACCCCCAGGGACGGTGACTCCACCACCTCCCTGGACAACTTGTTCCAATGCCTGACTTCTGAGAAGAAATGACATCTCTTCTGAGAAGAAATGTCTCCTTATTTCCAACCTAAACCTCTTTTGGAGCAGCTTGAGGCCATTCCCTCTAGTTCTATCACTAGTTACCTGTGAGAAGAGGCCAACCCCCAGCTCCCCACACCTTCCTTTCAGGTAGTTGTGAGAGCAATAAGGTCTCCCCTGAGCCTCCTCTTTTCCAGACTAAACAGCCCCAGTTCCCTCAGCTGCTTCTTGTAGGACTTGTGTTCCAGGCCCTTCACCATCTTTGTAGCCCTTTTCTGGACACGCTCCAGGGCCTCAACGTCCTTGTAGTGAGGGACCCAAAACTGAACACAGTACTTGAGATGCGGCCTCACCAGAGCAGAATACAAGGGGACGATCACCTCCCTGGTCCTGCTGGCCACACTATTCCTAATCCAAGCCAGGATGCCGTTGGCCCTCTTGGCCACTTGAGCACAGTGCCAGCTCATGTTCACGTAAGCATCAACGAGCTCCCCCAGATCCTTTTCCTCTGCACAGCTTTCCAGCCACCTGCCCCAAGCCTGTAGTGTTGCATGGGGTTTTTGTGACCAAAGCACAGGACGTGGTGTTTAGCCATGTGGAACCTCATACTTTTGACATTTTGAGTAAGGTTCTTCAAATTTGACTAGGACAAAAAGCTGATGTTTAAAATTGCTGTTTTGAAATAACATTTGAAAAGAAAAATTGCCTTTTTGATGGCAAAAAAAATAATAAAGAATTTACTAAAGATCTGACATGCATTTCTTGACTTTTTGGACCCATTTTGCTTTTCTGAGCAGTCACTGGAGTAAGCTATATTCTGAGTAGCACTACAAACTATATGTTTTTGTGGTATAGTTCTGGAGATGACAAATTGTAACACTTAAAACAGCCAGGGACCATAATAATAGTTAAGTAACAGAGGTGATCAGGTCTAATGCCTGGGCTCTTTCCTCAGTTCTCTTTTATTTAGCACTATACCTCCATTTCTTGAAGAATTTACAGTATTATAGATGTTTTTCTAAAAGAACTGTTACAGTTGAAACAGAAGTTATGAATTTGCTGAAAAGATACCCATTAAGAAACACTAGAATATTTTATGCATGATATTAGTCCAAATAAATGCCACAATCCTTCATAGTGTTAATATGTGTGAGCATATGTGCCATGTCTGGGTTCTCAGCAAAGTATTCTCAATAATAAGGATATTTTATATTTCTCTCTGAAGATTATAACTCCTACATTTCATATTTTTTTGGTCAAGTTGGAATAATAATAATAGTGATAATAATAATAAAACCTGTTTTGCCCTCTTCCGTATATATAAGATTCATATTTTGTCTCTGTAATGTTATAGAATTGCATATCATTATTATATATTGGTTTCCGCGTGCTTTCCTGCTGTATTGTGCTACCTCTAGATGCATTCAGTTTTAACTGTTGTAGGTATATAGATTGCAGCTAAAGAAACGGTTATTTTTCCTCTGTTTCCTCTAGTAGTTCAGTATTGCAGATGTTCTTCCTTTTCACACTTTTTGTTCAAGTCTTCAATTCACCACTGTTTTCATCAGCTGTGTAGTTTGTTAGCCTATTCTGTGTCTTATCTTTAAAGTCCAAAGGCATTGTTTAACATTTGGTACAGTTCCTGGGTTATTACAATGCTGCTGTTTGTATTTTCCAGGCTGCAGAGGTTCGTATCTGTGGTTTAAATCATGTAATGACTTATACGTGCCTTTTATATAGTAGAAAAATTCTTGTGATTTCAGTGGGAACAGTTAGGGAATATCAATTTGGCATGACAAAATGTTGGTAAAAATTTACCAATAAGCAGCAGTTTTGAAAATAAGACAGTACTTTTCTGGAGAGCTGTAGTTTCAAATAGTAGAGGCATTTCTCCCATTTTTTTTTCTTTCCCTCTGTCTGAAATTGTATATTTTTAATCAGATATACCAGTACTCGTTTGAGTGGCTATTGTTTCTGAAACAATGTAATGGGTCTCTGATGAGTTAGGCAGGTAGTAAGCCTGACCAGATTGAAGTTCATTGTTTTGACGTGGACTTCAGGAGGGCCAGGACTGATCCCCAGAATGTTAGTGACATAGTGAAATGTTGCGTACCCCTACCCTTTGCCTTTCATGAACTGTACATGTCTTACAGTTCTCTGCTGTGAACCAAGTACCCAGGTTGTGGCTTAGTGGCCAATATAATTATTGCCACAAAAACTGGCAGTCCCAATCCTTTCTGCTTACTCATTTGTAACCCTGCACCTCTTTCTAGCCATATGGTTCCACCTCTTCCTTTATGCCAGCTTTTGCAATACGACAATTCGTTTTACTAGTCTGGCAGGAAACTAGTGAGGTTTTCTTCTGCCAGATAAGTAAAATGAGTTGGCTTGCCAAGGGATCTGATGACAGCTTACTTTCCATACTGACAACTGTCTGAGAAAAGAGCTCTGCAGACAAACCATACACCATCTCTGAAGCAAGCTTACCCACAGCCAAGTTCTCCAAAACACCCCATGAGCTCAGTTTTGGGGAACACATGCTGTGTGTAAGTACAGGCCAAACATTGATCTGCAAGGTCCTTGGTTTGGGAGTGTTATTTTCCCACAGGAATTTCACATGTAGAATGAAATCACTTAGGACAGATGAATAATTGGCAAAAGAGGCCTCAGTCTTGATTTGAAGGTCAGCCCCTAGGGCACACCTGTTATGTCTTTCTTTAGTGCAGTTCTGTGCTGGTTAGAGCCAAGGATTTTAAGTACTACGCCATTAATTTACAGAATATTTTGGAAGGTCTTTACAGAGGAGGCTTTTTGTGATGTTGCCTGTCTTTCCTGGAATCTGCTGTAGACAAAGCAACTTATGTCTGGCTGCAGGTGGGCCTAGTTTTAGACTAGAGGTTGCTTGGAGAAAGAGAATATCCTGTCTACTGATATTGAATGATTTCAAGATGACTAGGGACACTGAGGATGTAGTTCAGGTGCTGGCTGTGAATGCTTGTTCTTTAATGGTAACAAGAATAAGGAGAGAAATTCTTTGCTTCAGAAAAACAAACAAACAAAACAAACTAAACAACAAGACACCCCCCCCCCCCCCCGTGTGTGTATGTATGTATATATATATATTTTTGAAGGGAATAATGTATTCCATGTTAAATTCATCATCTTCTAATAGACACCCTCAGAGAACTAGAATTCTCTAATGCTCATGAACTCAATTTTCTGTATCCAAAATATATACAGGCCATGCTATCCTTTACTCCCTCCAGAGCTCTGTTTCTATATGCTGATGTGATATTCATACTGATCCAGTGGAGGGTCCAGCTAGGAATGGGGCATCTGGGTCCCAAGACACATGCCTGAGAAACATTGGAGAAGGCAAACGGCATAGGACCATCCTCTTCAGGCAAGCAATGTTTCAGCAAGCTATGTTTGCTAGTGAGAGAAGACCAAGCCTGTAGGGTGTCTCCTTGCTGTCTGCTCCTATGCTGGCATGTGAACAAATAAGCCTTATGAATACAGAGTCCAGACCATGGCCTAAGTTTCCTCCTTTTGTTAAGAAGTGCTGGCAGTTACTGATACGAGTCAGACTGGGCATTTTGTGTAGGTCATAGGCATGCCAAATTGCTCACACTGTGAGGGAGGCATGCGGGTGGAACCAGCCTAGGAAAGTCTTGCTGGGTAAGGACTAGTGGATAAGTATTGCTTCTTGGGATGTACCAGCCTAGGTCCACTCTGTCTGTAGTGGTCTGAAGGTGCTCCAAAATCCTGTATGGGGAATAATCTGCTCCTTTGTGATGCCGTGACCGAGATCTTTTTCAGGAATAAATCCACAATGGAAATGGCCAAAAGGGAACTAAAAGGACAATCCTGAATGAGAAAATGTGTGGCTTCAAAGGAAACTGCTTCTTCGAAATTTTAACGGAAGACATCATGTTGCACTCTACAGGCAGTGTGGACTGAGTGAAGACTGCTCAGTGGTTAAGTTTCAGGCAACAGATTGTAGAGTTTCATAATATTTAACGTGCCTGACCAACAAATTGACCACCCAAGTTTAATTCCTGGGAACTTTTAACAGAAACGCTTATTTTGCCTTTTCTGAGAGGTGGATACACTCCTAAATACTGAGATAGTATTCTAGTTTCCTGATCTTGGTGAAATCAGACCCTTATAAAGTAAAATTAATAGAGATTTAAGTTGAAAATGATGTGGATAAACACCTGCCTCATTGTCTTGATTGTAATCACCATTGTTCATTATAGTGAGATTTCAGTTTTTAAAAAAAGTGACTTCAGGTTTTGGAATAACACTTGTACATGAAAAATATATATATATATTTATCGTTTTACAGCAATACAGCCTTTATGTTTTCTTTTGTTGGTTTATCAGCAAAGCTTCCATTGTTTTTTGTTGTTAGTGTTTTTTGATTTTTTTTTTCTTCCCTGATGATAAATTACACTTTTTTATGGAGTGCCGAGTCATAGTAATTTCCTTGTTCCAATTTCATTAACTTCCTGGTAGTATTGTCTGGAGCAACCAGATGCTGATGTGTAATCCAACTGTTTCCCTGCTATGTGGGAAGCAGTAAACTGTTTGTTTATGTCATAAACAGTTCTGGCTATATATCTTTGGCTGTTTCTTTCCCATGGCTGGATTAAGTTTGGCATAAACTGTATTCTTATTGGCAACATGTAGTACCTAGAAACAGGGACAAAAACATCCTAGACCTCTGTCATTAGTTGGGTTCACAGAAGTTATGAGTTGTTTTATTTTGTTTTAAACTCTGGCTGGGTCATGTTATTTTTACATACAATTTAGACATGAATAGTGTCTAAGAAACTGGAACTTGATCATAAAATTCAATACTTTTTTTTTTCCTAGAACCATACCCAAAATCTTCTGCAAAAGTGTAGTTTAATTAGCATTTAAAACTGGTGGAAAAGTATTGAACAAGATATAGCAGAGAGACTTTTCCTTACATCTCACAAGATATAGCAACTTCTATGCCAAAACTAACAAGTTAATCATTCTAAATGAGTGCTGAAAAAATAGACGTTTGCATCTATTTTATTATTATTATTATTATTTACTTCAAGAAAGGCAATTTTGCTAAGCATCAACCTGTATTTGGGTATATCTGTGTATTTTGCATCGAATCTGTAAGGTTTTATTTAAGATTAACTTTGTTGGCTTTGAGCATCTCTTTCCAAAAAAAAAAACAAAAACAAAAACAGAAGGGTTTTCAGGCTAGTCTCAAAAGTGTTTGAAGTCTTTAATCACTGTTTTTAATGGTGTAGACAATGTCAGAGATGTAATCAATCACCTATGCATCCTATTCATAAACTGCTTGAACATTTGGGGATTAAATCTCCTCTTCTCTTCTCTTCTCTTCTCTTCTCTTCTCTTCTCTTCTCTTCTCTTCTCTTCTCTTCTCTTCTCTTCTCTTCTCTTCTCTTCTCTTCTCTTCTCTTCTCTTCTCTTCTCTTCTCTTCTCTT
>CM021697.1:142326629-142339802 GCA_011074415.1 Stictonetta naevosa | reverse complement strand
TAAGGTGGAAACAATACTGGACTGAATGTGTAAAAATGCTAAAAAAATTAAACAAATAAAATATAAGGTTTTTTTTTTTTTTTTTTTTTTTTTTAATCTTTTCTTCTTCTTCTTCTTCTTGCTTCTGTTGGTTGGTCATACCAGAGGGGGGAAAAAGAAAAAACCTTCCACTGGAGCCACCTTGTATTTCATTGTCAGTTTTTTTGTTGTTGTTGTTCATTTGTTTTGTTGTTTGTTAAATGGAAAGTTGTTTTCCAAGCAAAAGGGAATCAGATTAGAAGATCATCACAAAACTGAGGAAAGGAACTCAGAAAAGTCTTTTGCTGAAGTGCAGTATTGTTAATTGCCTCTCCCACTATCAAATTCTGGTGTCTGAGAAAAGCTGAAAGAGCTACAAGTAGTGTTTTAATCTGTCTTCAAGCAGTGAGTGCCAGCAAGGATAGAAGACAGCCAGCAGTATGTTTCTTGTTTTTAGACTTTTTTCTGACACCAGCTGGCACTGAAGCACTTGATGTGTTTAACAGGCAGGAAGGATAGCTATGAAATGGTTTAAAATAAGTTTGCGGAGTACTGAAATCTGTGTTAAAACTAAACATATGAAAGATGTTTCTAAATTTGATAGGAACTGTAGATGAAAAGCAGAGCATTTGTAAGTGTTTAGAGGTTGAACATCCTCAATTTTGAGAGGCTGAATCCCAGGTGATAGGCCAGATTTAACTTCAATCTGGAACAAAAATCTCCAGAAAATGTGCTGCTGAGATACCCAAAATTAACCCTGTGCAAAGCAAGCACAGTTGTATTCCTTGTTGCTCTGGGGACGTAGTTCTAACTTCTTGCTGTGCTTTGCTATTTTTTTATTATATTTTTTTAAAATCCTTGCTCACTGCCATTATATAAATATGAAATTTATTAATTAAATTTGTAGGTAGGTAAATTTCCTTGCCTTGTTTTGATGTCTTCAAATATTGTAGAAATTCTGTGTAATTTCACACATAGAGAAGAACCATTTTGTTTAACAGTTTTGGGGACTCGAATGCTTTGCTCTGCTGTTACTCTGCATTTCCATTTTGGAAAATCAGTGTGAGAAGGTAGTTCTATAAATAAAATTTGTCTCAAGTAGATAGTACATCTTGGATGTATTCTAGTTTGGCTTCTCGATTTCATCTGGTGTTGAGATTATTTTGGTCCTTAATGTAATTATCTGCAAACTTTGACCCTTCCACATATGCTAGAGCTCTCAGCTGCTGATATGAGGGAAAATTCAAATTTTCCTTTGAGTAATTTTCATATGTACTGCAAGTGTGCAGGGCACTTATAACACTGAGCTTCAGGATTGTTTGTTTGGTGGTTCTGTATAGAATACTTATAAACTGAGGTATACATTTGTGCCAAAAATAAGAAAGTCTTATGATATGCCCATGGTTTATATCAAGGGTAGGTCCAGATTTCTAGCTACACTGGCAGATTTACCTCAGATTTTTCTAAAAATCCTGTCATCAAGTGTAGAACTGTCTCTCCACTTTTTGAATGAAAAGCTGATTTTTTTTGAAATATGAAGCACAATAAATTTTCATACAGTCTGTAGCCAAAATAAAGAGAATTGTGTAAATGTTGTCAGATAGACTTGAAACGTGTAGAGATTTCATGATGGGCTGTACTGAGAAAGAAATCCGACGTGTTTTGAGAAACATTGGCAACAATAAAAAATATTAATGTTTGACTGATTTTTTTGTTTTGCAGTACCTTAAAGCACTATATGTAGCATGCTAAGTTGTATAAACAGTATGTATGAATGCACATCAGCAGGTGCACGAGTATATATAACATATATATGGAGTATATGGGGGAAAAGTTACTTGGAAGTGATGGGTAATTCTGTATTGTCAGCTCATCAGCAAGAGATTTGAAATTACATATTTCTCAAAAAATTCAAAATTAGCATCCACAAACTAAGGAGAAGATGAACAATTTTATAATTATTTAGAATAAACTACTTAAAAGCTAATAGGGGCAATTAAGATAATCAGTTGTCAGAATTTATGAGCATTGGTTTTCAAAATGAAACAATGGGATAGAGTAGTAACAAATGTATTTTTAAAGTGCTTTTGTTGATGCTTGATTTTTTTTCCCTGATTCTTCTTCTAAGTGTGATCTAATTCAAGCTGCAGAAAAGACAGACAAAAGACCTTTAAATATTAAGTTATATGTAATGTTCTATGGGATTGCACTGATCTCAATCCCCTTTGGTGGTAGCATTATGGCATCCCATAAAAACGTGGCCATGATTTTGGAAGAAGAATGTTGAAGAGAGAACAGGAGAGTTGAAGCAATACATTTATTAACAGAGGGAAAGGAAGAGAATATGCTGGGCATAAAAACATGAAAATAGAAAACTTGACAAATATAGGACATTCATATGAAGCTTTAAGTAATAGCATTTGGCATAATCATTTTCAGAACTTCTAAGGAAACACAAAAAGAGAAGTATCACTTTTGTCAAGGAGAGGAATTTAGACTTTGAATTAACACTGAACTAAACAAGGATAATAAGTATGAATTGAAACTAATTGGTGTTTCAGATCATTGAGTTGCTTGAAAATAACTGTGGTGAGAACTGTAGAAGTTAAGTCTCTCTTAAATGCCTAATTAAGCACAGTTTTGTCGTGCATGGGAGAGACAAAAATGTTATGTCACTTGCTGCTTTGTACTAAACTGACTGATTTAAATGGATGGTCAGTCAAAAGATTTAGCTTCTGTGTGGTGAAGTTCTCTTTCTGATTAGTTTGGTCTACTGGCCCAGGAAGGGGTAGTGCTCTGAGGCATAGCTATAGGCATACGGATGGGCACACGTATGATCAAAGTTGTTCGGAAAACACCGCATAAATCAGAACAAGCAGGTGGTTGGCACAACTAATGAGCATTTTCAAGTGAGCGGATTAATCTGCATGCAGAAGTCCTGTAGCTGAGTATCTAAATCTGCTCACACACTGTGGTTTGGTTTAAGCACACATATGTGAGTTAGGTTATGACAAGAACAGAAAAATGAATTTTCCAGTGGAGAAATTATCCATGAAAGAGCATGAAAGAACATCCATTCTACTCCAACAAAACAGGATTAACAGTTAGTTAAACTTATGTAAAGCAAATTGGAAAATTTGACAGGTAAGGTCCTCTAATTTCCTACAAGCTGTTGAGTTCACTGGCCACAATCCAACAGAAAAAAAAAACAACAACAAAATGTGTAGAATAAATACTGTCTATAGCAGGTGGAGGTAATGCCTTACTATACACAAATGATGTTTTATGTTGTGTAACCTGGGGACAATTTAACAGACAATTTCGTACTTAGAAAAATCATGGCTTATACAGAAAAGGAGAACCACGGATAATAAATTGTCTACATCTGAAAATACCACACTAGATCTGAAACACATGTCTTACCACATTGTCTTATGAACTCAAAAGCAGAGGAAGGAAGAGAGATTATTAAATTTAATTTCACTCTCTCATATCACTTTAAAACAGATGTTTAAAAACAAAAACTTACCTCTTATTTCCAGTATTTATTCTTAAGTATTTTAGTACCAATATTTTGTCACTCATGCCCAAACATAAAAAGAGTGGCTCATATTCATTTTTCAGGAAAGAAAGCTTTTGTAATTCTGTTCATGTAAACCTCTGTTTATTTGTAAAAATTAAATTAAATGCAAACAAAATGAAGTTGTTCTGTGAGAAGTATGGGTTATGTGTATGTGTGCATGCATGGCTGCTTAGTTCCAGGGGATGTGGATCTCTGAGGCATCCTTTCCCCAACAGTGTTTTACACTCAATCCCACACAATCAAGTGCTGATATTTTCATGGGAATAAGTCTTAGCTGAGATGTGAGTTAAACATTTAAGAAGCTGGGAGTCATCTGATGTATTTTTTCAAGACCAGGGCATACAGATTCATTTCTGACACAGTTTAGCTGGTTATAAGTAAAAGGGAAACTTATTAAAGCTTTCAGACTGCTAACATTTTCTGCAAATGAGTCAGTTGTCTTCACATTCCTACAAAACTGGTAAGGCAAAATTATGTGAATATTCATGTAGGAGCATGCAGTCCAACAGACTTGACTGGAATACTAGACCCTGCATCACAGCATCACCAATACATTACTGCAGTTCAGATGTAAAAGAAGAGGGCCAAGAAACAACTAGTTTCCTATGCAGCATGTTTTGCTGAGTTCATCCAATTTCAAAATTATCAGTAATAGCACTTTTTCTTCCAAGTGATTTATAAATACTGACTAATTTATTCTCACAATTGTCACAACAATCTGGATTTTACTCTCCCAGACTAAAAAATATCATTGAAGATAAGGAAACAGAGTCTGTTATAAATATTAATCAAAGGCTTAATTTCCTCTGTGAAGTCAATCTCAAAATGAGGTTAGACCAGATCTGGGCAGTTCTTATCCAATAGACATCTAGTCACTAGGAACTCCTTCACTTGCTTATTTTCTGTGAAGCTGGTTTCTCTAGAACCTTGTTGCCAGCGGACAGGAAATGAAAAAATAATATGTATATATATAACAGAGGAAGCTTTCAATTGGAAATTGAGATGGTTTGGTAAGGCTACTTCAGCTTTGTTCCCATCTTTTTAGGTTAATGCTTTGCTCTGCATCTGTTCTGGTGAACATGTTTAAAGGAAATTAAAATGTATGTCATCCTCTCAAGTGTGACACATGTAAATGTTATCCACAACTTCCCAATCAGGCAAGTGCGAAATAGGTATGCTTTCATTCTCTCTAGTATCATGGAAAAGAAAGATGAAGGGAGTGAATGACATGATTGAGCCATGCTTAGCCCAAGCCCTTGATGCTAATCAGAAGATCTGGCAAAGCTGTCCAAGGTGGCTTGGGTTGGAAGGGACCTTAAAGATCATCTGGTTCCAACCCCCCTGCCGTTGGCAGAGATGCCACACACTAGATCAGGTTCCTCAAAGCTCCATCCAACCTGGCTTTGAACACTTCCAGAAATGGGGCATCCACAGCTTGTCTGGATAACCTGTTCCAGTGCCTTATCACCTTCTGAGCAAAGAATTTCCTCCTAATAACTAATATAAATCTCTCCTTGTTTAGTTTTAAACCATTCTGTCTTGTACTATCATTATCTGCCCATGTAAAAAGTTGATTTCATCTGACTGGAAGGCTGAGATGAGGTCTCCCCAGTGCTCTCAGCCTTTCTTCAAAGAGAGGTGCTTCAGCCCTCTGATCATTTTTGTAGCCCTCCTCTGGACCAACTCCAACAGGTCCACATCCTGTGCTGGGGGCCCCAGACCTGGATGCAGCACTCCAGGTGGGGCCTCAAAAGGGCAGAGCAGAGGGGGACAATTACCTCCCTTGACCTTCCAGCTACTCCTCTGTTGATGCAGACCAGGATATAGTTGACTTTCTGGGCTGCAAGTGCAAACTGCTGGCTCATGTCAAGTTTTTTGGCCAACAGAACCACAAGTCCTTCTCTGCAGGGCTGCTCTCA
Organism: Stictonetta naevosa; assembly: GCA_011074415.1. NCBI lineage: Eukaryota > Metazoa > Chordata > Aves > Anseriformes > Anatidae > Stictonetta > Stictonetta naevosa. Next base: position 142,334,282 of record CM021697.1, on the reverse strand, counting down.
ATGAGTTCTTCTCCCAGTCTGTACTCATGTCTGAGATTGTCCCATCCCGGGTGCAGCACCTTGCACTTGGACTTGATGAAACTCATGAGGTACACATGGGCCCACTTCTCAAGCTTGTCCAGGTCTTGTTGGATGGCATCCTTTCCTTCTCTTGTATCAACTGCACCACTCAGCTTGGTGTCATCTGCAGACTTGCTGAGGGTGCACTCAATCCCATTGTCTATGTCACTGATGAAGATATTAAATGTCACACATCCTAAGACACACCCCTGAAAGATACCACACATCACTTGCCTCCACCTGGACACAGAGCCATGGATCACCTCTTTCTGTCTGTGGCCATTCATCCAGTTCCTTATCCACCAAAGTAGTCCATCCTTCAGATCCATATCTCTCCAGTTTAGGGATAACAATGTCATGTGGGACCATGTTAAAAGCCTTACAGAAGTCCAAGCAGATGACATCTTCCCTTGTCAACTGATGCAGCCACTCAGACATGATTTGCCTTTTGTGAAACCATACTGGCTGTCTCAGATCACTTTCTTGGCTTGCCTTAACTTTGCTTCCAGGAGGATCTGTTCCATGCTGTTCCCAGGAAGAGAGGTGAGATTCATTGCTCTGTAGTTCCCTTGGTCTCTCTTTCTATCCTTTCTAAAAATGGAAGTGATATTTCACTTTTTCCATTCACTGTGAACTTCACCTGACTGCCATGACTTTTCAAATATGATGGAGAGGCTTGGCAACTGCATCAGCCAGTTCCCTCAGGACCCTGGGATGCATGCTGTCAGGCCCCATAGACTTGTACCTGTTCAGTTTCATCAGGTGGTCTTGAACCTGCTCCATGCTTACAGTGGGAGGGACTGTGGTCCCCCAGCCCTTGTCTAGAGGCTCAGGGACTCAAGAGATGTGGGAAGCCTGGCTGGCAGTGAAGACTGAGGCAAAGAACTTGCTGAATACCTCAGCCGTTTCTGTGTCTGTTGTTACCTGTTGTCCTTTCTCATTTATCACAGGGGGTACATTCTCATTAGCCTTTCTACCCTGAGCAATGTACCCGTAGAATCCCTTCTTATTATTCTTTCATCCCTAGCCAAGCTCAGTTCTATTTGTGCCATGGCTTTCCTGATCCCATCCCTGCACATCTGGACAGCATCCCTGTACTCTTCCCAGGCCACATGTCCCTGCTTCCACTGCCTGTGCATTTCCTTGAACCACAGTTTGACCAACAGATCCATGCTCAGCCATGCTAGTTTCCTGCCTCTCCTGCTTGTTTTCTTACACATGGAGATGGAGAGCTCTTGTACTCTAAGTACCCTTAAAGAGTCTCCAGCTCAGATCAGTTCCTCTGTCCCTAAGGACTGTGCTCCAGTGGTTCTCATCCACTAGTTCTATAAACAGGTCACAGTTCTCCAAAAATTCAGGGTACTGACTTTGCTCTTCTCCAGGCCCATATTCCTCAAGATCACAAACTCAACCAGAGTGTGGTCCCTGTATCCCAGAATGCCTCCAATCTTAACCTCTTTAATGAGTTCTTCTGCATTGGTGAGCACCAGGCCCAGTGATGCTTCTCCTTTGGTGGGTTTGTCTAATATCTGGACCAGGAAGGTATCCTCGACACACTCCAGGAGTATTCTGGATTGCTTACAGCCTGCTGTGTAGCTTTTCCAGCAGATATATGGGTGGCTGAAATCCTCCATCTGGATGAGAGCCTGAGAGTGTGATGCTTCTTGAAGCTGAAACAAGAAGACAATGTTATGTTCTCACTTCTCTGAGGGAATTTTATTTCCGTTGCCCTCTTCTGCAAGGACATGACTTATACCTCTTCCAGTTATCTATCACAATTTAGCCTGTTAATTCAAGTGGGCCTACTCAGGGAGAAGACAGTATTTGTAAGCACGGTTGATGATAGTGGATATGAAATGAGTAGCATTCCTCAAAGATTTTACCCTTTGGTACCACATCAGCCTAACCCTATTTGGTTGGTAAAATGTGATGGAAATCATAGAATCATAGAATAATTAAGGTTGGAAAAGACCTCCAAGATCATCTGGTCCAACCATCCCCCAACTCCATGGATAGAGTTTCAAACAAAAATAAGTATTTAAAAGCTTTCTTGCTTTGCAAATATTTCCCAAAATGTGACATTGCCTGCATGCATACTCACATGAATGCAGTGGGATTTTCAGCAATTCAATTTCTATTTTGCTTTAATGCTCCTTTAATAATCACAAGAACTTTATCTTTTAAACATTTGACATTTTGCTTAAATTCAAATATTAAATATTAGTGACATTTTAATCTGAAAAAATATGAGCAGTTCTACTTTAATTTGGTTCCAACCTTGTGTTCACCTTGCAACTATCACATAGAGAAGCTTGGAACATTATTAGCTATAATTTGTGACAAGCTTATCTGTGAAGAACATTACATGAAGTCCAAAAATGTGACTTCCTATTGTCCACTGGACAAAGAGTTATACCCATTCACTAGGGCAAGAGATGGGATGGCTATTAAATAGCAATGTTTCAAGGTTTTATAAAGATACTGTAAAAAATTCAAAGCAGCTAAAAATTTTAATGTTTATGGAATTTGTTCAGGATTTTAAAATGGAAGGTGCAATTTAATCGATTGCATGCTAATAAAAATTAGCAGTTTTCAACCTTTCTTCCTGAAAAATGAGATATTTTTAAATAATTGACTGAATTCTCCAGCACCTGCCACCTATGAGACATTGTAGGTTATTGTCAAAAGATGACCGGAATACAAAACCACTAAATATTTCATCTTAATGATAATGTATACTCCTAAAGGTTTGAACTTTATATTGAGCTTTGAATTGACTTTTGATGAAAGACATGCTGGATTCTCTCTCTCTCTTTCTCTTTCTCTCTTTCTCTTCCTCTCTTTTCCATTAACTTTGTGCCGGGAGCAGGGGTCAAAGCTAGCATTTAAATTCAGACTTTTATCTGTTTATTACTTGTGAAATGGGGATGTTGGTGGTTTTATTTATTTATATTGTTGTAATTTTTAAATTTTGTCTGGATGAAGTTCAACTAACTAGGTGTGTTTTTAAAGAGATGGATGGAATAAATGTGAGAAGTGTTCTGAGTCAGTTAAGTGAAATATGTCCATATTCTACTGAAGTCAACTGTAGTCTTATCATCCCTAACACTGAAAATTTTGTGCTGTACTCAGCTGTGCACCCAGATGAATACAGCTACGTGCTACGTGCATATATTAGTCAGACAATCTGCATTACACAGTAGTGACACAAAAGCCAAATGTCCATCATGGTAAAATGGGCCGTCGTTCAAGACAGTTTAAAATGTATTTCCTAATTTTCATGATTGGCTACAACACAAAATGAGGTATTTCCTGCATGTCTAGAGATGTTCCTTCTTTTCTTTATTTTTTAAAGGGATCTCAGAAAAAAAGTTGTTAACAGTAGCAAGTCTCACCAAGTTCTCCTTTAAAAGCACTTCATAATCACAGTTCTATTGCCCATAGTTTCTTCCATATATGAAACAACAATTAGTATATCTGCATTAAAAAAAAAAAAAAAAAAAAAAGTAACAGGAAAAAAACCCTGAAGGTAATCTTTATATGTAAATACATACTTGAATACATTTTTCAATTTATGAAAAAAAAAAACAAAAAAAAAACCCCACCAGCTCTTAAATAGTCTTGCAATGCAGCAAAAATAGCTTACGGCTCATGTAGTTCTATCTTTTGGAAGAATTTCCAAAAATTTACCCTGATCTCTACTGTTCCTAAGTAAGGGTATCAACATTGTTTTAGGGAATTAGGCCCTGCATTTTCCCCGAATGAACCTGTTTATTATCAGTATTCTAAAAAATAACTGTCTTCAAGCATTTAACAAGTGACTTTCCTGTCACTATCCAGTGACTGATTTATAATTTAGCAGATTTTAAAAACTACACTCTTTTGCTATATAATCACAAGATCTAAGTGTCAACAAATGATTTTTTCCTTCTTGAACTGGACATTTGAGATCTCCTTTTAAGAATGGTCCTGTTTAGAGAAGCAAAATGAGTACAGAATTTGAAAATAATGGCAGTCAAACTATTTGTATGCTCCATGTCATATCTGCTTCTTTTCTGGAACTAAAACTTGCTTTATGGATGCTGCTTTCTTCAGTTACTTGTATTGTTTTGCAGCAGCAAAATAGAGTAAGATGGTTCCAGTGCATTTTGTGCCTTAACTACAGTTGTAAGCTGTGGTACCACCGCTTGCACTCAAGGTCTCTGAAAAGTCGATTGACAAACAGTATGAATGAGAGGCAAATGCATTCAGCTACTCATAGGCTTGAGACTTGTGAAACAAATAAAACTTGGGATTTATTCCCACCATCATTAAAATTGATGTCAAAGTTCTTGCTATCTGGAGTGGTACAGGATAGCACAAAAAGAGGAAGCTTGGGATTGAAGGATGATGGTCTATGGGAGGTAAACAGGAAGTCTCAGTCATGGAAAGAGAAATGAGGAAAAAATGCAGAAAGCACAAAAAGGTGTTTGCTTTGCAATAACTGAGTGAAGCTTGGAAGCTACAAATTCTCTTGATCAGAGAATCAGTCAGAGGAAAGAAAGAATGGAGAAGATGTCAAAACACATAAACTGCAGCAGATCAGTGAATGTGCAGCTGCTGCAATTAAGCTCTTTAAAGGGCATATGTTGATCTGTAGAAGTTTGAAGTCGTCGTCAGATTTTCTTTTTTTTTTTTTTTTTTTTCTTCTGGTATTCACAGTGCTGGGTTGTGAACATATATAGCACTATTCAAACAAGTGCATTTTCTCTGTTTGTCCCAGTCACTGAAATGAGTGCTGTGGGGTGGTGAATTCCTGCATCGCCTGATGTTTGTGGGAATAGGGAGCGAGCGTCCTGCCTATTCTCTGTGTGATGGAAGCAGAACATTTCTTGCTGTCACCAGCACAGTGGGAGCTTGGTTCTTTTCCATATGTCTTAAGAGACAGAATTTCTTACTACTTCTGTCTATGCTACGTACAGTTGCAGAGCAAAGTATGGTGTTACAATAACGTTTGTCACAGTATATTAGTTGGGGTATATGGATGTTACATTCTCATTACCTCAATAACTTTAATCAAGTCTCTAATTAATGTAAAACATTCAAGAATACAGTTAGAGCATTACTTTATGATTTTTGTTCAAGTGTATGTGGTAGAAAGGAGATTGGGGAGGAAAACAACTTCAAAGTTAAATGCTTTAAATGAATAACTCCTGATCTTCCAAATATTTCTCAGATATTTTATTACAACTGTTGACAATAGTCTCACTACTTTTCTTCGGGTCATTTGTAAATTTGAAATACAACAATGAAGCATAAAGCATCGGGATGAAAAGTACAAGAAATAAAAATAGTGAGCCCTTCTTTCAGCCTTCTGGCAAATACATATTTGCTGTTGGATATACAGAGCACAACACAAAAGTCTCTCATGAGAACTTTGTGCAAGGAAATGCACCGTGTCTGTCACTAAAGGAAAAAAAGAAACATGTCATCACTCCAAGTGGTATTGATTAAAACAATAAGGATTTCCTGGTGCCAACAGTTGAAACAACTGTGTGAAAAGTAGTGAAGAGGTATTACCTTATTGTTGCAGCTTTCTCAGGAAAATTCCAAATAAACTGAAGGATTCCTGTCAATATTTGTACAAGGAAACATGCTGTGGCCTGATTCTGAGGCACTTCACACACATGTGCACACATGCGTGCGCACACCCCCCCCCCATGTGCAAAATTCTTGGGAAACTTTATTACAGACAGATTAAAAAAAAAAAAAAAAAAAAAAAAGACACACTGAGTTTGGTGCACTCTTTCTCTCTTTCTCATGCTAATATTTCCAACATTGATCTCTTATTGTTGGTATTTGATCTACATTTCTCTCAGCTCGAGTCAATGGAAGGCACAGCTGCTGAAACCACGTATTTTGTGGGCAGCATGCCTTTGTGTTCTGCAGCTGGGGAGTTCTCATGTCCACAATAGCAAGTCTGAGCACACTAAATTAGGAAAGATTATTGTTTCATTTATTGACTACACAAGTTTAAAACAGCAAGTATATCATTTGTTTCATGTTGTATTTGTTAGGGTCATTTTCACCAAAAGCTGGACACATGGTCACAAATACAGGGCAGCTGTACTTCCAGCCACCCCAGCAGGAAGAAAATTACAAACATTATTGAAATGAAATTGAATGGTTGGTTGCTTTCAGGAGGCACAGCCTCCCACCTGCCTTCTCCCAGCCATCCATTCGTGAAGACTTGCTGCAAGGTTTCCTTCATCTTTCTGTATCCCAGTTCCTTCCCAATGAAGCATTTATCGTAATGTACAATTCATTTTAAGCAAATCTAGTTTCACAGGGGAAGGGAAGACAAGCAAGTTCAATTTTTGACCTCAGTTCTCTTAAAGTTTCTTCATGGAATGATCTACAGAAAAAGGAAGGCTGTAATTTTAGCTGGAAGCAAATACCATATTGAAGAAGCAAAAAAAGGAGGGGAAAAGAGAGACAAAAATCTATTTAACACTTTAGGATATAATGGTATTTGAATAATATATTTTTCTGCCATTTATTCAGTTGTGAAGGAACTCAGTGAATAATAATAGCTGCTGTCAAAGATATTTATATTTAAGAAGGTCTTTATGTAAAATTATTATTATTTTTTTTTTTTTAATCAGGAATGATTTTTCTCCAGGAGAATTCTGCCATCTCCTAGCAACTGATATGGCTATCTTTTTTAACAGACGCTGCAGTAACAATGGGCGCCTAACCTTTATATGGAAGCATTTGCACATGTACAATCAGAACACTTATGAATTCAAACCCAGTTGTTAAAGTGCTCCAAGGGAGACACTAGTTACCACTTTATCTACTATGCATCTCATCTACCCAAGATTTTATAATGGCAGCCATTTGAGTTGTAGCTGAGTACCTCCCAATGAGCTTCCAAACTAGATCTACAAATGACCCACATCTTAACTTTCCTTTCTGTTCTCTCTCAGGAAATGAGTGGAATCATTTAGCTGCTTAGGTTTTATTCCCTTCTCTTTCATTCTGGTTGCGTCACTCCGCTTGCAAAGCAGTAGTATCACTTAAGTTTGTCAGTTAAAGGTTTCTTTAGATTTATAAGCATGAACAAAGACCCATATCTGCAAATGGATAATTACTTTTTGAGGTATGTAACTAAATTAAGTACCTCTGGCTAAGGGTAGGCTCTTTCACTTTCTCCTCTTGGCTTTTTAGACATTTTGAACCACAAAGATTCAGAAGATTTTGAAGAGGGGAAAAATCATACTAATTATAGCATACTCAAGTCTGCTTAGGTGATTCAGACTTGCATGCCTGAATACCTGCTGTGGATCATGAACACCACATACCACCAGGAATGAGTTCTGTGACAAAAAAGTGGGTAACCATACAAAAAAAACCACCTTGTGTGTGGTACCCCAGGAATTGTGGAAACTAGCTTCCAGTAGTTCAGAACTCCCCAGGATGTCTCAGTTACTGCCCAAAGGCAGTTTTCTATTTCTTTCTTCATAGAAAGAAATAGAAAAAACCATTGGCTTGGGAAGAAAGAAAGAAGAAAGAAAGAAAGAAAGAAAGAAAGAAAGAAAGAAAGAAAGAAAG
>CM021697.1:142280640-142320749 GCA_011074415.1 Stictonetta naevosa | reverse complement strand
TTTTCTTTACAGGTTCTAATTGTCCTGTTTAACCCTGCTTTACTGTCTTTTGTAGTCCTGCAAGAGATAGAGACAACCTTTGGAAAGTTCTGGGAACCAGTGGCTTGCAAAAAATGTTTTGGTGACATGAGAACTCAGCAAGTCAGAGTCTGAGAACTGAGACCAGGCGCCTGAGAAAGAAACATCGATGTCTGGAAGGAAGCAGGGCCTCAGGAAGGATACAGTGAGTCTGGGACTTGCAAAGTGCATTGTGTCTTAGAACTGCTGGTGAGACATTTCATTGCTTTAAAACTGTGTTTCGGTTTTGTCTACAGAAAGGAAGATCATACTTTTTTTGTTTTAGGTCTCATACATCAGGCTTGATATTTCATGTGAGCTTCTTTGGAGTTAAGACCTGAAGATGCCAGTGCATCCGTGGTGCTGGGGACCTTAAAGACTCAGACTCTTAAAAGTGAATGGGTCTGCTTTAAAACAACCCTACTTAATGATAATTTCAGTAGTGAATCACATAGAAAAAAGTGTTTACATCCTCTGGATTGCCTTGCTTTTGGGTATGTTTCCCAGATGTGCTTGCACATTAAATACTACTCTCCTTCTGCTACATAAATCACATTTTCCTACAACTACAGCCTACCCACAAGCACTGCAGGTTCACAAGTAAAACAGTGTTTCTGGAGCCCACTGCTGTAAAATTGCATAATCATTCATGCCGTTTATTCAGCAGAGAGAGGAGAATGAGGCTACTTTGCTGCTATTGTGTGTAGTATATGCAGAAAAGCTATGACTAAATAACAGCAGTAGCAGCCAATATAGCATTTGTATTAGGCTAGCCACACAAATGGACAAAAAGGAGGATTTTCTTCCTACTTCTTCATTAACATAAGCGATTATGTGTTGTCTCTGGTGATCACTACATTCAGATTATAGATAAATCAGGGCAGAAAACTGAGAAGGTAAGAGACTACGTGAAACAGATGGAGAAATATATTGGAAGGTAGCTTTGGGAGGATGAGAAAGGAAAGGGAAAGAGTGAGATCATTGCCCTGGAGATTAAAGAGCAATTCAAGACCTCTTCCTATCAGTGAGGATTAGGATGGCAGGAGAATGCATTTATAGGTTGCTTATAGGTTGCTATTCATATGTCTGGATTTTGTTTGTTTGTTTGTCTGAGTACATAATAGTCAATAGTCTTGGTAGAGAATAGGCAATAAACATCTATGGCTTTAAAAGCCAGAACACAGGTAATGTAACAATGACTTTTTTTTTTCACCTTTGTGATTTTTTTTAAGACAAATCACTAGAAATGTTGGCCCTGACTGTGCTGATTCACAGCTTCTGACTGCATGATTATTAATAGGAATTCCAGTATGAAGGACCAGCCACGGCTGGGTTTCACAGGGTATGGTAACAGTACTCACTGACTCAATAATTTATTTTATCAATAGTGTCATTTATTTCAAAAAAATATATTTGTAACATGTATTTGCATAAATTTTACAAGAAATACTTTATTTTTAGTCTTACAGTTAGTTACTCCAAAAGTGCATTTAGTTATTTCAAAAGTATCTCAAGCCGCTTTCAGCAATCTCAAGCCAATATGGATTAGCAAAACAAACTCTATGTGTTACTCAGGCTAAAACTTGTTATTTTAGTGTAATGAATAAGAGTATTAAGGTAGTTCAGTTAATATTTGACTACTCTCTCCACTGTTTTACCATAACTATTTTCCTTGTCACATGTTGCTGTACATATGAGTAGACATATACTACTGTAAAAATAAAAGCTACACTTTAAAATCTCTAAAATAATCATCTAAAATAGAAAATGCTAAGCACTTCTTATGTACTGCATTTTCAATTCTCAATGCATTTCCTAGTGAAATTAAAAAATTGAACAGCTTTATTAATATATGTCATGGCATTCCTGGATTATGGGAACAATATGTTCTTAAGCGCTCCATGCATCTGAAATTTGTCTTGATGTGGCCCATTTATTTTAATTTGGGTCTGTCAGTGAAAAAAAAAAAAAAAAAAGAAGTAATTAAACTTGTAACTAGCATGGAGAAACATTTTGCGTTCTAACACTGTAGCTCGATACCTAGTAGTTTCTTTATATTTCTTTCAGTTGTCAGATCAAAGTCTTGCAAGTACTATATGTCAGCCATGCTTTGATTAATTACTTCACACAATGAATTTGCAAATTATATTTCTGAAGTGATTTATATACTTTTTAACTTCAATCAACCCTCTCTTCCCCATTTTTTTTTTCCTTCCCTTCTCCAATCTTTATTTATGTAGTCAATCCACACCTTGGAAAAATATTTTTTTAAAAATAACTGATTTTTTTTATGCTTAACAAATTGGTATAAACAGAAGTTCCCAGTAGAGAGCAAAGTCTTACCTGAACAGTGTCATTGAACAGAAACATAAGTATCACTTCATCTGCTGTCACCCACCAGCAGTCCTAGTCAGGTCCTGAGCCTCTCTGCTTTGTGCAAATACATGAAGTCCCTCTCTAAAAATTCCCAGCCACAGGTTTTATCTAGGCTGAGGTTTTGTTCCAGATAGGGCTACTGGAATAGTTGAGCTAAGGCAACATTTAAGATGCATGTTCAAAACAAATATTTGGTTACTGTAGTTAGACATTGGTAAATGGTATATTGGGAAGTAAAAATGTGTCTGCAGCAGTGATGTGCTTGTCTGGGCAAAGTTTAGTGTTTACATTTGTGGTTTCATTGTGCAGTTTCACATGACATACTGTTATTCATGCTTGATCCCTCTGCATTACATAGTGGTATCTAATCTCCATTTAGAGATTTTGTGCTTATAAATATAAATCTCCATTCTGTTCCTACAATTTGATCTGACAAGACTCTGAAGGAGTGTTATGAGTTTTTTGTTTTGTTTTGTTTTGTTCTGTTTTTTTTTCCCCTCTATGTGATCTCATTAGCTATGAGTGTTTGCACAGAGTACCCATTCACACCCTTTAGAAATCATTTTGATCTTTTTTTTTTTTTTTTCTTTTTAATTTAGAGATGAACTGGACAAGGACATGTGAGTGTGTGAGTGGAGGTAAAGGGCCTGTATTCGGGTCTGGTTTAGAGATACGTGACTAGAGTACTGTCTCAAATCTTCTTGTTCCTTCTCACATCTACAGTTTAATTGTTTTGCCCATCTGTATGAGGAACCGCACAGAACTGCATCTTCACTGTTGAATGGGTTGAGGTCTTGTACTATGAATTCACTCTCTGGCTTCCTTTTGAAGAATGCCAACAGATCTCTGTGAGACAAAACCCAGCTATGGTTCTGGGGGATCACACATTCTGAAGGCTCCTCATGACAGGAAAAATAAATGAGATTTCAGTAAATTTGGTTCTTTGGCACTTGAGGCAAGTTTTATGCTCTAGAATAACCCCAATGCCTTCACATTCTGTCCCAGAATGTGCAATAACTTCCTTAGTATGTGACATATAACTGCTCTGCTAGTGGACTGCAGTGTTGATCTCACGTTTTGTACACATTGAACTAGGAAAAACAAACAAACAAACAAACAAACAAAACACAATAACCCATAAAAATTTGCACATTAAGAAATAATTTTGAGGCCACCAAAATGGGACATAAGGGGCACCCATGGCAAATGACATGCAGGGTGGCTGAAGCCACTCTCTGCTCTCTGCTCTAAACAGGGGCAGCCAAGTAATGGATATGAAGGCACTCTGTAGTGCCTGACACAGAGATGAATGATCATTCCCTAGGACAGATGCATTGAGCCATGTAGATATAACACAGATAAAGATATCTAGACCAGCTCATGTCTCCAGTAACAGCTGGTAGTGGAGGCTTGAGGTAACGGGTATGCATTTTAATCAAATTTAGAGTGATACTTTTCCTTGTATACCTTTCCTATCCTAGCTTGATTGTGCTTTCTACATTCAATTTTAAAAAATCGCATTAGTTCTGGACCTGATCCTGGATGTTGATAGACACAGATCTATTTCTATTTGCCAGGAAATATTTTTCAGATAAATTTTCCTGGTCTTTCTGAAACTGTGCTATTGCAACATTTTTGTAAGAGTTTCAGCAGACTTTATGTCTCCTATGCAAAATAGTTTCTTATAATGTTCACACTTTTGCTACTGAAATGCTAATTTCACCTAAACAACTAAACAAACAAACAAGCTTGGAATTAATTAATATGAACAGTACTTCTATACAAATTCACTTTACAGACTGCTTAATTTGGTCACTAAAACTTAGGCAGGGGAATTGTGGTTTCTTTAGTTTGTCTTGCCATTGCCAAAGTAGTGTTCATGGCACTTTTCAAACTTGATTTAGATATTAAAATGAGCACAGACTGTATACAGTTGTACAACGTCATTGTAAGCTGGGGCATAGTGTTGCCTCTATTTTTTAAAAAGCAAGTTCAGCTGATTCAGACTGAATGTCCATGGTCATAAAAAGGAGTCTATGAGTGCAGTATGTTTTCCCATGACTCTCTCTAAGGATACAAAAAGTATGGATCAAAGTCATGAGGTTGTTTCCAACTGCTAGGCTCCAAATCAACAAGTGAGAATGTCAACAAGCTGAGTGCCAGCTTTGCATGAAATAACAGTCATGGGAAGGTTCCTAATGATATGGATAGATTAATTTTTTTTGAGGGTGCAGGAATATCAATATCTCTTTTGTATTGAAGCAGGAAATTCAAGTATAATGTTCTTTAGCCATGTAGCAAATATATAAGAAGATTACTGTTATTGTAGAATAAATCAAAATAAATAATACATTCCTGTAAGGACCTTACACTTCTTAAACTAGGATTCATTCTACTTGAGTTTGTTTTTCACCATGTTTATATGTATCTACGATGATCTTCATAAAGGATCTGTTAGGATACATGATATGTACTTCCTTGTAAATATAAATGAAAAAGTACAAAAGTAATTATTTCTTTGTAACTATTATTACTTGTGTGTATGAATTCAGATTTTCCCCTGTTGCTTGTTAAATATTGTCAAAACTACCTAAACTTATTTTATTTTACCATTGTAGTATTTCCATTAGCCTGATAAACATTTTGCAATTGTTCATAGTTTAGCATTTTGTGTAATTTATGCTGTTGTCCCCTTTCAGTTTTCAAGTTGTTTCTTAATAAAGGAAATATTGTTAATAAGTAAAGAAAATACTAAAACAAAAACAATGCACTAACCTCCTGAAATCTGCGTATGTAATACCTAGTGATATTTGATCTAGAAACATAAATGAATAGTGGCAGAAAAAAAATATAGATATGGCCTATCACATTATAAAGAATTATTGTTGTTTTTATTTACATTGGAAATGATATTAAGACCTGGATTCCAAGAATATACATGTCCTCAGTTTTACCAATTACAGTCCTTTTCCTCCAACTGAGGTGTTAGGTCAGTTTTACACATCTAGTACGACTCATGACCATATCAGGTAACATTAAATAATTGATTCCTTGATGGTAAGAATGTCTTTTAATAATTTTCAACATGAAAAATTAAGCTTTTGCATAAATCTTCTCCAAACCTGAGTATGTTAAACCCAAATTAGAGCTAGCCATCTCTAACATATAAAAATCTATTGAATTAATAGATATTTGTCCTGCTCAATGAAATTGCATTTCTTATCTTCCCATCAGAAGAAAGTCAAATAGGATGTTTATTTTCCTAGATTTCTTTCTCTCTCTTTTTTTTGTTTGTTTTGTTTTTTATTTTTAAATAAAAGTAGGTAGTATGTCTTTTGAAACATCTCCTAAAATAGTTGTGAGGGAGAGACAAGTTAAAACAGTTTCTTTTTTTGGTGTAGCCTTCTTTCTTTCTGTGTCACTTTCCCTGCACTCTCTTCCCCAGGTATCGCTACCTGATTGTCTGTAGAAGCAAATCATCAGGCTGGGGAAGTAAGAGCAGTTCCTTTACTACAACCGGAAGATCCAAACAAGAAGTGGTTTCCACACAGTGCCAGCACAACTATGAAATCTGATGTGTGTGGGAAATCATCCATTTTTACACGCAAGGACTGTCAACTGGTTTAAATTAGTACAGTGCTGCTGAATGGTTCTGTGCTGATTTAGACAAGCTAAGGATTTGGTCATTTTTATTTGAAAGAAAAAACTGACTTCAAATTCAAAATATGAGCAGACACTAATTTGTGCTGAACATGTTTTTCATAAGGAGTTTCCAAAATCCTGGAGAAAGGTTTGTTGGCTGTTCCCACAGTCCTAAGTGCACTTGAATGCCAGCAGAAAAAAAAAAAAAAAAAAAAAAAAAACTCAATCTGTGTCTGAGGAAGTAACTTACTGACAAAACAACTCTTCTCTGAAGGACCAGAGAAAATAACCCTGAAACATCTGGTTTCCGTTTCTACCGGAAACCCAGAAAAGTTGCCTTCCATGTAATTTCAGCATTTAGGATGTGCAAGCATATATTTTTGTCTAGTTTCCAAAAGGAAAGCTCCTATCACCATGTTGTATGTCACTATGTCCACTCTTATTTTTCTCTTCCTAATAACTTTGGAACCTATTGGCCTATTTCTGAATCAGACAGAGAGGTAGATATATGAAAGATACAAACTTTTCATATGGTTTGTGAAAATAGCAGCCAAATAGAGAATGCCCTCAGTGAGGATAAAGGATAAGGTATGAGCTAAGGCAGAGACAAGAGACCAGAGCCCCCAGGACAAATATGTTATGAATGGTTTAAACGGGGAGGATGGGAGGGGAGGGGGACAGATGGGAGGGGGGAAGGGAGCAAAACAAACCAAAATCTTTCCCGTTATTGTTTGCAATTTTTTTTATTGATCAAGAAACCTTCACATGATATTACTCACAACTGGCAAATTGGTCCTCTGATGTCTAGTAAGTCATAAACGGTGATTCAAGTTTTTACCACAGTTAGGACTTAAACTTTTCTTTCTGCTGCATGGATGACCCAGTATCCAAAAAAGTATTTTTATTCTAATTCAGCTACAACAGAAAAGATCTGCATGATAAAAATCTGCTGGAAACTAGGATTTTTAGTTTAGAGGCTCACATTAGATCAAATTGTAGGTATGGGTCAAGCCTGAACAGCTTCTGTCTGTATGGTGTCTGCAGTAATGCTCATTTCAACTGCTCTGCACCCAACACTGATCTCTTCATTTCTTTATGTTTGCTAATTTAACTGCTTAGCCATATTCAATTCACTTCCTAAAGCATTTTTCTACATGTGGTCTTTTAACATTTAACCCATAATATGAAATGAATGAGATATACATATTAATAGTATATTTCAAAGTGTATTGACTTCGATTGAATTTTTGCAGAGTTCTGTCTAAGCATCTCCTTGCATATGATGAGGGATATTAGTCCAAAACGCATAATCTTCCCATTTTTGCCAGGTACTACAGGAGAACTCTGGACATGAACTATATGATTAGATTGAGACCTCACAGACTGTGGAGAAAGGCTGAATAACATTAGACTAGAAAAACAAAAAATCATTTCTTATTGCATAAATAGTCCTTTCCCAAGTCCTAGATGTTTTTCACTGAAATTAATACAACTCGCAAACCTAGTTCATGTTTACTAGCCCTGCAGTTGTTACCTCTTAAACCCTATGCCCTGGCACTTTTTTTGCATGCTTAGTTAAAGCTGAGGCATTGATATATGACGTCTCTAAGGACTGGAACCAAGGGAGCACACTCCCTTACATGCAGTTGCAGATTTACTTCTTGAAAATGGCAAGGGGCCTTGGGCAGCTTGTCTACCCCTCTGCTGCACCACTAGGACTTGCTTTTTCCTAACATGGTGCAGGGCTCTCTGCTTTCTGCACTGAATAGAGAAAAGGCAGAAAATGTGTACCTCAAAGCATTCACAATACCTTATCTTGGGCTTGCTCTCTTGTGTAATCTAGTAAAAGATAGATAATCTTGCTGATTGATGATCTGGTGCAGAATGAGGCTTGGCTTCATTTCCTCATTTGTATTAGGATATTATATTTTTAAAGAAAACTTAAATTCTGGGTAAATCTGGGTAAAGTAAAGGAAAAAATTGTCTTTTATTTCTTTTTAAGTCCTGTATTCCTGGACATTCTTTCTGCAGTTTTGAAGGCATAAATAGCTCTTACCTTGCCATCCCTGCCTTCTTGTTCCACCTGTGCATTGTTCCTGTGTTGCACTGCTGCTGCTTATGAGACAGAGTATGCACCGGGCTAGGATAAAGGAAAAATATATATATATTTTTTTCCTTGACCTAGGTTGTTTTCTGAGCTGACTCAGTTTGCCCAGCTGAAGAAATAGAATGGAGGAAGCTTTATGTTGAGCAAGTAAGGAGACATTTAAGTCAGCCCTACCTCTGAGACAGATGTAGACACAGTATTAGAGGAAGACACCCAGCACTGTGTGCCTGCGCTAGTTGAATTTACCAAGAAATTTAAACTCTCTTGAGGCGGACAGTTATAATCTGGCTTGATTGAACAAGTGCTTCAGATTGGAAAAATATTTATAAAACACTGAGAAAACTGTGATTGCTCAGAAGAAAATTGCAATTATTTCCTCCATTATTTATTAATCCTTAAGCTCCTCCAAGATATCTATATGTTCATTAATAAAATAAGATGGTAGGAATGAATGAAACTTCCTGTGTATGGATAATAAATACCTGTTTTGAAGACCTTTATATTCACATCCTGTCCCTTCCATAAAACACTCCCCAAGATAAACCAATAAAGAGAAAAATGGTATTCCATGCACGTGTAAGCTAATAACAACTGGCATGCAGAACATAAACACCACAGTGGGTCACACTAAGGCAAACTGGCAAGCTGCTGTGCCAGCTTAGTTTCCAAATGCCTGAAGATAATTGCTCCAGTATATCCATGCAAAACTTACAAAGAAAAAAATAAGATTATCCCAAGCATGAAACTAGCTGGAAAATTACTCAGCAGTGTTATTGAAAACTCATTTTACCTGCTGTGATATTTAGCTAATATGATTAGTGGCATTAAGACGGAGACTTCTGCTATAGTATGAAAATAGACTCCAGCCTACCTATCACAGTGGGAAATAGTTTTTTGTTCTGCAACAGATCAGCATTTCCTGCCTGCATGAAATCTCTTAAGCATCCACCTCTACTTTCTTATCTCACTAATGTCAAATTCAGAACTGATTCATGTACAGTATATAGTTCAGGAACTTCACACTCAGTGGGAATGCTAAGAACAGTAAGAGAAGTATTGTTTCAATAATTAATTACATGGAGCAAAGGTGAAAATCCTTGAAAAATGATTTACAATAGATTTGCATGTGCAAAATACTATTTTCATGCTGAGCTCATTTTCAGGCTTTTGCATGGGGGAAGACTACTCAGCTTGTAAGGGGAAAAAGAAGTTGAAATATTAATCTCTGTTTTTTATAAAATATAAGAACAGTTTTCCCTTTCCATAAACTATTTTCTTTTACTTCATTCCTCACTGAATGTGCCATCTTCCTGCTTAATTTGGTAATTACACTTCCTTCTTTCTTACAAAGTCTATAAGAATATCAGTGATTCTAATAAAATAATATCACATAACTGTAGCATGTGGGGCCTGCAGCCATAACAAAGACCTCATCTGGAGAGGTCTTTAAAAAAAACACAGAACTGGAAATTAGTTTTCCCTTTCACTGTTTCTCAAGAGAATATATTGTAAGACAAGAGATTACATAATACACACTTATGGGGAGACTGAAAGAGAACAATGTTATCAAATAAGGCATGTATGTGTAAAGATCAGGCTCTTTAAATGAGATAGTTTCCACTTGGATAATTTGAATACTCTAGCATCAAACTTGAGGATTGAGGGATAAAGCCTGTCTGTAAAATTTATTAGAAATTGACCATATAGAAGATAGAAGCCTATGGATTTTGTTCATGAAAAGGAGAAACTTTTCAAGACTGTTGATATATTTGTAAGAAATCTGAAATGTGCTAGGGCACAGTTCAGTAAAGGCATCCACATACTTAGGTGGGAAAGATGTACGCAGGCTTCTTATACAAAGACATGGAGGAAATTATGCATATTGGAATAGAGGGAGGAAACTACCTGAGGTGAGTAAATGGGTGTAATTCTGCCTAAATCTAACCTGCTGGTAGACTGGGGATATGTCTCAAATCCCACTCACTGCTTTTCTCACCCACAATTTCTAGAGATACTCCTTTTCATGTGTAATCTGCAGCCCAGAATTCAAGCTCTCTTTAGGAGGCAGAAACATATGGCATTTTAAAAAGGAGTGGCCCATTTTTGTCTACTGTTTTTAACAGAGCATTAACACCTCTGAGAGTGTATGTGTGTGTGTGTGTTTGTGCATTTGTGTGCATGTGTGTGTGCCTTTATATATATGCATATGTATAGACATTTGGCTTTGGGGACCCAAATTCAGATCCTTTTTTTTTTTTTTTTTTTTTTTTTTTTTTTCAAACTACTTGTGTGAGGTCACAGCTGTCATTCACTTTTTGTTCTTTCTTTTCATAAAATCATGGAGCCATAGGACAGCTGAACATGGAAAGGACTTCCATGGGCTGCAGCGTGGAGATCTGCTCCATGTGGGACCCATGGGCTGCAGGGGGACAGCCTGCTCCACCAGGGGCCTCTCCACAGCCCGCAGGGGAACTGCTGCTGCCTGCCTGGAGCACCTCCTGCCCTCCTGCTGCACTGACCTTGGGGGCTGCAGGGATGGTTCTCACTCCTCTCTCCCAGCTGCTGTTGTGCAGCAGTTTTTTTTTTTTTTTTCCCCTTTCTTCAATCTACTCTCCCAGAGGCATGACCAGTATCTCACTGGCTTGGCTCTGGCCAGCAGTGGGTCCCTTTTGGAGCTGGCTGGAACTGGCTATATTTGCTCTGACAGCGCTTACTGGATCATGACATTAAAATAGGTACAGGGGTATGTGATACTTTTATTCTGATCTGTTTTAGGTAAGGGGAATGTGTTTATTGACTTAGTCTTGTGAAAGCTGAGAGACTTCTGCAGGTTCTGGACTACCAGAACTCTGGAATTGCTAAAGGAGTTAAGGTAGCTCCAGGATAAAACAGCAGCTGGAAAAAGGCTTTTCAGAATACTACACCTCGGTCTTATGCATCTATATTTTGCATAAATCCAGTGCTTGAGCTACCTGTTGTTGCCTTCAACTTGTGCCATCCTTATGGATACCTCAAAGTACAGTTCATGCAGAGGCTTAAAAAAAAAAAAAAAAAAAAAGGCGTGACTTAAGCTAATAGTCAATGCATGCATAGGAACAGATAAGAAAGGCATAGTGTTTTCTGTGCCTTGAGGATTCTCAATATTTCAGGTCACTAGGCAACATCTTTTCCAAGCATGTCTGGATAGTAAGACTAAGTAATCTCCCTGTCACTTTCTGTACATATTTAATCCCACACTCAGTCTGTTTCTGGCTGGATCTCTCCTTTTGCACAAGCAGCACATGTACTTCTGCCCACTGAAGCAATGAGCTATTGCCAATGAGATGTTAGAGGAATGAAGGTGAGCTGGGGCTAGTGTACATCTTAAAAATCCCTGTTTTGCAATCCCGTCCTTTAGAATCGGAATGGTCCACTAGTAGCATGAGCGAAAGGCACTGTTCCTCGGGGGCTAGTGTTGGGACTGGCACTGTTCAACATCTTTGTTGGCAACATGGACAGTGGGATTGAGTGAACCCTCAGCAAAACTGCTGATGACACCAAGCTGTGTGGTGTGGTCAACATGTTGGATAAGGGATGCCATCCAGGCAGATCTGGATGGGCTTGAGAGGTGGGCCTGTGCAAACTTCATGCAGTTGAACAAGGCCAAGTGCAAGGTTCTGCACCAGGGCCAGGACAATCCCAAGCACAAATACAGGCTGCGCAGAAAAAGGTTTGAAAGCAGCTCTGAGGAGGACCTGGAGGTGTTTGATTGATGAGAAGCTCGACATGAGCCAGCAATGTGTGCTTGCAGCCCAGAAAGAACAACTGTACTGGCTGCATCAAAAATGTGGCCAGCAGGTCAAAGGAGGTGATTCTCCCCCTCTACTCTGCTCTCGTGAGACCCCACCCGGAGTACTGCATTCAGCTCTGCAGCCCCCAGCATAAGAAGGACATGGGTGTATAGGGTGAGTCCAGAGCAGGGCCACAAAGATGATCAGGGCCTGGAGCACCTCTCGTACAAAGACAGGCTGAGGGAGCTGGGGTTGTTCAGCCTGGAGAAGAGAAGGCTCTGGGGAGACCTTACAGTGGCCTTCCATTACCTAAAGGGGGCCTACAGGAAAGCTGGGGAGGGACTGCTTGTTG
Organism: Stictonetta naevosa; assembly: GCA_011074415.1. Lineage (NCBI taxonomy): Eukaryota > Metazoa > Chordata > Aves > Anseriformes > Anatidae > Stictonetta > Stictonetta naevosa. The sequence goes on along the minus strand of CM021697.1, from coordinate 142,308,445 downwards.
GGGGTGGAGTGATAGGACAAGGAGTAATGGCTTTAAGGTTAAAAAAAGGGTAGATTTAGATTAGTTATTAGGAAGAAATTCTTTATGTGTGGTGAAGCACTGGAATAGGTTGCCCAGAGAGGTTGCGGATGCCCCATCTCCAGAAGTGTTTAAGGCCAGGTTGCATAGGGCTTGGAGCAACCTGTTCTAGTGGGAGGTGTCCTTGCCCATGGCAGGGGGGTTGGCATTAGATGATGATCTTTAAGGTCCCTTCCAACCCATGACATTTGATGATTCTATGAAAAGTGAGTCTAGTGGTTGTCATTGCTGTTGTCAAGCTGAACCTTTCCCAGAGAGGGTGCTTTAGACAGGCTATTGTGTCAAGGGCTCTGAGCTAGCTTAGGCTGTCCACACAGTTCTGACAACTGATGTGAAATCATGTAACCTCTTTCAGAATAGACAAGCAATTTGAAGGTTCCAAAATCTTTCTTTCAGTCAAGCTATCCCATGGGTATGGTTGATTTTCCTTTTGAATAAAACAGGATTAACTTTAATAACACATTTTTAATTTAACTAAAACTTTATCAGTGCTATCAGTTGAATCTTAAAACAAATATGTATTTTTGTATGAAATTGTGGACAACAGTACATGAGACTCCAGTTGATTATTGGCTGCATTTGTCTGTTACTCTCTGAGAAGATTTGAAGGGTGGACCTCCTCTTGTCCCTCTGCTTCAGCTACTGACAGGAAAGTGCTTCAGCAGTAAGTCACGTTTCTCTTGTTTACTCCCATCAAGTCCTTTCTGTTGTGTAATTCTTTTGTTTTCCACTGTTGTAATCTCTGATGCACATGGATTTTGGACAATGTAGATGACCTGTGTGGGATGCATGAGGTTCTCTGTCAAGATATTGTTGTCCCTCATTGGCTGGAATCCAGGTTTAGTACTAAGCATAAAAAATAATAATAATTTAAAAAAAAGAACAATGGAGATATATATAGATCCTGTTGGGAAAAAGAGACCAGCACACTGTCCATCCCAGCCCTTTGATGCAACGCCCACAATGCAGTTTCCTTTGACTTTCTCAGGGATTCCCAGATATTCATAGTAACTTATGCAAGCAAAGCAGACACCACCTGACTAACATTTGGCTAACCCTTTGCAATCTCTTTCCCAATGCAAGCTACAGGGAAAAAAAAAAAAAAAAAAAAAAAAAAAAAAAAAAAAAGCTTAGCACTATAACTTAGGGTCTCAGGGTCTCACGGTGTGCACACTGAACAGTACCGGAAACAACTGAAGTACTGATGTTGGTTTCAGAGGTAAGTCAGACCCCTGGTTGCAGGGCATTACAGTGCACTCCAAGGAACAGTGCCTGAAGCTAGTTTTGAATTTTGCAAGTCCAAGATCCTCTGCTAAGTCTGGAATTCCTGTTAATAGCTCCTTCAAAATGCTGTTTATCATTGACTTTGGATAACTATTTATTATTTTGATTAATAGCTTAGTAATCCAACTCACTTTCAAAGCCTCCATCAAGGTTTTATTAGTTAAACTGATCACTAAGGCCAGGTCTGTAATTTCTATATTTCTATATAGACATGATATTTAATTATTTAAAAGGAGAAGGGCATAGTCCTTGCACTAAGCTTCTTTAATAAAATTCTGAAGGCTTGGCAGTGAGGCAGGGGTTGGTCCCCTCCATGCTTAGTTCTTCATGTTTTTCTCAAATGGCTCCTTTTTTGAGGGCTCTTTCCCTTTTGAAGATAATCTGTTGCTGCTGAAACTTTTTCTTTCAGAAAGCAGAGTCTGTGTAATATGTTATTTTGAAGCCCATTTTGTAATTGGCACTTTAAGTAATGGAAATGCACATTCCTTTTCATTGTGTGCTTATAAATGCCAAACCCAGAGTAACGTAGTTTCATAGAATAGTAATGTAGAATCATAGAATAGCCCGAGTTGGAAGGGACCCACAAGGATCATCTAGTCTAACTTCTGGCAACACACAGGACCACCTAAAAATCAGACCATATGTCTAAGAGTGTTGTCCAAATTCTTCTTGAACTCCAGCAGGCTCGGTGCCATGACCACTTCCCTGGAGAGCCTGTTCCAGTGCCTGACCACCCTCTCAGTGAAGAATCTTTATACATAAGTAGAGTTGTACATAAAAATTGTATTAAGTACCTTGACTTACTGGTTAAAGAAAAAAAAAAAGAGAAAAGTTCAGTTTGTCATTCAAACACTCAAATCACTGCACGAAAGTGTAGCCAGGAAAATTAGATTGGTATGGGACTATTTTTCCTGCCATAGTATATTGACTTTAGATACTGGCAGACCGCACATCTTAACATGTAATCTACAGGTAATTTCCTTTTTTTTTAAAAAAAAAATAAAATTGTTTTACAAAATTTAAGCATGATTTGCATTTACTCAGCAGTTCTCATCCAAGAGGATGCCATGACAATTTTGATCTACTGACTTGAAGTAACCTAAGGTAAAGCTTGCCAATGCAGCTCAAGATTTTTTTTTTTTTTTTTTCAAAGTTGTAAAATGTTGGTTTTGGCCACTTCTTTTGAATTTTTGCCTCATTCGTTAAATTGCTTTGTGCTAAAATAATAACATTTTTTTAACATGACAACATTTATGTTAACATGAGGTAATTGAAATACTTTTTTTCATTTCAAAATTTTATTTTTATATACAGTTCATTTCAAACACTTTAAAAATTAAAGCATTTTATATCATGTTAAAAAGTATATAATTCAGCTGCAAATTATTTTCATTTTTATTTTAATTTTGTTCACGTGTATAAAAATTAATTCTAAGTATGTCCTAAATTTTCTTTTTGATTTAATGAGAAACTAAAAAAAAATAAGAAATTTACTCTTGCCTGTCCCATCATAATTTCTTCTTTAATACACATTTTCTCTGTGGGCCTCTTTGGGATGAAATTTGCATTATAGGATTTAGTCCACAAATAATTTGGGATTTGAAGGCTGATGATATTTTTTGTTTTCTCTCTTTTTGTCATCAAGCCATGTCACAAAAAAGTTTCATCATTTAATCGAAAAATGTTGGGGTGGAGAGTTACAATGAGGAGCTTGAATAGTATCCCACTTGGAAAGTGAAAGAATAACTATCACAAGGGCTTTAGCTTGAGTTCCAAACTGGAAGCTATTTCAATGCACAACAATCTTTAAGGATTTGAAAAGTACCATGAGACCCATTAAAATGATTTGATACATAATATGGTGAAATTTTAAAGCTTTTCCTGTACAGAAGTTTTGGTTATTTCTCTATAATATCTCTTTGACCTTAACCTTTGTAAGTAGGTATTTTGTCCTTCTAATCAGAGTGTATGTGGATGTTGTCTTCATTTGTTTTTAACTTGAAGGTCTCCAATTAATATAAAACTATACCTTTTAAAATTATCAGACTTTATTAATCCACTTAAAGGCTTAACCATCTGTAAAAATGTACTATGCAAATTGGACTTTTTCCCTTCTTCAATCATCATAGCCAAGCAGATAAAGCTTGGGGAAATTTATGCATTCTGACCATCTCTAAATCGTTAGAGGCCAAACCAATTTAAATAGCAATCAGTGACCAAGAACACCCTTTGCTCTCTGAAGGTTTTTCCTTGCTATTCTAATTATTTAATTCAAGTTTGTTACATTCAGCTCTGCTGGATGCTCTGCAAACTTAATTCATTCTGCCTTGTTTAATTTGCCCTTTTCCTCTGCCATTAGACTGTTAGCTCTCAAGATGAACACAGAGCACTAACTCACCACTACACAGTATGAGCAGAAGCTGTTTCTTACTAAAAAAGATAGGATGATCCTTTTGCATTTGGGACAGAGTTTTTGCCTCTACTTTAATTGCTTTCCTGGCCTGTATCATTATTCCTAAGTTTTCCTACTTCTGGAAGACTGGACTGATCCCATTTTATAAAGTGTTTAAAAGTCTTCCAAGCTCCTTCCCCCAAACAAATAAATAAACCAAACCAAACCAAAATGAAAAATAATTAAAAAAAAATACTAAATGTAAATAATTGTTATATGAATTTGTTAGTGATTTCAGTGGAGTCAGAGCTTACCTCTCAGTTCTGTGGAGCCCATGAGATCTCTGGATGTAACCACAGTACAAGTGGGAAAAGACTGCAAAAAAAATTTTAAGGGTTTCTGAAGTAACATCTCAGAGTGGGGCTGAAGTTACTCTCAAAAGTGGTAACAAATCCAGATAATCGAAAGACAGCATTTTCCTTAAGTTATTGTCTGCTGGTTTAGAAATTGTGTAAGTTTCAAACTCACGGTAAAGTTTATTCTGATTGAAAAGTCAACACAGGTATTTAACTCTGGTGTCACTTTTACTATCAAATATTTTCTACCTTGTGCACTCTGAAGTCATTTCTGGGAATAGGTGGAAGAATCTACTACTAGGCAGATTTTTATGTTTGTGTCCCTCATGAGGTATGTGATGTTACAGCTTCTATATGCAAATGATGCATCTTCTATAGCAAGATATCTTTTCTGATGTCTTGAAGTGTGCTGAACTCATTACAGCTTTTGACTTGTTCCAGCCTTCAGATTAAAATGGTTCAGGTTACATCATTTTAAACTGCACAAAGGGTCAAGAGACCATATCATTTAAATGAGGCCACAGTTCCTTTGCTTTGGCTCAGGAGAGCTAGATGGTGAAATAAATATTAATAGTCACAGTTTGAAAGAAGGATTGAAGCTTTGGTATGACAATGAAGCAAAATATTTCATACATGATGCAGCAAAACAGTCACTGGATTTTTACCAGGTTGAAGGAGATAGGGAGAGAGAATGAACAAAAACATAATTAAAAATGCACCTGGTACATTTTTTTAAAAACTTTTCATTATGGAGAGATGCAATATTTGCTTTTTGCTTCATGGAGTTGAAATCAGTCCATTAAGAGGGTGGGAGAAAAGATTAATAGGTAAATTCAGCTTGCTGACTCCTTCATGTAGTTAATGTGCTTAATCTTACCTAGGTGATGAGCTGCATTTACACCGACAATGAGTGCAGAGAAAGAAAGAGAGGTTAAATATGTGGTTAGGGGAACAAAGTTAATGAAAGCATATTACAGGATTTTACAAAAAACATATATTACTGTTCATTTAAATTAGTCCTTGGGACAATTACATCCCCGGTGTAATCTCATTAAGCTAATGAGATCACATCAGGGATGAATTTGGCTCTTGTATTTGAAGTTTTAAAATGGTGATGTTATTGTAATTTTATTCTTTGCTTAGAATGTGAATGAGCTTTGGAAGCCTGAGAAAAGAGTATTTTTAAGGATGACGGATACCAGTGCAATAGGGAGGATGCAGAGTAGAATACTGAACTAGTTCCATTTTAATTCTCTTTGTCCTTGTCCAGACCATTATTTAGAGTGTGTATATTAACTTTGCACTTCTGTATGTGGAGAAACTACTGTCACCTGAAATCCAGAGTCTCGAAGATATAAGGCACCTACCTCTCCATAAAAAGTGCCCAGCTTCACCTTTAGGCATGACAGATACTCTTTAAGTCATACTCATCTGCATTGATCAGCCTGAATACATAGTCAATTATTGAGTGTTTAAGTGTGTACAGCTTTAATGGTGTCTTAGAAAGCCACTGAGCATCTCACAGTAGGTTTCCTAACTGAAGCAAAAAATCCCTATCCTCCAAAACACAGGTTCTCAAACAAAAGATTTTTCTGTTTCTGTCCCCTGTGATCTTGATCTTTTAGGTGTGTTCAGACTGTACGTAAAACATACATAACATAGTCTTCTGTTCTTTTTTGCTTTATGTGCTTGAAAATAGCATGCCCAAGTTGACTGTGTAAAGCTCCATCCATGTCCTTTCTTTTCATGACATGACTTCAACTTCAACTTAGTGAGAACTCCAGCCATCAAACTGTTGGGTTACCTGGAGTTTTAATTAATGTAAATGATGAGATAGTCATTGGCTTGGAACTTGCACCAGCAAGTGTGTGTGTCTTCAACACAAGCACAGCAACTGTTTCCTTCTGTGGCATGGTGAGCAAAATGGAGTTTTTCTAACTGGGAGAATGATACAAACCAGTAACGTATTATTCAGTAACTAATTGCTAAGGATAATTTATTGTAAAGCGAGTTCAGATTGCTGCCTCCATGAAGCTGAGAGAAAGATCATTTAGAATCAAGTCTCTCACAGCACAGGTGAATGACTCAAGAAAACATCTGCTTCATGCTTTCTCTGATTTTTTATGTCATTTTATTGGACAGTGGGAGAACTAGACGTAGACGTCCTTAGAGTAAATTTATACCTGACAATCTGTTTCATAGCAAAGAAAGACAGGCCTGGTGCTTCATGTAGTTCATGTCAGTGTGACAGGGGTGTAAGCATTGACTGAATATTATTCTTTGTTAAATTGTGCACAATCCTGCTTAGCTAGTTTCTGAGATATTTGACTATCCCCATCATTAGGATGGAAAGCAACAGATAAAAAACCCACAACACATGGCTGTAGCATAGCAATTCTCCAATTATTCCTGTTTGCCAGAACCAGCAAGCAATCCAGAAGCTTTGAGTTATACCAGCAAATCAAATCTGCCATATCTCATTGGTGTTAGCTCAGTAAGATTCCATATAAAATAAATTATGCTTCTATGAAAGTTATCCTAAAACCTACACAGCAATAATGTTTCAGCATTTGCCTATATTGCTGTAATTTCTTAATAAATCTGAGAATAGTTAAAAAATCCCTGTAGATTTTTTTTCTGATATTATCCCTTAAATATTACAGGAATTTTCCAGCTGAGATATAATAGCATTATTTCCTTCCAACCTACCTTCTTGTTCTACTCCAGCAGACTCACAATGAACATGTTCTCAGAATGCACACCCAGCTGCACTTTCCTTTTATTACTTATGACAAACTTCAGAGTGCACAGGAGACATTTTTTTTTTTTTTTTTCTCGGACCTTATTCTTTATTTGTCATGACAGTGACACAATGCTTAAGATCTTAATGATCTTATACAATTTTATTTTTGCTCTCAATAGTTCAGACACATATGTAATCCCCTCTCTCCTTGCTTCCATCACTAATATGTTTTTAAATTTTTAAACAAGTTGTGTAAACATGTCATTTTTCTAATAATTTTGCATGTTTTACCTAGTGTTATTATTATGTGATATTCATTCCTGTTTCAGCCTACTGCCTCTTTGCTATGGTAGTGAAGGATGCAAGGTTTTATAATCTCATTCTTCTCTTCAGCTGTATTTTGATCTTAAGCAAAGTTGGCTAGCCTTTGGAATGTATATTAATTTGGAAATTCTGAGATTAAATATATTTAATTCTAAAACTTACTGAAAATGTGACCAAATAATGGCATATTGATGGATATGTTCTGTTTACAGAGCACTGAAATTTTGTACTTTGATTCAGACCTGTAATTTATTTTTTTCACTTTTGATTCAAAAATGACTGAAAATGAATTACAGCTTTGACACTGTCAACATCTGCTATCAAAATGTTTCAAGCAAAACAGTCCCTGAGTCAGGATATTTCCTCATGCGTCCTTCCTGTAAGCAAAGCAACGGTTTTCAACATAAGGACTTTATTGTTGGAAACTTCTCACTCTACAGCAAAGCTGACAACATTTAAAGGTGTACAATTCTACTGGAATTAAAAAGGAGCCTAATCCCTTCTGGTTGCATCTTGGTCCCAGGGAAGATCTGGGGGAAAGAGGAAAGAAACCCTCCTGTTGTGCTGCAAGAAGGCTCCTGCCCAAGGACAATTCTTCCTGAGACCAGAGTGCAGTCTTGCCTTCTCTTTTCTCCTGGTCACAGTATCAGGTTTAAGGTTCTTAAGCAAACCAAACAAACAGGAAAAGAGGTAAAAGGGCATTCTTGGTGCTCAAATGGTGATGAAAAGCGGAAAAACATGCTATTGCAAGCCCGAGGGAGATATCTAACTACCCAAAGGTGGAGGTAAACAAAAAGTGTGAGTGAAATTTGTGTCACTCACAGGTTGTGTTTGAAATGCACTTCTCTTTTTTTTTTTTTTTTTTTTTTTTCCTGCAACATAATAGGGTGGGAGGTGAGGGTGGGAGTTCAGAGAGCAGGAACATTTTATTTTGTGCTACTGCATTCAGGAGCCTTTGTGGTTTTGTTTCTTAGTGTGATAGATGCTTCATTTTGAACGCTTCAACATTTATGAGCCTCCCAGTATAGATGAATGAACTTCGCTGTTATACCAAACACATCATTTTTATATCTTCTTGCTGGATGGTTACAGTTATTAACAGCAGCTTTTAAAATTCACTTTCTCCTTTGAAGGAAGCCCTGGCTATAAGAAAGAAAAAATTACAAGTACTATGTGTAGTGCAGTAGTGTTAAAGCTGCTGTCAGCATCCCAACGTGGCCATATGTCTGACATAAAGTACACAAAAGAAAGTGTTGAGGATTGAAGCACAGTCTGATGATAAGTAGGCCTTTTAAACAGTAAGCCTCTCAAGTGAGCAATATACATTCTGGTCTGTTTTTCTTACTTTGTGCTGCTTTAAATCAAAGTCCATGGGTCTGCTATTGCTGGGAGGTTGGACATGTTGTCTGCAAATAAATAGGCCCTCTGCCAAGTAACTAGAGCTCACTCTTGGTAAAGGAAGAACATTGTTCACTAAAATAGTTTGTCTTTTGATGCCAAAGGAAATCAAATTGTAATCAAGGGCTGAGAACGGACTGAAGTCATAAAAGCTGGCTTGCCTCAGACTTTGGCAGCCTCGCTTGTTCCCAGGCATATTAAATATAATTTACGTTTGCAGAGGGGAGAGGCTTTATTGCACTGGAAATTTGTTTTAAATAACACTTAAGTGAAACACTGTTGGGGGCAACCAGGGATACATTTCTGCTGTCATTCAGTCTGGTGAAAATCCAGAATATGTTCATGGACTTTAACAGATTAATTCTGAACTTTTATCTGTGTAAATGGATATTTATGGTCAATGTTGATTAAAAGAATCACATTTCCTGGGTCATCCATTCCAAGTGGAAAGTTCGAGATGAAAGGCATGCCTCAATTACAGAAGGTGTCAATATGTTTTTCTTCCATTTTAATCACATTAACTATAAATTAACATCTTTGGGTGAAAAATCCTGAACATTTTATGAAATGAGTTAAATCGATTCTGTCCTTGATCTGCATTGTGTGAGGTGGAATCAATTTTACTGACAATTTCTGCGTCCAAAGTTGAAGTTTAAAATATATACTTAAAGTTTTCATAAAATGAGCTTAATAACACCTCACAATTATAGTTTTCTGATTGTTACTTTTTCAATATATATATAGAATGGCAAAACTTTTTTTTTTTTTTTTTTCCCACCATAGAATTAGAAAATAAATTAAAAATAACTTCTTCCAACAAGTGATAATTCTACTTTTCAGCATCATGCTCATAAGGAGCCAGCTGAGAGAAAATATTAATTCTTTGCACACTTTTGGATAAGATATTTTTCTTCTAACCTGACACCATGATGTAGGTTATATCTGAAACTTGTTTTACAAATTTGCACTGAGTCAAAGCAATGGAATCTGTTGACAAAATAAAATAAAATAAAATAAAATAAAATAAAATAAATGTTCCATGAATATCTACTTTAAGATCACATTAACTCCTTTATTTTGCAGCTATGTCCCATTGCATGTAGAATTTGTCAGCAAATTCATTGTAATTCCTATTGTGTAAGGGGAAATTCTCTTCTTAGGGAGAATCATAAGGGATAATTAAAATACTAAAGAAATGTTTGGATACCTGTTGTCTTTAAAAAAGATTTTTTTTTTGGTCTCAATTTTTCTGTTGGAAATAATATTGAAACAGCACACATCCACCTTAAAACAATGATATTGGGATTGTTTTTCACAGCTCACCACTCTGACGTTTGAAGCAACTTAATTCTGTTACAAGATTAGGCCAGAGTTTAGACCTTGCCAACTAATTTGGAGGTCTAACAAAAGTGTTTAAGAACCTTAAGAATACGTTTTCTGTTTCTCAGTGCTTCAGGGACCAAAATGGGTAGGCATCTGTCTGAGATATTTCTCAAAGCCCTGCCCCTGTCTGTGCATGTATTTACCTAAGTCTTGATGATGCCTCACATCTAAATGACTAGTTTAATACCTAAACTCTTGTCACCTCAGAGTAACATGTGGCCTCATGACTAAGGCTGGAGGTGCCTTTGTAATGATGTGTTGTTCATGTACTGCTAATTCTAATTTCAGTTGACTCAGGGTGGTGGGTCTTAATAAAAGGTGAGGTGTCCAGGAGATATGACCTGAATTCCTCCACATTGCCTGAGTCCTTGTGTGAGTCTAGCCAAAGGCTAGATGAATCTTTTCTTGGAGCTAAACCCCCTTTTTTTTTTTTTTTTTTTTTTTTTTTTTTCCCCCCAGGAGAGTTTAAATGTATTATTTCCTGAACAAAATTATTTAAATTACACTATTAATATTCAATGATTTTAAGGCAAAAAGCATGATATTGCTACACACACACAAAACTGTCAGGCTTTGTTATGACAAACAATAAGCAAATGTCCAAAATTCCAGAAATTCCCCAAATACCCTAATTTATAGTATCAATGGCTATTCTGAGGGGAAAATGACAGGGTAAAACTTTTTGACACCACAGCGTAAAATACTAGTTGTAATTTATGGCTGCCCTTTTTTCCCAGCTGTAATATACATTTGTAAGATATATGGTGAGGGCTGAGAAACTACAAAAGACAGAAGAGTAACTGAAGAGATAAATGCTGTGACTCTCAGACATGAACTAAACATCCTGGCACCTATGACAGCCACAGGCACTCAAGGGATTTGACAAATAGGTAGTCACTTTAAAATAGCCCATGTCAATGAACAATACCATATGATCATAGAGCATGGGCTTTTGAGACTAATAAAAGCTGAGCACTGCTAAAAATACAGACTGGGAACAGTCTGTATTTTTTTAATTCGAAAAAGTAACTGGAGAGACCTCAGGACATGTGTTCTCTTAAGTGCATGCAGGGATTAAGCTGCTATGTGATCTTGCATACTGTGGTTCCTGTGAAGATCCAGAGCTGAGATATGCTCTGAATTCAGGGAGATGGCTTTGAGGCATCCCCACACATTCAGAAGAAATCCACACAAAGAGTCTTTCACAAGATGACTTCAGGAAGCCTGTCTTCAGTGTTCCCTTCTCCAGCTCCACACAATCCTGTAAATCCTGTATTACACTTTTCAAGAGCTCTCAAACTTTATGTTGCTTTTTTTCTCCTCTTTCAGACAAACAATGCAATACAGTGTATTCAGATGTTAATAGAACTGTCTGTGTATTTCTTAAAATAGGAACAAACAGACAGCTTGAAAAGTTTTGACTTTTATATATAGATAGGCATATAGAGATATTTAACCTTTGTTATATTTTTCCCTTCCTTTTGTATTGTCTTGTAAACATGTTATGATCATGATCCTTAATTTCTGAAAACAATAGGAGCTGGATGCTGACTTCAGTGGAAGCAAAGGAAAGACCCATCTCTATTGTTGCAGTTTTCTTCAAACAAACAAACAAAAAACAAACCAAAAACCAACAAACAAATAAAAGTTAAAGCATTCAAAACATTCTTTGAAATAAATGTGCATGTTAAAAAAAAAGGGGGGGGGGGGGGAGCAGAAGGGCATATTTCAATGCCCAAACTGTAACTGCTATTCCATACATTCACAGTCACGGCAATGCCAGGAAGCAGGGAAGCAGATATAGAAGAAAACCCAACTGAGTGTGGAAACAGAAAGATGTGTGAGAGATTCAAAGCTTGTAACCCGACCCTACCCCCACCTCACCATTATCTTGTCTGTAGATGCTCCTTGGCAAATCAGCTGACACTATCCTGCTGTGTGTTTGGGCACTGAATGGCTCACAGGTTTTCTGAAGTAGGAAATTGGTCCTCATGCTAGAGACTGGGCAAACTATTTCTGTCAGTTTCTCTCAAGAGACCCAAAACCAGTCGGTTCAAAGCTAAGAGCTGTTCAAATTGTCATACACTTTTAGAGGAGACATGAAAATGAATGAGTGCCAGAATTTTGGTTGATGAGTTTAACTCATTTTGACAAAGATCCTCCCCCTAAACTTTTACATGCTCAGACTTGGTAATATGGGAAAAACACAGCTGATGGGGGTAGAATTATTAGTCTATCATCTTAACTATGGACTTTTGAAAATGTGTGCTTGTCCACAGGAAAGGAATTCTCTCACATGAGACTTTGTCTCAGAAAATGTACAAAAGTCTGTTATAACAGAACAGTATATAAACAATAATGTTTTAAGATGTGTAATATGCATATTAATTATACAATATTGTTAAATCATCATTCTGAAGTAAAGAAAATAATTTTCAACAGACAAGCAATCAGGTGACAGAAAGAGATGGGTGCTATAGTGATGTCTCTAATTAAAACCATCTGAAACTAGTGTACAGGTAGACATCTGTGTGGATGTACATATATCTATATTACAAGTAAAACCATATTCCTCTTTATAAACACCAAATATAATTTCATAAAATTCTACCTAATTAAAATACCATTCAGACTAAACAATTTTCTGTTAACCCTGCTACAGCAGCAAACACTTTTTTTTCTATGTTTTTTCAGAGCCGAGATTGTGCAAAATAAAACATGCCAAATCAGCTGCATTGCCGAGTTTGTAGGGGCCAAAAACACGCAAACTTTGGTTTCATCTGGTCAAAATCCAATGCCACGAAACAGTAAAAAAGATCAGCCTTGCCATGATGGGACAAAGAAAACAGTGAGCTTGCTATTACAGTCCTACCATACAAATAATTGAATGATTTCAGCCAAAATAATTTAAACAAACAACCCAAGAACTCTCACTCCGGAACAGGTATTTATTACAAGGAATGTCAGAAACATGTCAGATATAGCATAGAAAAACAAGGGATTTAGGGTTTATTTTTAATGGTTTCACAAGCAGATATATCTGTTAAGTTTAATTAATTATAATACCATCTATTCATATTTTTTGTTTGTTTGATTTTGATTCTCCTATAACAATCCCCCCAAACTCACAATGCAAATAGCTTTAAAAAATATATTGCATTAATCTAAGCATTTTGCCTGTATATTTGCACTTTTTAATAATACCAACTCTTCAATACTTTCTTACTGCATAGCTGAGATTTATAATTTGTCCTGTACTTTGCAGTTCTAAAAGAAGACACAAGGCAAAACAAGCTCAAAATTCAAAGAAAAGAGAAAGCATGTTTTCTTTACTGTATCAAGAAAGGATGAATAACAGTTGTGTACCTAATATGCAGACATCCTAATATAACAAGATACAGCTTAACTCCTAGAGTCCTTGCTATTTAATCCATTTAGTTCTGCCCAGGGATCACATGAATTTATGGAAACCCCCTGCTACCCTCTTTGTTGACTTCCATCCCTGCTGGGAGATCCCCATCTGCTGGGAAGTGAAACTCTGTCCTGAACTTTACCTCATTTAACAGAGTGCCACATGTAAATACAACTTCTTCATTTATTACTTTGACAGAGCAGATGGCAGTAGGCTTTTAAAAGACTGTAATGTTGCTTAAAACCAGCTATATTTGTAAGATATAATAGTTTTAGCTGCTTGGATTCTAGTGTCTGATTTTTAGGAAAAGACTCTGACACAGGCAATTAAATTTTTGAGCCATCAGTACTTAGTGATGCATCATAATTTAGCTGTTTTTGGAAAATCATATTGTGACCAAATAATCATTCATTAAGACAGAAAATACTTTTTTTAATGGAAATTTGAGACTCATGTTTGGTGGCTGATATGAGTGACTAGTTTTCTTATAGCCTTAATCACTGGAGTATTTCTTCACTTGTTCATTTAAGCCCATTAATGAAAACATATGATGTTAAGCCTAATATCTGCTAACCCTTGATGACTGTTTTGACTTCCAGCATTGTCCTATCAATAACTGTGAATGATATGCACTGAAAATCAAAGTGTTATTTCACTGTGATTAAAGAGAACAGGTTTACCTGAGACTTCCTTTTTATCCAGTAAGACCACAGAGAAATTCTTTGTTAGCTTGAGTCAGATGTAATATACTTCAAAATGTCTCATCTTTAGACATGTTACCCTAAATGCATAATGCAGTTTTAAATTCAAATTCGGCCAGTGAGTTTGCTTATGGAAGGCACATAATGGTATAGGGAACATCATGCACAATCACAGCATCCTGGGTTAGAAGACTACAAACACTGTAAACTGCTTGTCCTCAAGATCCAGTCTAATGGCTTCTTTGTTTGTATGTTTGTTTAGATTCAGTGACATCCAAAAGGATTTTTAGCCCTGAATCTTCCATTGCCAGTACTGACTGTGCTTTTACAAATTGAAGTGTCAGCTAATATGATACTCAGTAAAATTCAAAGAGCTTGTGTTTAACTTATATAACTGGGATCTTTGCTTATGTTCATCTTCACCATTAACCTTCTGATCATATTATAAGTGGCCAAAGGGCACCGGTTCTTGGCATGGCATTTTGGTGCTCTGTCATGCAATCATGTCATCTTGTATGGCGGCTTCAGGGTGAGACCTCATATGAAGTAGACAATCTGTGTTCTCTGGTTAAGCAAATACCTCTAATGTGCATTTTCATAGTTTAAATCAGGCATTTTAAGGTGTTTCAATCCTACACATATGCATACACTAATGGCAGATACTGTGTTTCATATGTCTTTGCCTCTCTGATGATAAATAACACCATGTTTAGAAACAAGGGCATCTGTCCCCAAAGGGCTTTTATTATGAACTGTGCAGATTTCTTCTGTAACTTCACAGGTAAAAATTATATGACACCATGCCCTCATTTCATTGATCGTATGGATAACATTATACCAATAGGGTTTTATCTCTCAGTGTGATTTCTTGTATTACGCATTGTATTATATTTTAAATTTTAGTGCATATATTAGAACTTTCTTAAGATTTAACTTTAGACTGATTTTCCTAGATTGTTTTCAGATAATTTTTAAGATTCTTGAATTAGAAATTAAAACCTAAGGGCCAACTCCTGCATGAAAAGCATAGCAAGATAATCCTGTTGGCAAATTCTTTGCAAAATTTTCTTGCAATATGACATGCAGAAAAGTGATGCACCCTCCCTGCAGAATGAAATCCAGAGAGCCTCTGTTCTTATCTAATAAATTCCCAAAGGAAAATGTAATGAAGATCCTAATCTGAATTGGCTGTTCCTACTTTGACTATACACACACAACAACACACTTCGCCCTTACCAATGATCAAATGGCACCAGCGATGTTCTCCTCTCCTACTGTTGCTGACCTACAGAGGTGATAGAAAATCAATGGATAATTAGTGAGCATGTAAACCATGATCCTGTGGAGAGGCAGCTGAGTCCTGTTGGTGCAAGGTGTATTGGTTTCCACACATGTGTGTATGGTCTAACCCTCAGTCTAACTCCGGGTGTTTTACGACATAACAAAAGTTTTATTGCCTTTTTTTTTTTTTTTTTTTTTTTTGTATTTGAGATCCCACAATTAAATTTTAGTAGGGGAAAGGTTATTACTAAGCATGAAGAAAAATGTTAGAATCAGGATGTTAATATTACTATTCTAAGATGTCTATGATAAGAATTGTATTTTTCTTTGTAATTTAAATTTAAAACAAATGTAAAAAATGCAGTTTATGCTATCTTAGTGCAGAGAGAAAGCTAATTACTAATGAAATTTAATACCACACAGAATTTAAAGAAAAAGAAAAAACAAACAATGTGATTGCACAACGTTTTTTTTAAAAAAAATCCCCACAAATGTAAACTGGTCACTTCCTTTTTTTTTCAATAGTTGTGTGTAGAGAGTTTATGGTATTTCGGTAATTATGACCTTTCTTTAACTACATGGCTGTATGCCAATAAAATGAGAAGTTCAAACAAGCAAAGTGATCATTCTGTGCATAGCTAGTTAAAATTCATGGCTCGCAGGGAACAGATTGCCATAGGAAAACTCTCAGTCTGTCCATCTACTGGTACCATACCACCAGCAGAGCTCCTTTTATTCAAGCTTCTCCCTGTAGTTGCCTCTAATTCTTTTGCAAATCTTCCTTTCCCGTCACAAATTTATAGCCCATTGACTACTTTCTGTGGGTGGCTGGAAACATCTGGGTAGCAATCCTTCAGTGCATGTCCTTCACCCTGCTTGGAAACAATAGCAACAAAGGCCAAGAAGAGTGCAGCAGTGCCCAAATGCAAAACCAGGAAAGAAGAATGGAGCTGTTTAACATGTATATTCATTACTCACACTCAATTAAGGGTGAGTGAAGGTGGAGGAGCTCAAGGCCCTACTTTGACAGACTTGGAAAAAAAGTTCTTGTGATTGCTACATCATGTTTCATTAGACTAATTCAGTTTAGGCAATGCCAGTTTTGTCCTTGATGTCAGCCCTATCACTATCAGCTGAAACTTTTACAGGAAGTTCTGCAGTAGACTTGTCTAAGCTAAAGCTGAGTTAGTTGAGCTCACATATCCCAGGGCCTTCACAATGACAGAGGAAATGTCTTGAAAAAGTACATAGAATTCATTTACAGGAATCTTAAATTTAAATTAGTGTAATGGATTTTAATAGCAGAGGACAACTTTTCCCCAAAGCTTTAAAAGCATTAGATAGATGAGATAAAATTCTCTAATGAACTCTAAACTTAAATATTTTGAATTAAATGTCTATGCATTTAGAGATATATCTGAAAATCTATTTCTTTTAATAGAGACTATTTTTGGGATAATCAGGCAACGTGAGAGAATAAAGGGTGGAAGAAACCTTTTCCTGATTTTTCTGCATAGCATAATTATACTAGGAGATTAAATTAGGAGGTTTACACATGTAATAAATAGTATCCTCCCTCCCTTCCCCTTTTCTCCTTACAGATATATGCACATCTGAGAGTGTTTAGTGAAAGGCAGAGGAAGAGATAGCATACTCTTCCTTTGAATTTGTTCTTCAGTGTGTAACAGTGCTCTTAAATGACAAAAGCTAAGTCAGTTGCTCAGTTATCTTTACTGAGATCTGTCAGTACAGACTGTTACTTGTTTAGCTTTCTTCTTGTTGGACCAACCAAGTACTGAATATTATGTTCATCACTGGGAACTGAATGCAGGAGGCATCACAACTTACAGATCCTCGTAAATTCTGGGCAAAATTTTGCTCCAGTCTAGACTGAACCTCCCATTTTAGTATCTCAGACTTAGGTACTTAAATTCTATAAATTATGTTTTTCTTGTCATTATGTTCTATTATACAGCTGTACCATTAATTTTTGCAACTATGGGCAAAGATGAAGAGGAAAAGCACAAAGCAGCACCTCCCACTGTAACCCAGACTGTATCATCTTTTGCTGAACTTACTTCCCAGCTTAATATCACATATGCATCAAGTAACCTGCTTCATGCAGTTGTTCTGGGACAACAGATCTGTGATCTCAAAGGTTGTGCTTCAAATCCACCCAAGCAGCCAAACAGATGTAAGATGACATGCCAGTCTATTGTTACCTGCAGAACAGTAAACATGCCAGGCAATGAGGCCAATTCAAAATTGGTATTGATGGGACACGAACCTGTGCGATAACAGACAAACATGACTGGCCTGTTAAGCTCTAACTGTGTTTCTTCAGCGTGTGCTGATGAACAATGATGGCTATTAGTTTGTTTTTACAGAGGGAGGACTACTGGCAGGTGCTGTAAGTCTCTCCAGAGAGCTTTGGTACAAAAATGATTAACTGCCTGAGACAGGACTTGGAGCACACACACAATGACTCTGTGTGATAGTAGAAAAGACAGTGTATGTGATAGGTGAGATGGGAAACTGCTGGCATATCAGGTATCAGATACCTAGAAAAAATCATTAAGACTCAGTCCACAGTACAGGAAAATGTTTATTTGGGAAATAATAATTGGTTTGCAGTTCTTAAAATAGAAAAACTTGCTAAATTTATAGAGAATTCTTTTTGTCTGTGTCTAAAGAAAGTGTACATATACAACTGCTAAGCCATGCATTACTTATTAGAGAAGGGGATGAGACTATCATTGAAGAAAACATAATTCATATTTCAAAACATGATAGAAATTCTGACTTTAAAAAATACTTCTTGTGGAAGTGTACTTTCATGCTTTGATATTCTTACTATTTTTCAAAAAAAAAAATGTCGGGAATTTAAATTAGTAAAATAACCCCCCCTTTTCTTTTTTTTTTTTTTTTTTTTTTTGAGCCAAGACAACACTTGTAAAAACATACTAGCCACATATTATATTATGTTTTTAGTTTACTTATATTTTAGTATATTTTTAACAGTATATTTATTAACTAATAAAATATTTTTCAATGAAATTAATTTGTTTAACAACATCTATGACTTACATATGAATGGATTCATGTCTGAGGAGAAAACAAAGGTGTGTATTTAAGTCACTTATTGAAATCCTTCAGTAAATTCCTGCAGGCTACATATTCCATTGATTGGCATCTGTATACACTTAAAACAAAGGGAAAAGAATTCCCACTGCCACAACCCCTGGGGACTGGGGAATTTCTTTCTTTTATCTATTGTGGGTGTAAACACTTCATCTCACCCTTCCAAACCAAAGCTTTTGCTCCTGAAATTAGATATACTTCGCGCTTCTTGTCACATCCCAGCTCTGTGTGCAGAGAGGTCCTCTAAGGAGCTTCTGCTTATCTTGTTTTACTTTGAAACCTGTTCAAAGGAAAGAAGAAAGTTCCCACTTAGCCTAGTTAGCCTGAGACTAGTTCATTTGGTTTGCTTATGGAAAGGCTTCCCTTTAAAGATAAGAGCCCTTAGAATGTATCAGATAATTTGAGCTAAACTTTTGGGTTGTATGTCTTACTGTTGGTTTAAGTACTTCCGCAGCTGTCTGCTCTAGCATGTGAGCACATCAAATCACATTACAGCATCCCAGTGAGATAAGAAAATGTCTTTATTTTTTGCCTGGGGAGCTGAATCACAGGGTAGGTGAAGAATCTCACATGAAGTTAAATGGAAATTGTGGGAAGCTCTGTGGTTGATCCAAGGTACTTAGACTAGATCTCATGCCCCAGAGCAGTGCCATGTCTACAAAAGCAACTTTTCTTCTACTTTTGTTATCTGTGATAACAGCTAGCAAATGCTTTTGGTTGTGAATCTTGTCCAAATCATGCACAGAGCTGAACTGGTGGCAGTGCTGCTTAAGTAGATGTACAGCGTTTTAAGCTGCTTTTCACATCATGCACAGATACATTTTTGTAGGATGTTGAGTGCTGTGCATTCTTTCCTGATATAAATAAACATTAAGGACTTAGCCATATAAACAGATTTTTGTGGCTTCCATAGCAAAATAAATGAATGTGTTCAAATGCACTTTAAAGTTCAGAGAAAATTAAGTGAACTTGTTTTTATCAGATTTTTAGGATAAGAATACATAACAGTTTACTATGATTCAACTGATTCATCTACTCCAAATTGCAATATTAAGACCATTTTTATCACCAAATTTGCACTGTTATAATACAGACATTCTGTGACCAAAGTGAAACCATGTCCTTCAATGATGATCCTCCTCTGCCTTCAAAAGTGTGCATTAGCTTGATTCTGGATTAACTTTTCCTGTATGTTTAACAAGAAGTAGTTAGAAATAGGATTGATTCTTCAATCGTGCAGGTTTTTTGTTTTTTGTTTTGTTTTGTTTTGTTTTGTTTTCCCAGTTTAAATAGGACTTAGTTATTATCTAAGTCAATTTATGAAATCAGTTAAGGAAAGGTATCTGAAACAAGTTATTTCGTCTTCTTGCGTGCTGTATCTACCAGTAACAATGAAAAAGGGAATGATGGCACTTGGACTGAGGTGGATTAGGCAGCACAGCATCATCTGGTGCAGAAACTCATCCCTGTGTAGTATTTGCCTCACAATCACTGTGTCTCTGTGTGAGTGACAAGGGGAAGGGAAAGGTGCATCTTCTAGGCTGCACCTATAGCAGTTACTAATGTCTCTGGTATTCAGTGATTGCTTGTGACTGCTGCTGCTATCTGTGCATGTAACAATATTTTCACTGAAACTCTGTGTGGTGGAAAGTGCTACCAAAAAGTGCAGACACCCTCATGAAAGGGTCATGACATTGGAGGAGAGACTTAGAAGCAAAATTAAGTATTGGCAAATTTCTGTTCCAGGTTAAGAAAGAGTTTGAAATCTCCACCACCGATATTAGTTGTGCAAGTTCATAGGAATAGTAATAAGTGTAGAGATACTAGCTGAAGTATGCTTATATTTTGATATTTATGTACATACACACTTATATGTATCTCTATAAATACACATGTGTAACTGAACATTTTTTTTTTTCTTAGACTGTTCTTCCACTCTTAGAAGGATAGATGTCAAATTGATAGAAAATCGCATTCTCCCTAGACTGCCCTAGGAGTCTCACTTATTCAGGTAGTTAGATAAAAGTTGTTTGAAATGTAAGTGAAGTATCACATACCATCTTCTCTTTCTTCTATTACTATATATATATACATATATATATTTCTGTCATAAGCACCTTGTCTTGTGCTACTAGATATTTCACTTCTTTTAATATTCAGCTTTTGGCAATCATTATCTCTTAAGCCAACAACAACAAGAACATTGTAAATTTTTATTCAATGAAAGATTTATTTCCAGTTTTATTTGCCTATTATTAGACACTGGACTGAGTAGTGAAGTTGTATTGTTTCTATCCTTGCCTGATTTCCTGGCAAATGTGTTGGTTTTAGGATTTCAGTGCCCAGTGTCTTCTACCTCTTCCGTAATGGCTCTTGTTCACTTCCATACTCTTTCTGGGACAGTTTAGATGACACAAACTGATTTTATTAATATGCTTCTTGGACTGGACTTGGACTTGGACTAACCATAATCTTGTAAGCAATCCAGATACCACACATGCAAAGCAGAAATGTTATGTCTGTTGCCTCAATGAGCTTTAACTTTTGATATTGCTGTATTTTCCTTCATAGTATCACTCAGAGCCTTCAAAAGCACGGCTGGCTTCAGAAGTTTGTAGTTGCATCATCATTTTTCATAATACAATGCTTCGCAGGTGAATGAACTTATCCAGTATAGATAGTGAACACTTGTAACTGACTTAGTAAAATCAAATACTTTGAGTACAGCAGTAAGATAATGCAATAGTTCTGTGTATCCTCAGTCCTCAGTTCTCAATTACAATATATATTTTTTTTCAGGTTACATGTTGACTCTTGTTGGCTGCCAGATTTTTGGCAGTGTGGAGAAATTTATGGTGATGTTGGTGAACAGAGATGATTCTTATAATCTTTAAATAAGAGATATTTGTGTTAGGCTTCAAGTTTTTGGAACTACTCTTATGGCCTTTTTCCTCTACCTCCCTACAGTCAAAATAGATACTGGACTGTATTTTCTAATCTGGCATGATAAATTACACATGAAAATGCGATTAAAATATGTTACTTTTACATTAATTAAGGATCTGATTCAGCAAATATAGTAGAGAAGATAATCTAGAGGTAATACCCAGAATGATATCACTCTGCAGAGACCTTTTCAACTGGATTTATTAAGCCTATTTTTTGCATGTAGATTTTACATACAGATTCAAAATTCAGGGAAGCTGGAAGAGAGGAATCAGAAGGGAGGTTTACCTAGCATATAAACAAAATGCCACAAGAATTCCTCCTGCTCAACCATTAGATACCAGAACCTGTCATGAAATAGTGATTTATCATGGGGAAAAAAAAAAAAAAAAAAGTTGTGTGTGTAAATCAGGGTGTTAGCAGAGTTGTGACTCAACTTCAAAGACTTAACACTTCTTTTCCTCTATTTTACTTTTTTTTTTTTTTTTTTTTTTTTTTTTTCAATTGGTTTTTTTTTTAAAAAAAATCTGCCTTCATTTGTTTGTTACTCAAGGTCTGCCTTCCTGAGTACTTAAAACACCTCTCATTATAGCAGGGGTTTTGACCTTTTGCTTTAGAGTCATTGTAACTATCAGAGTGCTGCTTGGGAATGTTATAGATGCTCTGCAGCAGTGGCCTGAGAAGTACTGAACTGCTTTCAGAGGGCAAGCTTCTTGTTGCTCTGAAACAACCAAGGGTCATGTGGTATGGTAGCCATTAAAAAAAACAACCAACCAAAAACAAACAAACAAACCCCCCACAAAACAACAACAACAACAAAGAACACTTAAAAACCAGCCCAAATAAATAGCATATTTTCATGTGGTCCCTGATACCCTACTGTCTTTGCCTTTGCAGATGGACTTGGCAGGATGCCTGAGTAATAATTACCAATAAGATTTTATAACTTTTCTTAAGTTAAATGAGCCAACTACTGAAAGAAATTAATTCACTTGTTGTAGAACAGCACTAGAATATTAAAGTGGGTAATATTGTAATAAACAAATACTTAATGATTTTTTTAAAAAATTTCTTTACCACTTAAACTTCAGTGGCTTCAAGGTTAGCCTAGGGTTTTCCTCTAGTGGAAGAGGGAGGGAAGTCTGAGGAAGACAGAAGACCCTCTGGAGATGGATGAGTGTTTTCTGTCTTTTACCAGTGATTTTAAGCAAAGGGCAAACTAATGAGTGTGTAAGTATGCAACCATGACAACGGTGCAGGAAGAAAGAGCCTCATTACCCACAAAATTGCTGAAATTACTGTTCTCATAGGTTTCCACTAAAGAGATGCTGTTTTCCCTAGACTGCTTTTCTGTTATTTGTTCAGTCTGTAGACTTTTTATAACTTCTGTAAACTTTTCATCTCTCTAATAAATCCTTGCCCAAACAGCTATGACCATCTTGAAGTCCAAAAATGTGATTGCAAGATGTAGAAACATAACCAAGAAACAACCCTATATGCTTGCTAAACTTGGGTGTCAGCAGCATCTGCAAAACTTTCCCAGGACCTTACACCAGCTTGGAACTCATGTTGATGTTGGTCCATATTTATTACTTGTCAATCTAGCTTGTTTAGAACTGTTTCAGGTAAGCCTGCATGAACTGTGACATCATTTTTGAGTTCCAGTGTATACTATAAGTTTTGCCTGTTTACTTACTACTTCCTTTTGGCGCGTATTTGCTCAATACTGACTGTAGATACCAAAATTTTAGAAAAAGTCCATGATTTAGGGGGCTATCTGAATATCTGAAGATATATGTCCTTGCATACTAAAGGAACCAAAGCAACTTTTCATTTGCTTTTGCAAGGTAGAGTTATGGTTGATCTATCTGTGCACTTTTGCATTCAGTCCAAACTTTTGCAAAGCAGTTGTTTTAGCGTGCCAGAGAGGAGTGCATGGAGTGGGCTTTCTAAAGACCCTAATTTTGTTGATCCTGTTTTGTTCCTCCCTATGACAGAATATATTGATTTAATTAAGGTGGCTCCTAACTGGGGACAGAATCATAACAATATTGAAGGGACACTGGACCATTAAAATGAAATGACTTGTTCAGAACAACACAACCAGGAAGAAGCCACAGATGGACAAAACAGGCTTTTCAAAATTGGCTCTTCATTTTCCTGTTACCTTTTCTGTTTTCTGTCACTTTTTTCTTACTGTTTTTTTTTTTTTTTTTTTTTTATGCCATTTTACTCTAATAGTTCTCAAGCTGTGTGTTACATATGTGAGCTGAATTAAGTATGTCAACTTCCAGATCATAATTTAAAATCTTAAGTGATATTCAGTATAATAGCAATTCCTGCAGTAAACCACTGGCCAGCTCTCAAGTTATTAGACTGTCACTTACCACTAGGTTTTGTTTACTCTACTTGCTTGCTCTTCACTTCTACCATAAAGATCCTATAGTTCAGGCACTAAACTGTCAGTAATGAGAGTTAAGACATTTAGCTCATTGCTGGTCAGCTCAGTACCTTCATGTCCTTCCTGGAAATGGCTGACAAAAGAAAAGGTTAAGAGTTAGACAGTAATAAGGTCATAAGATATAGCAGGACAGCAATATAAGGGGGAGGAGAACAATGGCAAGGACAGCTGGGAGAACTGAAATAGTAAAAGTTTGTTTGAGAGAATAACATCAAGAGGAAATGGAAACAGTTATGAGAAGAGAGAAGCAGATCATTAGAAGAGAAATAAAGTGTTGAGCATAGAAAGAATGCAGTATCATGTTCAATTAAACCTGAGTTAAACATCTAGTCATGACACCCATTCAGAGATCAAAAAGAGAAGAAAATTGATTGACCATTTAATAACTGACTTTTTATTTCAGTTAAAATAAGAACCAAAAAGAAGGATGCAGAAAATCTCTTGTATTGCTTATTTGCCTTGTAAGTTCTGAATTACCAAAGTTCAACAGGTTTCAAGTGGAACTATACTTCTTTATCTTACCACACGTCTGAACTGGGGATGTGATTGCTTAATACAGATAATCTAATATTATGAACTGCATTAAAGATATTGTGGGATAGTCATTTAAGGAGAAGTTTGTGTAATATCATTAGTCACTGTACTCTGCACTATTAAAGAAGAGGTTTATTTTGAATTATTATGCTATAGTTCTCTCTTAGGATGTAAATCAATTGAAGCTTCAGTTCAAGGAAATCTTCTTCAAAACTTCTAAGGTCTCTTCTCTCCCTCCCATGTGCCTCCCAATTACATTGCATTCTTGATTACCCTCCAAAATCCATTCATTAATGCTGCTCCCCATTTCCACTAACTACATAATTATCAGACTTACCACAGCAAGAGCATTCATCCTGTCCTTTACTGTGCTCTCATATTAACATCTCTGTCCTTTCCTCTGACCACTGACCTTCACCTTCTCCATTGACTCCACCGTCTTTTCTACTGTCAAAGCTCCTTCCCTCTATTTCTACCTGATCTAATTTTGAATGGATTTTGCTAAACGTTTGATAGGTCTCAGGTAATGAACAGTGAGCCTGAAGATTTTATGACAGTGAATCTTCAAAAGTTTTTTCATCCTTCTGAAGTGTATTTTAAGGTGAGGATATAGTTTCGAAACAGAAAAAAAAAAAAAGTTAAAAAAAGTTTATCGTTTCTTTTAATATGTTTTTCAGATTATTTTAGCATAATTTGGAACATGTATTATTAACAGGGAAAAAAGTAAAAAAGTTATGGGAAAATGTGGTAAATATTTTGAAGTAAAGAATAGAAAGCAAAAGGCCTTTAATTTAGTTGAACGCATTTATTAGTTTTCTCTTATTTTTCTACCTTATCTTCTTTCTCCATCTTATCTCAATCTCTCACACATTTTTTTTTTTTTTCTCCTGCCACTGAAAAATGAAGTGATGTATCACTGTTTGGTAGGTTATAAGGCTGTCAGAATCCAGACCTTGTCTGGTTGCAACTGTATTGAGCCACTGCCAGAACAATAAAATTCTTCCTACCATAAAGTTACAGTAAAGGGTTTTTTTTTGAGATCTCTGTGGGATGTGATGATCAACTTTCTTTTCCAAATAACTATATGAAGGATCCTAATTCTTGAAACTTTAAGGATGGTTTTGTTTAAGAACAAAAGTTTAGAGCAGATTTTTTTTTCTCCTTTTTTTTTTTCTTTTTTTCTTTTTTTTTAAAAAAATATTTTCTTCCTTTTATTTGTTTCTGAACAGAAAGCAGAAAGAACAAATCTCTCTCCACACAGGGCTTCACAGAATCACTATGAACCTCTAACATGGCATGATAGGCCTGTCTGAAGGAGCAGGGTGTTGCCTTCTTTGGCTTTCAGGGCTGGAGCAGGGAGTGGGATAGTGCAGGAATGCAGGGGAAGCAGTTGTGCCACCCCTCATAATAAAAATGGAAAGGAAGAACTTTTCTCAGTCCTTTCACCTTGATAGGAACTGGCAGCAGTTTTGCTTTGTATTTTTAGATGCCTGCCAATGCATGAGAGTCCCTTTGCTTCCCGGTTCTGTTTAAATCAAAAAGCCAGACAAAGGTCACTGGTTTTATGAACTGTGTCATGTGGAGGGGGCAGGCCTCCTAGGTGGAAAAAAAATGATTGAAAATGAACAGGTGAATATAATCAAGATTTAAATCCCTTCTTAACAGGGTAAATTCTGTGGGTCAAGTTAGCATGGCAGTGAAACAGGCAGGCATGGAAGCTCACATTTCCCCAGGGTGTGACTAACAGAGCTCTAAAACAACATACGTAATCCCAAAGTATTAAAGCATTCATAGAAGAACACTCCTCTAAGTCCTACGAATATTGTGTGAAGTGTGTGTCTGTTTTATATGATGTTGCTCCTTAGTCACAGTGCCTCAGCATGAGATATCCTGGTGCACCTCTCTCTTTCTCTTCCTCTGTTTTATAGTGGAAACTTACCAACATTAGTTGAGTATCCACTAGCATTTCTAGATATAGAGGACAATTCTTTTTTTGTTTGCTTGTTTTGTTTTTTTCTTTTATTTTTTCTAGGCAATAATAAGAAGGTTATCTAAGCGCTCCCTGTCTGAGGCTGTCTAGGTGCTTATGCTTCAGCTATGCACTACACAATATAAAAGTTTGTGACAGGGGAGCCTGAGGTAATTTTTTCTGTTTCTAGATATGTAGTCATTATTTAAATGCTATGTTATTTCACAACATTTTGTAATTACCAGCCAGATTTGATTCTGACCCATGCATCGATGTTCCAGGTTTTTCTTTGAGGTACACCGGAGTGGTGTCTTTGAATTAAACAGGATTGGCAGTCCTTCATGTTTGAACATCTCAGAGAGAGCATAGGTTGGTGGGAATTTTATGTATAAAAAAGAAAAACATAAAAAAAAAAAAAAAAAACAGAGCCTGGCCTTTCTATATAAAATTCTACATCAAAAAAGAACACTCAGAAAGTGAGTAGTTTGTTACAATCAAGCGGAAAGTCGACAGAGACTCTTGAACTTTTCCTGTTTTTGTTGTGTCTAATATCCAGCAATTGGTTAAGACTAATAGCCAGTTTCTCAGGGTTACATTAATACTTCAAAGAATTTGCCCAGGCCACAATTGAAAAATGGTTCTTCCTTTTCTAAATGTTGATGGTAAGTTTGATCTTTTATCCCCATAAACAACTTGTGCAGTTAAATAATCTTTTTATTGTAGGCTTGTTTAATTTATTAAAGTTTCATCTCATCTTTTTGCTTAGTAAAACCATTTCTTTGTGAAGGTTGACAAGTAGGGAGTCTGAGATGCCTAAGTGCAAATAAATATCCGTAGCATGAAAGCTTCTACATCTACTTGAGAACAAATTATTATTTTGAGCAGAACCCTTACAAGATGTTTAAAGAAAAGAGAAGATTCCTCTGTCCCAGTCTATAACATATCTGTGGAATTACTGGAACTGGAAACTATTCTCACATAATTAATGAAAAGGGGTTTACTACTCTTAACGTGATGTCGTCTCTGGGGAAGACTGGGATTTTTAGTCCTGCCTTTGGACTTTTTTATTCATGCTTTAGCTCCTAACAAACAGCAAACACTGAGCTTATCCTAATCAATGACTTATCTCCAGATCAGCAGGTTTCATGTTGGATGAGTCATCTGTTGGCACCACACAAATAGGATTTCTCCACATTCATGAAATAAGTTGGATCTGCACTCCCCAGCTGATCATCCACACCTCTACACCCTCCTTTATTTAATGAAGAGCATTAGGGACACACGTAGGAGAAAACTAGTACAGCAGAAAGAAGGAAGGAAGGAAGGAAGGAAGGAAGGAAGGAAGGAAGGAAGGAAGGAAGGAAGGAAGGAAGGAAGGAAGGAAGGAAGGAAGGAAGGAAGG
>CM021697.1:142174873-142277732 GCA_011074415.1 Stictonetta naevosa | reverse complement strand
TTTTTTTTTTTTTTTTTTTTTTTTTTTTCCTTTATATAGATTGTTTGTTGCTGACAAAAGGTAACTACTGTAATGCTTCTGATCTGGGAAAAGGTATTCACAGGCCAGGAAAGATTTGTTTAAATTTTACAGGATGCACAGTAGTTTTAAAACTTTGAAATGGACTTAGTGGGTGAGTTTTATTTTGTGTAACCAGAAGAAAACTCTCACATGAAAACCACTGTCCTGATACTTTAGAGAACCAGGAAACAATTTTCACAGCTCATTCACACAGCCAATGAAATGTGAAATAGGTTCCATGGTTAGGTGAGACTGTGGGATGTTCTCTGTATCTCTGGTTAAAGCAATCCTCTTTCCAGAACATAAGGGTAAGGAGATAAACACAGAGAAAAATAAATAAAATTATTGTGACCAATGAGAAATAGAGGAAAGATGAGGCCCAATGCTTTATATTCTTGTTTATATCCAAGAGACATTACTGAACATTTGAACTGATGAACAAAATAGGTGTTTTGTTTCATCTAGACTGGACAAGTTTAATGTAAAATCAATGGATAAGGATATTGCAAATCAGATTGTAACAGGTATCACCTTCTCTATAGGTTGTCAAGTATTTCAGAAGACTAAATCTTCTTGCAAAAGCTGTCAGTGCTGCTACAGTAAGTGAAAAAATTAGTTCAGGTAGAAAGATGTATCTCCCCTCCTCCACAGAATTTCATTGACTTAAATGAGGCAAACTGAACCATGCAAATGCATAGAAGGATCGAAAGCTAATTAAATTTTTAAAATAGTCCCCCCACCCCTCCACCCTTATAGTCAACTTGATTGACACTTAATAGTTAATGCCAGTCCATTTGTTTCTTAAGAGTGAAGTTCCCACAGCAAAAAAATACAGCACAATAGTCTGTGCTGGAGTCTTGCGGGCAAGTGCAGCAAGCATGGAGAAGCTCTGATGAGTCTATTGAAAAAGCAGCTGTTTCTGCCTTCACTTCTGACCTGGTAGTGCACTCCAGTATAGCTGTGTTCAAAATCCTTTCACTCTTTACTCAGTGCCGCTTGCATTCAGTAGGACAGAAGCAAGATCTTTACATTGGTTTTAAACTACTTCAAGAAGCAGATGCTGCAATTACCTTTAAAAGCAATAGCTAGATGGACCCTGAATGGTGGCCTGTTTTTATTATTGCTGTCTGTCCAGGGAGCACTTTTATTGCTAGCAATCAGTGTTAGATCTTCAATAGCAGTTGATCATTTTTGCTTCAGGCTTTTGTGTGTCCATATGTCTGTGCATGGAGAATGCAAAGAAGAACAAACTTTACTACTAGGTTAGAATTTTTGTCTTGCTTTTTAATTTCACATTATGCTCCATTGTGTGCATACTGCAAAATGAGGGAGCAAATGATTAAGCCATAAAAGATAGTCAACGTGAAGGAATGTATGTCTCAAACAAAAACCACATCTCTGGGCTCAAAAATTATTAACATGGTAATTATAGAAGGTGTACAGAATTACTGACACAGATGGCTTGGGAAATAATGTATACTTAGCAAAGTATAAAATGTTCCCCAGAAGTTAGCCTGAGGGTGGTACTGATTTCTTCACATGATAAATTTGTAATATAAAATTGGTAGAGTTCAAAATGATAGGGTTGGAAAAAGTAGAACAGATTAATAAATGCACAAGCTTTTTCTTTGAGCAATATAACTATTACACAATTTAGTGTAGTCAAGTATTCTCTAACAATATAACATATTCATCTTAAGTGATGATTTATTTTCAAAGACTTCATGGATAAATTTGCCATGCCCATGGCGTCTCAGAGTCAAACACAGGCATTTTGTCTGTGTGCTAGTTTTGAAAGTGACAGTGAGCAACTAAACACTGAAAGATTCAGTCATAACTGATATTAAAGTCTGAATAAATTCTGCATTAATTGAGATCCATGTAATTTCATTAATTTATGTAGGATTTCTTAGATACACCAAAGACTAGGTGTGCTGTACTATAATTAACTCTGTCACTGCTTATTGGTAAGAACCTTGATAAATCTTTTTAATTTAACAGGAAAGGTTAGTAGCATTTTATAGATTTTTAATGTAAAAGACAGTCATTTTTTGTTGGGGTATTATTCAAGGTTTTATCTGCTAAAGTAATTTGAACAGTCTATTTATAATCAAAGCTTTTTTATTCCTCTGGAATTCCAGAAAAAAATAATTAAAAAACAACAGCAACAACAACAACAACAACAACAAAAACAACAACAACAACAAAAACAACAACAACAAAACTTTTATTCTAGACTTCTATTTAGTGACTGATCTCACAAACCACAACTCACAAAATACCTGTTCTGAAGAACCAATATTATTATCATCTAAATTTTATTGCTTTCCTCATTTGCTCTAAGCTGCAATCTAAAAAACAAGTGACCTATGCTACAGCAGTGATAGATAAGGAGTAATTAGAATTCTGTAATAGCTTATTTATCAGTTTTGAAACAATAATGTCAAATGGTTATTTGTGGAAATATATTACATTGCAGTTATTCAAACTGACCATAGTCATCTTGAGTTACCTGTGGCTATGGATGAAGCCTATCGGTAAGCAGAAAAAAATATATATTTCAGGAAATAGCAGTTTGGGGAATTAACTTCTCAGAGAATAGCTTGCTGAGGAACAAATGGGATCACCAGACTTACATACAATAACTTCATATATACGCTACAAATTGCAGATAACCATACTCCTTCAGAAGTGCTGCTCTTTGATTGATATCTTCAGGTCACCCTACTCAGCTGAAACAGTGGTATGAAAAGTTACTGGGAGCCAGCTTTGAAGATTCAGAGCATGCAAAACTGTTGGAGGGAAATAGACTTGTGGGGTACATTCCTCCATGCAGAGGTGTAACACGCACTTGTGGCTGAATCAAGGCATCTTTACAAATTACCCACAGTTTCCAAATGCTAATATACAGTAGCTGATTTTGCAGTAAGGAGATAGACACATAATTTGATAGTGGTCCACGTACTGCTAGTATTTAAAGAAAATGAACCAGAGACACCAGTCTGCACTCTCTCTCAGTGTTCTACAAATTCGAGATGGGACTTAAGATTTATAGCCGATGTCTGCTCTTTTAGTCAACTTTGAATTACATGTGCTACAGAGGTCTTGAGTCCACGGGACTAGGCTTCTCTGAAAGAAATCCCCCAGGTATATGGAGATGCCTCAGCAACAACGGGTTCAATCTACTGATCTGTTCTTATTTCATCAAATTACTTACTAACAGGCATACTTTTAATCAGCATTAAATCAACATTAAATTTGCCACACTAATATTAGATGTAGTACAATCACTGGAAGGATATGTGAAGAGTAAAGGAACATTATCTAGGGTTTTAATAGTTTGGTGAAGAAGTATTGCCTTTGAGTTTGTGGAAGTTGGATTTCCAAATATTTTTCACCTGTAAATTACAGCCAGTTTCTAAGATTTTGATTTTTCTAAGGAGCTAATGCCAAGCAGTAAACTTTCACCGGTTTATTTGTTTTGATGAGTACATTTCTCTATTTTGTAGTGAAAGATTAGACTTGGGCTCTCTATCTAAACAACTGCTTGGGAGGGAGAGGAGGTTGGAAGTTGATACAAACTTTTCTCAAAATTTACCTGTTAAAAAAAAAAAAAAAAAAAAAAGAGGAAGCAATTGTTGATAAAGCCATAGTTTTCAGTGTTTTGAAAATCTGGTTTGCCAGATAAAACAGTTGCTGAGATGGTAGAAATAGGTGAAGATACACTGTTTTTAATTAAGCTGTATTTGTTCAATCAGCTAAAAATCTGGTCTGTGTTTTTTTGTTTGTTTGTTTGTTTTTTAATATATATATTGCTGTAATGTAGTGCAGTTGTGTAAGAACAACAAAACAATTGGTTATATAATGTTTCTGTCTTAAAAATCTGTACGTCTAGATAAACAGAGAAATATTTAAAAAAATACAAAAAGTGAGCATATGGATTTTACACTCAATAGAGAACAGACTGTGGCTTTGCTAAGAAAATGAAATTTCCATCATAAAAAGGTAATCTCTGAAATTAATAAATAAGATTATTATAGATATATATATGTATTTATCAGAGGTTACTCTCAATGGTATATTAATTTCTCTGTAACATGCAGCTCCACTTCTTTCCTCCTAGAAATGGCAGGGGCAAGACGACCCTTTCCTTTCCTGCAGAGTTTGACTGACAGGGTGCTGCCAAGGAGGGAAAATGATTTTCAAAGTCTGACCTAAGAAGAACCATTTCTTGTGCTCTCACTGGACTTTTGTTGCTTCAGGTGTTACAGGAAAAACAAATCTCTTGACTGCTCTGGTTCTTAATAAGAGTATTATTAAGATCCCCAAGCATAGCTGATACTACTCTTCCAAATAGACTGAGGAACTCCATTCATTTATTGATGCACTCTCCATGAAGGGATTATGTTTCACTTAGTTTGAAGGACCTGAGAGCTCTTATTATTTTTGTTTGCAGAAACACTGTGGTGCACATGAAAGAGACACAGAGAAAAAAAAGCTTTATTTTTGGTGGGGGAGAATGGCTGGCAGTTGATTGCTTCTTTTTTTTTTTTCTTTTTTTTTTTTTTTTTTTTCTTTTCCATTTGAAAAAGAGTCTTGGATGATTGATTTCTGATTTAGATTACCACATCCTCCCTGTTGTTCACTGTTCTGTTTACTGAAAATTTTAGCTGTCATGTTCAGCTGACATTCAAGATATTGGTAAGGTTAAAGATAATGACTGAGTTGCTTTAGATGCCAGGTAGATCTTCATGTCTACCTTATTTTCACAAAGACTTTCCTCACAGCCATCCAGTAAAGACAAAGATTTGTTTAGGATTAAAAATAACAAAAACAAACAAGCAAACAAACAACAACTACAAACAGGAAAAAGAAAAAAGGAAAAAAGAGCCAAGATAAAGAAAAACTCTCTCATTTAGATTCTATCTTAAATTCTTATACAACAGTACTCATCATGGTGGAATGACCACAAGTGTTCATGAATTATCCTGTGCATGGGGCAGAGAACTCACAAGCCAGCCATCAGCTATGTCTCTGTTGGCAGATTTGCAGCTCCTGGGAGGTGGCAAATTCGGGCAGCCACTGTACTTAGGTCGTGTAGCTCTGTCAAGGCTGCTCAGGTCCATGACCCTGTTGGCATCCAAATACTGTATGAAAGTCACTGGAAAAGGGTGAAGAAAGGCTGACATGGAAGTATGGGATCTGAGAGGTCACAGTATATCTCCAGATTAGACCCACTCCAATTTCAGCAAGCCTGGTTAAATTATTAAGCCTGAAAAACTGTATTTAACATATCTTTATAAATATGCCATATTTCTCTTTTTCACCCCATTTGGAAAGTAACCATATGGAATTTTTATGGCCTAATCCCATTTTCTGCACTTAAGTCTTGAAAAATCCCAGTTGGCGGCTCCATTTATTTGGGACTGTCAGAAAACCATTATAATAAGGAGGATGTTTTCCATACTAGTACTGCTGAACTACTGTATTTTGACTCATCTTTCTTATACCTAGATTAAATCACAATTGCTCTTGCATTTTCACTCATCCTGCTTTCCTTCCCAGTGTGAGTCAGCCCTGGACAGTCGATGAGAGCCGAGCAGGATTTAATGTAACTGGTGGACAGCATGTGTAGCACAAGGAATTACATCCCTTCCACTCTTCTACCTTTGTGTCTAGCATAAAGGGAGCTTTACATTTTTTTTTTCTGCTTGCCAGCAAGTGCAATGGCTACTGCAAACTGAGAAAGGCCAGGATGCTTTTGCATCCTGAATGTATGTCCTCCTTAGATGTCTCCATAATCTACATCCACTTGTGGATAGTTCTGTGGGTACCTCCATGCTTACTTTGTGCGTTGGTAGTGAATGGTGTAGTTTACTTCTGCATGAAAAACAATTTGCAAAGTTGTTACACATTTGCATAGTAAAGCAGATACTGACACTTTTATAAGTAAAGGAGACATTCATTTTTTCATTTGTACTAGATCTTCTACTGGAAATATGAGGTGTGTAAAACTTGCAGTCTCTGTCACATAACTCCAGTGACAAATTAAAACAAGTAATAGATTGTATTTTCCCCAACAAATGAAAATAACTTGACACAACTTCTAAGATTTTAGTGAAAAAAAAAAAAAGTACCACTTTATTAATATTTTTTCACTTATATATTGCACATTTTAACAGACATAGTTTCATAGATTTTGACAGGTTTCTCCTGGATTTCCAGGGTGTAATACAGGGCCATGTCTTTTACTGTAAAGAGTGTATTTATATTTAAAGGAAGTCCTTACAGACAACTATTAAGCTAAAGGTTAGAGAAAGAAGTACAAACTTCTGTTTAAGCTATAATAGGACTAAATCAAAGTGGAAGAGGAAAGATATTTTTAGGCTGTGAACTGCTGACTTTTTTCCTGTGTCGTAATTCCTGCTGCTCAGACCTGATGTTTTAGACTGACAAGTTTTGTGTTTTTTTTACTCCCAGTTTTAAACTTTTCTGCAAGATAAAGTCAACTTATTCCTGCAGTTATCTATTTTGATAGCAATGTAAAAAAAAAAACAAAAAACAATTAGATATTGGAGCATCATAACCTCACTGAGATTTCTGAAGATTCGTATAAACAAAAACAAGGGAATTTGTTCTTCTTTGTGCTTCATACTTGTCACAATGATAATTCCAAATTCACACTGTGCTGCCATTGCCAGTTTGGAAAGAGTGGAGGTAGATTTGGTGTCATCAGAAAGATAATAAGATAATAAAAATAATAATACTCAACAAAATACTCAACAGAGAGACAAAGTTTATGCACTTCAGATTCTGCAGGGCAGAGTTTGCCTCAGAAAATGTTTAGTTTCCAAATTCTTATTGTCCAGAAATGGAGTTTAGGGTGCTCAGGAAAGCTCTGTCCTTTATATCTTCAAAGGCAGTTGTAAAGTGAAACTGATTTGAAAGTTCTAAAGTGCTAACTTTCTGCTCAAGATCTTTATTCTCAATGGTAGCAAAAGTTGCAGGGAGATTAAGGGAAAATTACAAAAAAAAAGAAAAAAAAAGGAAAAAAAAGTATGAAGTGGAACATGTAGTTTATGTACAAATTTTGATGAAAAATACCAACCTTCTGAGGTAGATATGTGGCTTAATCTCATCTTCAAAGCTGTAAAAATAATCTTAGATTCTCTCATATCAATAGTATGAGGCTGATGTACACCAGCTGAGAACCTCTCATGGAATATACATATATATATAAACTGTAAAATTAAGTTTTCCACAGAACAATGTTTAAAAGCCTATTGTTTAATGATAAAACACTTTGTGTGAATCATATTCTGACTTTTGATAGATAATATGCGGTGCAAATTAACTTCCATATTGATTAACACTTAAAATTTTCATTACTTGGACAAAAATGAATCATTTTTTGATTTCTCTCTCTCTTTTCCCAAGGCCTGTTGTGTTCAAACTTTATTTTGCAGAAACAATTCATTTGATTTGGTTGGTATACCATACAGCAGAATTTAACACAGCTATAATTAAAGAAAAACAATTGAATTTTGGGCCCCTACATAACAAATGACTTACCATCTAAATGTTTCAACTGATGTAGTTATCCATGGCTTTCTGTTCACCCAGTATTGATAATTCATTGCATAAAGTTTAACTTCCATGGCTTTAGTTTAGTTTAGTTTTGTTTTACTGAGCCTTAACAGAAATAAATCGTTTACTATGAACTCACAAAATAAAAGGTATTTAAAGGCTGAAAATCCCTAGAAATTATAACCATGTTAGAATAAGCATATATAGCTTATTATCAATGATATAAACCATATATTCACTATAATAAATATAATAATACAATAGATAATGCTTATATTTTAATAAATTAATAAAATATTTTGAAAAGCAGCCATGATTTCTCATATAGTTAATGAAGATATTTTGAACAGAAATATTTATAGGTATATTGAAGGTAATGTTGGAGATAACACTGTAAGGAATTATTCTGCCTTAGCAACAAATGGCTCTCATTATTGAATATGATGGAGATATCCATTCATGAAAGGATATATGGCACATTGCCTTCAGTGGTTACAAACTGTTTTTGTGGCTGTCACCTCTTTTCTTTTGAAATAGTATTAGACCAGCTGATTAAAGTTCTACTGCAATTGTGTCTTCATATAGATAATTTTTTTATTATTATGTTGTTTCATGATAAACATGTATAACCACTTTTATGTTTTTCACCTCAAACCCTCTCAAGCAGTTAATCATAGAATCCACTAGGTTGGAAAAGACTGTCAGATTATCAAATCCAGCCATTACTTATACAAGGTATCTGTGTCCTTCTACTTCTTCATTATTCTCTCCCACTCTTCCCTTCTCTGCCCTATTTCCCATACTGAGCAGTTTTTTCCTTCTTCTTCCTCCAGAGCCACTGCATTCCCGTTCCCGTGACAGGCAGCATGCTGAATGGCAGATGTGCACAGAAGCCAACTTCTCTGTCAGGAATGGTCCTCACAGACTGGCACTGCAAAATATCAGTTTCCTTTGTGCCTCATAACAAGCAAAGAGATGAGAAACTCTTAGCTGAACC
Source organism: Stictonetta naevosa (assembly GCA_011074415.1). NCBI lineage: Eukaryota > Metazoa > Chordata > Aves > Anseriformes > Anatidae > Stictonetta > Stictonetta naevosa. The sequence goes on along the minus strand of CM021697.1, from coordinate 142,269,088 downwards.
CTCTGGACAGGAGGACTGATTGCTTTCTCTACTTTTGGTCATTAAACTCCCTTTTCCCACCACTTTTGCTCTTGCAAATCCTAGGACAGTTCAACCAGCAGATTTGTAAATACAATCAGTTTTTAATGTCTAACGATTAAAGTGCTTTGGGGTCTCACTTTCTGGGATGGAAGAGCCCTTCCCTGGAGGGAAGATCACACTCACAGAAATAATTTCATTAAGTTGTAAAGATTAGAAACATGCCCCTAGTCTCTTTGGTATAGAGTTGACGAAAGGGTCTCGTAACTGCTGTCTCAGGGCCAGCAAGTTAGGTTTGCATTGTACATGGTGATGACAGGATTGCCCCCTGGTGTGGCTCTGCTCTGTGTTATGTGCCATGCCCACTGATTTTGAGAGACCCTAAAAGAGCAGAATAGTCCTAAAGACAACTTTTGTAATGACAGCTATTGTAACGAGCAAAAAAATCTAACACTATTGTTTGTAGTATTTTCATTTAAAATACAACTGCTCTTTTCTATGTGAGCCCTGTAATAACGCATGATTTTAGATACTGTTTGTCTTAGATGGGCACTCAGAATATAAGTCTCCTGCAGAGGGTTAGTCCTCTTAGGAAGAATGTCTTATAATTTTTCACATCAGAAAACAAAACAAAACAAAACATAAAAACAACTCTCAACTCTCATTCTTGTTTAGGACTGGGATGTATCTTAACAAGAAGTCAGGGGCCGGTATTGGTGCAGTGGTGGTGCAGAAAGCAAGGAACACAATCAGAGGAGATTCCTCTCTTTATACGTCAAAACAAGGCTGCAAAATGAGAACAGTCCTCTTCCTTTCATGCAGCAAGCAGTTTCTAAATCAGCTGTGGTCATTGCATTTTCACCCCCTTTGCTGCAATTCTTTTCCTTAGCTGCATGTAGGAAAACCAGTCTGGAGGCTTCCTAAATTAGATAGAACATAGTCTGACCCCATGCATAGACAGCACAACATAAAGTAACCACAAAGTAATGGATAAGACTCAGAAACAATAAGTCCCCTCACATTTTGCATTTACAACCAGTACAACACACTGTAAGAAACAAAGAACTATGTTAAACAGATCACTGGTTTGATACAGAATCTTCCCAGTAACTTGCAATCTGACTCTAAAATAGTAATACTGTAACATCTGGTCTGGTTAAATTCACCTATTGTTGACATGGCATAAAACCTGCATGTTCTTCCAAATTACTTCCATTATTATGACTTTAAATAAGATTGATAACTAGTATGAGTCATAAAATAATAAACACTGATTCTAGAAAATATTTTCCAAACGCATATCCTATGTATCTTATATAGGTCTGATGAGTATTTCTGTAGGGATCAGAGAACCTGAAGGCATGGGGAAAAACAAACAAACAAACAAACAAACAAAGCACAACAACAACAGCAAAAACACCACAAGGCAGAAACTGGGAGAATTTGGATGACTTTGGTCAGGAACTTGGATATGACCAGGTCAACCAGGACCTGGTGCTGGGAGGATATTATCACTCTAGAAGACTAAAATCATGTGTGATGTGGTGGCAAAATAAGAACATTCTTTAGAGGTGTACAAAATCTGAGTAATTCTCCCCAAAATTTTGGAAAAATATTTTACATCAAAAAAATGTTTTTCTTTCCTAACAACTTTATGTCTGTTCTTTTCTCTCTAGCCATTCAGGGGAAAAGCTAGAGCAGGCTGAAGGTGAAACTAAACATTTAAAAATTACAGTCTCTGTGGTTTTGACTCATAGTTCTTATTATATTTCTATATTTTTTTTCCTGGTATGTCTGCCCAGAGGAGAAACAGTAATCTGCCTGCTTCATGACAACTGCACTTTAAACATGGCAATGGACCATTTCATTACCAATTGTGTGCACATGTAAGGAAGAGTTCTTTTGTGATGGATCTGAATCTACAGCCTGTCCCTCTCCAGATGAATCTGTGATGGGAGGTAGTAAGTGCTGTCGAGTGTGCCTTTACTGGCCAACACAGGCACAAATAACACAAGCAGCCCCTTAGCCACCCACCCAGCCAACTTAAATGTCTTCTAGCAGAAAATATCTGATGAAAGTATTTCTGTGGGAAAACAAACAAACAAACAAAAAAACCACACACACACCCACCTACCCACCCTCAAAACCCCTGTCAATAGAACTGAGATGAATTTGCTTCCTTTTGAAAGAGTATATAAAAGAAATCCACTCTTGTCCAAATGCAAGAAAAAAATTACTTCTCTCTTGAAGTGTTTATCTATTCATTTGATTGTCTCTTCTAAGTGAGCTGTAATTAGAGCTAGTCCTCTTCTAACCCTTGTGCTAATGAGGCTTTGCTCACTTCTATTAATGACAGCAGATTGTATTTTAATAAGGATCCCCTGGTCTGGCATGGCAGGACCTCCAGATAAGGGGAAGGAAAGCAAAAGGAAATGTAAAGAAGTGGAATTGGCAGGGGGTCCCCTTCTTGTTACAGGGCTCTACAGGAAGGCACTGGCTAACTTTGTCTTAGAACTGTCATTTGTATTAACTTCTAACCCATCACCTTCCCTAGTAGGCTAGCTTTACTCGATGAAGCGGGATAGATCCTTGGCTTGGCCTCTCTATCCCCTATTTCAGTGAACTGAATACAACACAAAAAGTTCACAGGGAAACATTTAGGGAGATGGTGTTAAGGATAGGGTCAAAAAGAGCTTTTAACTCATCTTAACATTACTGTCCTTTTCCATTTCAGCTCTGCCCATCACAGCTTTTGGTTTGCTCAGTCATCCATTGCTAAAAAACAAAACAAAACAAAACAAAATGAAACAAAACAAAACACAAACAATTTGCTCTATACCTGCACACTTTTTTTTTTTTTTTTTTTTTTTTTTCCTGCTATTTGAATCTTGGTTGGATGAGAAGTCTTCGGCTGATTCAGCCTTAGTATATGCTGATGCGAAATGGGGGTAATTTCTCTGCCGTTCAGTAGTTAGCAGGGAAAAGAGAATCAAGCCTTTTGTATTTTTTTGTGTAGCAGTCTTATATCTCAGCCAGAAAAACTCTTTATGATGAAGTCTAGTCTTAGAGATAGTGGAAGCTGTGACAAATAAACAGCTCCCTGTATGCCAGAAGGTATAAAAGCATTTTTTTTTTTTAAAGTTCCTATCAATGACTTTCCGAAAGCCATAAGCAAAATATATTTCATACTGTTAGTACTTTCAGAGACTACCTTGGGATCTTTCAGACCTCTAGGGACATGATTCTGCTCTGCCTCAAATTACACAGGATTGTTTTTTTGTCAGTGAAGTTAATGCAAAACTTTACCATTTTCACTCAGTTTGTTATCTATGTCCCCTTTTATTCACATCTGTAAATATCTTTACCAAAATGTCATGCATTGAGGAATCAAGCCAACGGCTTTGTATGAAATACTGAAACATATTTAAAGGTGTTATTTTCCCCTTTGAATACCATGGTATACTTGGTCAGCTTCTATTCTAGGAGGTCATGTGTTACTGGCCATCTTCCTGGAGGAGATGTTTGGTGACGAAGGTGTTCAATAGACAGTATAGCAACTGTTCAGTCCATTATTGATACTGTAGACAATTAGGATTCATAGGGGTATGAGTTTGTTTGTTAGCTCATACTCTAGTTCACACTCAGATCATTGGCTGTCCATATTGCCTGTGTACTAGCAAGCACATGAGCACAATTTTGATGAAAATTAACTGACTCCTCTGCTAAGAGAAACTCATTTTGGGAGGGAGTGGAAAGAGAGCTGATATTAAAGTTTTGCCTTTACCTTGTCTACCTTATCCCTCAAGAGGGATAAGACTTCTTTTCAGGTGACATGATCACAGGTTTCTAGGTATTCTAGTAAGCTTCATGAATTCTATAAAATTATACCTGTTTTATCTGTCCTGTCTTTGGCTGTCTCACTACAGAAACCAGTATTCACTTCAGAAACTTTTCTCTGGATGATTCTTCTAGGCATGATTTCAAATGGCTGGGGCAAAGCTGCCTGAGACACCAAGTAATTGGATGATCTTTCTAAATATCACCTGTCTGCTGGGATCAAAGTCTGTTGCAAATTGTGTTCCTTACCATCAGCATGTGTTCTTAATCCTGGACTCTTTTCTGTCCCCAGTTGACTAGCAGATCCACCATCACCTAGCCCTAATGTCCACTGCTGTCCCAGCATAGTGTCCTGTCTTGGGCACCAGCAGAAAACTTCTAAGAGCAGTAGAAGTCTTAGGGTCATGAGATAAGGTAGACAATCTTAAACTAGAAGTTTTCCAGGGCCACAGATTATATCTTTTATTGGCAAATAAGAACACATTAAAGTACACGTTCTGGAGATTTTGAATTTTTCCTGTTTTCTGTAGCTATTTCACAAGCAGTCTTTTCCTTTTCCTTGGCTTTGCTATTTACCTGTTGTGGCTATTACATCAAAATGGTGCTGTGTGTTTTCTCACTTGGTCTGGCTGCAGGATTGTAAGTCCCATAACAGCACTGTTAACATGTACCATAGACGTGATGCTGCTACATGCAGTTCTTCTGTCCCTTCTGCCACCTCATTCTCTCTCACTTCATTCTTCAAATCCATTTCTCTAGACACTACTGACTCTATCTTGGAAGACAAGCAATCATACCTCTGACCATACCATGGCCATTCTCCCCATACATATTTTCTAGAAATAGTAATTACAAAAGTTACTGTATAGATGGAAAAATCATGAACAGCTGGAGAAGATAGTACAAAAGAGAAAAAATGGGAAAACTGCCTGTACAACAATCTACATTTTACTCATGGCTGCTATTGAAAATTCCTTTCATGTTTCTGGCATGTGAACAAATTTCATGTGTGAGGTTTTGTTTGCTTTATCTATTTGTCTTTCAGTTGCTTCCACTACTGTATGGACACTGGAGTTACAAGTAATCAGATGCAGTGAAATAACAAGGTCACATAATAGCAGTGAATCTATGACAATATTGCAGCCTTCAATAAGGGCTCTGAATGTCTCAATATTTTTTACATCCTTACCCTACAGTTTTTTGTTGTTGTTGTTGTTTTTTTGTTTTTTAACATTGTCTTCATATTACAGTTGAGGAACAGATAACGATTTCCAAAATGATTTAGATGTTGGTCTAATGGCAGAAGAAAGTTTAACCTCCCGTAACTGCCTAGTGGAATTACCAGACCTCACTTATCTGGTCAAGTTGGTCACATGAGCATATATCTATCAAGTAAAAGTGGATAAGTAAGCACCTAAGAAAAGGTCAGAATTAGCTATCTGAGCACAGAGTTAAATGGAGGACATAATCAACACTGAAGCAATCGATCAACTATTGATTCAAAAGGTAATTTAGTACATTTACTTCAGTCACATGCAAGAAAAAAGACCTGATGCAATTGCAGATGCATACATTTACTTCAGTCACATGGAAGAAAAAAGATACGATGCAATTGCAGATACAGTGACACCTTGTCTTTTGTTGAAAATTTGGTAGATAAATGAGTTAAAAAGCAGATATATATATATACATACATATAATTATACAGCTTTAGCAACTGATCTTCTCAACAGGCTAGTAATATGTTCCTACTTCCCTTCCCCCACCCCATTCTACAGGGCTCTTGAACTATGAACTTACTGATGAAGCTAAAGACTTATCAGCCATTTGTCTCTTTGTTATCTGCCTTACAGCATATCTTTTTACTCTGGTGAGTTATTTAAAGAGCTTGATATAGTTCAGTTTGCTACCTTTGTGTTTAGAGATCATATCAACATTAATGTCCATGCCTGGTGTCTCATTCACTGATGGGCTGAAAGCACAGTTCAGGCAATTTATTCAGCTGTTCCAGAAAAAGGGAATTTCTATCACTCTGAGAAACAGTACAGTCATATTCAGGCTATAGTCCTCACTCATTATTGTCTGTCCTGGTCCCAAAGATGATGAGCTGAGGGTATGAAGACTACCTCCATCATTGGTATATGGGTGTCAGAAGAAGGTGTCACTTCTTGTGTTGTCACTCTTGTATTAGAGAAATCCCTGCCAATGAGTGTGATGTGCTTTTTTCCATAAAGAGAGTGATGTAAGCTACAACTCTTTGTTAAGAAAAAATTGTTCCAACTTCTGACAAGATAAAATGTCCCAACCACTTACACAGAAGCAAGGTCAATACTGGTATTTCTTTCCTTACATTTCAATACATACTTCAATGCTGTTATTGTTCTAAATATTATAAAACATTCTCCTTAGATTTTAAGTTCTTAAAATAATTGTTTTTATGTTGTAGAAGATGAAATCATACCTTATAATTACCAAGTTTACTTCGACACTTGTGTATTCAAAAGAGATACCAAAGAATATGTATCTGTATATGTGATAGTTATTGTCTAACTTGAAAATAATGTTACTCAAATATACATATTTAGTTATATTTAGAATAACCAAATGTAGCATTTATTCTTTTGAATTCCTTTATATTTTTCCAGCTTTCTTAAAAAGCAGAGATTTCAGTCTCCAAATCTTATGTTGTATGAGTCAGTGAAGTCTCAGTCTTTTATTTTTGTTAGTTATATACAGGATATTTTTTTTTTTTTTGAAAATAATAATGCTTTATTGGAAAAGAACAAAAATCTATTTTTAGACTAATAACTAAATTTTTTTCTCAAAGTGTCACAAATGTAGTTTTGTATTTTGGTCTGTGTAACATGCTCTTTCTGATGATTCTTTAAAGACTTTATATATATAGAATTTAAAGTACTATAGAAGAATCCCTAATAACATGATCATAGGAAATTTTAATTATATAATTTTTAGCTTTTACTTTTACTTTAGAATTCCTCTTCATAGTAACTAATAAATGCTGTAAAATTACATATTTATTTACTACATTTTCATTTGGGTGAATCAATAAAACCTGAATCTGTTAAATGTATCATTTTCAAATTATGAGAAGTTACCATTATATTTTGTATTCAATTGTAGATATAACCAAAAAAATTTGACAAGCAAACCGCAAAGTCCTTACCATCAAAGACTTCTTGCCCTTAGGTCAAAGTTGTGTGATTTCTTAAGTATGTTTTTTGTAACACTTGTTCTTTTCCAGAAAGAAAAAAGAAGGTAACAATGAAGATCTTTGAAAAATCATTTATCAGGCTACAAGACCCCTGGCATGTTGAACAAGGAAGAAATCATGGAGATAACTTCTGCCCTAATGGATCCCAGATCCAAAATCTTCTTTGTAAACATAGGCTTTCATTTACTAAAACTGGATCATAAAGTGACAAGTTTTCCCCTAGAATTTAGCCTAAAGCCTCTTCTGATCAGATTAACTTTGTTGTATTCAGTGGCAGACCTGGATTAACCTCTAAGAAACACTGTATTGTTTCTCTTCATTGCATATATCCCCATGTCTCCTATTATGTCCTCTTTACTTCAGACAAAGTGATACAAAGTTTAATCCATGGTAAGTTTTTTTTTTTTTTTTTTTTTTTTTAAGTTTTGGGTATCTGTTAAGAAGACTTCTTTGACAGTTGTTTCCCCTTTTAATGCAAACAGCCCATCCAAATAGAAAGCCTTGTCAATAGAAATTGTTTATCTGAAACACTGAAGGGACAGCAGGAGAAGTGCAATTATTTTATGGGTTGCAGGGACAAAATTGCCAGTGCTAAATCCATTGTCCCTTTTGTAAGCAAACCGAACTCTTGTAACCAAATCAAAAACATTCATGTATGTATCGAATGCATAGTTCTTGTGATAGACCTACTACTATATTGTATTTTGCAGTGAAAGAGTTTACTGTGAAGTTTTACCAACACAAAAGAACTTCTTTAAATAATTTATTTATTTATTTTATTTATTCATTAACAGCTTTTCTAAAGCTTTCTCTTTAAAAAAAATGCTGTGACAGCAATTGTTTCTGAAACAAGTGACAGGAAACCTAAAGAATACAACTATAAAAGTGGATACCGGAAGGGAAGGGAATGGCATTACTTATGTACCTGCCTAACCACCTACTTACTAGAAATAATAGAAATAACATAACATGGAGCACATTTATGGTTTGGATAACACAGCTGTATTTGTTCAGTGATGATTTATATGAAAATAATATAGGACTTGTTCCATCACTGCTACCAATACACGTTGATGTAATATAACTTAATAGCAAGCCCAGATCTTTTTCAGCAAACACCTAAGATCCAAGGAAGCTTCACTGGCCTCATCACATGAGGTCTCTTCAAAGAAGTGTTCTTCGTGGGGAAGAGTTAGGGCTAAACAGAGATAATCCTGTCAAGACTTTAAGATGTTTTCAGAAACTCAAATCAGGACACAGTACAACAGATTATCCCCTGGCCTTTCACCTCCAAGGCAAGCACACGTGGTATTGAGAGATGAGACATAGCTTTTACAATGTGTACATTAGAAGTTTCTGAACTGACTGGTATTAACTATATTCCTACAAATGTTTCCTGCAGCCTTTGGATGGCAGTGTTATACACCTGGCACAGACTGACTGAATTTCCACAGACTTTCTGATGCTCTCCCATAACTTCATAAAAGAGCTACTTAATTTTTCTGTTTAGATTTTTTTTTTTTTTCTAATAAAAATTCTTCATAATTTCCTTTAAAACAACAACAACAAACAAAGAGAAACTTATTGTTGCTTTCAGGTTTAATTTCTAGAACTGAAAATAAAATGTTTGGGAGCATGGTGAGGCTGTAATCTCAGTTTTTTCAAAACTTTATTTTTGACAAAAAATATTTTGTCAGAGTTTTTTAAACTACCAGTAACTCTTAGTTTGAGTATACTAACAGACTTTATAAAGAGTGTCTCTGGAGATCTAGTACAGGAAAATTCTTCTGAAGCTCAAAATGCAAGATAGCAATGTTTCTTGTTCGTAACATTTCAAGATCTTTATTGTCATTTGATCACTCCTATTATTTCTATACTACTTACAAAAATTCTGGAAGTAGATGATGCAGATATTTGATTACATAGCTTACACAGGGAGGGCTGGGTAAAATTGGAACAAAATACTTATTTTGTACCAGAATAGTGAATTCTGTCATGATTCATCCTCCAGCATAGTGCTCAACCAGTTCTGTTCAGGGACATCAGAAGACTTTTGGGCCTTTGGCAAATGTTTGAACATGGAGAACTCTAGCTGAGAAACATATTTCTGCCTGAGCTTTGGGAGGTTGTCTTTCCTGAAGAACAATGAATGTAGACTGGACTTACTCAGAAAACAGGATAGAAACAAGATGAAGTTATTATCACTGGCAGAGTGGTGGAGAAGAATAAGATGAAAGTAGATAAGCATGAAGAGGTAAAATTGTACAAACTTTTGGTATTATAGTTAAACAGTGTCAGTACAGCATAGTGAAAAGAAGAAAAACACATCACACTTCCAGGGTGGTGGATGTGCTGATTAGCTGATAAACTGATCTCAGTTTGCAGGGACCGAGAGGAGAAATAACTACCCTAGGGTCATGGTGCTGTAGACATCAAGGTGTGACATAATGGTGGGTTGGACTGCAAATGGCAAAGTGAAAGAAACCGTTGTAGGGATGCTGAGAAAAAGGATGGGTAACTGGATTTGGATACTATATGTAATCCTTTCAGGTGTGACTTTCTCATTACAAAATGTGTGAAAATCCTCTCCTTCATTGAAATATTTTTTTTTTTGTTTGTCTGTTTGGCAACCAGCCCTTCTGTCTCTTTCATGTTAGCTACAAAGGAATTAAATAACCATGCAAATTTATGAAGATGCCTCAAAGGAGTGTCTCTACACTGCAGCTTGTATCTTCATGCAGAAATTACAGTACTTCTGTACTTCACTTTTCTTCAAGAGTCATGCTATTCAGCTTGTTAATAGGGTTTTCCTGAATTGTGCTGTTGCTAACATCAGTTCACGTGTCAAAAGAGAATACATTAAAATTAATAAAAATAAATTTATGAAAAAAATCATAAAAGGCTACTAGACCCAAACTTATAGAAACCCTGCTGCATAAAATTCCTAACACTAAGATTACTAGAAATTAAGATGAAATACCAGAGTAAATAATGTATTATCCTAAACACAGTATTATATATTAGTGGCCATTATGTTAGCTTAGGCCATTGATTTGATCCAGTCTGGCTTCTATCATTTTCTTAGTCAAAAAGCACATCATTAAATATATATTATAATCCATCCAGCTGGTCTGGTCACTTAGAGAAGTATAGGTATTGACTGAATTTATTTTGTGGTAGGTCTCTTTTTTCTGCAGTCTCTTGCTCCTGCTATTGATCACTGTATTTGTGGAATGATTATTGCTGTAAAATTAACAGCGGTTTACTACTAATTACTACTCAGTTATTAAATTGATTTTCCAATGTGTCCAGCACTCTTGACCTGATACGTGTTGATTAATGCTTAACGTGGAACATATACAAGTTACATTGTTTTTACACAATACAGATTTTCAAGATCTTAAAGTTCTTCAGGGATGTATTTTGCTGGACCAGCAGCCTAGATTTTCTGTTTGGAAATTAAATTATATTGTTATTTTTAAGCATTTTGTTGGTTGATGGGCCAGAATTCACCTATTTTACTGTATCAGTCTTTGAGTTACCATGGCAAATATGGTACAGAAACTTTCAAAAACAGCTGTCTGAATGATATCAGTATTCCTAAGCTTGTTACTTACACCACCAAATATCCACATATTTCTGAATTTCAACATTCTGAAACATACATCTGGAACAACACTCAAAAATATCCCCTGGGGTTAAAAATACTGTTTCGCAAATTGAGTGTTCCTATCAGTAAGTCACTCTACCTAAAATTGGAAGTCCTGTATATGTGAGTTGGAGAGAAGCTATGAAAAAATGTTGGAAATGTATATTCATCCTCCACAGTGAATTAATGCTTCTGAACATTTCTTCTGAGCCACTGAGAATACTGAGTTCCCATTGTAGGTTTTGAAGGAGGAACAACTTTAACAATTATTAAATTAAATCATATTTGAAATGAATACATTGTGGAGGCCTTTGAAGATGGTATGTAGAAGTGTGAAAAACAGTCATAACAGTTACACAGTAAAAAGTCATATAGAGGTACCAATGACTTTTCTCATAAATCTTATTAAAATATGAAATATATTGCTCATATCGATGGACCTCACCAGTGCAGGTTCTTTATTTACAAGAAGTTTCTTTTAATGGTATTTAAAACTATACAGTTTCCAAGTGATACTCCTCTAAGTAGTTAAGAATTTGTATATAAAGTGGAATTTTACTCCCAATCCAATTGCATTTTTTTCTCATTTGCATTCCTATTTATGTATAGCTTTCTTTAGCCCTTTGTAAATTTCCTAATTAATTACATACAAAAAAAAAAAAAAAAAAAAAAAAAAAACAGAAACAATACACTTAGCCTTATCTGGTGTTCATCATGCCTTTCACCCTCCTCCTTCCCTTTTACCCAGAAAATTGACTTCAGAAAGAAAGCTACGGTTGTCTTTATACCATCATTAACTATACTTATAATCAGATGAAAAATGATGTACTTCAGGAAGAAGTGTAGATATTTCCACCCAAGCAACAAATCACTCTTGTGACCTATAAAAGAATGAAGAGCATATTTCCGTTAGATCTCATCATTTACTAGTTCAGTAGAAATTAGCAGGGAGTTGTCCTGCTGGATGCATTCTACCCAGGCAGTGAACATTAATCTGTAGCATGCACTCCTGATCTTTACAGTAGTTACTACTTCATAGATTTATAGTAAACATAAATAACAGACACAAAATAAACGTGAAAGGCTTCTTATTCAATTTAATGATGGACATTAAAAGCACAAGAATTTGACATCTCACATCCATCTGGTAACAGAAGATTAATGCTAAGATCAGTGAGAGAATAGCAAATTTGAATTATTTTAGTTATACAGAAAGACTTTCTGTCTGTAACAATCTCTGAATTGGTAGTTTGAAATACTTAAAACTCATTCAAAAAATCTCACAATAATTGAGAAAAATACCCACTATTTTTGATAGTTGAAATGATTCACACAGAGGACATTATGCTTGATTATAAGAATTATACAGCAACATCTTCCTCATCTGTAAATCAGTATAGAAGTGTAAAATCATATGAACATTGAAATGTCATACTGTTATCCTAAATTGTGGTGAAATCAGTCACATAAATATGGGATTTCCAGAGGCATTCACTGATGTGCAGTCTGTGTATCTGTAGCTAGGTGGGTTCAGGAAAGGAATCAGGAAATATTGATATTTATGGAAAGCATATATCAATACATTCTATACATTAGTAAAAGTGTCCAGTTTTTAAAATAGTACATTGCAGCGATAAGTTTTCTGATAACCAAAATGATGAGCTTTGATTTTACAGCCTTATCTGAGATGAAATTTGTTTTAATTGCAGGATGATATACATAAATTTTATACTAGTATTGTCACTGGGGATATGACTTTTTATTGCTACAACTGTAGCAATACAAATGTGATTATAATGTATGTGCATATATTTGTCTACTACACTGTGCCTTCACAAATCTTTTTGGTGTCCAGACTAGTTGGCTCTTGTGGTTCCCTATGCATGATCCAGTGTTAAGTCAGAGTTGAAGAGGAACTTAATAATTCAGAAGTCAATTTTGACTTCTGACAATGTAGAAGTGTAGCACAGGCTGTTGTTATCAGACTAAATATGTTTATATCAGTATAGATTGATAAATGAAATATCTTCTTTCTTTCCTTCCCTCCCCAGGCCCTCTTCCCCTCCCCCATCCAAAAAAATAAAATTCTAAGAGGCAGACTTATTCCATTCTGGGGATGACCTAAAGTAAAATGTCTCACTTATGGATTACAACCTGTTGTTTTCTGAATAAAGTGAAAGGGAAAATGCACTTATAAAGGGAAATATTTCTTAAAAGGCATTTTGTTTTATCTTTTTATCTGGTATAGCAATGCTCCACATTTAGGATTTATCTCATAGTGAGTTTGGTTTTTCTTCCCTTTTCTTTATCCAAAAGACTAAACCTATACATTTGCCTGCCCAAAGGGAGTGCTATTACATATCTTATGTTATCTTAGTTATCACCTCCAACTCAGCCTTATTTTCAGAACACACCCCAGCACGTTAGATTATTATATATTTTTTTACTGTCCCATTCCTTCTGCTTTTGAATAAATTTGGTCTAGGTGGAAGCTTAACATTGAATTTCTCTTTACCCCTTTAATACATGAGTGTTTCCTTTGGAGTGATGCTTATCACCATATGTATCTGTCTCTGACCATATGCTACAGAGATAGTAGAGAGATAGTAGAGAGTGTTGATGAATGCATAGAAGGACAGGGGTGGTTGGGATAGTGAAGAACTCAGGTTTCACAGGCAGGGCCTGAAAGAATGGAAGGGGAAAAGAAGCCATTCAAAAAATAAAAAGAAAAAAGAAAAAAGAAAAGAAAAAAGAAAAAAAAAGAAAATTGGGAAACGGAAAATGAGAAGATGGAAAAAAAGTCAGTCTGTCTCTGCCCAGTCTCTTTTCAGCTCTGAGCAAATCTCCCTCGAGCCTCTACATAAAACCTGACAGATCTGTATATCTGCCAAGACAGATGGAAATTATTGAATGCATAATTAAAAAAATAAAATGTTAAAAAAAATGTAAGTAAAATGCAAAAATAAGCACAGATAAGCATGAATGCTACTACTTTGGACCCTATATCTGAAAAGAAAGTTGTATTTTTGTATCTATGCACACCATGAATAGACCCTTTGACATTTATGGAACTAATATCAAGCATTCAGATCCCTTGCTTGCAGGGTCATGGTCTTACATTGCACACAGAGTAGAGATCAATCTTGCAAAACCATAAGCTGGTCTGGATTCTATTTTCATTTCAGTGGAACATCCAAACTATAAGTGATTTTACAGAAAATTCAGCTTCAGTGCTTCTTTGGTATGATTAATTCTAATATGATATATATGATTAATTCTGATGTGATATGTATATATTTTTTTCAGCAGGATACTTACCCAGGAGTCATGTCCACAGCATCATTGTATTTCAAAGAAAAAAACGGATACATTTTTGCATGTGTAATAGCAATCCTATAGGTTGCTTAGACGAGGGATGTGAATTAGTGTCATACTTATAATCATGCAACACTGCTGATGGTTTGGATATCTGTTGGTATGTATGTTCAACCTCTCTTCAAACTGTTTTCCCCTTCCCTGGATAAAGGAGGTAATCATGAAGACAATACACAAAAGGTATCACAACCATGTGAACTTAATGTTATATGAATAAGCCCATACCTACACTGTAAGGTTGCTTGTAAGGTAGCTTTGCAGGTGCCCCTTTGTACATTTGTGATTTTTTTTTTTTTCTTGATTGTCAGCATTAGGAACTTTGTGACACAAAACTGAGAAGTAAATTTTAGGTACAACTGAACATGTTAGGCGTGTATTTGAATGAAGGTGTTTGATCTACTACTGTATGAGATGAGAATTAGGAATGCTTTAGGTGGGCTTACTACTGTCCTCTATGTCTTCAGGAGTTTCTGGTGGCAAACAGATGAATAGATCCCTGCTTCCTGAAAATGGTTAAATAATTCCTGATATGATACATTCTTCGATGATATGCATGTTCCAATTAAGTTAGGATTGTTAAAAAAAATAAAAATGCATCCGGAAGAAGTAGTTTTTTGTAGTCTTGAACATTGGCTGAACATGACTTGTAGGGAAAGGTAATATACTTTATTACACAAAATGGTATAGTTGGAAAAATTAGGTAAGATTTCAGGTAAAAACACTCCTTCAGGTCTAAACAACTTCAAAAAGCAAAACTACAAAGCTAAGAACAGAATTCTATTCATCATATCTCCCCTGTATGTTATTGCACTTACTGTATAATAATTTTATTTAGCTCCACTCATATACTGTGTCCTGCCTGAAGGGAGAAGAATCAGCCAAATTTAGGTCAATTTTATTTACCACTGAAACATTAGTTAAACGAGAGGAAGTGCACCAACATGGTTAGTAATGTTAAGCTGATCCATTATTAGAGGAGATAATTTGAGGGTAAAGTGCCAGCAATCCTAAAGTGAGTACTTATTAAGCTGTGGTTTAGCAAAGCACTAATAACATATGCAAACTTTCTAAATACTGCCTTGGCTGTAACATCCACTTCTTTTGTGATTTATACATAAGTTTGTGCAGGCACGAGTCTAGCAATTTTCTGCAATGTTCAAATTTCTTAGATGTGTTTGGGTGGGGTAAAGGTGTTGGTGGCTTCATTTAATCATACCAGTTATTAAGGTTGGTGATTTTAGATTATTAGTTGTCTTGCATAGCCATACCATAAAACCTGAACAATAGAATCAGGTAGAAATGGATGAAGTCATTCTGTTCTTTCAGTAATCCCAAGAGCTTCCTAAATTTATTTCCATCTGTCATAGAAGGGTCTATCCTATTTTGAAATATATTGTATACACCAATTTTGAAAAGTCCTTCAGTTTCTTTTGGCCAGCAAACCCCCAAATTAAATTAAGTAGAGTTATGAATGTAGGGTTATAATATTTAATTTAAATGTAGAATTATAATATTCCATTTAAAGTATCTTCATGTAACAATTAAGAAATCCACTTTTTTTTTTTTTTTTTCCCCTCATAAATCCCTATGTCTTCATTGAGATTTCTTTCTTTACTCAGTAGTGTATTGAAAGGAATGAGAACTGGGCCATAAAGTTTACTTAGAAGTTTACATATATATTGTTTATATAGTTATATATAAATTATATATGGTTTATATATAATTATATATATACACATAAAGTTGACTTAGACTATATATACCTAGACTATATTTAACATATTCTGATCAAAGAATCACAGCCACTCTCAAATTATTGAGCTAAACTTAATCAGAGGCATCAAATTTGGTATGTAAGCTTCTACAGACTGAAACAGGTCTGAAACTTCTTGTCCTGGTTTCGGCTAGAATGAAGTTAATTTTCCTCCTAGTAGCTGGTATGGTGCTGTGTTTGGTATTTAAGATGAGAATAATGTTGGTACCATGCTGATGTTTTAGCTGTTGCAGAGCAGTGCTTACACTAAGTCAAGGACTTTTCAGCTTCTCGTTCTGCCCTGCTAGCAGGCAGGCTGGGGGTGCAGCAGGAGCTGGGAGGGGACAGACCCAGGACAGCTGACCCAAACTGGCCAAAGGGGTATTCCATACCATCTGACGTCATGCTGAACAAATAATATGGGGGGGTTGGCTGGGGTGGGGGGACTGGCTGCTCGGGGATAGGCTGGGCATCTGTCAGTGGGTTGTGAGCGGGTGGGTTAAACCACAACACTTCTTGACTGGATCTAGCCCTTTCCCATATGGACAAGAGACTTATTTTCACATTGGGGCACTATAATAAATCATGTGACTTCTACAGCTGTTGAATATATGAAACCCCCCACTGAGTTCAATGGTTCAGTCACTTCAAGATCCCAACCTAAAGACTAGAGAAGTTAAAGCTTTCCATTAATTTCAGAAAGATTTGGCTCATCCTCAAATAGCACAAAACTAACCACTTGAAACTGAGTGCTGTAGCCTGGAAATATTTTCTTTTAATATTAACAAACTTTTGAAATTAACTGTTGAAAAGAAGATCAAGATCCTTTCTGAAAGAAAGAGAAACCTTTAATCCCCATTAGCCTTCTGACAAGACTATCTCATTCTTTATATTTTAACTATCACTCTTTCATTTTCACTTTATTCTTCCAGGGATTTTTATTATCCGTTTTGCAGATTAATATTATTTCTTCCTCTCATGCCCATCTGTCCACCCATCTGCTTATTTTAGCTACATTTCTTTTCACCCTGCTGGCTCTTGCATGTCTACACCACACCCCAGGCATGTATCCTTCAACAAAATTTATAATGTGAATGATTTTGAATACTTTCAAAATAGTGGTATAAGAAAATTGGATTCCTACATTTTGGTGAGTAAATATAAAATTATTTATAAGGTTAAAAATGAATGTTGTTGCCCTAAGGAAAGTTTTAGGCTTCAGGTAAGATTTCATAGAATAAAACCACAAATACTGATTATATCTAGAAGCTTAAGGACCAGCCAAAGCTGTTGTGTCTCCTCTTCCTTGGCTGGTGGAAAGAAAGGGAGGCTGTACATCTGGGCCAGATGGGTCCTGGGGGCACCATGATACACACCTGAAAGTGTGACTGTAATCTGGGGGCATGCCCGGATATCACCCACAGGGTAATTGAAAACACATTTACAAGTGCAGCAAATTTCTATGTGGACTGTATTAACAGACTCTGTAAGTTGATTCTCAGGGGGAAAAAAATCAAAGAGCATTTTCCAACTGTAATATCTTACTGAATATGCACAGTGGTGGAGGTCAGTATAAGAACTAGGGAAGTGTCAGAATGGAAGAGTACAGTCTGACCTTTGTCTCCTCCCTTATATTAATTTTATCTTTGTTTGTGTTAACTTAGCAGAACAGTGAGGGAGAGCCATAATAATATTTTGCTGTTTGCCTATTGCTTAGCTTAGAGTTCTCTAGCAATGGCATGTGGCATGGCACCTGTCTTAGGAAATACTATGTATGTTGAAGATTGCACCAGCTGAGAGAGGGCTGCACTCCTCAGTTCCCCATGCTCCTATTTGGCTTGGTTTAGTTCATTTGAACTTTTTAGACAGCCTCACTGGGACAATAACATCCAATTTGCTGATGTTGAGGAGCCTCTTGTGGTCCCTTTCTCCAGAGCTCAGAAGAAGAGCAGCTGAGGTGCCACTGTGCCACATGCTCAGGGGGGGCTGGCCAGCATGGAAGCATGGCACAAAGCCAGGCAAAGAGCAATCTGCAGATGCTGAAAGAGGAGGAAAAGTCACACTGAAGCTCCAGATTATGAGCTTTTTACTACATATACCTGGTACTCTCTTCCCAGTGCACATTTGCATGATCTGTAGCACTGTCTACTGGGTTAAAGATGCTGGGGGAAGGTCTCCAGGCTTCCCTTTGAGGCAGTGGCCTCCATCCTATATATCTAGCATGTGGAAGTAACTGGGTGCCACTGTTTCTACTTTCAAGCTTCATACAACAGTCTATTCTTTTGTACCATTAGCTGTTTTCAGAAAGTGTTGATGTTATGAGTGTATGGAAAGTTAATTATACTGGAAATACAGGAGATCTTCTGTGTTGTAGATATATGTGAATTTTTCTCTCTGCCCAAGAAAGAAGTATATTAATTTTGTTATATAGCAAGATAGCTGTGTCTTTATTTCTCCACAATTCCTGATAAAACTTTGTTCATTTACATATATAATTTGCTTTTAAAATATATGATTTAATTAAGTAGTTTAACTTACAGTATTGATCTGTATCAGTAAGAAACAAGTAATCATATCTCCTTGTGGTGAAAAGAAAGAAATCTTAGCTTTGTTTTGTTAGCAGACTGTCTGCCTATATCTAAACGCTTTGAGTAGACTCTAAAATTGAAAAACATAACTCCAAAAAACTTAATGATGACGCATCTATTTTATGTGCTGAGGAAAATGGAAATTAACTTAAAACAGCTGAAATCTCCTCTAACAAGGAATTGTTGACAACTATTTAAGCAGTAAGAGTTGATTGTATAACAGTATGTGATGTAATTGACTTGTATTTTAAAAACTGCTATTATTTTCAGAAAGATGATTTTGTTTCCTCCCTTTAGTAAAAAAGTTATTTTATTAAAGTTTATTGACCTGACTCATGTTAAATCACCACAATCTCCCTAGACTCAGTCATAGTCTCATTTAGCAACATTACGTTCTTTTTTTCACACAATTGAAAGTGCCTATAACCTATTTTGGAACAGGCTTCAGTCCAGAAATATGTTTTACTTTATTATTTTCTCTTCTCTCTGGGGATGCCTTCACAAAATGGTAAAGCCCAAAGACTTCCTGAAGGCTAATCCCTTTCTGGGTCATATGATTCTTTTCAGATTCCATCTTGAGAGAGTTTTCTTATAACAATAGGTTCTGCTGTCTGTGAACTGGAGAAAATCCTGTTGCTTTAGTGTTAACAATGAGTGGAATTTTAGCACAGGAGGAGTGTTTGCTTAATACAATAGAAGTTGGTACAGGCTGGACTCACAAGTGTCAAGTAAACAGTGTGGGAAAATCTATACTGCAACTGAGTCAACAAGGTGCTGAATGCCTAAATGTGACTTAACTGTAAATGCAATAACTATCTGGTTGACTTCTTCCTTTCCCTCCAGGATAGGACTTGACACATGTCTTATTGAGAAGGGGTTAAACAAGAAAACAGGCTGCTAACAGGGAAAAGATGAACAAAGCAAGTATTCAGTCACACATTAGAAACTCCACACAAAGTGCAATCAGAGCAACTTTTTCAGGATCAGAGACGACTGACTTAATAAGCAAATACGATGGAAGATGACGTTTTAACCTCTGTCATAATTACATAAATTCACCCAGAAATGTTAAGCACACAGTGCCTAACTCACAAAAGTGTAGCTAATTGATTTTCAAATATGTATATATATATTTTAAGTAGTAACACTCCTCAGATTGATAACAATGCAGATAAGACGGGAAAATTTGAGATCACTTGGCAGTAACAGGAACTACAGTATCCTATTCAAGTTTGGACTGAGAACACAAATTGACTGAACCCTTACCAGAGGCAAGACAAATGAGACAACATACACTTATATTCAATAAAGCAATTAGAAAAAGTAATATAAATTTATCAGAATCAGAAGCCACCATTCAATTTTATTTTTCAATGCAAAAATATTTTTTGTATAGTTTTAGTTGAGATTTTTTTTTTTTTAAATAGTCTTATATACTTGTCTCTTCAAGAGTAGGAGGTTTTAAAAGTATTTTATCCATAATTTTCCTTTATGATTTTGATCTATTTACACTGGTTTGCAACCTCATTTTTTTTTTTTAAACAAAACAAAACAAAACAAAAAAACAACACATTTATTCAGGTGATGCCTATAATTTCCACTTATGCCTAAGACTCCATTCAGCCAGCATTGACATGAAATTCCTATTGTAAGATAAAGATACAAGAAGCAAAACAAAACAAACAAACAAACAAGAAACAAAGGTCAATTGCTGTCTTTCAAACTTCTTCAGATTAGGTACGAAGCTAGAGAGATGTGGCATAGCTCCTACCTACCTAGACTACAAATGTGCCCATACGGGAAGCACTCCTTGAAACACTACAACTTCCCTCTACTTGAATTAGTCGTGTAATGCTTCAGCATTACCAGTGTTGATTTAACCACTAAAACAGAACTTTTGTGAGAACTAGGCTTCTGACCCATGCCTGTAGACTACAGTACTTACATAAGTAATGGTGAGCATCCATACACAGTTAGTGCAGGACTGGAAAACTGCAGTTGGCTCATGAGAGCTACGCCTATGTTAGGAGTTCCTGTGACTCATAGTCAGCTCAGCCTAAGAAAATCATGCAATAAAGCCCTCTTTCTCACACCCAAGGTAGTATCTCTGCCTTCACTTACCAACACTTACCATCACTTACTTCACTTACCATCTTCACTTAC
This sequence comes from Stictonetta naevosa, assembly GCA_011074415.1. Classification (NCBI taxonomy): domain Eukaryota; kingdom Metazoa; phylum Chordata; class Aves; order Anseriformes; family Anatidae; genus Stictonetta; species Stictonetta naevosa. The sequence continues at coordinate 142,248,473 of CM021697.1, read as the reverse complement.
CAACACTATGCTGTGTGCCAGCCTTGCTGGTATATATGTACATTGTGGTGTTTTGTCCCATGCATAGCTGCTCTATAATCAGAACTGATTCAATTTTCTGTAACTGATACATATACATGTATTGATTTTTTTTTTTTTTAAATCATGATCTCTAGACACATGCACATGTACATCTACTCATATCCATCTATCTACATCTACATCTGCATCTACCTTCACATATATATCTACTTCTTTATATAATCTTTGTATCTCATTTCTCTATGTGATGTATTTCTATATTTGTATAGAGAGAGCAATATATATAATAATATATTTATAAATCGATATATGGACACATACATACAACAACCCAATATGAAATATTTTCACTAATGAAACTATTCCTCTTATTGCCTGATGCAAGGAGAAGAAGGGAGAAAGCAAGTGAAAGAGTGGGTCTTATTTTTATTTTGGAATATTTAGGAAATAGTCAGATGGCAGGGGCAGAGCAGATAAAGATAAGTGGTGCCTTGCAGCACCAGAAATATTTGTTATTTGTGTGCAGATTTTTGAGTCAGTGGATATAGGCTTGGGATTCTCTTACTTTTAGGCGTGATTCTGGATATGTCTATAATACATGAAGCTTATTGTTTGATATTTCCTGAGAAAATGTCAAGAATATAAAAAAGGGAAAGACGTGGCGTTAAAAAAAATGCTCTGTAGGGCACATAATACTACCTCCTTACTTTGCAAGAAGATACATGACTGCTGTTTCTCAATGTACCAGCCTTCCTTAAGCTCTTCAGAGTCCAACGCAGCATGCATGCTGCTCTGCTCTTTGCATCTGGCAAGCTGAGGGGATAATGCTGTGGTCCATTCTCCTTCCTAGTGCTCCTTGTCTAGCTTAAAATGAATTAAAGGTTTTAGGTTATGTAGCTGATGGAGATGAAGCAATCTGTGGACCTAAGCACAGAGGAATTATTTTCCTGTCTTGTTTGCTCCTTAGACACAGTTATATACACAAGAAATAATCAGAGGTAAACTTGTTTTTAAGAAATTAAGGGCCACTGATGGCAAATGAATATGTTTAGAGCAGCAGGCTTTTTTCTGTAAATCTCATTATAGACTCTCCTCTGCCCTTTCTTCTTAGAATGATTTGTAAACAACTGAACAGCCCTATGTTTGGTAAAGCTTAAGAGTAATATATAGAGGATGCTTTCTATGTATCCTATAGAGCTTCAGTGACCTTGAAGGGGATTGTAAACCAAATCACTTTATTCTGATATTACAAATTATAGGAGTTTGGTTATCGGCCAGTTCAAACATCTGCCAATGTGCCATAAGTATTTTTAAGTGCCATCACAGTAGAATTAAGTCTCAGAAATCTAGATTACTGCAGGAGACATATCAATAATTTTGTTATACAGTAGTAACAGTTTTTACTTCTTTCTGGGTGCAAAAATGAAACGCTCTTTCTGAGACGCGCTGAGGCAAATTGGTTTCTCTCTCTCTCTCTCTCTCTCTCTCTTTTTTGGATATATGTATATTATATACATATATAAAGAGAGAGAAGGGGAATTTCTGGTATGCAAAGGTATAAGCATATAACTACACTTAAAGAAACCTTTCCATACATTAGAAAAAGTAAGATATCAGACAGAAACTTATGGAAGATCATGTAGATTAAAATAAACAGCAGATAGCCCTCAAGAGAACCTGAATAAATTTATTTCTCCTGCTCATGTTCCCTCCTCTACCCTCCAGAATTGGCTAGGAGAACATATTTTATTAAAAACATTTTTTATTTGTTTGTGTTCTCCTAAGTCTGCCAGACAACCAACTGAAAATTAAAAACCTAATATTTGCTGCTTGTGTCAAGGACCAAGCACAAAGGAAATAAAGAAATAAATACATTCACCAAACTTCAGATGGGCCAACAGTCCATTTTGCAGAAAATATTGACATACTTTTGTGTAAATGAATGGAGAATTTGGCACTATAACCTTTCCTTGTTTGCTAGGAGCTTAAGACATTTGAGAGACTTTTCTGTAGAATATGCTTTGAAACATATTCTAATCACAAAAAGTAGTTTCTAATGTTGATAGCTTTGCTATTCACATTTAATATTACCAGTATTATTCATATTTTACACTGCTTGGTCTCATAGGTTTCATAAAGCATTTTATAAAATAGCATCCTATTTGCATCAGTCTCCATAAGGACACACCATAACAGTAACAATTCTGTCTCTTTTAAGCCACTGCATTTTGATATCTGCACTACACCTTATTTCATGAATAGGTGAGTGGCCACATCCTATCAAATACTATCCTGTATGCTCTATATTCACTACAGATGCAGGACCATACAGTTTTGTCACAGGAGTATAGTTTCAGTGCACCCATGTTGCACTCTTGTTCCTTTTATTATAATATTCTGGTGAAAACTGGGTATAAGATTTCTTTGCAGTTAGAACAGAATAGCAATTTTGAATCATTTTCTCTTTGAAAGTCTACTCTGTCCTCAGACCTCTAATTCTGTTATTTGAAAAGAACATCAAAAGGACTATCACTGTCTTGTGGTAAACATTTCAAATTCTTAGAAATGGTTTCTAATATAAGCGGTTTTGAGAATGCCATAATTTTATTTATTTTGAATACAATCATACTCAAATATATTTCTCTTTTTGAATTCCCCATATTTCGCCTGAATTCTAAGGATAATGTGTGGTGAACTTCACCCACCTAAATGATTTAAATCTCATCTCTGACAGGGTGGTACATGTTTGTCTTGTACAGGTTTATTCTGGTATTCTTCCTTCTTCATCTCTGTGCAGTTGCTTGTAGAAAGACAATTGATCAATGAGTTTGCATTTTTTAGCTTTCAGGGCAAGGATGGATAGCAACAATTGTGAAAAAAAATGAAGATTTGGAAAGGGAGAGAAAAGGCTGGAAATGATAAAGGAGTAACTGAGTAGTTGTATTTTGATAATGAGTTAAATCATGAAAGTGAAAGTTTAAGCAAAGGTCTTTGCTTTCCTTATCAGGAAGGGTGAAAAGAATGACTAATTAGATTATGCAAACCAACAGATAGTCCAATTACACTTGATAGGTCAGATGTAATCCAGGGGACAATTCCACCTGGAGGAAACAGGGAATGGTTGCTTGATCAGCAAACATGGTGTAACAAGCTGAATACCTCTGTGCCTGCCAAGGGGTGGAAGGAGATGTTATTTCAACTCCAGGAAGATGAGCAGATCAAGACTGGGAGGCAGGTGTTCTCCAGAGTCAAAGGCCCTGGCCAAAGTCAAGGTGTCACTTAGACATGAGGGGGACCCAGCTGGTGCCTTTTGTCATAATGTAGAAAGTACTGTTCTTTATTCTGTGTTTTGGGAAACTTCCTGATTACTTAACCATAATCATAGGCCTGCACTGTAAAGCTTGGGAAAAGAGTCTGATGTCAAATTTTGACTTTAGGGCCTGGCCATGTTCTGATGTTATGTTAGGGTGACATGTATGGGCTAAAATACAGCAATTAATATCCAACATCTTATTGACTTTTTTTACTGACAGCTATGGACCTGGAATTATATATATTTTTTTATTATTATTTTTTATTTTTTAATAGGAGGAATGATTTTGGAAACTCTACTATTTCAACAAAGATTTCATGATTTTTTTTTTTTAATTTCTTTAACAGTTTAAAGAACTCTGCATAAATCTGAGTTTAATTTTATTCAAACTCAGTTATGCTGATTTTATAAATACAAAACTCTTCCCACTTTGTGAACCTGTGTAGGAACTCATGCATCAGCTCATGTTAAAATTTAGCATTTATCTAAAAAAGTAACTCAAAGTTTCTGCAGACTAGAGATGAGTTAATGTATCACAGTGTGGTTACAGTTACTCTGTCTTTCTTTCCAAAAGAAAAAAGAAAGAAGTGAAAAGGATAGCATATTTGTATATAGCACATGCTTAAGGCAAAGAAACTTAAGATTTTATTTTATTTTTTTTCTTCAGTATAAATGTGTTACATTTAAACATGTCTTACAAGAGCCTTTATTTATTTATTTATTTATTTAAGTATTATACTTCATGTGTTTATGACTCATCCTCAATGAGTATGTAGCTCGTGGAATAAGCAGGCTCAACCATATGTTTTGTTTGCATATGCTAGTTTGGAGAACTCATTCCCTCTCTTTCTCATCTTATTTCTCCTTAACAGATTTTCTTCTCCTCTCTCTCTCTCTCTCTCTCTCTTATTTGTTCTTTTTGATTTAAAGAAGGAAATTTTAACAAACTGGCAGAGGTGGTAAGATGGAAGGCAAGAGATGTGTCTGTGTAAATGTAAATCTTACAGTACAATTCAGTTTTTTTTGTCAACAAGTTATGTTCTTCCATGGCTTAATCTAGTAACAGTCACAGTGACTGTTTTTCCAGTCACAGTCTGAAAATCTACCTCTGCTGTTTTGTTAACGTGATTAATCATTGTGTAGTGAGAAAGTCCTACTTTTATAAAATAATTAATTGTGTTCATGTTATTTTTTTCCCTTTAGGAACAAAACAGAGCATTCTTTTGTTTATCTTTGTTTTTGTCTGCCACATATATCAACATGTACAACATGAAGCTATTAAACTGCGGAGAGGGAGAATGATACAATATTCAAACTCTGAAAGAGTGGAGAGCTGGGAAACAAACAAACAAACAAACAAACAGGTGTTACTGATATGCAACATACAGATAGCCTAAACTGAAGATGGTTAATTTGCTAAAAGCTGTGTGCCATAGAGATGCTTTGTTTTACAATGCCTTAGATATCACACGTTCTCTTTCAGCTGGCAGCCTTACAGGGGTAACAGCTTCAAAAGAATGCCTGCTCTTGACTTTTTTTCTTAGTTTTGGCACAAAAGTAGCTTCTGTCAGCAGTCAACATGCCTGGTATTTTCCTCCCACCATCATTATTTCTTGGAAATTCACATTCCTTGCACCAACACACAGAAACCCACATTCTCCAGCTGTGTTTGAATTCTCTTTTCTTAAACTTGTGTCAGACCCTGACAGTTATGGTCCATGACCCACACCTGGGCTGGGAACTATAATCCTTAGAAGACTCAAAGCTCAGTGAGTATTCATGTGATCAGTTACACAAAACTATGCTGCTTCTTGCTTCTTTGGCAGGAAGTTAAGGTGCCTAGATGTGTCCAGGGACTTTGGCGGTAGAGAGTTGTGACACCACCATTTGAGGGTTTATAAAAATTAAGGAAAGTGGAGGAAGTAGTTCTGAATCAGACTGTAACAAACTCATGAGTGGAGAGAGAGTAGATGCTTCCATACTTTTGCTATGCAAGTTAATGCCTACAGAACCAGAAATGTTGTTATTATAATATATTATTCATACATAAATTCTTCATACATAAATAGTTCCATTTGCTCCAAGTTACTCATATGCAGCAGAGCAAAGACACTTTTGCTATGGATAGTCAGCTAAGTAGCCCTGGTGGCAGAGCAGAAAAGGTCTAATTTTTGATGTAATTTGCCTCTCGCATTAGCAGCTGTTTTAAAATTACTAGTTCATGAATTTAATACATCTGCAATGTCTATCTGCACAAAAATATTGCATTATAAATATATGATCTGAAAATTAACTGAAGATGAAATTCTTCCTGAGGAATGGGTACTTGATTTGTGTGAAATTTATCATATAAATATAAATATCCTATATAAGAGCCCTTAAAACAAGCAAACACACACAAAAACAAAACAAAAAACACTAACTAGAAGCAACCTGAGAAGCTACATATATTTGTATTTTAGAGATTCTGAAAGAGTTCTTGTCCTTTGAATGATAGTTGTCTCTATCCAGATAAAATTCAATTTAGATATAAAATCTAATCCAAAATTCCATTCCAAGTTTGAGTTGCACCTATATTTAACCTTTTAATTTATCATGACTTAAACTTCTTATTGACACTTCACAGGGATTTTTTCACTTCCAAGCTACAAGCAGTGCTGAAAAAAAGATATATATAAATTTCTCTGGAAAGGTAGTTTTCAGAAATATTTTGATTCAATCAGAAGAAATAAATGAAGTCAGGTCTTACAGGTATTTTGATTAATGAGTTCAAGAGGTTCCGGTAAAACTGATATGTATCCTACTGAATGAATCTTTTCACTATTATTCATATTTAATTCTTGTATTTGGATGGAAGCTAGGGACTTTGAACTACATTGTGCTAAAGAATGTAGAGATCAGACCTTATCCATTAATTCTCCAGTATTCTTCTATTATTGCATTGCAGCATTTCACTTTTAAAATGCTTCTGACTAATTTGAGTTTCTTTGTTTAAAATCCTAGTACCAATAAGAGTTTGATCGTTGTTAGCTAAGGTTAATGTTATGTTTCTGGCACAGGACTTATTATCCTTTACAAGACTAGCTCAGACTAATGACTGTGGTGTCAAGCTCCAGCTTTTGCCAGCAAGGACATAGTTATAGAAGATCTTCCCCTTATTCATGCTCCATTGTCAACAAAGAGAAATTAAAATAGACAACCTCATAAGTGTGAAAAAGCACCTGCTTAGTAGTGCATACAAACTGAAATGGAAATATTCATGAAATGTTTCTAGTTCTTGTTATGGAAAGATAATAATTAGAGCTGGAAAGAGATAACCTATGATTATTTTTAAAGAATATATATATATATTTTTGGTTGGTTGTTTTTTTTATTCTTCAGGTTTTTCTCTGTGTTACAGAGAGCTTTACTTTCAGTTGTGTTCCTTAATTTTGTTTCAGAATTAAATAAATAAATAAATGATTCTTTCTTGGATCGAATGATTATAATACGTCATTTCCTATTTCAATTAAACATGTAAATAATGAGTAATGTAAATAGCTGAAAATGCAGTCAAGTTTGACATATTGTGCAATATCTATTCTGAGAGTAGAGCACTGTGACTAGTTACTCATTTGTTTTTTCAGCTGATGGGAATGTGTGCTTAGCAGTGTTAGAATCATATGTAACACTTTGTAATAAAAGTTGAGAGATGACAAAATGGAAGAGACATTTAAAAAGATGCTTGAGCTGTGAAAGTACAAACACTGTCCAATGAAAATGTATGAGATCCTACAGTACTGTGTTTGAAACAGCTTTGTGACTGAAGGCTAACTTCTAATATGTAGTGCATATTACAACAGGAATTAGTCCTGCTTGATGTCATTACAATTACCATAAGAAATGTGGTAAATTTAAACTGGTAAATAAAATAAATAAGCTTAAAGAAAATGTCGTCATTTTTATAGGCATCTGTGGGCCTTATAATTGAAGGGAAAAAAAATCTCTTCAAACATCAATGTCTGTCCAAGCTTTAACCAGTAAATATTTGCAGAACTCTGAGGAGCTTTGTTTTAAAAAAAGAGTCTAAAAATAATCCTCAGCAGACTATGATATGTTATGAGGCAGGATCTCCCAGAGGTTTCAGAATATCTGTAAGAATTTACACCTTTATTGAGAACAAAAGAAAGCATAATTTCAGCCTTCAAGTTGTGCACAGATTAACTCTTCATTACAGAATTCAACATAGCTAGAGGCTAAAGAAAGTTCAACTTGATCTTTTGTGGCATCAAACAAAATAGGATCATGTTCCTGACGCCTAGTAGCAGCAGCAGCTTTCAGTTAGTGTGAAAACAGAAGTAAAGAAACAAATTAAGGTTTAACACTACATTTGCATGCAGTTAACCATTTGTTTTTACCACACTATAGATACATCATAGTCCTTGACTGTCTTTGTCATTCTTGTAAAAAGTAAAAGGGAATTAAAGATATTTTCTTTCCTGTGTTTAATACAGTAGAGATTATAAGAATTCCCCACTGCTCTAGCTTCTTCAGTTTATTCCCTCCATCAGCATTTCCCCAGGTTGAAGGTTTCCTGTTAGGGAAAAAGAAATACAGAGCTTAAAATGCCTTTACCCTGTCCCTTTGACTTAACTGCTTTGAGTTATACCGTTAGCATGTTAATTGAATGATAGAAAATGTGCAGTTAATTTTTTCTTTAGATGCTTCCTACCTCCTTCCTTTGAAAACCTTTAAAGAAAATCGTGGTGGCCTACTTCATTATTAAAAAACAACAACAAAAATTGGATTTCATAGACATTCTTCATTATGTTGTATTTAACATATTTGGGTTTGCATCCTTTGATTATAAAGTAGTAATATTTCTCTGAAGAGAAGAACTTTGCAGTTGCAATTACAGATAATAGGGTTGTTTTCTAAACCCCAGTGTGGTGTGAACATCAAAGTACTTTGGATTATAATAATCCAAACAAATAACCTTCTGTAAACTCATAAGAAGAAGCTGGATGTTTTCATTAAGAGAATGCAATTCATTTAAGAGTCAGTTGTTGCCTGTTTCTGTGTGGTGAAAAGTCTGTTAATTTGCATAAGAAAATAACTACCAAAGAAATGTAAATGGTTGAACTAGGATCTCATTAGCAAAACCTCTCTAGCTACCTGAAGCACCTACCTCTGCTGGCAGTAGATAGAGTTTCAAGTACCTTCTTACCTTTTAAGAAACAATTATCCTCAGGCATTTCTATCGGTTAAGGCAGGGGAAGGGAACACTGTCGTGTTCCACTGTTCTTGGCAACAGATCTTATAATTTAATGAAAAGATTCTCCAAAATAGGCATTTGAAGAACTTCTCTTTTTAGACATTTATTGAATATGTATCCTTTAAATAACTACCTGTAAAACACACGTATTTTTCACTGCGGCAAGGTAAGATTATGTAATTTTCTGGGAAAACAACAACAAATTCCAATCAAAATGTTCTAATTTGGATGAAGAGGTAGATGATTGTGTAAGTTTTTCAGTCACTAACATGGCAAAAATGTCTGTATAGGGAAAAAAATATTTGCTAAGTTATTAAAGTGGTTGAAGAGGAACTGATTTTTCCACAGTAATGCTTCTGACAGACACAGAACCTTAGTTCTCATAATGTATACAATTAAAAAATATTAATATCTTGAAGTAAATTGATTCAGTTCTACTGGAGACGGATGTATACCCACAGTTGTCAAGTGACGATAGGGTTCACAACCCGGTACACATAGCCTATAGGTGTTTTACAAATGTACAGTTGCTAGGAGTCATATACTTCAGAGGATAAACAAAGTGACATTTTGCCCCTGGAGTCCTGAGTTTAGTTGGCACTGGTCAGGTTACAGGCAGCAGGACTTTAGTGAACTCGTCTGCTAATGGAAGTTTTGGTTTACAAGAGTCTTTTATTTCTGACTACTGTCTCCTGTCTAAGGCAAGAGCTTTAGAGGGGCTTGGAAGACAAGCTGAAAATATGACAGTTAGGGATAGATTTTTGGGCAAAGGTGTGCTGCCAGATTAATAAATACTTCCAGGGTCATTGACTAGAGCACAATTGTGAGGCCATAAACAAGGATTTGCCTGACTGAACATGAGCAGGTGGGGAAAAGAATAGGAGGGGTCTTACTTTGAGTGTTGTGTATTAATGGTAAGACTGTATAACTTTCCAAAAAGTCTCTATTTAGCAAAGTGAATTTTCTCCTACATCAAGCTAAATTTCTCCTGAAACCTTTACATGAGCTAAAGGTTGAGGTCCCTCATCCTTTTTGGTCTGCTGCTGGTCATCTTGAAGACATTATCCTCCTCTCCATTGCCTTTCACCATTTCCTTGTATTATGCAACTTCCCAGTAAGCTCAGATAATTCTGTTCATGTTACTGGCTCCTGCCTCAATGCAGTCAAAATAACCTGAATTATGAAAAGCAAGCAAGCAAACAAACAAACAAACAAAAACCCTGCATTTCAAAAGATAAGAGAACCCACATTGCTTTTACAGAATGAGTAAGATAAGTGAGCTGTATTATGGCAATTATGCAAGTAGACAGCGAAATACAGGTGTTGTCAGAGGGTGAACTAGCACCACACTTACATTGCATCATCTGTTCTGCAGTAACTCTACATGTTCAGGTTTTTCTCAATCATACAATTTCATTGAGGGGCAAAGTGTAGGAAGACAGACAGAAAGATAGGTACAAACTCAATATATTGTGTAGTCACACCCTTGTTTACCCTGTGGTAATTTTTTCCTTTGCTACTGATAATTTTCTAGGCCAGTTTTGTTAAATTGTTATCAAACACATACAAATTAACCTTTAATTAAGCAAGATATCTTGTGGCAGATGGTGACTGTGAGTAGATAACAAAGATGCAGAACCTGTGAAGATGTCTGTTGGGCAAGGGAATCTCTGTACCCCAAACAATAATGTTTGTTTCAAATTAACAGCAATGAAAATGTAATTATAAACTAGAGCCTTTACTACAAACTAACTACAAAATTACTAGGAGTAAGGAAGGATCTCTCTATCTCTCTGCCATGCTTTCTTATGATCATCAGTGTCCATTTCAGTTCTGTATAAATATTCTCTTTCAGACTACTTGCCCATAAATTAGAATTATTGGGGTGTGGTTTTGGAGCTTTTTTTTTTTTTTTTTTTTTTTTTTTTTCATACACACCACATTCAGCCTTCTGTTCCCAAAACACACATTAGTCTTCCCTTTGACCTCAGTTACATGAAATTGCTGGATATTTCATTCTTTATCTATAGAATAATGATGCAAAAGTCATTAAGCAGACATTGCTTCAGAGCATTGTACTGATGTAGAATATACTTGGAAGATATCAATTTGAGACTGGGTATTTCAGTGTTGGCCCAGCTCCATGTGTTGTTACCCATTCATCAGTGGAATTTTAATATTCTGTAAATTATAAATGAGTCCTGTGAAGATAAAGAGTTATTTTTAGAAGTTTATCTCTTCTGAAAGAAAGATCAGTACATAATAGGTCAAAAACATTGTAACAGAGACTAGACATAAAATGGAACTTTGGTGAAAGGCCAAAATAATGTTTGAAAGCAAAATATTACTATTATTTAGAGGTACTTGCATTAAATGTGGTGAAAATGAACTGTTTATAGAAGATGCTGGATTCCCTCCAAGCAGACTTTGGCTGCACCAGTTCAGTCTCTGTTTTTCAGAGACAAGGAATTTATTTTCTAGCAGTCATAAATAAGCAAAAAGAAGAGACCCATAACGAAAAGTGTAGTCCAAGGCAGGGGCTCTGATGGCTGCTGCCCAGATTACTGAGTGGTTTAATGGCTGGGGATGAGGTCTGGGAGGTGAGGTTGTGTTTACCAGCAGACGGGCATGCAGAATTAAACAATACAACCGTCTGCATGCACTGGTCAGCATTCTCCTGCATGTCATTTGTGCATTCCAGCATCGCACTACAGCAACACACCAGGCTGGGAGGGAGAATGTAGGATGGCTATCTGTCTCCTCTAGAAGACCAGGCATTTGTGTGATCTGGGTAGTGGGGGGAAGCATATTTAAAAAATGCCTTTACTGTCCACACACAGCTTTCAATATTCCTCCAATACAGCACTCCAGTTCTTCAGTACAACCCACGCTTCAGGGGAAGGTGGAGTTAATATTCTGCTGGTTTAGCTCTTTGATCCAGCTTGCCACAAGCTCAGATAAATGCCAGAGCCTATTCAAGATCAAGAAGAGGGCCATGAGAGGGAGGCTTCCCTCCCTTTAGCAGCAGCTGGCAAGAGCTAGCACAGCTGTATTGCTCATCCTTACCTTCAGATTCCCCACTGAGCACTGAACCCCTCTTCTGATCACACTATTGCATCTTTAGGGATTTCATGACTTGACTCCAGGTATTACCCATGATTAAATCAGAGAGCAACACCTGTTCCTCTTTACAGTTTTTACTGCTGACTTTAAAATCCATGCAAACTTTTAATGTTCCGAATTGCTCTTTCATTTTCAGTATGTTGCCTGTCATTCCCCCCCATTCTGCCCCTCTGATTTCAAGCCTCATATGATCTAAAAGACTTCAGTAAGTTCATTTAGCAAGTCAATAACTTGCCATTACTCTTAATTTACTTTAAATTTCTTCCTGCTCCTCCTTGTAAGTCTAGAAAGAAGGAGAAAAAAATAGTTTTAACATGTGGCCTTAAATACTTCCCAGCTGAAAAAATACAGTTAACCAGCATGAGGCTAATGGGCTGATGTAAAAACTGATGATCCACACCAGTTCCCCTGCAGCCAAATAACATCCTCTGGTCTGTATACACAGCAGCTGATTTCACCCTGAATGCTCTAGTTTCTCCTTTCCCTTCATTTCCGATCTCTCAGTACAGAGCTCTAATGTTAATTCTGGTTCTCTCAGCCCATTAACTGAATGATGCAGCATCAGGCTCCCTGGCTTGTAGGATCCTGCTTTTTTGTATTTCTCTGCAGCTGATAGTCAGCAACTCATTATTTTCCTTGCCCTTTCCTTAATGACGTGCTTGTCCATGAACATCATTCAAAACAGACAATATAATGATTTAAACTACATCTGTAGATTGAGGAGTTTGTACTTTTGTTGTTGTTGATACTTTTTTTTTTTTTTTAAATCTAAATAACCCTTTGATCAAAATCTGTTTTAAATTCTGTCTTTTGAAAGATCTTTAACTCAGAAAAGCTGATTAAAAATGAAAGCTAATAGGTCGTATTATCTGTACACCACCAGTAATATGACATTGGCTATGCTTTCCATTGGTATTGTTTTCATGTTATGTTTTTGGCTTGTTTTTCTGCTTCAGATTCATATTCAAAACATCCATATTTTGCCATTAAATGTAAGAAAGAGAAGAAAAGCAAGTGGGTGTTTTTAAAGTACAAATGGCCCAACTCTACTGTCAGATTAAAACTAACTGGCATCAATGCCATTTAACCAACATAAAAGTGGGAGGAAAAGGTAACTCTTTGGTGATTCTAAAGGTTTAAGTCAATACAGGATAGTAAGATAATAACCAATACAGTATAGTATTTCCATTTATTTTTACAGCTATGTGGAGTACAAAGACCCCTTAGATCTGTAAGGCAGTTCTAAAAAGTCTGTGAAAAGTAACTCAGAGAAGCAAACATATTTCAGTAGCCTAAATTCATACGGATCTACACATCTAAAAGGGTTGAAAATCATCACAAAGTGTTAGCAGTACTATTTCCCACTTCTACCTATCAACAACAGAAGATTTCCAGCTTCCCCCTTAGCTGAACTGCTCAATTTCAAATCAGAGCTATGTACTGAATCTTAATCAACTTGAGAAGTAGAATACTTAAGAGGAAGTCATTTGAACCTAGAGCTGAGTCTCCAAGGGTTTTTCAAGGCTTTTCTTTTTGCAGTGATGCCCTAACTGTCAGAGTTTAAATGGTCTAGAGGCTCAATATCTGTGATATTTATTAACCAAGTGGTTATGATCAGAACTTTGTCACTCAGACTTGCTTTGTATCAGCTGACATATGGTATCATATTTGAAATACCACTCAGTAAATCACTGATAATGTCAGTATAATTGCCAAAAGCTAACACAAGGTATAATTCATTTCCCATTGAAGTTGATGGCAAAAATTCTATTGATGGCAGTGGTGTAGGGTAGAATTTACTAACCAGAAAAGTATTTTATTTTTCCCAATTGCACAGAAAGGCTCAATAATCTTCTAAAAAATCAGCCCTTGAAAAAGAGCTTTCATTTACAAATGGTAGCATGTTAAAATTTTCACAATTTACTTTTTTTGGTAGATAGTGCTCCTATGACTATTTCAATATGTTTTATTTGTGAGTCAGTTGCTAATATATTCATAAGTAGATGAATTTATAAATGTAAGAGCTCTGCATATATCTCTGTTCCATCTGTTATTTCTTTTTGCCCTAATTTTAAATACTCTGTGTTCAGTGCTAACATTGGTATTAACATTTCATTTAATTTTGTGATGTATTAATTAGGTGGTATCCATGGAATAGTTTTATTCTGCCTTTTGGGATTTATTTTTTAACTGGCCATTTTCTCATCTAAATATGTTAGATTACCAAAAAGAAAACTGTCTGGTAAAAATACTTCCCACCTTCCTCCCCAGAATTTCAATGACAAGGATTTCCTATATTCTGGGCTGATTGTCTGGTGGAATGACACTGGCAACACCAAGAAGTGAGAGATTCAGAGTCATCTCTCTGTTCTCTACAAGAGACTTAAATCTGGTCCTCCCACATCCAGGAAAAGCATCCTTAAGTTGTGGGCTGCAGACTCAAGCTCTCTCTCTGCCCTAACATGTGATGAGTCTGTATATTCAGTGATCAGCTATTTTTTGCAAGTCTGATGTGTGGTTGCCTAGAAGGCCTTATATCATTTCACTGCTGAGCAAAATTTGAAATCCCAAGAGTTTAGTGAAATAAGAACAATCAATTTATTTATTTATTTATTTATTTTTAATTTTATTTTTTTTTTAGCCTCTGTAAGCAGGGGTTAACTGTGAGTTGAAGATTTTGCAGGTATGCTTCAGAACTACCATTTTCATTACTGCTCACTATATTTGGATATATTTGGATTTCTTAATAAAGTATTGTTATTAGACAGCATTTAAATTTGAATTTTACAAACTGAAATATTTTTATATATGACAGCTAGTTTGAAAATTTCAGATGTTGTCATGTACCTGAAGACCTTCATAAAATTAATACTTGTCTACTACACTCAGTCCAGAATAAGTACCAACATTTTTGACAAGTATGAAAACAAATTTCCTCTGAAAAAGATTTTATAAGCTGCGTAGACAGTGCACAGATAAAGTATAGAGAAAGTGGAGGGGTAACCAGCAAAACAACAGTATGGTTTGATTGCATCAAATATCTTCTCTTGTTTTGCCCGTTCCATGGTTTCTTTTGCAGATTTTTTTTTTTTTTTTTTTTTTTTCCAACTCCAAATTGTCTGTCTGATCATCACATCTACTTTTCTTACTCTGATACAGGCAATATTTTTTTTTATATTTTAAGACAAGTGGCTGCATTAGGAGGGAATTCTGTCAGCAAAAGTATTGTCAGTTAAAAAGCAAGAATTTCTCCTTTACACTGTCATTTCTGTCAAGGGTTAGTGCAAACAGCTTTGCAAATAAACTATAGATATCCTTTGGGGTTTTATTTTTCATTTTCTCTGAAGGCTGTCCAGATAATATGTATATGGAGCTGTTTGTAGCAGGGTTATTACTACATTTGCCTGCTACTTTTGAACTTCCATGTGGCATTTGACACTTTTGACCATCAGCTATAACTGTACTCTTTTTCTTACCTTGTAAAATTTATTGCTTTGATCTCCTGTGTCTTTGGTGTCACCTGGTATCCCTCAGGGACATCTTCTGGGATCTATAGTATTACTTTGTTTTATGTATGTTGGTTGGAATTACTTGTGTTCACAGTACAAACTGTCAGACAAGTAGCTCTTGTCTGTATTTATCACTCCTTGAAGACCTTGTAATGCATCTACGGGTGCTGTATGATTGTTTTTCCATTATCAAGGTTTAGATGGTGCTAATTTTCTTAAGTGTAATGCTGAAAGGATGGTATGTAAGTTGAAGCCTCTTAGGGGTCTTTTATCTTCCTTGGGTTTTAACTTTTCCTCTTTCCAGCCTTCACAGTCTTGTATTCACAAGAGTGTCTCAGCTTTGGCTGAGATTCAAGGCCATTTTGAACAGCAGATGTGATCTAAAGGAGAAGAACACCTGGCTTAGAACACTCCATCTGAGTGTTCATTTCTCTTAAGCAGTGATAGAGAATGGGTATTTCTTACTCTAAATCATTCTCTTCTGAATCCCCAGACTCTTTTACTTGTGATCCCAAGTTCAGGATCCTAAGATCTGTCACATCTAGATAGAGTGTCCACAGGATCCTGACCCTTAATGGTAACCAACCATCAGAAAAAAATGTTAGTACTCATTAAAACTCAGAGCAAGGCGTATTTTGGAGAAGAAGGGGAAGGAAGTCTGTGTAATGCTTCCTCAACCCTTTCTTTAGCTGAATGCTAGCTCAAACAAAAGTTTTGAAGTTATTATGAAGGTCTCCACATCATCTGCTCAAACACCCACAGGATGAACAGGACTCCTCTTTTCTTCGGGTAGTGACTAGGTCGATAGTCTAGATCTAGCTTTACTCACAGGCAGAGGCTGAAATGGGCAGGTGGGTTGTGCTTGAGGCAATTCCTTGAGGTCTGAAGGGTGGAGGGAGGCTAGCTCACTCCTGGTGTAAATGAAGCCAGCATACCACAGCAGGTTTACTGTCTTGTTTGAGGAACATCTTCATACCCATGGTGACTATATATACTGTCCCTGGCATCTCTCCACATGAACTCGAAATTTCTTCACTGTGGACTTTTTCTCCGAAAACCAGTGGCTCCCATGTTACTTGGATCAACAGATTTCTGCTAGTTGTCAACACTTCACAAAAACTGCTGTGTAGCCTTTTAAGCAAACTTTTAATTGTCAGTGCTGTACATTTATTATTTAACAAGGTTCTACAGATTAACTAAATGTCCCACAAGATAATTTGGATCACTGCAGAGCAGTGCTGCAAGAGGAAAGTGGGTGGCAGAGTGTGTGTAGCTGTCCATGCCTTACAAAAATAAATATATAATAAATAAATCACATAGTGCCTCATATTACATTTCCATGATGTTTTTTATTATTATTATTTTGTTTTGGTTTTGTTTTGTTTTGTCTTGTTTGTTTGGAAAAGGGATGGTATTCTTTGCACTGTGTTTTGAAATGTGGTTCTGGTTCATGACAACATTCTAATTGAGGTATTACTGAAAATAATATGTATATATATATATTTTGCCTGTTTCTATGGTTTCTGAGAATAACTAAATTCACAGAAAATAAGTGGTCAGCCTGAGATCACTTTCATATTGTAATGCTTGGAAATATTTATGTTAAGCACTTTCAGTGCATGCTTATGCATGTATGTGTATAGAACATAACACAACAATAGAAGAATGATGTTTAGGATACAGGGTTCCAAAATTTTGTTTACAAATAATGCTGTCTTAAATCCTTTTTTTTTTGCTTAGATTTTAGGAGGAAAAAAAAATTATAAATGGAAAGCTGCAAATGACTGATTACCAGCCAGATGGAGTGGGAAGAAAAGAGTTGAAGGCCATAGGACGCAGACTATGTTCTGAGCCAAAAGCATTACAGATGATAAAACAAAAGGTAGGCAGAAATCAGGCCCAGACAGTCAAAAGAAATATATACAAAATGAGAAGGCAAGAGGGTACAGCCACTGAAGTAAGGTTTTAATCCAGTTCCAAGGGAGGACATTTTCCAGCTTCTGTGTCTTCAGTCTGTGAAAAGACTTGAAGGAACAGAAGGCAGGATGACATAAAACAATTACAACTGCTCTAGACCATCTTCAAATAAACATAGTTTTCAATTAATTTCTGCCTTTTTTTTTTTTTTTTCCTTGACATTTTACCCAAACAAATAAAATTTCATATTTTACCCCGGTCAATCCTGCCTAAGATACAGTTACCTAAAGCTTAATATCAGGAAGAGGGTAAGGGGGAAGGCTGAGGATGGAAAGGACGGTGACTTGCGAAGCTATAAAGTATGTTCTGCAATCCTTGAAATGTAAACATAAGCTGCAATGCCAGGTGAGGTCACCTTGAAAATAAATAATTAGATAAACTAGCACAGGATGACCATGATAGAGGCTGGGGAGATGCTTAGATGTTTTGATGAAGGGCTGGTAACAACTTCCTGTGGTTTCAAATTTACTGAGCATCCCAAGAAAGAGTCTTAACGATTTCTCTCTCCACCTCTTATGTTTTTTTTTTCTTTTTTTCTTTTTTCTTTTTTCTTTTTTCTTTTTTCTTTTTTTTTTATGGACCGTTTCGTTCTGGAGTTATTCCTAGCCTATGCTGCCCTCTACTGCTCTCTCTCATAGCCACAGTGATACGCTTGTATTTGCAGTTGGTACTGCAAATGCACGGTACTGTTTTTGCACAGTAGAATTTAAAATAGGAAGCATTTCGACATGTATGAACTATTTATGATAATGATTAATATGAACGTGTTATGCAACTCAGAAGCTTTTCAGAATAGTTGTTCGACTATTAGCATGCCTCTTCCATAACAGATTATTTATAGGCAGTGGAGATTGTTTATGCTAAAATAAAGAACTCTCAGAAACATTTTATTAATTTCTTTACTATTCATAAGGTAAAAGGTAAGTGATGCATATTATTTATTCTTAAGTTTAGCTTCATTGAGAGAGATAGAAATATTAACACATCAAGCTGATCAAGCTGTGGGTACAGAATGACTACTACATAGTTACTATCATTTTGTCTATTCTAACTTTGAATGTGCTTGCTGACAGTATTTCTATCATTTGTTGTCCTGACATTAATAGAACTTTCTAAAAGGACACTTCAGTATCTTGCAGTTAATCTGGTTATTTCCCTTGTTGCTAAGTTTTCTCTTTCTTTGTTGTTCAAATATTTAGGGGTTGCTATTCTGTTCTACTGCCTTTGTTAAGCTTAGACATGCTTTGCTATTTTTTTAATCATTCTTTGCATGTTCTTAACATTTTTAATACTTTTAGAATACTCTGCATGTATCAGTGATGAGATACCCAGATCTGAACATAAAATTTCAAATAAGTTTCTAGAGTGAAGAGTTTCTTTGCAGTGACAAGAACCATGCAATCACTTTCCCCTCCTATTGAAAGCTGCCTCTTTCTGTGAAACTAGTCTTTAACCACCCTCTTATATTATTTCTTGCCACATTTTTCTTATAATTTTTGATTTTCCTTGACATAATGAGAATTTCCCCTGCTAGTCATTAATTAAAATGGCCACAGTGTTGAATCCTGGAGTGCTTTCTCACAGGAATCTACTCCACAGCCCAGTCATTGCCACCTAGTATTACTTTCTATGGGTTAATTAGCCAGTTTCCATTAAATCTGAAAGTTTTCCTACCTAGAATAAATGAAAATAATTATTCATTATATACTATAAAAGGTAGAGCCTCGACTACTGTACTAAGACCTGAGTGTAACACTTCTTGTATTCTCTTTAACATTTTATTCTGGAACACTAGAAAACAAACAGTCAAGCTGATATTGCAAAATATGTATTCTATGTAGCTCATTGCTCCCGGTCTTCTATTGTGTAAATCAATGAAAAATAGTTAAAATGAACTAGCTCAAGAACAATAGGAGTGTGTTTGTAGCTTCCTGCTTTTCTTATTTTTATTTTTAATTTATACTGAAAGAATAATTTTTCACTCCCTTTAAAAATCTGTGGTTGGGTCCTTGGATCTTTCATTGCTGAAGAGCAGAGATCTCTAATACAGGCTAAATTCTGCTGCTCTATCCCAGCTAGGTTTTCCCTCCCATAGCTTGGTCCCACAAGGTTCTGAGACTTCTGGAGGCTGTCTGGAGGTGAACTTCACTTTGCCTCAGGTGGCACAGCTCTTCTGAGCTGAAGATAAGCATTTTCATAAGCTCTTTTTGGAGCCTGAATACTGCAGTTCCCTCAGCTTGCAAGGTGTTTTAGTGTCTTCTTTGAGAAGACTTTTTAGTCCCACTTGTTTCAGCTCAAAATGCTCGCTCCTTTGAATTTAATAAGATAGCATAAACACACAAGATTAACAATTCTTCATCCTGTGAGTATTCCAGGTCTTCTTCACTGGACAGCATGTTGCTTCCAAGAGCGTTGCCTCTGTTTTTGTTATATTTCAAATTTTTTCAGAAAAGAGGTCTGCTCATGTTTCAGATGTTTAGCACAGGATGAATAGCCGACATGAATAGATGATGCAATGGGGTTGCCAGAAGGTGGCTGTTTAGATTGTGCTGCAGTTTTCAAGGCCAAGCAAAGGAATAACTCCAGAGTTCTGTGCAGCTTTCTAAATCACCTCTCCAGCATTCAAAATCTCAGCCAAAGTCCTTCAACAGTGTTTATTTTTTACATGTATCTAGTTAACAGAAAAGGAGCCTTTCAGTGCAGATAAAACTGCCCATTCTTTCAAAACCCAATGCTTTTTGTTATATTTATTCATTTATCAATGCTGTGAATGTTTCATGTGCTCCAGCCATTGATTTCAGGAGCCAATGCTATTTTTCCTGTTTATTATAATTTATTGTCTCATTGTTGCCGGTAGTTTGCACTTAGTTGAATTTCCCACACAATATACAGGAAACATCTCTATAGCATCAGGCTTCCTCAGATTGATTCTCACAGAGGCTGGGAGGGACAAGTTACTCCTGTATTCTTTGTGATGTGGTTGCAGAGTCATGTTAAGCCCCCATTTAGAGACTTCCTTCATTACACCTACAGTAGCACACATGGTAGCCAAATCATGTCTGCTCCCACTGCACACTCTCACATACAACCTTTCAGATTTTTTTACCTATGTGTTTGCTTTCACAATTGTATCACTTTCTTATCTTTTCTTCTATCACTTTCTGTTTAACACATTTATTACCAGTCTCCAATGAGAATGTGTGTTGCTATTTGTATTATAACAAAGCTAATGAAACTCTCAAGTTAGGGTATTTCACTTCAATTTACCTTTCTTCACTGTTGATTAAATGATGACTTGTAAATGTTGACTGATGTGTTAAGTTGTCTAGGTAGAGGTGCTGTGGGTAGTAAAGAGGGCCAGTATATTTACACTCCTTTGAAAACTACTTAAATAATATGCACAAGAGTCTCGTGGGAAAGCTGGGAAATTAAATGAACATTGTCTTCCTCATGAGCAATACTTCCCTACTAACAAAAAAAGAGTTCAAGGGTTTAGAACAGACAACTTTATTAGGAGTGGTGGAGCAGTGGAGAGAAAGGTGAATATGGAATTAACTTCACAAAGTCAGTGATTCATAAATCAAATCTATTAAATGATGTCATTATTTTCTGTTGCCTTCCCTCTTCACTCACCCTCACCTCTCCTCTTCCGTGCCACCTCCTCACCCTCCCGGATGTGCTGCACAATACTTGAGAGCCTGCCCTCCTCCCTTGGTCCTGGGTAGATAATGTCACTGCTGTACCTCACAACACATTGCTCATGGTTTGTTGTTTTTTATTTTAATTCAGGGATGACTGAATCAGATTTTAGCTTCTTCCGGTTCTTGACCTTAAAAGGTCATACTGACTCTGAAGGCTTTGCCATTTCCCAAGTGTGCTGATTCTAACTCAGATACTGGCAAATATACCATCGGTATCTCACCGTGAGCACCCTGAGCTTTGCTTAATACGCTGCAGTTTTTCCGATGCTTTCTTCGGTTTCCCAGGTTTTGGTGAGGAGTACTGTAAGCAAATGGTGTACACTGGCCTACAAGAAACTCCATTTAAAGTAGGAAAACACTTTTTTTGTTTGTTTGTTTTTTAACCACAAAGGTGGCAAGTGTTGCCCAGAAAGATTGTGGAATCTCCATCCATGGAGACATTTGAAACATGATTGGACATGGCCTTGAGCAACTATGAGCAGGTGGGTTAGACTAGATGATCTCCAGAAGTGGTTTCCCACTTCAGTTTTGCTGTGACTCTGTGAATAGTATGGTGCTTTCAGTTCCCTGACAAGATACCTGAAACAGCAGTTTCAGAGCAACAAATGCTATTTCATACGAGTCAGATAAATATAAAAAAAATCAGTAGCAGAACTCTTGACTGCTCAATACAAATACTTTCTAAAAAAAAGTTAAATAAACTCTTGCATTAGTTAATTATTCCCTGCTGCCAAAATAAAACAGAGTACATCTTTCCATTTTTCCCTTTGTCCTTCTTTAGAAGTCAGACTATTGTCAGACTCTCATGATGGGAACACCACAATACTTAGGTTTCCCTCAATAAAAAGCCAGGTGTTCAGATAGCCTCTGGTCAGCCTGAAGAAGACACTGTTTTCTAAGTTCTCACTGTAAAACACTGAAAATGCATGCTGGTTTCAGGCTGCCTCATGTGACAGTATTCATTTTAATTGACCACACCTGAGAAAGAAACCTAATCCACGAAAGTGTTTTCCCTCCCTCCCCTCCCCTCCCCTTCCCTCCCCTCCCCTCCCCTTCCCTCCCATCCCCTCCCCTCCCTTTTCTTTCCCTTTCTTTTTTTTTAATATTTTATTGTTTTTTGGCATATGTTTGTATGTGTCTTACAACAAAATAAATGCAGTTAATTCTTTGTTTAGAAACTTTTATGAATGGTTGCATTCCTTTTCTGTCAAGAAATATAGTGAAAAATTATGTTATGAGAAGGTTACAAAAAGTAGAAAGCTGGATTTTTTATTTATTTATTTATTTTTTTTCCTCCTGGAACCTTCTGTAGATTTACAAATACATTGACAAAGGTGCTTGGTGCTTTATCATTACTTTCTGTCTTGGCATCTAGTTTGCTTATTTTATCCACTGGTAATTGTCTCCTGCTCAGAGTTGCTGTTAAGCATCCCTAAGGAATCCATTTATTTTTCTGATCATCTTCTTCCTTCTTCTTCTGTTGATCTTTGTCTCTTTCCTATCTTTCCTTTCATCCTCTTTTTCAGTATTATAATATTAGAATTTAATAATTAATTTAATAGTAATATTAAATTAAATTGTAATATCTCTTGGCTTAGAAAGTTGATAATGTGCAAAAGTAACTCTTTTTGTCTGATGCTGATTTCTTTCTTGACTTTCATCGATTGTCTTAGTACAAAACTAATGTATTTAGATCATTACTCTTTTTGGGAGAAACCTGAAACTACCTGGCTGTGTTTGGCAATGTGGGACCAACCTTATCTCTTTCTACAACTACGTGACATGACTGGTGGATGAGGGAAAGGCCATTGATATAGTCTAACTAGACTTCAGCAGGGCCTTTGACACGGTCTCCCATAGTATTCCCCTGGAAAAGCTGGTAGCCCATGGCTTGGACAGGTACACTCTTTGCTGGGTTAAAAACTGGCTGACAGACGGGCCCAGGGTATAGTGGTGGAGTGAAATCCAGCTGGCGACCGATCACGAGTAGTGTTCCCCAGGGGTCAGTGTTGAGGCCCAACCTCTTTAATATCTTTATTGATGATTTGGATGAGGGAATTGAGTGCACCCTCAGTAAGTTTGCAGCGGACACCAAGCTGGGGGGAAGTATCAATCTGCTGGAGGGTAGGAAGGTCCTGCGAGGGACCTGGACATGATGGGTCTATGGGCAGAGGCCAATGGGATAAAGTTCGACATGGCTAAGTGCCAGGTCCTGCACTTTGGCCACAACAATCCCATCCAATGCTACAGGCTTGGGGGAAAGTGTCTCTAAAGCTGTGCAGAGGACAAAGGATCTAGGGATGTTGGTTGATACTTGCCTGAACATGAGCTGGCAGTGTTCCCAGGTGGCCAAGAAGGCCAATAGCATCCTGTCTTGTATCAAGAATAGTGTAGTCAGCAGGACCAGGGAGGTGATTGTCCCCCTGTACTCAGTTCTGGTGAGTCTGCATCCCGAGTACTGTGTTCACTTTTGGGCCACTCACTACAAGGACATTGATGCCCTGGAGTGTGTCCAGAGAAGGGCTACAAAGCTGGTGAAGAGCCTGGAACACAAGGAGCAGCTGAGGGAAATGGGATTGTTTAGTCTGGAGAATAGGAGGCTCAGGGGAGACCTCATTGCTCTCTACAACTACCTGAAAGGAAGGTGTGGGGAGCTGGGGTTCAGCCTCTTCTCACAGGTAACTAGTGATAGGACTAAAGGGAATGGCCTCAAGTTGCGCCAGGGGAGATTTAGTTTAGAAATGAGGAGACATTTCTTCTCAGAAAGAGTAGTCAGGCATTGGAACAGGTTGCCCAGGGAAGTGGTGGAGTCACCATCCCTGGGGGTGTTCAATGAAAGTTTGGACATGGTGCTCAGGGACATGGTTTAGTGGGTGACATTGGTGGTAGGATGATGGTTGGACCAGACGATCCTGAAGGTCTCTTCCAATCTTAATGATTCTATGATTCTATGATCTCCAGCAAATACATTAGCTTTTGCTAATCAAAAAGAGTAAGGGTAATGACTAGAAAAATATGACTGCAAAGGTTCTATAAGTCTTGAAAATTTCTATACAAGTTTTAGAATATCTGGTATCTAAACCAATAATTTACACCCCCTTTTTTTTTTTTCTTTTGTTTTTTCCTTTTTTTTTTTTTTTTCTTTTTTTTCTATGTGTTCTATTAAGTTCACAAAATATTTTTCTGTACTTTACAGAATGGAGGTTAGGGGATGAAATTGCTCAGATGCCTCAGGCAACAGACTGAGTTGACTTGAATGATGATGATTATTCAAATGAGAATTATCCAAATGACCTAGATTTGTTCCTTGCTGCATCTTGACAAATTGCTAGGTAGTGACACCTGTACTGTCTGCATTTCTGTTGGCATACACATTTAGATGCCCACACAAACAAGCTGCACAGATTCAACAAAGTCAATAAGACAGAAAAAAATTTAGGTGTCTAAACTACAGTGTCTTTGGTGTAGTTTTCAAGATTACCAGAATTACTCTAACCATGTTGGTTATTTTTTTATTGTGTACTTCATTGTCTTTATGTTACAAGTTCATCTTCGTATTGTGAAAATCAAAATATGCATTTTTTTTTGCAGTTAGCTATTACGTGAATTTTATTTTATTTTTCTGAAGTGTTTGTCACATACAGCTCAGGCTCACAGTAATTGTTTAGCTTACAGAGCATGTATTTGTAGGTTTATTTTTCAGTTGGGGTAAAATACACTTTATACCAGAAACCTTCCTAGTGTCATTCCTCTACCTAAGATCTCCTTGATATGGGAAACTTTCCATCTAGGTTGGAGTTTTGTGTTTTATGGTGACTTCTACTGAAAAGATTAGATCTCAAAACCAGCAGTACTATACCAAATAAAATGTCAAATGCTAGAGTTCTTTATTTATATATATTTTCAGATCTCAGTATGTTTAGCCTGTCTTTATTTTCTGTTTTGCACACCATTCTCTAGCCATCCTTTGGTCTTGCTTGGAATATTTTTACTTTTTCCTTTCTTTTTCTCTTTTTTTTTTTTTTTTTCATTTTTTTTCTCTCCTCTCCTCTCCTCTCCTCTCCTCTCCTCTCCTCTCCGCACTAGAAGACACTGTTAAACTCTAAAAGAAATAAGCTCCAATATAAACAAGCAAGACCTGGCCTTTCTTTTAATATCTGAAAAAAGAACAGCTTAGGCTGATGCTTGCAAAAATCTGAAGCTTTCAAGAGGAGCATATCAGTGACCTCCCAGCTTTCTAAGTTGGTAGAGTATGGGTTGCAGAATACATTCCAGCCTTTATGGAATTTTGATGAAGCATCAGTTTGCACCAGATATTGTTAACACATTTTTATCCTAACTGATGTACTCAGAATGAAGTGCTATGGACATAAGGAGCATGTACATCATTAGTTACTCAAGTCTGCAATTCATTCTGACTTTTATTCTCCACCTTTGTGGCTCTAAAACTCTTGTTTATCTCAAGTAGTTAAAAAACACAAGAAAATTAGAAAGTCTGGGTGGGTCATATACTTCTCAGAATGCAAAACAGTTTGATAAATTGACCATAATACTGTGTTTCCCAAAGTTTTGAAACTGGCTTGCATCCATCTGTTTAGGAGAAGAAGCAGTGAGAACTGCTATCTCTGTAAAAACCCATTGACTGCTTGGAGTGAATTCCCTGATTTGGACTCCTGTGTTGCTTATCATTCTGTATGCCAGCTGTCTCTAAAAATAATACATTACAGGATTTTACACTCTTATTAAGATTAGATGAGAAATTAATACATGAAAAACTATACATAAACTTTAGTTCATATTAGAAAGAAATACGAAAGAAATATGAGTTGAAGAAGTAGGACACAGAGACTCTGTACCAGGTAGCTGTGATACAGTGTTTCTGCAGAGTACTAAGCACCTGCAGATGTTCTGACAACTGCAGAACTTGTCATTGGTGATTACTTTGGCTTGAACCCTAAGTCTTTGTATTTGTGTATCACAGATGGGAGGGCAGAAATCCTGAAGCACAATTTAAAAAATAAGATAAGGTACTTTGAAATAAATGTTAAAGATATTTCCATGTGAACCACTGTTGTGGTTTAACCTGGAGGCCGCTAAGCACCACACATCTGTTCACTCACTCTCCCCCCTCCCTCTCTGGGATGGGGAAGAGAATTAGAAAGAGATGAAAACCCATGGGTTGAGACAGTTTATTAGGACAGGAAAGAAAGGAAAATAATAATAATAATGATAATAGTACTACTACTAATAATGTGTACAAAACAAGTGATGCACAATGCAATTGCTCACCACCCACTGACCGATGCCCAGCCTAACCCCGAGCAGCCGGTTCCCCCTCCCAAGCCACCCTCCCCATATAATTACACAGCATGATGCCATATGTTATGGAATATCCCGTTGGCCAGTTGGGGTCAGCTGTCCTGGATCTGTCCCCTCCCAGCTCCTGCTGCAGCCCCAGCCTGCCCTCTGGAAGGACAGTGTGAGATGCTGAAAAGTCCTTGGCTTAGCGTAAGCACTGCTCTGCAACAGTTAGTATGTCTATTAATGCAGAAAGAACTCTTCACTTTCAATATTCAAATGAGATCTATATTTTTTGTTCATATTTTTTTTTAGCTTACAATTGCAAAATCTTTGTCCTATATACAGAAAACTACTTTCTTCCTTTAGTACAGTTCAGTGGTAGGTAAACTTTTTGCTGGAATTTCTGAAGAGAGGAAAGTCTCCAAAGAGTATGTAAAATCAGTAATTAACTCAAGAAAACTAACTGGCATATAGCAAGTAAAAATAACATCTCATACTGACATATCTGTCTTAAAACAGATGCTGCACAGATGCTGGCATTTGATTCAGTGGAACAGGAGTACTTGAAGGCTGTTGTTAGGAAGTAGTTTCTGGCTTTAGTAGTTAAATGGGAAAGCTAAAAACCCTCTTCCAGTATTAGCTGTGTGATGTAGGTCAAATTAAGAAAAAGAGAAGTATACTTAGTTCAGTAAGTGGGATTTGCATTTCCTTAAATAAAAGGCTAACCTGGTCTATTATCAGGCACATTGTGTTATGCCTATCTAGGAAGATACTCTTTCCCATCAACATACTAATTGCTAGTCATTCTCCTGGCACAGTCAGGGTAGGTATGCAAGAGGAATGATGAGATACAGGAGAACAAATAGGTGTGTGAAATGGAGTTATATGACAGAAGAATGGGTGAGGACCTTGGGGTTGAAGACTAGCCTTTAGATCTTCAAACTTGGGATTGGTTTGGAGTGTCATGAAGAGGAGCTCCATGAATTACCCTTGCATTTAAACGGGTTAAGAACTTCATCTCTAAATATTTCTAGTGTCTTACTTTCTTCAGGGAAGTGTGTACATTACTTTTCCCACCATAAATATGGGAGATTTGCTGAAAATTGAATGCTGTAGATGAAACATCCCAGGTACCTGTTGAAAACTCCTCTTCACAAGGAACAGATGGTTGTATGAGAGAATCTGTATTTGTGCCAACAGAGTCATTCCAACCACCCACATCGTGAAGGTCAGCAAGTGCAGAATTCGCATAGACACCATCTTTGAGATTACTGTTGCCAAGTCCTAGCTGCACCTGGCTGAAACTGAAACATAATCATCCTGGGGTGAGTCATGTTTGGTAACTGTATCCCAAGTAAACCAACCAAACACATATCAAGCTGAAATAAAACATTATTGGTTCATTAAATTACTTTTAAAAAGCAATTTAAAATCTCTGGATCAGTAGCACAAAAAGAGGATAAAGAGCCAAAGACAGGATTCCTGGAATGAACCTGTATGCTGAAATACAATGTTTAAGTCTTAGGTTCCTTGACAACTAGCAGAATCATTTACATGAGAAGCTACAAAAAGCAGCTCGCTTCTAGCAACAAGCTAAAATTACAAGAAAATACTTGGTGGAAAACACTTGCAAGAAAATGTTACTTGGAAAATAGAAGCATTGTTAAAGTAAATTTGCTGGGAATTTGGAACTCTAGAATTTAGTGAAAAAAACAAACAAACTCTTTTAATTAAAATATTTAAAAATGAGTTGTGTCCTCCCACTAGCCATATACTTCTCCAGCTATCACATACTTCACATTGCCTTGGAGAAATATTCAACATTCCATGCTTTGAGATTAAACATCACTGTGCCTTGGAGTGGGAACTTAGAGAAGTCACTTTTTTTTTTTTTTTTTTTTTTTTTTTCCATCACTCTTGGATAGGTAAGGGTTTATTCTGACTTAGACAAGCCTCTCTTAATCTTGGGATAGGACTTTCTACATAAACCTTCATAATTTTGTTTTGTTTTTAAACTTGTGCATGGATTTTCCATTATTTATTTATTTATTTATTTATTTATTCAATTCAGCCCATGTTAGCAGTTTTCCTAAAGTAGAATCATAGAATGGTTCAGGTTGGAAGAGACCACCCACCATGGGCAGGGACAACTTCCATTAGACCAGGTTGCTCAAAGCCCCATCCAACCTGGCCTCAAACATCTCCAGGGATGGGGCATCCACAGCTTCTCTGGGCAACCTGTTTCATTGCCTCACCACCCTCTGAGTAAAGAATTTCTTCCTAATATCTAATTTATATCTAATCTGAATCTCTCCTTTTTTTTTTTTTTTTTTTTTTTTTTTTTTTTAGTTATAAACTAAAGGTACTGGAAGGTTACAAAGGTCCAGTAAAGGTACTGGAAGGTTACAAAGAGGTCTCCCCAGAGCATTTGTTCTCCAGGTTGAACAAACTCAACTCCCTCAGAGTGTCTTCACAGAAGAGGTGCTCGAGCCCTTTGATCATTTTCATTGCCATCATCAGGACTTGTTCTAATAGGTCCATCTCCTTGTGCTGGGGGCCCCAGAGATGAACAAAGTACTTCATGTGGGGTCTCATGAGAGCAGAGAAGAGGGAGAGAATCATCTCCCTCAATCCGCTGGCCACACTTTTGATGCAGCCCACGATACAGTTGGCTTTCTGGGCTGCAAGCGCACATTGCTGACTCAAGTTGAATTTCTCATCAAACAATACCCCCAGGTTCTTCTCCTCAGGGCTCTTCTCAATACTTTTGCTGCCTAGATTATCCCAGTGCTTGGAATTTCCCCTGTCTACATGCAGGACCCTCCAGTTGGCCTTATCAAACTTCATGAGGTTTGCACATGCCCGCCTCTCAAACCTGTTCAGGTCTCTCTGGATAGCAACGCTTCCCTCCAGGATGTTGACTGCACCACTAAGCTTCTTGTCATTACCAGAATTGATCTTCTCCTACTGTGGATGGTTCTTCATTCTCCTAGTCCCTGCCTTTGCCCTCTGGGCCTTTGGCTATGTGTCTGGAGCTCTTGTTGCTGAAGACTGAGGCAAAAAATATTGTTGAGTACCTCAACCTTCTCCATATCCCAGGTAATCAAGTCTCCTATTTCCTTCTGGAGAGGGTCTACAATTTCTCTGTTTTTTTTTTTTTTTTTGTTTTTTTGTTTTTTTTTTTTTTTCTTTTAGAACTGATCTACCTATAGAAGCCTTTAATTCTAATAGGGTTTAAGTAATTTTTTTCCCTCCCCTCCCCTCCCCTCCCCTCCCCTCCCCTTCCCTTCCTTCTTGGTCCTTATGCCTGGTTCAAGTTGAAAATATTCTCAGAAAGTCAGTGATAGCTATACTCCATTAATGCATTTATTATGGTAAGACTACAGCTTCAGGAACTTGTATTCACAAGAGGATGAACCTTTGTTAAGCTTTTTTGTATACCCATACCCAGCTTGAGATCTTTACCAAAGAAACATACAGACACTGAACAGATCTTTTTGTACACTCTCCCTTTCATTTTGTGGATCTGACCATGATATTTGTTGGCTGCTTTGATTGTCATATAATTTTCATCTCCATGCTGAAGATTTGCCTGCTTTAGTGTTGAGTTTTTGTCTTTTTCTTTAAGAGCAATGCTTACTTGGCCATATTAAATTAAATTATTTTCCTATTTTGTGACATTAGATATTTTACACGGTTCTGTGTAGTCTGTTTCCTGCTAATTTTATTCTCACAGCTTCCCAGTCTTCTTAAATAATTCCTTTGTCCTTCGCTTGCAGATGGAACTTCTGTCTTACTCAGCTGTTTTCTTCCACTTATATTCCTATTGCTTAACTTTGTAACCAATGACTTACATCCTTACATTTTATTTTATTTTATTTTGTTTTATTTTATTTTATTTTATTTTATTTTTTTCATGTAGCACAATTTGTTTTACTGTAGTCAGTGTTATTGTTATGACTTTCTCTGGCAAGTTTCACTGATGCCATCATCTTCAAAGAAGGAAAACAAGTGTGAAGGACATTTATGTCCAAAAAAGGTTTTGCTTTGGGCCTAATATGCATGTGCATTCCAGCCAAAGAAACATTTGTATGTTAAAAATAAAGCTGGTAGAGAATATACAAGTTGCAGCTGGATAGCCTAGAATGCTCTTGTCCTCTGTGCCACAATAATCATTGTTATAATCCCTGTTTATTTATAAAATAACCCAACAAAGAGCTATGTATTTCCTGACATCCCCAAAATGAGCTTTGCTCTGTTGAGGTGTACATGTTGCTCTAGTCATCTTGAAAGAGTCTGAAGTCCTCACAGGAGATGAAATAATAAACATTGCTCTCATATTCCAGGAATTTTATTCTATACTTAAATCATTAAATTAAGATAATGATGTAATTTAATCATAAAATAAATACATAAAGAAAGCCACATTTCAGAGATTCCTGAAAGTCCTGGTCTCCACAGAAGTAATATCTAGCAGAAATGATCTGGGCCATTTTGCTTAACTGTCTCTCCAGCTCTTTTAGCTTCAGTTGCATTTTCTCCTTTGTTAAATGAAGTCCTGGTAGTGAAAGGTGCTCAGTACTTGAGGTGCAGTAACCTCTATTTCCATTTGAAGTCAATGGGAAAGTATGATGCTCAGCTTTTTGTGCTACTAATTCTTCCTGTGAAAGAACAATCAAAGGTCTGTAATATTGGTCTTTCAGCTTAGTGAATGTCATCCTCATCAAATTGAAATTTGGGCTCTCTTGACCTCTGACTAATGTTGTTGACTTCTTTTAACATCTATCTTGGGGAAGGGAAAAAAAAAAAAAAAAAAAAAAAAAGGAAATAATTCAGTGCTGACTCCTTAGAGCTTCATGTGAGTCTACCATGAGTGAATAGGGGAATATGCTAAATGCCTTTCTTTTGATGATTTTTTTTTTTTTTTTTTTTTTTTTTTTTCTGGAGGAATCTAATCTTTGTTCAGTCTACTATATTGCCAGTGTTAAATTTTACTCCTAATTCTGACACAGACTTGAAACAAGGAAATCCAGGCGTATATATTCCATGAGTAATACTGAAACCGTAACTCTTTTCTTTTATATTTCCCATAATAATAACAGCTAGATATGAAATAGAGAGAATTTTAAAGTTTTCAGATTAAATTTAAAGAGGAAGTAAAATAACAATGATTAGGGGCAATTTCAGGCATAAAGGAAACACAGAGAAGAAAGTAATACCCACAGTTCCCATGGTTATAAGAATATATCACTGAGGACAAGTTGCTCCCCACTAATATGACTTCTCTGGTAGTGAAATGCATAAATTTCTCTCTATTCAATGGACAGAAATACACATTTCTGGAAGACAACTTACTCCACTTATTTTAAACACTTATTCTGGACTACAGAGGGAACATAGACAAAAAACTTAGACTGAACACACAGAGAACAACTCAGGTATCTAAACAGAGGTTTGTGGTGCCAGTTTAGGTACTCCAAGGAATTTTATCTGCAATTTCAGAGATACTGTATTATAACTGTCAGTCCTTGTTATTCTTCTAAGGAGCCAAAATACTGTAGTGTAGGAAATACTACCTAAATAAGATGTTTAAAACTTTTGAGTTTAGTCCAGCTGCAAGGATATAAACTGGTGGAGCAGATTAGGAGTGGTGAACTAAGTGGTATATAATGAGGCAGAAAAGCAGAAGCTTTCTAGAGTACTCAACATCTAGAGGAGACTATTAGTACTTTAAAGATACTGATTAGGAAGGGAATGTGGAAGTTTATTTTCACATACTGCTATGAACTAGTCTGGGTTCAAAAGTCAACACCCAAATGGGATAACAAATTGGGGATATTATAAATAAAGAAACTGGAAAACTGAAAGGAAATTAAGACAAAATGTTCAAGAGTAGTAAAATAAAAGTAAAGCTAAATCCTTTTTTATTTATAGCTACAGAGCAGATCAACAAACAAGAAAAAATTGTGATGGAGGAAGGAAGTGGTCATTAAAGAACATTATGTGCTTTAGGAGTACAACAAGTTCTTCAATGAGGAGAGTAATAGAGTTTGAAAATAAAAAGACATGTTCTGCAAGAAGGAAGATTTTCTAAAAAAAAAAAAAACAAACAACAACAACAACAAAACACTTGCATGGAGTTATTTAGCAGAAATTCAGCCCAAACTGATCTGATGATATCAACAAAACACAAGCAGAATTATGGGATCTTGAGGGATGTTTCAAAAGACTAAGACTGCAGATAGGACAAATGTGCGTTTGGTTTTATTTTATTGTTTTAATTTTTTAATTGTTTAATTTTTTTAATTGTTTTAATTTTTTCCTGAGCAAAGACAAAAGTTGGATGATAAAATGCATCCATGGGAGCAGAACGACAATAGAAACTGCAGATGACAAAAGCAAGTTTGAAAGAAGATTCAGAGAACAGAAGTTTCTCTCAGGGAAGTAATGACCATTCAAGGCACTGTGTTAAAAAGATAACATAAAGAACTGAGAAATAGAGAAGAATCATTTTTAAAAAATAAAATAACTGCTTTGAAACTGTGACAAATTAATTGCAATACCCTAATGACAAACTATGGAGGCTTTTTGGCAGGAGAGTGTGGTTGTTTGGCTGACTTCAAAGACAGCTGTACTGGCAACAACTGAATTGTTTCTGGGTCAGTCACATGGGTGTATGGAGGTTGTTTCAGAGTGTGTGTTCTCTCAGTTCCCTGTTTCCCTTAAGCAAGTTTTCACCAGTATTCATACTTTTATTCTGATAGATATGAATAATACTTTATTTAATGAAAGTACTATGAAAATACTTTATGAAAACTCTGCAAAACAATTTTGTGTGTGTGCCTAAAATAAAGTTGTAAATGTTATGTACATGTTGTGTAAAAATGTATTCTGTTTTTTAGAAGAAAGCGTTCATTCTGTCAGTTACATTGAACTATATCTCAGGTTTAGTGAAGGAAATGCACTAAAAGTATTTTTTAATGTTATGGCATTTTTACTGTGTTGTATCAGTACACAAATGCTACTGTGAAATTCTTCTGCCTAAGAACAAGAATGTTGAAATATAGATATCATTTCAGAATCATAGACAATGGAAAGGGAGGACATAATGGTCAATGTGCTGCCCTCTGAAATGAATTGTATTTTTTATGACACTCTCCTAGGGCTATATGGAAGTCTAAGTATTTTAATTTTCCAAACTGTACACTGTGAAGAAACAGAAAATACCCTAGAGAAATCATTTGGTAAAGATCTGATAATCCCTGTATTTAACCTGTGCTCAAGTACGTAAGGAGGCAGGCAGTCCCATTCTGCAAATTCTAGAAAGACTAAGGGAGAGCCAGTCTTTAGCCCACCCCTTGGAGATTAAGACCCTTGCCACCCTGTGCTGGGTCAGAGACCACATCTTGTGTTTGGAGGGCATGTAGAGATAACTAGATGTGATTCAAGAATGATTAGTGTGTGTGCCACCCTGGGGTCTATAAAGGATGTCCTTATTCTGCATGATCATCTATTTTGTTTAGTGATATTTCTAAGCAAATAAATACTTCACAAATCAGCAAGATTTGTGCAATTAAATATTCTACCTGTCTTTCCAACATACTGTCCTTAGGAGCTTTAGTATATTAGTCATTTTTCACCACATTTAAGATATGGACGGACCAAAATTTGTGAAAATTTTAGGGTGATTAAGAAAGGTCATTACACATTCTCACAAGAAAGAAAAAAGGATTTTTATTTTCTATTGGTATAGTGCCAAGAAGCATAAAAATTAATGCTGTGTCAAGAATTTATATTTCTACAGTTTCTGACATTATGTTTCTTAATTAAATATTATGGAGGTTAATGTTTATGGATGCTTTTTTCCTATTTTGTTCTTTCAAATCATAAAACCAAAGCTCAGCTTTTAAAAAATTCTACCACAAAGATAAATGATTTTGTAAGATGACATTGTACTAGGTTACGCTTTCTAATTTGATATTTAACATGTTAATCACCATT
The DNA here is from genome assembly GCA_011074415.1 of Stictonetta naevosa. Taxonomy (NCBI): domain Eukaryota; kingdom Metazoa; phylum Chordata; class Aves; order Anseriformes; family Anatidae; genus Stictonetta; species Stictonetta naevosa. The sequence continues at coordinate 142,214,273 of CM021697.1, read as the reverse complement.
ATTTATATTCATTTGTATATTGACCATAAAGACTCTATTCTAGTCATTATTTCAAACTTTGTCCTATGCACCCGATTTTTTTTTCTCTGTCATGGATGATTATAGGGTAGGGAACAATTTGTTTAGAAAGCTAAAAAAATAATGGATTTTGTATAAAGATATTTAACTTACAAACATTAGTGACTAACACTGGTATGCAGAATCCATGGAAATCAAGTCACCATGAAATTAAATTTCTACTTTTTGGCTTTTGAAATAAAAAAGAATGATCTCTGCTTTCAACTTAAGTGAGAAAAAAGATATATATATATATAAATATAAAAAATTGACATTTAATCCATCTGACTTTTAAAGCCATTAGATAATTTAATGCTGTATAAGATTTGGTAGTCAAATTAATGTTAAAAAGTAATTCATAATTTATCAGCACTGAAAAAAATATTTTATGAACTCTGACTCATACTTGTATACATGTCACCTACAGTATTGAATCATTTTGTGTAACAAATTGATAACATAACTTTGGATTTGCTTTTGCTGATCATGTTTCCTTACAAGAATTTTTGTGTCTAACAGGAAGTCAATGCATTTTAAGGATGGCTTAAAGTTTAAAATCACTATTTTTACATTAGTAGAAGAGATACTGTCATTGCGGCCCACAGGCCACATAAGATTACGTGGGTAAGGTTATTGGGAAGAAGCAATACATTTTATTAGACCTACATTTTTTTTTTTTTTTTAAATGCAAATCCCTCCCCCCTCAAAAAGAAACCCAGAACAACAACAACAACAACTTTCAGCTCTTGTTATGTAGATTTTTATTGTATTGATGTTATTTTTCGCACATGACAAAGTGGATAATTTTAAACTCAAATCCAATTTTTAAAATAATCATAACTGCTTTGGTATTCATTCAGTGAATAACTGTGTTTGGAACAATGGATATATGACACGGCTTGAACTGAGAGTGACCTGGCAGAGCCAATCTGCAGAGAGTGTTTAGTTATATAATTTAATGGCCTTCACATTTTTCTATCTAGGTGTCTGAGGCAGGTTTCCTCTTTCATACAAATCTTGTGGTAACCTTTGCTCCCTGATGGTTTAAATCACATTCTTAAGGGATTAAACTGTTATGACAAAAGAGGAATGTTTAGATATTCTGCTTTGCAGCTAAAAATTTGTCAGATTAGAAATTGTGTATTTTATAATCTCAACATCAAAGAAGCTTTCCATCAAAGCTTTGTGTCCACTATAATATTTTCCCAACCTTTGCTGAACCTGAATTGTTTTGGATTATCTCACATTGGGTTCACTGAGTATGCCTAGCCAAATGTGGGAAAAAACTTCCTGCCAAACATTTTAAACATTTCACATGTGTAGGGCAGAGGCGGTAAGCCACAGGTATTAGTTTACTGAAGTGGAGAAGCTTGCTTTAACAGTCTTTTTAACTTTACTTTTTAACTTTTTTAACAGTCTTTTTAACTTTACAAGATGCTGTTTGAGATTAGTATGACAGATAAAACCCCACAGGGCAACCGTTTATCTTCCATTAGGAATACCATTCACTTTCTTTAACCTGGTGACCCTAAAGCTCCTGTAAAGAGTCTCTTTTATAGAGTTTTTACATCTCAATGGATTAAGTATCATTTCTCCTGAAGGGAAAAAAAAAAAACACAAAAACAAAAACAACAAAAAACCACACAAACAAAGAAGCAAACAAAAAACCAACCAAACAAATAAAGAAAAACACAATTCAATTTATTTAGAAGAATGGTTTGTCAGAGGAGAATAGTCTTTATCCATCTTTAAATCCAGCAGTCATGTTCCCCAAACAGTCACAAAACTGTGATCATTCAAAGTTCAAATTGTCAGTTAATTTAAAATCCAGACACTGAATACACAGTTTCACTATGTATTCAGCAAAGCAAATAGGATACTAAAGGGGCAGAGGATAGAGGGCTTAACAATTCTCTGTGCTGTGTAGTACCTTGACAGTCTTCAATATTTGGCACAATCTTTCTGAAAAAATGCATATTTACTGTGATATACTTTTTCTGCTGAAATTATAATGTTATTTATAGGTATAGATATCTATATATAAAAGCATGCATAATCAAAATAAATCTGAACAATATCTATAAAGAAATAATCAAAACATATATTTAGATAGATCCAACTGAAAACTTAGAAGAGATGTTCATTCCCTAGGCTGAAATTAGTACATTTTGGAAAAAGCAGATAGGCTGATTTTTTTTTTTTTTTTAATGAATATAACAAAATATAATATAAAAATATTAAAAATCTAAATATGAAAATATTTTAAAATAAAAGATAATATTAAAATATTAAAATATACACTTTTGACAATCTTCACTGTACCACATGTTAGACTGAGGTTCAGGAACGATTCATTTTTGGAGACAATTGTGTGAAATCCTTTTTTTCCCCTGCCTTTAAAATCTTGGATATAAATTGTTTTCTCCCAGTTGTTTCTGCATTATTCTTGTCTAACTAATGTACTATAACTGGCTATTCTTTTTTTCTCCAGCATATCTTTATTAATTCCCTTCCCTTCCCTTCCCTTCCCTTCCCTTCCCTTCCCTTCTCCTTTCCCTCTCCTTTCCTTCTCCAGTCAATGACCTTTTTTCTTAACTGAAACCATGCATGTATTTGCAGTAGTTAGATTTCCTACTTCACCTGCACTATTTTAGGACCTAATCTTTTCGGTTGCATCATGAAAAGGCACAGTTTCTTCAGTGGAGTTCTGCAATGGAGGTGTAACTTACATATTACAACTTGAGGTGCATTCCTCTTTCTATCCATGCTCAGGGTTTTCAACTTCTTTGATTTAATCAGAGGGTCTATAAAAAGCACTGGAGGTAGCCTATATTCCTTTTTTTTTTTTTTTTTTTTTTTTTTCCCTAAACTCTTTATTGTTTAATAGCATTTTCACTGATGTATTTGAAACACCTTATGGGTGTTATCACCTATGGAGAAAGTCCACTCAAATTACAGTATTATCATATGTGTCATGGGGTGTGCAGATATCATTGAAAGAAGCAGAACATCCATGACTTCAATACCATGAAGGTATTTAAGTTTATACAGGCAAGCTTGTAGCATCTGTGTATTCTTTTAACAAAATTTATGAAAAGTATTGTGACTGAGACAAATGATTAGACTTTCTTTTTTTTTTTTTTTTTTTTTTTTTTGTATTCATATTAGATGGCAATTAAAAGATAGATTCACTCTATGTTATCACATCAAATTTTGAAGAATTATTTGCTTTCTCGTCCCCATTTGAATCCAATACAGCACTCCTTTTCCTAATCTACTTCTGTCATAATCAGTGACTGTGAATCCCTGACATATTTGTTTAGATTGTCATTTTAATGGAACTGGTTTATTTATTTATGGATCTGAGAGTGAAACTGTACACTTTAGCTTTGAATTTGAATCTAAGCCTACTCTTTATGGGCCACCTATACTAAATATCATCCCCCAATATCTACAAGATATTCTAGTCTGATATTCTAGTCTTCTGTCCTTTGGAGTCAAAATGAGATATATGGTCCAGCAACAGCTTCATCTCTGTGTGTCTTCATTTACTGGGCCTATTAATTATTAGACATAGGGTTAACATTAACTAGCTTATTTATTTCTGAGTGCTGGAATCTTGTGATTTTGTGATATATGACAAATCATTTGATAATGATGTGGAAAACTATACTGCAAGTTTCTGCAAATGCTTACTGATTAGTAGAAAAACTGGTAATTGTCTGAGAAAAGATAATTGTGCTCAAATGATGCCATTGTCATAGAATGACCTTCCCATGCTTGTTTAACTACTGCTGTTCTGGGCATATCGTTCCCTATGTTATGCTTTCTTCATATATGATTTGACCAAAATTAAAAGAGGAATTTTCAGATTAAAGATGTTGTATAAATGAATGTCTTACAGGGATGCTAGAATATTAATGGAATAGTGATTTAGTAGATGGATATAAAAAATGAAACCTTGAAGACCTGAAAAAAAAAAAAAAAGAATTTAGAGAACAAAACACAACTTATGCCTTCTGGAATACTTCTTCATCAAACTGTTTTAAAACTGAAAAATGAGATTGTACTTGCCCACGGTCAAGGGATTTCTGAAGTAGAATATTAAAGGTTTGTTAGAATTAGGTTTCAAACAATGTTGGGCATTTCATGCTTGAATGACAAAAAGACAATTATTTCCCAGTGTCTTTGCTGCCTCTGGGCATGATTAAATAATGGAATTGTATTCTCAGAAAGATGCAGTGTATTACTTTTAACAGCGTTTCAAGCTGAAGTCTTTATAAATGAAAAGAGCTATATATATATATATATTAAAAGATAAAAGGCTCTGTGCCATTTCATCTTCTGAAAACATGGAAAAGAAAGAAATGTGTGCAGTAATATCTATAACCCTTAACATGTAGGTTTCCTGAAAAATGCATTCTTGAGGGAAGGAAAATGTGGCACTCCCAGGGTTGAGCAGCTCTACTCATGCATTCTTTATTGTTTTATGTTTCTTGCAGCAATGGCATATTAAACAAACAACAACAACAACAACAAAAACAGTTAACTGTTTGGAGTTTTTAAAATTTTGATGGTACTTCCAGAGGTGTAAAAGACTTTTTATAGAAGTATTCAAAGACTTTATCTTTTTGTCATCTGTGAATTACTCCAGACCAGACTGCAGTGTGTAGAAAGACCACCACTGTTCAGCAGGGCCAGTATTGAAATATAAGAAGTATCCTGTGCCTGAAATCTTGTAATCCATAAATTTGTTATCAGGTCTTTTTCAGGTAGCATTTCTGGCCAGAGAAATCTTGGGTGCTAGGCTCTCTGGCAGCATTATGCCTTGAGGTTCATCCCACAGAGGAAGTGTTACAAGCTTCTCTGTCCCTGAATCGGTTCTGGCAGACTGGCTTATGTCACACACAAAATCTGCTGTGCTGTAGGTGCATTAAGAACCACAGATGAGAACATCCACAAGAAATCAGTAACTTTCAACCTACTAAAACTGGAATTACCATTTGACTTTTGCAGTGAAGGTGAAGACTTACATATGAAGAACTAGTAAAACTAAGATCTCTTTTTTATTATTATTATTTTATTATTACTCTAAGCTTACAGTAATTTAAATTGGGATTTGAAAAGAGATTGTTCTGCCAATGACTGTTCATCAATGTTCCTATCTCCTCTCTAGTGGCAGACATAGCTTCTAAGCCAATAAAACTTGTTGGAGACCAATTTTCTCTGAGAATAAGCTTCGTGATTCTTTGCACCTCCCCAGTAATAGTTCAGCTGGATCAGTTCCTTCTTTGAACTACTGTGAATCTCTACAAACTCTGGAGGTAGAAAAAGTAGCTGAGAAGAGGGAAGAGAGAATCACATCTTTAGTGATAGGATGGATTTGTGTATGATTCAAGCTGTAGAGAGATATGAAGAACTACAATGACTGTTCTGTTCTGTTGCTTTACTGCATTGTCTGTATAACCATGGGGTATTATTGCTCTATTTGCTATAGCATATCTTAAATATTCCCTATGTTTTACATTCTTAGGATTTTTAAACCTATTTCAATAGGCCACAAATCTTTCTTCATAGACTACTAGCTTTCCTTTTCAGCAAGCAAGGTTAAATTTTGCAGCTCAAAAAGCAATAGTTGTGTAACTACTCTCTGACACATCATTATTCTGTGATATGTATCAAAGTTCCCCTCTTTTTATCAGATTGCAGAATTGTCCATTTGTATAACTGCTCAAAGTAAATAAATAATCCAGACAATACTAGGTGCAAAGGCAGTTGAAGCTTTTCATTGTTTGGTCTTACATCAAGGAGAAAACATGTCAAAGAACTTGTCCAACCAGAGGAAGGTGCCAAAATCCCTAGATCTAGCCTTGGCATACGGTATTGAACAGATGTACTGGATATGAAAAATCGCAGCTGCCAGCTAGCTGATAGCTACCTAAGAATCAGTCAGTGCAAATCTGGTATTCCTATGCTAGATAAGATCTATGTGGTGTGTCTGTGGGTAACTCAAGCTCTGTTTACATTAGGTTGATAAGAATAGATACCATACAGTGTGTCTTAGGAAAGATATATCCATTTGTGACTGCAATCCACATGACAGCTAATTATTTAAAATGAACACTGCTATTACTGCATCAGAAATTTGATCTATAAAGGCAGGACAGAAGTGGTATCTTCATGAAATCCTCTGACCATTATGAAGAAGAAATTATACTTGGACTCTGAATCTTATTTTACTAAGGCCCTTAACTCTGCTGTGCAAATGATCTTTAAAGTGAATTAAGTTGGTCAGGGTAACAAAGACTTTTATTGAAATTGAAAATAGGGCCCACAATGCCTAGTCAAATTAGGAACATTCCTGGTGAAATTTCTGTTAGCTACATATTTTCTTATTGCTTCACTTTCTTTTTTTGATGAATTTACCCATCTGTAATCAGGGGCAGAATTCATCGACTCTGCTTCTGAAATTATGCCAGTAAATGTTTCTTTCATTGTGGCCAAAAAAAATATCTTGCTTTTATCACCTTCAAATGAAGGCATTTGTTAGGCATTGGAATAGGCTGCCTAGGGAAGTGGTTCAGGCACCATCCCTGGAGGTCTTTAAAAGACATTAGATTTGGAGCTTAGTGATATGGTTTAGTGGAGGACTTGTTAGTGTTAGGTCAGAGGTTGGACTAGATGATCTTGGAGGTCTCTTCCAACCTAGATGATTCTATGATTCTGTAATGAAAGTAGTACTGCCTTATCAGCTGTTAAAAATAAAAAAGGAAAGGAAAAAAAAGGAAAGGAAAAAAAAAGACAAAAAAAAAAAGACAAAAAAGAGAATAATCAGCTTCTAAACATAATGATTTTGAGTTCAGTAGGCCTGACATCTTCCTCAGACCTCTTATCTATTCATTTGAAATATTTTATTTCATCTCTTTCCTATCTTATGCATGAAAACAAAACAGTATTTCCCATATATCTTGGAAAAAGGAAAGAAAGTCTATCAAATTCAGTATTCGTTATTAAACCAATGTCCTCTCTAATGTCTACATTAATTAAATAAATGCATTTTTAATTGAAATACATGAAGCTTTAAAGTCAAACTGAGTTCATGTCCTCCGGCACCTTATTAATGGAATTTTGGAGTGACAATGCATGCCAACCAGCTGAGTCAGGGCCATGTTAATGCATCATCAGTTTTTTCTCTGATGGCACAAGCTATTGGAGATTCATTCTGGAAGGGAGAGGTCTATCCCTTTACAGTTCTTGCAGAAATAACATCTTGTGATGTCTCAACAGATTCCACAAGCAGTTTAAAAAATATTTGAACCAGGTTAGTCCTTTTCAAATGTTTTACAGTCAATCAGATTTTGACAGCAGTTAAAGGTGTTCATTAAGAAGACTTCTCCCTTTTGAGGACAGAGGGTTCATTTATTCTTATTTTACTTCCAAAGATTTTTGCACAAGTAAATTATGTCCTATGAGGAGCCAGGAGTTGGAATTGATGATCCTTGTGGGTCCCTTCCAACTGAGAATATTCTATGTCTAGTCTAGTCTATGATTCACTGATGTTATTCTTAGAGGACCAAAATGTTTTATTTCTTTCTAAAAAGGAATAAGAGAAAACAAGACAAGTAAACCTGAATAGACATACACCACAAGGGTGTATGCAAATATGCAAATATGAAGCACAGTCACAATCAGCAATGTGCATACCAGGAGAAAACAAACAACAACAAAAACAACAAAATCAGAAAGCCAAGGGCTGCTTTGCTGACTAATGAAGCTTTCCAAGTTACACCCGTACTACAGCTGCATGTTCTGTGTGTTCTGCATATGGCTGGGAATGCTAGAGCCTGCTCAGTGCCTTGTCTGTGTGAGATCTCCTAGAGTTCACGGGGGAATTCTGCTAAGAGTTTAGGCCAGTTTCCCAGGATCCACCTACACCAGTAAACAAACAAACAAAAAAGCCAGTGAGTCTTGGTCCAGAGGCCAACTGGTGCAGGCTTGTACTTGTCTGCCCATGCTATTTCTTTCCTCAAACTAGAATGGCTAAAACCTCACATTGTCCTTAGGAAGCTTCCCGTGATATTCTGTATCCTGAATTTTTACTTGCATTGTTTGAGAGAGTTATTTGATGTGGGTCAGAATTGTATCAGGGAATCTATATTCAACTAGATTTGCAAGAGATCCTTGACCATTGGGCAAACTTGGTCCAATATTTTATTTAGAAGTATCAACATAGTCTAAGAGTGTACTCTCACTGTAGGCATTGCTGTGGTAGAAAAATATTTAGGGCACAAATTACCTGCTCCACAGTATTAGAAGACCTGCAGATCTGAGTGAAAACTCTGAAGAGAAAGCTTGCTTAAAATATAAATATATCCTGAAAAAAATATAAGGAATATACAAAGCTCATAAGCAAAGCTACACCATTTTACTGAGGAGGAAAAAAAAAAAAAGCACAACACAACAACAACAACAACAAACACAACAAAAAAACCCAACAAAACAAACAAACAAAAACCCTTGAACATGAAACTTGAACTTGAACTTGAACTTGAAACTTGAACCCGAGGATAATAAGAGTGAGTCCAGAGGAGGGCCACAAGGATCAAAGAGCTGGAACAACTATCCTATGAAGACAGGCTGAGGGAGTAAGTGTTGTTCAGCTTGGAGAAGAAAAGGCTCCAGGGGGACCTTACATCAACCTTCCAGTACCAAAAAGAACCCTACAAGAAAGATGGGTGATGGAGTGATAAGACAAGAAGTAATGGCCTTAAACTAAAAGGCAGATTAGGTTAGACATTCAGAAGAAATTCTTTACTCAGAAGGTGGTGAGGCAATGGAACATGTTGCCCAGAGAAACAGTGGATGCCCTGTCTCTGGAAGTATTTAAGGCCAGGTTGGATGGGACTTTGATCAACCTGGTCTAGTGGAAGCTGTCCCTGCCCATGGCAGGGGAGTTGGCAGGGTGTTGGAATTAGATGATCTTTAGGGTCCTTTCAAGTTCAAACCATTCTATCATTCTATGATTCTGTGATTCTAAAGGGGCACAGGGGTATCATTCTTTATCTTAATTTGAAAGTAATATTTTAAATCTGGTCATTCCTCCATAGTATGGTCCATTTTGAAGGCAACAATATCAACCTTGTCTAGTGACTGAATGAATACAGAAATATTTAGTGGTATAATCCCAGTGCAGTTTCAGACTTGAGAGTTCATCTTGTCCTCCAACAGTCTGGCTTTCTGAATATATCAGGTAAGAGAGAAAAAAATATATCTTTACATAAGCTGTGAAATAATCATTTGCTTGGGAAAATATAGGTCTATATTTCAAGCCAAGTAAGAAGGCACATTTCTTAAATGTTGGTCATGTGAGGGGAAAGGGAGTGTATTAATTGCAGTTTAATAATAATAATAATAGTTATTATTATTATTATAAATAAATAAGTAAATAATACAACAAACACAGTGGGCTTTGGCACCACCAGAAGAAGAGTTTTGCCCATGAACCCCAAATTAAAGATGTTTGATTTCTAAGCTAATGGATCTTTTTGGAACAGTATGTAATACAGTCCCATTGTCCTCTGTTGTTACCACTGGCCTTTCCCTACTTAGCTTTCTCATCTTACTGAATTCTTGTTTTCAGCTTCCATCCTGTGTCACAGAGGAGCAAGTGTGGGACTGTGAATTCCAATAAATGGCTTATTGTCTCTTCAAAACTTTCCTCCCATGTATTTCATAATAATCTGTTGAGATACAAATACCTTTATTAATAAGTCTTCTGAGTATAAACATTTGCTTCCTTACTGGAGAATTGCTTGGGTTGTTCATAACACAAATGAAAGAGCAGCCATACAATTCAGAACAAAGATCTGTCTAGATCGGCATCATTGGCCTTTCAGTGAATGCTTAGGAGAAGGAGGAAAAAAGCCAAGGGCATGAAATACTTCTTCCTGTTGACTTTCCTTCTATGCAGTTACTTTCAGCTCAAGAACTTCCCTCAACATCTGTGATTTGTCTGTTTACAGGCCTTTTATGAATCTGTCCTTCCAGTAGCTGATCAGTCTCCACTTCTTGCATCCACCAGGCCCTTTGGCAAGGAGTTCCAAAGATAGACTGCAGTTTGCAATGCAAACTACCTTTTTCACTCTGCTTTGGATCTGTCTTCTACTAGCTTCTTTTGCTAGCAAATACTTCTTGTACTAGAAGGGCCCTAGAAGTGAGTAATCAGTCTTTGGCCAACATTGGTTCTGCGGACCTCTGTGCCATTCATAGTTCTGTAGACCTGTTTTATCATTTGAAACCATCTCTTTTCTGACCTGAAGGTCTGAACCTATTAACTCATGCCTTGTAGGATACCATCATCCCAGCAGTCATTGAACCTCTTAATTTTCTGAGATGGGATGACTAGAGCACAGGGTTCAAAGTGGGAGAAATCAAAAGAGCTAAAACTAGAACATGAAAATATTATTCTCATGTTCTTCATTTCATATTGTTCCATATTGATAGTCTTCAGACATTTTGTTATCCAATTATTCAGTCCTCTTAGTCTGAAATTCATCTTACTCAGTTCTTGCTATTGAATAGTGTTGTCAGGTTATTTCACAGGAAGCTTTTTGTTCAAATGACTTGACATAATATATTTTTAAAAAAAACCTGTCTAGTTTTAAAAATTTACAAATAATTAATAAATATTTAAAATTAAAATTGATAGCCATGAAATTATGTGTTTCTAGATATTAAAAAAGATTACAGTGATTTTTGGTCTATCCTGCAAGTTACCTACCAGTTTACCTAAAGATTTCTGGGATGATAATAGTGAATTTTTATTTAAACCACATTAACAACATTGAAAAATATGAAGAAGACTTCGTATTTGACGTTGGTGCCAGCAACCAAGGATTTTTTTTTTTTTTTTTTTTTTTTATCTTTCCTTTAAAAAACTAAGTTCCCTGGAAGAGGTAGATTTTCTTATGGCAGTTTTGTTGTTGATGAACATAATTAATAGAACCATGGAACCATAGAATCACCACAGCAAAAACTTTCCTTAACACACTGTTTAAATGAAGAGCTTTCACATGGAGAAAGTTGCTGTCACGGATACTGTAGCCATCAAGGCTGAACTTAGACTCTGTACTGTAAGCAAGGATCAGTCAGTTATGTCTCCCTCCTTCTCTAACAACTCCTCTTTCTCCTCATCTCCCTTGACCTCTTGCTTTGTAAGACAGCTGTGGAAAATCAAATCATCCTGCAAATCTGCTTTCTGCTGGCCAGCTGGCAGCATGGGCCAGGACCAGAAGTGCCAGAACCTTACAGCTGTATGGGTATTGCTGCCTATCCATCTGTAGCATATGCCATATGCCTGTCCCTGAAGTAAGCTGAGAGGAGGATCCATTAGAAATGAAATTCCTTCATCAGAACAAAAAAGGTTTCCTTCCCACTCTCTCACCTTACTCTTCTGATCTTCTCTGCTAGTCCTTCATTCTCTTCTCCTTTGCTCAGTGCCCTAGGGGTCATATGCACAGAGAATTCATTCAAGTTTGTGGCCCACTGGTGCCTTTTGTTAGAGTACCAAAAAAAAATAATGTCACCTTTTTGAGATGAAGGTGTGGCAAGTCCAAGTTCTCTCAAGTAAATAATGTTAAAGTAGAATTTACTGATCCATGAGTTTGGGCAAATCTGTTCAGACAATTCACAGTCAATTTTCTTTTCCATGAGGTCAAAACACTGCAGATGAGACGTATATGAGGGACAAGATCTTAATTCAAAGATATGGCCACTTCTGTTTTACTAAAATAAACATGTCCATATATGAACACATTCATATTCTAGCCTAAGTTTTAAAAAAATATTTGCTCACTTAAATAATGTTTTCTCCCTTAAAAAAAAAAAAAAAAAAAAAAGGCAGATATTTCAGATATCCTTCAGTTCCCAGATTTTTGAATATGTTAAAATAGAGGTGGCAAGAAGCCAACATGCTTGGTAAAGTACAGTGGCACTCTGAAGGCAAACATGAACAATAAAAATATCCTTCTACACTGACAGGGCTGATCACATTTGACTGGAATGTGGATTTCATTATTTGTTAAAAGATGAAGCATTCTGCCATTCCAAAAGTTCACCTCTCATGGCAGGCAGAAGGAAATTGTATGCACAGAGAATTCATGGCAGATGTACTTTCAAACTTATTTTTATTTTTTTAATTATTCTAGACATTGAAAAAAAGATTGTGACAGTGGAGTATAGTTGTCCTGGTTTCAGTTAGGACAGAGTTATTTTTCCTCCTAGTAGCTGGTAGGGTGCTATGTTTTGGATTAGGATGAGAAGAGTGCTGATAACATGCTGATGTTTTAATTGCTGCAGAGCAATGCTTACACTAAGCCAAGGTCTTTTCAGCTTCTCGCTCTGTCCTGCCAGCGGGCAGGTTGGGGGTGCAGCAAGAGCTGGGAGGGGACAGACCCAGGACAGCTGACCCAAACTGGCCAAAGGGGTATTCCATACCATCTGACGTCATGCTCAACAATATATAGGGGTGGCTAGCCGGGGTGGGGGGCCAGCTGCTCGGGGTTAGGCTGGGCATCGGTCAGCGGGTGGTGAGCAATTGCATTGTGCATCACTTGTTTGTACATATTATTATTATTATTATTATTTTCTATCTTAATAAACTGTCTTTATCTCAACCCACAGGCTTCACTTTCCTGTTTCTCTCCCCCATCCCAGAGAGGGAGGGGAGAGGGTGAGTGAACGGCTGTGTGGTGTTTAGCTGCCAGCCAGGTTAAACCACAACAATAGTTCTTAGAGTTCCCTTGCTCTGACCTGTACAAATACATCTCATCATTTAGCTTTTTCATTCCACTGAAAATAAATCAAGGTTTTTAGTAAAGTAATATTTTTTATTGCTTACCACAGCATGAGCCATTCTTCTAAATAAACCCAAAATTACTTTATGAGAAAAACAATCAAACAAACAAAAAAACCCCTGTCACTTTTAATATGCTCATTTCCTGTCTTTCTAAGTGATGCTTAATTACAAGCAAAGAAACAAAAACAAACAAACAAAAAAAAAAAAAACAACAAAACAACTTTATAGCAGTACTCTTCTGGAATTCTTGACATGTTTCTTCCATCAGCTGTTACCTGTTGAGTTTATCTGGAGAGTTAGTCATATTTTGAATATTTCACTTACAAATTATAGGGTTACCTGTAATGCTTAACTTCAAATACATAGCTTGAAAGCTCAAAATGCTTTCTCACCATGTCTCAACATTCTTATTTTTCTTCATTCATCCAGAAGTGTCTGTATAATATTATGAAGCATCATAGGTTCAAGTGCTTTATAGACCAATAATCTAACACTGTTCATAGAGATTCTTTTCCTCTTGGCACCAAGCTAAAATTTTAGAGACTCAAATTTGACCCTTCAGTAAGTAAGAATTATCCTCATCTTTTCCTTCAAATATTTATGTTGAATAAACCAAATTTGTTTGCATAACTCTGAAAAGCTGCCATCTGGCAACGTGCTGTCTCAATTCATGGCAGAGTGTTTTGTTCCTGCCAATTTCAAGCCTTTTTTAAAAAAATCTGTGCAGAAAACAACCCAATCCTCCTTCCCCTGAAGTCAATGGCAGAACTCCCACAAGGTTCTGAAGGAGAAGGATCAGGAGAAGGAGAAGGATCAAGCCCAAACAATAATGGAAGGTAATTTATTTATTTATTTATTTTCAAAGTATCATCAAAGGAATTGTACACCTAATTCTATTTGTTGCTATTTTGAAAACATAATGGCAAGATTTTGCATATATACCAGTCAATAGCTCTAGGCAACTTGAAACTGATTATATATACGTATATATAAACATATATATACACACACACACACACACACATATATACATATATCCCCATGGGAAAATAAAGGAGAACATTTGAAACACTGCATACCAAAGAGTGTTTTATTTTCTGAAAGCTAAAAAGAATCTTCTAAAATGATTTTATTATTCATCACTTGATAAGCAGACATTTTCCGAGCAGTTTGAATTATAGGACATAAGATCATAGTCATACTACTTCGGCTAAAATCCCATCAGATCTCATAGCTAAAAAGAAGATGCTTTGAGTCCCAAGGATAAAGCTTTACAAATTCCATATGTTCTAACTCTTAATCTTTCAACTCATTTTGGGGGATCTGGATCACTTTTTCCTAATGTTTTCTTCAGTGTCAAGTCTGAACTATGCCACATTAGTAGGTCTCTTCAGCTAGGTGCAAGTTACCCTCTGTGTTCTGGCTCATTTCCAGATGAATTCCACCCTGCATCCCTGTAATTGCCTTGTAGCCATGCATAAATATGTGTTTCACTTCCTTTGTTTAAAATGCCATGTTACTGCTGCAAATTTTGTGTACTATTATGATCTGAGATAGCTGAATGTTACTAAGGAAAGTGATACCTACTGAGTTCCCTGGGCTTGTAAATAGCTGTTATTACTAGAAATGGTACAGATCTTTCCTTCCCTCTTTCAGACTACCAGTTTCAGCCTAACCTAAATCATAAAAAAACAAACAAACAAACTAAAACCCTACACATACAGACATTATAGGAAAAGTAAATTTACAGCAGATGTCCAGAAACACTTGCTACCAGCAATAAAGATTCATAGAACATTGAATTAAGCAGGACATGATCTACACAGAAAAAGCAGAACAAAAACACAGATGGAGATGAGAAGTGGGAAAGTAACCTGTTCCAGGATGTGTACAGGTTTTCAAGTAGAATCATAGAATGGTTGGAGTTGGAAGAGAACTTAAAGATCATCTAACTAAACCACCACCCCACCATGGGCAGGAACACCTTCCACTAGACCAGGTTGCTCAAAGTTCCATCTCGCCTGGCCTTAAACACTTCCAGAAGTTGGGAATACACAGCTTCTCTGGACAACTTGTTCCATTGCCTCACCACCCTCTGAGTAAAGAGTTTATTATAAATAACTAACCTAAATTCACCTTCTCTCAGTTTAAAAACATTATCCCTTTCCTGATTGCTACATTCCCTTCTAAAAATATCCTCTGTAGCTTTCTTGTACTGGAAGGCCACCGTAAGGTCTCCCCAGAGCCTTCTCTTCATCAGACTGAATGATCCTAACTCCCTCAGTCTGTCTTCATGGGAGAGGTGTTCCAGCCCTCTGACCATCTTTGCAGCCCTCCTCTAGTTTTGCTCCAAGAGGTCCATGTCCTTTTTATGTTGGGGGCCCCAGAGCTGAACACACTACTCCAGGAGAGGTCTCAGGAGAGCAGAGAAGAGGGAGAGAATCACCTCCCTTGACCTGCTGGTCACAGTTCTTTTGATGCAGCCCAGGATATGGTTGGCTTTCTGGGCTGCAAATACGCATGCTGTCAGATCACGTTGAGCTTCTCATCAACTAGCATCCCCAGGTCCTTCTTCTCAGGGCTGCTCTCAATTCAGTCTTTGCCCAGCCTGTATTTGAATTTGGGATTTCCCTGGCCTAAATGCAGGACCTTGGCCTTGTTGAACTTCATGAGGGTCACACAGGCCCATCTCTCAAGCCTGTCCAGGGCCCTCTAGATGGCATCCTTTCCCTCCAGCATGTTGGTCCAGCCATTCACCACAACACTTTGAGTACGACCATCCAGCCAATTTGTTACCCACTGAGTGGTCCATTCATCAAATCCACGTCTTTCCAATTTAGAGACAAGGGTATGCAAGACAGTGTCCAACGCTTGGCATAAGTCCAGGTTGATGTTGTCAGTTGCTCTTGCCTTATCCACCTGCTGTAACTGTGTTGTAGAAGGCCACCAGATTTGTCAGGTACAATCTGCCCTTAGTGAAGCTATGTTGGCTGTCACTAATCACTTCTATGTTTTCCATGCGCCTTAACGTAATTTCTAAGAGGATTTATTTGCTCCATGATTTTGCTGAGCACAGAGGTGAGACTGGCTGGCCTGTATTCAGGTTTTCCTTTTTTCCTTTTTTAAAAAATGGGGGTTTTACACTCAGTGAGAACTTCACCAGACTGCCATGATTTCTCAAAAAGACATGGTTAATACATGACGCTTTTCTTCCTTGCTGTGCCTATAGGAGATAAGAAGTTCTGGCATGGCTCTATTTTTTTTTAGCTAATGGACTTGTTCTGTGTTTAAGTGATGAAATGACGGCTATAGTGATTCCCCACAGGTAGAAGGAAAACAGTATTGGTCCTACTTATATGTCAGCAAAATGTCTGGGGTCGTTTTGTATAAGGCAAAGAAAATTAGGACATAAGGCTGTGAGTAGGCTTTTTGAAAAGAAAAAGTCTAAACATTTGAAATCAGTTTTAATTACATCTTAAATTTTGTTCTCTGTATTTGCACATATATTTTTTATTGTTTTTTTGTTTCATTTAGGTACATGTATACATTCCATATAGAAATGCAGCATAAAGATCCTACCGTTTTAATCAGGTAGTTAGTTGCTTCTACCTTGTTTGTTGTCTTTGGTTCTAGGAGCCTTAGGAGATAACTGCATGATATGAACCCCAAACTTTCCATGTGAAAGCTGTTTAGCAAATGCACATTACACCTGTCTCCAGGCTTTTTTTTTTTTTTAATTTTTTATTTTTACTTATTATTTTTTTTTTTTTTTACTGGTGAAATCTGTGTAGAAATACTCTTAAAGAGTTACACAGCTGAAACTGGACTTGCTGTTTCTGGCCCAGAAAGTTAGCTGTGGGCTGTGCACTAAGACTCACTGTGATTCTTACAAACACAGGAATCTGTTCTCTTGACAAGAAAATGAAGTGTCTCAATTTGTAATATGTGTGAAAAGAAAAATAAAACACTGTTAATCTGTTCAAATGAAAAGACAAAGTCTGCAAACCTCAAAACTGGGATCTTGACTTCTGTCGTAAAGCTGCATGTATATGAGCATGGGTTTGTATTAGTTTCCATCTTTTCTTAGGACCTAAGAACATCATGAAGTATAAAAGTGGAAGTAATGTTATTAATGTAACACTGAAAAAAGTGTAGTCCCCTCCAGCCCTACCCCCCCTAAAGTACACAAATTTTTAACAGCAGCTTGAATGTAAACTTTCATTTCCTGTCCACTAGGAAATATATACTTTCAGTGGGGATCAACAGGCAGAATTATTCAAGGGAGACAGTGCGCTTCAGTAGTTACAGCAGGGAACTTGAAAAGGTCCTGGCCTAGTTTCAGCATCTTTCTGGGTCATTCATTCACTCAGTGGCCTTTGATGACTCATGTGACCTCAGTCAAACCAGCTGCAAAGGCAGGTAAAGGAGGCCTGCTCTGCAAAGGAGATACTGCATCTAAATTGAGTCTCCCTGGGGAAACAAATATAATATTCTGAACTGGCAACGTTCGAGCTTTATGGATGTAAGAAATGTTGCAAGGTAAATCTCCTCTAGTATCTGATTATGAAGCAGTGGCAATATATTTTTCTTCATGGATCGTTTCAAAGTCCACTTGACAGCACTATCTATTGTGTCCTTAATGTGTATGAACTTAAAACTGCCTAAATGATGATGAGTTATCTAATAAAGATAACAAGTATTTGTGGAAGATAAATTCTCTTCCAGCTAAACTCTGATAGTCAACAAACACAGTGCTTACAACGTTTTAGTAGAGCATTGCTTAATCCAGATGGCATGATAGACCATGCTCAGTGAAGGCTTGTTGGGCCTCTGATGCATTGCTGTGAAGGTGCAGTGAGCCACGTGTGTCCTTCTATCTGAGAAGAGGCCACATCCATCAAGAGTGTGCTCAGGATTGTTCTATGGCAAATTACACAGCTGAAGTCACTGCTAGCAGGAATGATTATGACTATTTGGACATTAATGCCTGTGGAGAGGTCCCTGGTGGAGCAGGCTGTCCCCCTGCAGCCCATGGGTCCCACATGGAGCAGATCTCCATGATGCAGCCCATGGAGGAGCCCACAGTGGTGCAGCTGGATCCAACCTGAAGGAGGCTGCGGCCTATGGAGATCCCCCACTGGAGCAGACTCCAGGCCAGAGCTGTAGAAAAAGAGGTTGAGTAACGTTTGGGCTCTCATATATAAACTCTCAGTGACAGTGTAGATCACCTTCAGTGAGACTTAATATTCAAATTATGTTTTCAAAATGTAGTGTCATTACTCCATACTTAGTTCATACTTAATTCAGGCATACTGAGAGTGTCGTGATGTTAGCTTGGGACTTTTTTTTTTTTTTTTTTTTTTTTTTTAAAGGGACTTTCCCTATCCTTTTCCCTTTCCCTTGCCCTTCCTTTTTTCCTTCCCCTTCCATTTCCGTCTCCCTCTTCCTCTTTCCCTTTCCCTTCCCCTTTAGTTTTCCCTTCCCCTTCCCTTTCTCTTTCCTCTTTCCACTTCCCATTTCCCAAAGTATCTTCCTTTTCCCTTTTCTCTCCACTTTCTCATCCCCTTACACCTTTCCTACTCCCTCCTTCCCACTTTGCCTCCTTCCCCCTTTCTTTGCCTCTCTCTGCCTCTCCCTCTCCTACTCCCCCTTTCCTCTTTTTTTTTTTTTTTTTTTTTTTTTTTTTTTTTTTTATTTGAGGCAGGCAGGGTGGTGGTGGAGGTATTTATGCAAATCTGACTCTCTTGTTTTTCTTTGTTTTCTAAGGTAGGTTTCTTCTTTCTGGATCTGACTTCAGTCTGGTGTAAATCTAAATGGAACAACATATAGTCAGTGATCATACCACGGATCATTGGTTCTAGTATGAAAGAATCCTGCAAAGTCAAGCTACAAACAAAAATTTGGGCTGGATATATGAGAGTTCAAATTGTGAGAAATCTACAGAGATTTAATTTGTTCTGTGTTATTTTTATATATTACTATTTAAAAGCACCTCTTAAACAACTGGGAATCTTCAGACTTGATTGCTGCACTAATAAATTGTGCATGAGATTTTAATCCCATGTATTTTTAGACTTTTGTTGTTTATCCATTCTTTAAAATTATATCCACAAACACTAACTCAGTGTTTTATACTGTGAAAATCTTAAGTTTGTGTATTGTTCCTGTGTATTAATTTATTGTATTAAATTTCCTGTTTATTTTATGAGAACTATTAATAGAACTAAACCCTAACCTTGTTGTTGTTGTTGTCGTTTTGTTTTGTTTATCTTGACTTTGATTTTTTTTTTTTTCCTTTATTTATTTATTTATTTATTTATTTTTGGACAGCAAATGATGAGCTGATTGATGGAATTTATTTGCCATGAAGTCAGACCATGATTTAATCCAGGAGGGAAAACCTGTGACATTTTATTACACATTTTAGTTCAATCACATATTTATCATATATCAAAATATGTCCATGGTTGATGTGTTGAATTTTACAAATCACATACATATAAACTACTTCAGAGAAGCTTCAGAGAAATAATGGAGAATTTGCACTGCATCTTTGTGACATGTTTTTTTTTGTTGCATACGAAGCCACTGGAGAAGGTGTGCAGGCACTGGAAAAATCCAGTTTGGCAGGCCAAGTATAAATATACATTCAAATACACATAAGTACATTTATACAAATAATTTTATCAGGTAACCTACATTTGCTGTGCTTAGTATAAAATAAAAGCCTATATATGCCAGGTGCATCCAAGCCTGAAAGTCAGAGTCAATAGTCATAGTCGTTGTTAAGGCTAGATGTGGAAAAACAGCAGTACAAGAACTACACAAAACACCTCGTTATTTTGTTCAGGCTAATATAGAAGTCTTTGATACGACCTTTTTACCCAGCAGCAGTGCAAACAAATTGTTATAAAGTAAAATATCCACTGTTAGTGATCTAGATAGTCAAGACAAAACTTTTCATGATAGATAGGAGGAATGTGTCTCTTCCAATTCATACTGCTTCAACAAGACATCACGAAATGCAGCTTCTAGGAGTCAGGAAAATTAAGAGGTACAGAAAGTGTGTTCTCAACATGAAGAGTTAAGCATTCAAACCTTTTGAATATACAGTGTACCTAGAGAAAGAGACTACGCTTTTTATTTATTTACTTATTTTTTCATTTATTTTTTCATTTCATACATTCTCTAATTGGATGTTTATAGAAGCATGTTTTAATATGACTAAGCATATTAATTTCTTTCATGCTTAGGGGTGAACTTTTGCATTCTCATGTGGGAACAGAAACTATTAGTAATGTGTATTGCCACTTAATACCATTTACTTTTGTGAAAATGGGAAAGACAATTAATTTCAAAATTTGCGGTGAAGGTTATGATTTTGCTGTTTGAGGTAAATATAATTTTAATGACATTTTTTTCTGGACAGTAAAGGTCATTTTAAGGAAGAAGCATGTCCTAAGGTATGTAAGGGTAATGTATCAGATTAACTGATACAGTTATTTAAAAAAGACACGTTTTCAGGTACCAGAAATCTTAAGTCATGAGGTAGAAGACCTAAGAAAAGTCTATGAGCAATATTACTTTTCTTAAACAGCAATTAATATGTTTCTTGCTTTCTTTTGTTACTATGCACATATTTATATACATGTAATATATAGAATCATAGAATCACTAAGGTTGAAAAAGACCTTCAAGATCATCTGGTCCAACCATACCAATTCCACCAATATCACCCACTAATCCATGTCGCTAAGCACCAGGTCCAACTTTTCCTTGAACACCCTCAGGGATAGTGACTCCACTACTTCCCTGGGCAACCTGTTCCAATACCTGAACACTCTTTCTGAGAAGAAATGTCTCCTCATTTCCAACCTAAACCTCCCTTGGTGCAACTTGAGGCCATTACCTCTAGTTCTATCACTAGTTAACTGTGAGAAGAGGCTGACCCCCAGCTCCCCACAACTTCCTTTCAGGTAGTTGTAGAGAGCAATATGGTCTCCCCTGAGCCTCCTCTTCTTCAGACTAATATGTATATATATTAGATATTTAATATACTAATATAATACTAATATAGTAATATACTAATAATATACTAATATTGCATAATATATACTAATATTGCATAATATATAGCATATAAAATACATTTATAATGTAGTGATGTAATATATATATATGTATATTATACATATATAATATAATATAATATTTATATATATAATTGCTTCATAATGCAATGTTGAGTAATTTTTGGCATGCATGTAAAGAGAAATAGGAAATACCAAACCTAAATCAAATAAATATTACCTTAAAAGGTAATTATTCTGTGATTCTTCCTTAAGAATTTTGAGTGGCATAAGGTTTTCTAAAATCTCTTAAAATACATATATATATTTTTCTGGGGCAAGGACACAGATAATAATTATAAAGTTTATTAGGTAATAATCATCCAGCCATATTGGTAATATCTGACATGAATCATGAAAGAATTCAGATTTTCTCTGTTCTGGTTTCATTAGAAACAGGTTTATTGCTTATGTTAAAAAACCTGTGTACTAACCCCAGGCAGAACTGAGCAATATTTCTGCATAATTCTGTCTCCAATTTTAATCAGTTCCTGAGTTGTGAGGAGCTGTAAGCGGGCTGTATGGCTTGTGTCTGCAGTTCAGTGCAATTTGCTGTACAATAATTGTTGCAGTTAGGGAGGGCAGTAGTCCATAGCAGCCTAGTGTTGGAGTCTAGCTCTCACAGGATGTGTATATGCCAAATGAAAAAAAAAAAAAAAAAAAAAAAAAAATTCAGAATCTACCACTTTGTCTACTTTGTACATGAAACATGTTTCAGTGAAATACATAGAACTCTGTTACGTACTAGTTGCTGTAAGGATTTTGTTCACAGACAAGATTTGCCTGCAAAAGTGATTTTCCAGTGATCCCTGGATGCCTGTACCCCTGATATCTTATCTCATCTCATCATCTCATCTCATCTGACCTCATTTTAACTTATGCCTTTCAAATGAGAAACTTGTTTTTTAATCCTTGCAGCTGATTAAAAAAAAATAATAATGAAAATATCAAAAATGTTTTCAATAATGTAATGATTTTGTTGGCTTGCTATAACAACATATTTACATGAAAAGTAATTTACTGAAAAAATGTGATTTTGATTAAAATTAGGTCCTATCAGAAACTGCAAAGGGTAATTTCCTGATGGCACCAGGAACATTTTTTTTTTTTTTTAATGTGTTTGCAAAACATACATCTTACTTTTTGTTTAATCTTTTCTATTCTTTTCAAATCTTTTCTTCTCAGTGGAGAACAAGGAGATAACACCAGGATGTGAGATACACTACTTAACAGCCAGTCATCCAGCAAATACATTGTAGTCTTTTGACAGTTACAGACTAAAACTCCTTATGGTAAACATTTTAAGTGCTAAGTGGCATAACATTTTTTGGTGCTGCGTGTTTTTGATAAACCAAAACTAATTAGTAACTTAAATGCTGTGTGTTAGGTTCTGGGAAAATACAGAAATAAAAAGAAAGTCAAACCACTAAGGAGATATTTAAAGAAGAATAATTTCATATTCACATAATAAAATTTGTAGATTTTTTAAATAAAGCTACATATGTGTCATGTCGTGTCCCCCCCCCCCCCCCCCCCCATCATTTTGGAACCTATCTCGAGGAAAAGACTACCTATTTAGCTATTCTGTTTAATTTTCAACCTAGTTGTTTGCTCTAAATTAGCAAATCCAAGTGTGTATAAGATAATTTACTGTGCTTAATGTTCCTTTCAATAACTACTAGTTGTCAGCTTTCTAAGGGAAAGTTTATTCTAAAATCAGTATGAAAATTGTAAGTGGAGGAAAGCAGAGAAAATTATTTGTGATTTGAAAAAATGTACTCATCTAGTTAATTAAAGTTTGATTTAACTCTTAATAGGATTTGGTAACAAGCTATTCCAACAATTAATTAAGCAGTTATTAGATTACTCAAAATACCTGACTTATCATCAGCCAAAAAATACATTTAATCAGCTGTTGTTTTATTTTCCTTCTAAAAATCATTTATATTTTCAAAAGAAATCAAGAATTTGAGCATATATAAAAAGTGCAGATATCCAAAAAGACATATTTTAGTGTTATTCATATGAAGTTCTTATAACTATCCATGAAAGAACAACTTCAGAAAATGTGAAGTGTTATTCTGGTTCTAGAATTAAGTTTAATCAGTTGTCCAAACCAATTATCAATGTATTCATGGCTGACTTACACCTTTATTAAATAGTTTTTTTTTTTTTTCTCAAAGATATTATTATTAAATTAAGTTCAATCCACTTTCATATTGAATGGTGTTTTGTAAATAGTACGCTTAGTGTTGCAAAAACACTGAAGAAGGTTTTAAAGTAAGCCACAATAATTTTCAGCTACGTGTAACTGTGAGCTCACATTTGTTTTATTTTTTTCAACTCTAGAGTTATTTTGTTTTTATGCAATGAACACGTATAATGGAACATAATATGCTTCTAGTAGTTAAACAGTTAAATTTCATGGCTGTTAATGAAAATGGTGGTTGACAGACAGGAGAAAATGGTATATATGTACAGTCTTTAATATTCTTGCAATAAGGCAGTTACAGACTGCTGATTACATTTTGAAGGGTTTTGACAGAGAACACCAGAAACGGGAACTGGCTAGGAACTTCTTAATGAGACATTTCCTTAATCAGAATCTCTATGAGTTTTGAGGACTAAAAGCTTTCTATTTGTAGGCTTTCTTAGGTAAAGGGAAGAATTTATGGTGACAAGAAACAGTAATTACAGTGCAGCCAAAAGCCTAAGGTGCTCTCTTGGGATGTTCACTCCTTACTTTGACTCTGTTGCAATACATTTCATTGGAGAATATTAACCATACATCCATAGGCTATTCCATAGGCTATTACAATCTCTCTCAAAAACATCCACTGATGATTTTTTATAAAAAGGGTAAACACGTGGTAACCCAGACAGAACCTACTTGTTTAAGTGGGTAGTTCATGCTGGAATTGAAGACATAAGGTAATTTCAAATTTCAGACGGCTATCCTAGTCACAAGGCATCTGATTTTATTTAGGAGTCTCTTTATTGCTTATGTTTGGAATTGCACATGGAAACTAATGAAAATTCAAAATTGCAAAATCAAATAATATATTTGTGGCCAGTCTTAACAGGAACTTTTTTTGCACAGAACTTTTGAAAACATTAACACACAAGGGAAACTAACATGATCAGCAGGAAACACTCAGCTACTTGAAATGTGTTCATTTCGTAACTATACAGATTTCCAGCTGGAATGTCCCTGATAATAATTAATTTCCCCTTACAGCGCTGTTTTCATTCCCTTGTGGGGAAGAGCACTACAAAGCCTGGCTCTGCTATATCATCTGGGAACAAAGACAAGACACTCCCACTTCTTGCTATCTCTCACTCAAAACTAAACTCAGGTGGAAATATCATTCCTTGTGTATTGCTTTGATTAGTGGGATGATATTGGGTCCAGGGCTAAATGCTTAAATACTTAAATAATCCATTTTTTAAAGCATTGGATTTACTGGAACGCTTTTCTCCTGACTATAAATATGAGTAAATGGTCCCAATTGTTTTGTTACATCTATGCTACACAACTGGAGCCTACATTTGAACTGAGGCTCACTTTAATTATTGAATTAACACAATTTCATGGTTGATATGCTTCTTTCTCACCTCTGGGCTTTATATTTACTGGTCTACTGTGATCTTTTTCCCTATTGGTGTAAGAAGAATTTAATGCATTCTCTTGTTGCTCATGCGTTACTATCCAGAAAAATTACAAATTAAATTTTACCTGAAGAAATATAGTCCAGGATCAGAACTTTTTCTTACAGATCCTTACCTTTAAAAATAAATAAGACACCTTTCATTAAACAGTTACAGACTTACATTTCCATTACAGATTTCTCATGTCTGAACTACCTATTACATATTTCAGTTTTATGTTCATTTCTTGAAACCTGTGGCTCCCATTACTATGTGACAAATGTGAACCTGGGCCCTCTTCTGTCCCTGAACATCACAGTGCTGTAGCTTGTTCAAACAGAACAACTGCCAAAGTTCAGACTTGAGAATATTAAGGTGTTCAGAATATTTAGATATACAGAATACTTAAGCCTCCATGTAATGAAGACTCTTTATTGTTAAGCCTACAAGGAATTATATTCAGATAATCTGTGCAGCATTAAAAAAGTCATTATCATCTGCAGTAAAAGAACTGGCGGGAGAAGAAGGTTGTTCATTTCTTTTGAAATGATGTCCACTGTATTTTAAGTAGTCACAGTGTGGCATGCAGAGAAACTTGTGCCAGATTTGTGAAGAATCATCACAATCATCTCTCCCTTGAACTCTTTCAGTTTTAAGCTGTCTGAAGTAATCTCCTATCAGGATGAGCCTGGCTAAAGAGGCAATACACTGCACAATGATAAAGTCATAATTATGGAAAACTATAAATGTGTGATTATGAAAGTATACAAATTAGCCTTAAAAAATACAGCATTATATCAAAAGCTTATTCTTAGCTTGTGACTCTCCCTCTGTTCTCACATTCTTTCTTTTCCCCTGTTGAATTATAGTAGTTGCTCTCTCATTTCATTCTCATAATTCCCCCCTCACTTCCCCACCCCCCTCTAAGGCAAGGAGGAGTGATGATCACTGCTTTGTCTGCCCACATGAAAGAACATGTAAATAACATAGTAATTTACCTATGGAAAAATGAAGAATTATTCAATAACATATTGATATGGGAGAAGTGAATATGAGCCAGCAGTGTGCTCAGGTGACCATGAAAGCCAACAGCATCCTGACTTGCATAAGAAACAGTGTGGCCAGCAGGGCTAGGGAAGTGATTGTCCCCCTGTACTCAGCTCTGGTGAGGCCGCACCTAAAGTACTGTGTTCATCTTTGGGCTCCTCGCTACAAGAAGGACATCGAGGTGCTAGAGCAAGTCCAGAGAAGGGCAATAAAAGTGGTGAGGGGTCTGGAGAAAAAGTCTTATGAGGAGCGGCTGAGGGAGCTTGGACTGTTCAGCCTGGAAAAGAGAAGGCTCAGGGGTGATGTTGCACTCTACAGATACCTTAAAGGAGGCTGTAGAGAGGTGGGGGTTGGTCTATTCTCCCATGTGCCTGGTGACAGGACGAGGGGGAATGGGCTCAAGTTGCGCCAGGGGAGATTTAGGTTGGATATTAGGAAGAACTTTACTGAAAGGGTTGTTAGGCATTGGAATGGGCTGCCCAGGGAAGTGGTTCAGGCACCATCCCTGGAGGTTTTAAAAGACATTTAGATTTGGAGCTTAGTGATATGGTTTAGTGGAGGACTAGTTAATGTTAAGTCAGAGGTTGGACTAGGTGATCTTGGAGGTCTCTTCTAACCTAGATGATTCTGTGATTCTGTGAAGTGAGATATACCCCTTTCACTTAATATGTCAATATTTTGTAGAAAGATAGTCATCAGTGAGATCTTTAGCTATGTCTTGCATTAATCTGTCACTAGTAGGCCATATAGGTTGGTATGTGTAGCGAAGAGGTAGCCTTCTTCCAGTACCCTCTCATATTTTGAAGATAAATATATCTTTCCCCTTTGAAATGTTGAGTAAAGTATGGTACCATTTTGTTAGTAACTTTAGTGAAAATGCAAATAGTTTTTTAGCAAGAGAACTATTTATTCTGTGAATAATTTTATGTTCATCTGAAACTTGAAGGAAATAAAAGAAGAGAGCTATTTATTATGACAGTCACACACATAGAAAGTTCATTTCCCCACAGTCCTTTATTCTTCAAAATACCAAATTCAGACAGATTTTGTTGTGACTTTGTGAGCTATATGCTCACTTACTTACTAATGAAATTATTTTGCAGGTGGAACTATTGAGGCTACATGGCCTCTGTACAGTATTTACTCAGGGGAATATTTATTTTCTACAGAAATTATCCTTTTCAGTTATATGTCATTGAACTTCCTCCAGGAAGAGCAATTGCACACTTGAGTAGAGGTTGCCAAGTTTGGTTCTCAGTTTATCTTTTACTTGTTGACCTTAAAATGAAGGTGTCTCACTACACTGTGTCAGTACAACTGAACTTTAGGTAGTCCTGTCGAAGCAGGAAATTCACATTTTGTATGTTCCTTCTTTCAGAGTACATGTTGAAAGTACACTTTTATAAAAAAGATATTGTATAATAGGAGCTGCTTTCAGAGCTGACAAAGACCTTGGGAAAGTTAATGTTTTGCTGTTATTAACTAATCAAGAACCTGTACTCCCAGTTCATTTTTCTGTGAAATGAGCCATAATTCTTTTGGTTTTGGGTATCCTTTAATTTATAAGGAACATTAACAGATCCTGAATTAAAAGGAACTTCAATGGATGATCAGATACCATTTGCATATGTAGTATTTTAAGATTTTTAATTGCAATTATTTATTAAACTTTTCAGAATTTTATATTGTAGCAAACCAATCATGTTCTAGACACTTATAGGATAATGATAAATACTAAAAATGATAAAAGGCTGTAATATTATATAGTGACTTTATATCCACCTAACAAACAGATGAATTTCCAACATATGTATTTTTATGATAGATATCAATTCAACTAAGTAAATAAAACATAAAAAAATCAAGTCCAGATAGAAAAGGTTACAGCAGGGATGTGAAAAGAGAAACAGTTATGATAAAGAACTATTACACCTATTGTCTCTTTTTCAACTAAGAAAGCAAGGGTTTATCACCTGTCCCATTTAGAACTTTTCAGTTGATTGATTTAATGAAACTTCTTCAAATAGACCTTTTTTTTCCCTTTTTTTTTTTTTTTTTCTGCCTTGTCATCTACTGCAATTTGTTCTTTTTAGCCAGGCCTAGTAAAACATACTATCAAAACAGCTATTAAAGTCCTGTATATTTAATATAAAATTGTAAAGCCTATCTGAATAGTGGGCTGTATTAGGAAGCACCAGCAGGTTAAGGGAAATGCTAATTAACTTCTGCTTAGCATGTCTATAATAGTGTGTCCAGTTCTGGGACAGGAGAAGAAACATCAACAGAATGGAGAGTCTGTTGAAGAGCCACTGAAATGTTGAGGTGTCCAGAGCAAAACAACATAGAAGAGAGGCTGAAGGAATTAGATTTGTGTAGTCTGGAGTACAGAAACTTTTTGTTGGAAAGGTCAAATTGCAGTCTTCCACTAGGTCCACTAGAGGAGGATTATAGATAAGAAACCAGATTATTTGTAGAGGTCCACAGAGAAAGGCAAAAGGCAAGAGTCACAAACTGCAGCAAGAGAAATTTTGATTGTGTATAGCTGCTGCCCAGAAACCTCCTTCTAGACATGAATCTCCAAGGAAAGGAATGTATCCTTTTATCATCTTTTTCTTTGCAACTCTTCATTTTTTATTTAATAGGAAAACATCTATTCCTCTATAGCAAATTAGAGCACAGATGACTTCTATTGCCTCCTCACTTTCTAAAGAGAGTTAGGCAGTGTCACTTTTTCCTTTTAACTTTCCTTTTGCAAATATAAACAAAATCTTAAATTTACCATATTAAGGTGATTTAATATTCCATGTGCCATTTAAAAATAATCCATCTCAAACTTAAATTTCTTGTTAATTTTGGCTTTCCATAGTAACAAGGAATAGTACAGATTGAATTGATTAGAATCATAGAATCATTAAGGTTGGAAGAGACCTGCAAGATCACCTGGTCCAACCATCACCCTACTACCCACGTCACCCACTAAACCATGTCCCTGAGCATCAAATCCATCCTTTCCTTAAATACCCCAAGGGACGGTGACTCCACCACCTCCCTGGGCAACCTGTTCCAATGCCTGAACACTCCTGCTGAGAAGAAATGTCTCCTCATTTCCAACCTGAACCTCCTCTGGCGCAACTTGAGGCCATTCCCTATACTCCAATTACTAGTTATCTGTGAGAAGAGGCTGACCCCCAGCTCCCCACACCTTCCTTTCAGGTAGTTGTAGAGAGCAATGAGCCTCCTCTTCTTCAGCCTAAACAAAGCACACCTTCTATTCTTTCCCCATAAGCATTCAGGATCACCTCCACATCTACATCCTTTGTCAGATTCTGATGCCACAATTTCACATCTCAGAATTCCCTCCCTTCCCCCCCCCCCTTATTTTTTTTTTTTTTTGGGCCAAGTTTCTGGCTGGAGCATACTTTTTGTTTGTTTATTTGTTTCTTTCTTTCTTTCTTTCTGAATCACTTTCAAGACTGACAGAAAACTTGTTTTCTACTTGAAAAATAAGAATGTTTGTAACATTACCATCTAAAAACCAGGAACTGGAAAGGTGAAATGTTAAAGAGGGCCTAGAAAATGATTCAGATTGGTAACCTGTGAAATATCAACACATCTGAACCCAAATTTATGATCCCCGTGCCTCAGCTTTCTTGCTGTCTAGTTGCACTAGATAAGCATCTGTGGACCTTTAATCTTCTAGACCCATGCAATCTTGTACTTGAGCATATAGAGAAAACTTCAGTTCAAATATCCTGTTGACTAAGCTTAGTCAAGATCCGGAAACTGTTTTTTCTGTCTAAATCCCCAGATTCATTTGTCATGCTCTGAGCATGACCACAGAGACAGGTTATTCACAGGATACATCTTGTATTCCTTTTAACTTTTCCGTAACAGCACCATGCACTGACCTAGGCAGTAGGTGACCTGGCTTCAACTCCTTTCAGTGCCAATTAATTCTGATCCCCCTAACTCTATGGATTTCACCTGGCAGGTAAAAAAAAAGGAAAAAAAAAAAAAAAGAAATAATAATAAAAAAGAAGGTAAGTGGTTCTCTACTTTTGAAATTACATTGTATCCCTCAACAGAAATAGTATAAAATCTAAAACCAGTCTAATTGTAAGGACCCTTAAATAGAAAATTGGGGACCTAAAGACATTTTCTTATCCATGGACTGTTTCTCTATTTCATATAGTGGTATATTCATTTTAGGTGCTCATGTAAACCAGTCACTTTGGATTATCTTCTAATGTTGTAAGGGAGCCTGCACACCTGACGCCAACATCAAGTTTCCCATCTAGTGAACCTGGAACTTAAAAAGATATTGAAATCCACGTGCATTAAAGAGCCCAACTCCGACTTTGTTTTTTGCTTTTACCCTCAAACTAGGAAGGCAGGTGAAGGATCAGAATGCTGGCGTACATTTCTCTGAACTCCCTCTTCCTTTATATTTACCACTTTTGAAATTGCAATGTAATGCCCCTTAGGCACATGCTGTTCCTGAACCTAGGAAGCAACCTCATGTTAGTGGTAGTAGAAAAAAATCTGTGTCTTTTTCAAGTTTTTCTGCAATCATATGTTCCAGTATTATAGGTATCAATTATGTACTTTTGGAAAAAGAATACCTTCACAAAAAGCAATTTTCTGTTTGTAATATTCTATGTTGCACTGGATATAGCTGAAGATATTGATGACTGAATGGGATCATTCTCCCTCATTTCTCTGTATCTCAGCTTGATTGTGTGATGAATTCACAATCCTAGCCATGTAAAAAATCTGTAATAACATAAATTCAGAGCTATGGCTTTACTTAAGACAAAAAAAAAAAAAAAAAGAAAGAAAAAAAAAGATAAAGCAGATATGGACTGAAGAGGAAGGTTGTTATTTCAGTGGAGCTTATTTGAAAAAGATAAATGAATATGTGAAATGATAACAAAAAGCCATTCTAAACACTAGGATGCTATTTAAGCATTTATTTATTTATTTATTTTAGCACTGTTGGGATACTATTTAAACCTTTCATTTTCATTAACTCATAAACAAATTTGAAATAATTTGTGTTAGCAATAAATTAAGGTTTATTTTGACAGCATTTCAAAACATTGGTTATGATATTTTTCTATTTAAATAGGGAGAAGAAAAGGAAAAGGTATGTTGTAAGGTGGAGGGAAAGCAAATAGACTCTGTCACCTGGCCCAATTCTCAGCTCTGTGTGCAGTTCATTAGCTTTAGAGCATACAGTGATGCAACTACTTCTGGTCCATCTGCCCTGAAGGAAATGAGAAATCAAGCTACAAAGAAGCTACAAAGATGAGAAAAAAAGGTGAGGCAGTTGTCTAGCCAGAAGTTTTTTTTTTTTTTTTTTTTTTTTTTTTAATAGATATTTATGTCCATCAAAAAAAGCCTTGCTGAAGTTATCTTCTGTTTCCAACTACTGACCGTGAAAGAGAGGCTGAGCTGCTTTAGAACTATAGCTAAAAGTTTCCAGCTGCAGCAAAACCTCTCTGATGGGAATGGGAGTATTTCCACTTCTCTGAATGAAGCTTGACCTAAGACTCAGTTACTATAGAGTCTGTGCTACATGCTGTGCTGGTGAATTTGCCAGCATTCGCATTACATCTTGTTTGATCTGTACTCAAATTTCCTTATACACTGTCTGAAGAAGTTACTCAAAACTGGTCCAAACGTAACAGCTGCAGTGGCTGACTCCCAATATTGTGATCCAATGGGCTGCAGTTTTCTGTACGTGACTGCAGCTAGACAGCAGTAGCCCGTAAAGACATTAGCCACAGCAGGAAATATTTTCTCTGCTTTTTTTCCTGACAGAAGAGTTATACGTGGCAACAAACTGGGATGGGAATGCTACTTACAGATCCTTCCTCCAGTTCCCTTGCCTTCCACCAGCTATACCCTGCAGCAAAGGCTTCTTTCCCAAGAGCATCCATAAGCATTCAGGCGGGCAGTTACTGAGAAATAAGACAGCAGGATGATGTTGCCAAACCATACACATGCAGGGTACATCTCCCTCATCCCCCTTCACATATTTTGAGGGCCAAGCGTTCACTTCACTTTTGAGGAGGTCCTGAGAAACAGGAGGTCCTCAACAGGAGGAGGTAATTACTAATCTATTGGTAACTTGGGACAGATGGAAGGATCTTAAGACCACCTTCTTCATAAACTGTACACTGAACCACAATAGTATAGATATTTTCAGAAAATATTCTTAATGTATAAAGCATTTTTAGTACATACCTTCAGACATACTCACAATTATGAGCTTGGAAATTTTCATACATTTGAACATCTAAGGGAAGAGCTTGTATTTGAACAAGATTTATTTCAAAGCTAATTATGACTTTTAAATCTTTGTGCAGATTTTTTTTTTTTTTTTTTTTTTCTGGGAGGATTTGGTCAGAAAGCTTGTTACACCTACAGTTACATCTAATCCTATTATCATGAAGTGCTAATAGAATATTTCAAACTAAAGTAACAGATTGGAATTCACATAAAACTGAACAGTCCTTGTTTAGGTCATTATTAGGAGAGTCTCTAAGTCCTCAAAACTCTGTTGATTCCACTTGGATGATTTTTGTGATTAATGTCTTGCCTCAAAGGTTGCCTGTAAGCTGTATGCTTTTGATATTATGAACACTGTATAACATTCACAATTTTGTGACAAATCTCACTAATATGAATTAGCACCAAACAATGCATAAGGGTTTATTGTTGCCAGAAACTGATCTCAGCCATGGAAGGAAAATAAAGCTTCATTTTCTCTTTAAACAACACTTCTTTCTTTTACCTTCATATGTGATTATTCATTGTGTAAATAAAAGTTTATGAAGTGATGTATAAAATACATTACACTTATTAAATCTTAAGCCACATTGATACATACTTAAAGCACAGCAGCATGGACTAAAAGATACTTCTCCAACAACTCATTATTCATGGATCATTGACATGATAGACCCTAATGACCCCCTCAAAGACATTAGTGTACTATATAAATGTGAGCCCTTAATCCATGGATCATTGGCATGATAGAATGCAATATTCTTTCAAAACCCTTGCAGTCTATCAAGCAAATGCATACTATTAGAGATTCTTAATTTGTGGATTATTGCCACAATTGATCATTACACTTCCTCTGGGGTTTTTATGGTCTATCCCATTAATGTATATTCAGTGAGTGCTAATCAGTAGATTATTGATACCAGCTTTTTCCCATTAATGTATATTCAGTGAGCGCTAATCAGTGGATTGATACAAGCTCTTCATCTCTTTTGTCAAAAGAACTTGAATGTGTGAGGTATTTCCCTTTTAAAAGAACTTAAAGAATTGATTTTCATTCTTTAATTCAATTAGTTATCTATTTGCTTCTTTCTTCTGCTGCATTATCAGTTGTTTATGCAAACAAGCTCTTGTGTTAAAATGACTTTTTATATTCATCCTACTAAACTGGAATTTCATCTTTCACTTCTATTGTTTGTGAGATGACATAAAAAATGACATGGGAAGAAATGTGTTCTGGTTTAAAAATTGAGTGGAGATAGTTCATGAAATGTATGTGAAAAAAAAAAAACACAAAAAAAAACTATTGCACTTCTATGCATACCAGTAATAAGTGCTTTTAAATGGACTTTCTCACACAATTTCCTCTATTAAAATTCCTAAAGTTATCAACCCATACCCTATGGATTTGTAGCCTTGAGATTACCCTTTTATTGTTTAACTATTAGAAAAGTTCCTATTGTAATGCAGTGGCATTCAGCTATTTCTGGTCTGTAAGTCATAAAATGGCTAAATCTCACCTCATAAACTCCCATAGCTTACATTCTTGCCTATTCCTGGTAGTGTTGTATTGATAGGTGGTAGGAGTGGGAAACTGACTGAAGAGGAGCTCAGAGCCCTCTCAGAACACCGTATCTCCCAGGCGGCTAGGTAGCCTAGGTAGTGAAAGGACTGAATCCAGGGTTCTTACATTGCTCAGTTTCCCAACTGGGACACAGCTGCAGAGAGCTGTGCTTACCTCCCAGTGAAAACTTGTCTTTCAGTTTCAACAAATCATCATTAAAAAACCAACCAACCAAAAACCAAAAACAAACAAAGAAACAAAAAAACACCCAAAACTGCTTTGCTAGAAAGTTCCTCATCACCTGTTTTTCCTCTTAGTTACCTTCAGCCATGATTTGGATAGACCCTTGGATGGGGTCAATCCATGTCAATAGGCATATATCTAATAATGATACAGAGAATGCTGAATTTCCATTTTCATTTAAAAAAATATATATTTTAGCCTCAGTGGTTACAAAGAAAAACTTGAAGTGTGAACTAAGTGTAGCAGCTTTACTTACAGCTGCTTGGAGAGAAAAAAAAAAAGAGCAGCAGATGGTGAAGAAGCAGCAGTTACTAAATCTCAAACCCAGTAAAAAAGCCACTTGCTCCCCACACCTGCAGAAATAAGCATGGTTCTTATTTTCCTGTGTGGGGTGAAAGGCTGGTTAAGAGGAGATACATGCCTGGGTAATGGAGATAAGGAATGAGCAGAGAGAGCTATGGTAACAACAAAACAGAATAAGATCAAAAGGAAAGTTTACTTGTCCTTCCCTGCTTTGTCACCTGTCTCAGAGACTCAGATATTGGCTGCTATCAGCCAGGGTATGTAGTTTCCTATCTGAAAAGTTCTTATCTAATTTAAAACTGCTGATCTTGTTTTTATTTATTTATTTATTAGGAGATAACTTCCATTGTAACTAAGATGTTTGACTTTGTAAAGCTTGCATCCTTTCACAATGAACTATGAACAATTACCAGATATTTGAATTCCTTTATCCCTTTTCTTAGCCTTCTATGAATGCAAAGATAGCATAATCAGTTTTAAAACAGATAAGTCCAATAAGAAGGAGAGGAGGGGAGGAAGGGAGGAAAGGGGAGAGTGGGGAGAGGGGGGGCAGGGAGAGCAGCTCAGCTGAAAACATATGTGTTTTTCCACCTAAGAGCATGTATTTTCAGAAACCATGACAGACTCTCAGTAGGACAGCAGTAGGTAGTTTAGGCTCCAGATCTGACTTATGTTAAAATGATCGCAATCTCACAGTGATAACCTCAGCAAGTTATTTTGTTTTCTTCCCTCTGTGCATTTAGAAGGGAAAATATTAATTTTCCATTGATTTTAGGGAATGTAAACAAACTGTTTTAACTAGTGAGCTACTATTTGCCTCACAGCAGTGCTCAGTGTAAGTCCACAAATTTACTTTCCAGAGTGCAGTTCCTCATTAGAATTGCTCTGAAGGAAAATCTGTAGTGAGAGGTTCCCACCACAGTCTTTTACTTACTGCAGGTTGCTACTCTGTCAGAAGCATTGTTCAACTTTTTGCATGTCTGTGCTCTACAGTAGACTGGTGAAATGACCTTCAGTGTGCACAGGAATTTTTTTTTGAACCCAGCTGTTTTCACTGGTCCCCTTTATAGAACAGACCATGTGGTGCTTTATATAATGTATAGCAGGAGACAAGCTTGCCTGTGCGATGGTAGGACCAGAACCTCTAAAATGGTTTTGTTGAGAGAAAGCTCATAATGCTGGATATTATACGGAAATTATACTCATATAAATGATATTAGAATCAAGCATTTCAACATCATATATATTCTTGCTGACACATTTTTTGGCACATGTCTGAACAGCAAAAAAGAAAAATGCTCTACTTACTTTTTCAGTAACAGAAACACACATAGAAAACTTGTCAAAAAAGACAACATTTGTTTTCCTTCTTCCAAATGATACCTTTTTTGGCCTTTAGGAAATTTATGTCAATGAAAATATAATAAAAATTGATATTTAAAAACAGCCTAGAATTTCCCTTTAAATTATGGCAGTGCTGCTGGCTGTTGCTATGTTAATTGCTATCATGAAGTTGCTTAATAATATCTTGTTAGTGATGGAAGATAATGAGATGATAAGGGCAAAATTCATTGACCTTTCAAATCTTTGGATTCACTAAATGACACTGTTAGATAAGCTAATTAGATTTTGCTTCTTCTGCTGGAATGATGGCTTGGTTCTGATCTTATTTGATTAAGAGGAAGATTCAGTGACTGCTCTATGTTATCATTCTGATTTATTACTATAGCTATTGAAAGGTGCCTTAAGGCTCAAGAACTGATTTATTTCTTTTATTTAGTACTAAATTATCTCTGAGATATTTGTGATAAAGCCTAAATCACTTACATGGTATTTGACAATACCATTTGTACAACAGTCCTGTAATATCTCTGGCTTAATATACTTAATTTCAAAATCACTATAATGGGAGCATTTGGTAAGATAAACTTGAAATAGTGATAAAAGACTAACTTAATCTCAGTTTCCCAGGAGACTTGTCAAGGGGAAAGAGATACTCAATTAACAGCAAGGCTGTAGCAAATTATTGGAGAATAACACAATTAGTCAGAATATTTTACTCATGGCATTCATATACAAATGTTCCAAGATAAAAGTATGCAATTCCTTGGTACTACAAAAACCCTACTCATGCATTTAACTCCAGGCGT
Organism: Stictonetta naevosa; assembly: GCA_011074415.1. NCBI lineage: Eukaryota > Metazoa > Chordata > Aves > Anseriformes > Anatidae > Stictonetta > Stictonetta naevosa. The sequence continues at coordinate 142,177,985 of CM021697.1, read as the reverse complement.
TTAAACAGTTTTATATCCTTTAACCCATCACCAGGAATCCAGCTGGGTTGATGAGACTAGTCCTACTCTTTAACTCAGCATATGTTCCTGAAGCAGACCCATGGTTCACAAGTTGAAAAGTGAATATATATGGGTAAAGTTACTGAAGAAAATGGTGAAAAACATGAAGTCTGATATTGGGCACGTGTACAAGATAAAACATTCCCGATTTTGTAAAGTATAATTGTTGCTGTCTACTTTATAATAACTATTAGATAGCCAACTTACATATCACTATTTTAGTCAGGTTTTTGTATGAAGAATGTCTCAGAGTAAATACAATATTTTACCAAACTAAGTAGATTATATCCTTTCATTTGACTTAATGTCTCAAACTCACTAAAGAATGATACCAGAACTTGCAGTTTGTTTTTCTTAAAACTATGTTGACACCTATTATTAAGATATCTTAATTTGTATCACTTAGCTTTAAATATGTATATATTTTAATGTTGCTTGAACTAGAATCGAGCCATAATAACTGAGCTGTAATTGGTCAGGTAATTCCAAGAATATTGGTGTTGCATTAGTTCTCTTCTAGTCACCTGGAATTACCTTGGTTTATTATTAAAAATGAAGCACCATAAACCAGGAGGGTTTCTGGAAGCCCCTAGAGCCCCACTTCTAGTGAGAAGTCCCAGCACTTCCAGACTTTCTGCTGCAGAGTTAGGACTCAGAGCCTGGAAGTCTAGCTGTTGCTTTTGGGGCTCCTCAGCTGGAGTCAGGCCAACAGAACTGTGATTCTGAGGCAGACTCTGAAGGAGTCTACTTCGCTAACTTGCCCAGACCTGGGGATGATGTGGCATCAGGGCATCAGCTAAGATCCTTGGGTAGTCTGTGATAATCAGTACAGGGCCTTTTTGTAATTTGTCTTGGATTTAATTGAAAAGATTTTTCTGGAAAATATATTTTCATAACAAATGGAATTATGCTTCATCAGAAGTTTGATTATTACCAATGGCAATTGGTTCCGCATAGTGAGAGAGCTAAGATCTCTGCAAATAAAGTTTGTTTGAAAAGCTGCAAAAGAATAAAACTACCAATATCCAAAAGAGCCACAAAGATCTATGAGAGGGATATAAACAGTGAAATGCACACAGGGGCACACCGTAGCATTTTGCAGTAGATCAGCAGACTTCTGTGACAAAGGTAGGAAAGTGATTTATATGTAAGATAAAAGAAAACACACTGATGTAGAAAGATTGTGTGTTATGGAAGTAAACAAAATGGAGTCTCATGATTCTTTCGAGAAGGTAGGACTCCTCAGCCCCATAGACTGCCCTTCAGAAGGACATGTAGATTCAATTTTTGATCTTGCTTGTGTACTTCATATTCTTGTAATCAAAGAATGGTATTGTACTGAGTATTTAAGTACCAGAAAGAGTTTTTCTGGTTTCACAGTAGCTCCATGATTTTTGTGAATGAAGTTGATCTGTATTTACTATTTTCTGTATGCTTATTGTGCTGAGTTTGTCTATATTATTGAGATAGTGTCAGTTAACTTTTGCAGACTCTGGAATTAGGGCGTCTGCATAGTTAATTTTTTTGATTGATCTTTGGCATTGTTGATCATGCCGATCTGTATTCTGCAAAAAAAATATCTGACAAATGTTTGGAGTTATTATAGGACAGAGACTTAATATGCCATTCACAGTGTGGACACTTGTTTTTTGGAGAGCAAGTAGTTTAACAGAATGGTTACAGCTGTTCTGCTCTGCTTGGTCTCATCATGAGGCTGGAGTTCGATTTCCTAGCTTAGGCATAGCCATATGGAAAGATGGTTGGTGAACATTACAACTTAAATCTAGTGTATTTTCTACATAATATACAAGACCTTAATCCAGATTCTGTGTATGACTTATAAGATGCCTTTGTGCTTATTATAATGTAACATATCATAATGTTTTGAAGTATGGTTTCCAAAACAGGTCTGGGGACAGCTAGAGCTATCTGTTCCTCTTTCACATGTTTAAGAATGTGAATGTCACACTATGCAGTACTAAATAGCACCGTTACTGAAATAAATACAATACTGGTCTGCTCAGACAAAAAATGTTACAAGCCTGCAGGGTAAGAGGAAATATTACTTTACAGTTCAACTGGTTACAAACTACATAACTTAAAGATAGAACACTAGTTTTGAAGGATTTGAACAAACTAATGTATAATGCTGCAATCTCTCTGTGCCCAGAATTCCTATTGGCTTCCCAGAGAGACCAATATGTGGCAGATTTATAGAAATAGTTCCATAAAGTCATGTCTGTTTTATTCTCTAAACTTCTTTTTTTTCCTGTTTCCAATTTCACTTCCCAGTCATGCAGAACAATGTAGTATAACCCAAAAAGGAGACTGAGTAAAATGAAAAAGGGCACTGCACACTATAGCATGCAAACTGCAGCCTGGAAGTAGTGCTGAATGTTAATGAGTAATTTTTTGGTCTCACCCCAATCAGTCTTGATCAGATAATTAATTCAAGGGCTGACCATATGACCTAAACTTCTGAAAGAAATTGCTGCATATATATATATTTTTTTCAATGTGTGAACAGGTGGTTCACAAAATGCATTAATTTTTTACAAAATAAATTCACTTCATCTCTGTATTTCAAAAGCTTAACAGAATAACGTGCACTTACAAAAATCTATAAATGTAGTTTAATAATACTTTGGACCCATTCATCCTTTCTTTAAGTTCAATGCCTGTGTAGAGGTCTGATTCATTAGTTTTTTAACACTGTAGAATTAACAGATTGCTTTTTAGAACCTCCAGTTTATTTTCCATTCCCAACACAAAGCATTTATTTATTAAAAAAATAAAAAATAAAATTAAACAATTCAGACAACAAAAGAAATTAGAAATGCAACTTCACCTTGGCTGACTTTCATAATGCAGATTCTTCCTACATGCTGAAAATTAAATGAGTATTGGACTGTTCATTACTGTAATTATTACAGTATTACAATTTGTTCTTTTCTGCTGTTCCCCACCTCCTGTCCCGTCCGCGCCGCCCCCCCCCCCCCCCGCCCCGCGAGGCACGCAACCCAAAAAACCACGAGGCAACAACCAAAAAGAC